>CM027825.1:20804076-21429576 GCA_016097485.1 Eucalyptus sideroxylon x Eucalyptus melliodora
CTTCCCCCCGTCTTCAGTGTTTTTGGCTTTGCTCTGTTGGATGTTGGAGTTGGGTTGTAGATTCTCGTACTTACTTCGTTTGCTTGGTGGAAGTGACGTTGAAGCGTACGGTGTACGAGCAACGAGTGTTGTGTCGATGTTTTTGCCCGATTGCCTCTTTTATTTGGGCATCGGAGCTCGACTTGGATTTGCTGTCGGTGGCTCTTGGCAGCGTGGGTTTGGCGTTGTTCGCGTCGTCGCGGCTGATTTTTTGTCTAATTATGGCTGTTATGGTTGCAGGGCGGAAGATCTCAGGGTGCCATTCGAGCGGTTCGGTCCTGTGAAGGATGTCTACCTTCCTAAGAATTATTACACAGGGTATGTGGGGTTCACATGGTGCCAACTGTTGTCTATTCAGTGAAGGTTTGTGGCTGATGGTGGTCGGTCAGTCGGAAAACTGAGTCTGGCAAGAACTGTATTTTGGAAGCAGCCAATTGATTGATGAGCAAATTAGTAACTCTTAGCTGTATAGTCGTGGACTTATAATTTCACTGTTCAGGAGTATAAAGTTAGATTATGCATTGATACCATAATAATCTTGGCTTTGTCCCACATTGCTTCTGCAGATTGTGTAAAGTAGCATATATCATCCTTGTTTCACAGTTCTGAAACTCGACTTCTTGTTTTAGAATTTGCATGCCGGACTATTCGTTTTACAGCTACTGTTTTTTCTGTTTGACATATGGTTAGTGAAGAAACCTGTTTTTAGTGTTGGTTTCTGGTTGGAGGAAGAATTGCTGTTTTAATTGATTCTCCTCCTCCTCCATCCCTCCCATGGGAATACTAATTTGGAATACATTGAGCTGCCAAGCTGCATATGATTGAAGAAACAGATGAAATAAAGAACTTTTGAGAGAATGATGGGTTCTACAATTCCAGGCTTACATAAAATCATTTTGCTGTCGCCTTTTTTGCCAAAAAAGGATGGAACCTGTCACAAGACATCCGCGTTTGTGAGTGTGCCATATTGCCATTGTTTTACAGGTTTCCCTTGCCTGTGTTTACAACGTGGGTGCCATTTTTGAGAGGCTTGTTGTTTGGCTGTTTTCTGATACAAACTAATAAACTATACACTACTTTCTTTTTTGGTATTAAGCTACTGGGATTTCAGAAATAGGCAAAAATCGAAGAGAGGAGAACCATTACGTGTTGATCTTTTTATATCTCATTTCCGACAGTCACGGGGGATGTAATTTAGTGACTTCAGTGATTGTATATTGCATTAACAGGGAGCCTCGTGGCTTTGGATTTGTGAAGTTCCGATATGCGGAAGATGCAGCTGAGGCTAAGCAGCAAATGAATCATACTGTTATTGGAGGACGTGAGATAAGAATTGTTTTTGCTGAGGAGAACAGAAAAACTCCTCACGAGATGCGCGTGACTGAGCGTGTGAGGTACAATTTGTCACATTCTCCATTTCACTATGTTGTCTTTATGGCATTTGTTTCCATCAATTCATGACAGGTTTTTTTGGTAAACTCTTTTTCCCCCCATTTTAAAATGAAGTGGGCGACACAGGGAAAGAAGGAGAAGTACATCAAGGTCTCCAAGACGCCACAATCATTGTCAGTAATTTTGACTTCATGTCCATTCTGATTTGTGGCTTTCTCTCCCTTTGGGCTGTACAATGAATGGAGCAGTCTGTCATGATGGACATCCTTATGAGTTTGGAGAATCTTATTCTGTTTTTGTATTTTCTTACAGCTTACTCGAGGTCACCAACACCAGATAGGCATGACTCAAGGTTTGGCATTTTTGTCCGAGTGGATTTAATTGCATTGTTACTGGTTTTATACTTTTCTGTTCCTCTTTTAGGATGATAAGTACACTGTAGTTGAGCATATTAGGAACTTACAGTACTAAGGGTGCCTTATTGGCCTGGGAAGAATATACAGAACTCTTAGTGGCATTTTTTCACTTTTATGTCAATTATAACGTGATATTTATATTGTCTACATGTATTTTCAACTAATAATGCTTTGTACATTGTAGTTTTAATCTTTTTGGTACGTGAAATCTAGATCAAGTTATTTCAGTTCAATCTTTGCTATATAAAAAGTAGTTTGAGTTATCTGTCGATTCTCATCCTTGGTGAACTTTAGTGGATGATATTGCCCAATGCATTAAAGTAGTAGAATTTCACACTCTTTTTATAGTTTTATGTGTTTTGTAAGCCCTGTATGTTTGTAGTAATTGTGGTATGGGATTTTCACTCTAGCTAAATTTTGAACGGAAAGCTATGCATTCTTCATTCATTTCTTGTCAATATAGTTTAACATTTTGTTGTTTATTTCCCTTGGACATTTGTGCTTATGGATAGGAAGCTGTTCGTCTATTCTGGATATAGACCATGGCGAACTATTCAAATTTAATTTATTGAAATAGTAGCCTTTTGTTAAAATATCTAGGACTGGCTAAATGAGTGGCAAAGCCGACTGATTGTCCTAGCCAACCATTTTTCTTGGAATGGTTTAGTTGTGGACCAATCACATTATGCTTATGAGTGAAAAAGAGTGGCCATGTACAATTGAATGGAAAACTTTGCTGACTTTAGCATGGCAGATTTCTGTATATGAGAATTTTATTTTTTTGCTGGCCTTGTTCCTTTTGGTATTAGTAATCTGATGCATCTCTATCCTATTATGTTCATACTACGGTGGTTTTTATCGATTTGGGGTGATTGATGCAGTGCAGCATCATTTCTGTGGTATTGAACAGTATCTGCTTGTGGCCTTGTTTATGCAGATATTAAAGTGAACAGGAAGATTTTAAAGACCTATGGGTAAATAAAGTTAAACGACAAAAGAGAGAGATGGACAACTCCCTTACCATTCTGTCAAAGCTTTTCTAATGTTATTATCCCACCTTCGCCAATTACTGTCAAAGCATGGGCTTTTGCTTACTAGGTCTGGTGGCCTGCAGTTGCAACTGAACTGATTAGTAAAGCACTGTCAGCGGATGATTAAATCACTAAAGTACCTTTTTTTCACTATTTGTTTTCTCTGTGTGATCTAACATAGTTATTAATGAAAAGGTTTTGAAGCTTTATTTTGTTTTGCATATACCATCCAGTTAAGAAAAGAACTAGAGCTTTTTTATGGCCAAAGAAAGAAATCATCCTCAATCAAGGGAAGCAATACCGGTGTAGAGATATGATGACATTGTCAAAGATAGTTTGAGGTTTTAGAAAGTTGGGCCAAAGAGAGCCATGCAGTTGTTGGACGCTGACGTACCGGTACATCGTTAATGAGACTAATTCCAGTATTTGGGCCCAAGTTGGTAATTTGTACGGAACTCTTATTAAGGTGCAGGTAACGGTCATCTTCAATCAGTTAGATAGTGATGCCATCATGTTGATGCTTATATGATTTTGTAAGTTGAGTGTAATTTTTTTATTTGCAAAACAGATTTTCTTGGTACTTTTTATTAGCTTTTGCTGATGGTATTTTTTTCTTTTTTCGTAAAATTCATGCTTCAAGCCGAGTAGTGTTTTCTTGTAAGATCTTTTGTTACCCTAGATTGTGTTCTGTTTTATGTAAGGGAATCTTTTTGCTCCATTTTTATTATTTCCCATCTCAATGGATATACCGATTCCTTGAACCAGGAGCCGTGGGGCAAAGGATCGATACCAGTCTCCAATGCGATCTGGGTCTGTACCACATTCTCCATATCCTCAGGAGCACAAGATTAGGCGGTCTAGTAAGAGGTCTCCAAGTCCAAGGGAAGATAGTCGAAGTCCCATTCAGGAGAGGGGTTATCCAGCAAGCAGGTCTCAGAGTCCAAGGGGCAATATTCACAGTCCTTCAAGGTCTCGTTCACAGTCTTACAGGTATATCTGTTGTTTTTCTAGTCTTGGTTGGAAACAACGCATCTCTTCCTTGCGCTTCATCCAATTGTCAAATAATTTCTCCTTTAATCTGTTATTTTTCTAGTCTTGGTCTGGAACAATGCATCTCTTCTATGCACTGGCTGATTGTCAAATAATTTTTCCTTTCATCAAAGTCAATTTTCTGTTTTTGGAATATGACCTTGGCGATTAGGTTGGCATGAACTTGGTAATTATTTTTATGTTGCAAATTTAGTGGTTGACCATAAATGGCATAGGTTGTTCTGTTGAGATAGATCTGTGAGAATTCCTCCAGGTGCATAGGATGCGGTAGTTTTTGATATTTTACTCAACTTTAGGTGCTGTACCGATAGCAATTGATATTTATCAGGTGATTGATTTTGCTGTGACACCCATATGATGTTCCATTGGCAAGAGAATTGATAAAGATGGTAAAGTACTTCAAATTTTCTTATGAGAGAAAGTATTAATACTTTGAATTTGCATGAATGAAGCATGTTCCCTCATTATGTTGTTGAAATTCATCAGTCCCATTTACTACTAACCAATAGCTAGAGGATTTATCTGGTTTATGGTGGCATAGTGCTAGTATCTACAGTTTTAGCATATTTTCTGTTCATTGAAGTAGTTTCTTTGTGCATTTCCTGTGCAGCCCACGCTGAGAGCCTTCTGAGTAAGAATTACGGGGCTTGCAGTCAAGATGGTGGTATGCCAGTGGAGGTTCTTTACAAAGTGCACTGCCAAGTATCAAAGTGAACGATAAACAGTGTCCTTTTGGAGATCCTGTTGCTCTCTTCGAATTTTAAATATCATGGATTAGGCTATGCTTTAGAAATGCTTTGTACGTTTTTGTTGGAGTTGGGCTTTGTGAACATCAAGTGCAAGATGGTTGTTGGTTGTTGGTTGCTGGTCACTCTTTCAAGTCCTACGTTCGACCTTAATGCATGGCTCTTAACTTTATAGGTGTCTGGTTTTTCTTTATTGTCGGTTTAATGTGTATTCCCGGGCTTAGACACCAGATAAATGTGTGGGGTTACCCAGTGCTTGGAGTCGGTCGCAGTTCTGTATTAACCGCGGTTGATCTGCAATGAACTACTCTGTCTCTTCTTTGTTATCGTCTGAACATGGTCGCGTTGAAACTAAGCCAGTTCTTGCTATTTGATGGTCATCTCCATGTACAGGAACAGATGAGCAACATTGATTTTGAATGCTTGAGGGTCAGTGGACATAAACACTGAATCATTTCAAGCTGGGTGATCTGGAAGGACTTGGATGGATCATTTGAATTTAAATTGTTCGGTCAAAAGATAGCACCGACATCCTTAGTGTAAGAGACCTGTTTTGGTGCCTAAGGCTCTCGCGATTGTTGTCATCTCATCGATGGGTATGGAGGAGGGATGAAGAGAGGGAGACGTGGTGGAGGCCGATATCAGTTGTGTCGCCGTGTTAAGGAGTCGTGTCTAGATGCGATCAGCCCTCTTTAACCCTGCCCAGCACATAGCCTAGCCAGGGCCGAACTCAATTCCATTCGAAGAACTACGTTCGAGCGCACTGAATTAAGCCACCAAGACCACCACCACTGTACCATGTCTTCTCTGCTGCCGCCACCTTCTTGTGGTAAAAACAAATGAAAGGTAGAATTGAAAAGAAGTGGGAATTTTTTTTCTAAAAAATAAATACGAAACGTTATGAAAATAAAAATAAAAATAGTAGACTTGTGTCCTCACAAATCTACAATGATGCAGATTAGAAAACTCAATACGTATGTAATCATAGGTAATGTATAGCTTTTCATAACTCAAAGGGATGAATAGACTTAAAAGCTCAAGGAATACTCTATAATAAAATTAATTGTTACAAAAACGGCCCACGCTATTCCACACTCGAAATGGAGGGAAAGGTTGAAAGGGATTTAAAAAAATGCAAGAAATGTTCTCATATGAGTGGAGAGCTCCATTTATTTCTAATTCACTTATGATCGACCATCATCATAGCCATTATGCCATTTCAAAATAGAGGCAAAATCTCAAGAAAATCATCAGTTTGACAAGTTCTGGAAATTCTCTCCCCAAATTATTAGTAATAGTTTCCAATAAATTGGATAAATTGCGTCACCTTAAGTTAAAAAAGATGAATAATGCTAGAGACACTCAGATTGATATATTCAACCAGTTCAAAACTTATCATACTTAAACAATAAATAGATTTATAAAATTTTATAATGTCACCATTTTGCCACATCTAATGGAAACTCAAGGTGGCGTTGGCAAAAAAATCTTCCAACAAGGAATGCGTTCATCAGTAGTTAAGCGCAAAGGAGTAGACTTATTGCTCTCAGACATTTCAAAAAAGAGACTAACTTGAGCTGTTCAAGCGCAGCATCTTGACGACATTCAAGACGGTTAGAACCACAGCAGCATCTGCTACCTTGCAAGCTGCTCTAAGTTATTAAAGAGTCGAGATTCAAGGTACTAACCCCCATTTAATTACAATGGGCATGCCTTTTCAAAGGCTTGTTGCTCTTTGCGGCATAAATCGAACTCGTTTGTGTGGTAATACATGCAACCAACATAAGCATCCATCTCTTTGGTACACCTCTAGTGAAGATTTTTCAGTCTGCACAGCCAAAAATACATGGAATAGATATTGCAACAGAAAGTGGTAAGTAAATTGCAACAACTACTTTTATCAGTTGAAAGAGGTGTCATGAATTTTTCCAGCGCCTCTATTTAAGTTTCTAAAAAATCTATTTGTATCTGTAGACTTCTGTGGGCAAATGTCATGAATCATTGACAGTAAAGCTTATAGCCAGTCTGTATTTGCCAATGTAAGGGTTTTGCAGCCCAAAAATGAAGATAAGATTAATGCAATGACTAAGAGGCCCACGAGTATGTCTACATCTAAAACTATGAAAAGAAGTAGATTGCATTCCTCTCACTTGAAATTGAAAGTGCATAGCCCATTAGTCAGTCATCAAGCTGTGTGCTCTGTATATCAAATCATCGGGTATCTAGAATGAAATCCCGTTCATCAAATGGTGTAAGCAAAGTCTACTGATCCACGAAAAACATAGCCTATATCAGTTTGTCGTTGCGTTAAGGAGCGGTATCTAGATGAGCTAGGCCCCCTCTAACCCTGCCCAGCACATAGCCTAACCAGGGCCGAACTCAATTCCATCCGAAGAACTACATTCGAGTGCACTGAATTAAGCCACCGCGACGACCACCACTCTACGATGTGCCTCTGCTGCCGAATCTCATCCATATGTCTAGAGAAACACCTATCCTGCTTCTTGAATTTTGCTATCTGCTAGATATGTGATTTATAAATTAGCATTAGTATCATTTTTTAATATTTGTTCTATTGTTGAATAAGACGTTTGGATCGGTGTGAGGAGATGAAAAGAAAAAGACCCAGAGTAACTTTTAGTTTCGTAGAAGCAAAAAATGGTAGGCACTGCCAAATTGCATTTCAATGTTTGTACTGCACTTTCCATGTAAATGAGAAACATTTCTTCGCCTAGCAAATAAAATGAACTTGCCAAGTTGCACGGACAAACTCGGTCGACCTTCTTCCCAAAGTTCTCTTAATAAGAAATTGGAAGAGATGAAACTGACTCATGAATCTCATGTTTAGTGAATGAGAAGTCAAACGGCCTTTTTATTCAAAAGAAAGGTCGACATGCCAAATTGAATGACTTGAGCTTATGAGGACACTCAAAATTTGGATGAATTATGCTGACATGTCAAAGTAACTGAGAATACAAAAACAAGAAGTCATCCGTGACACTAAAGGCAAATAGGTGAACTCAAATGCCCATAATGGTGAAACTACTCACAAATGCAGGATGAAACCAATGTAATGGAGATCACGTCCGAGCTTGGACACCTAATTTTCTCTCCCTCCGGGAAGCCTTATTTTCATGAGGATCTTCTGTCAATGACCTAAATCTGAAGGAAAAGGAGTTCAATAGTATCTCAGCCTGGAGGTCTCCACTGATTTAATTAAGGGAGTTGGCCGTTCTTAGCCAGCAGTTCAAATTTTAGACCTTCAATGCTTGCTTCTCAGCAGCAAGAGCTTCAGCCTTGATGGGGGGCTCCCACAAAATTGTAGTTTCAGCAAGTAATGAGGTCACGACGTATAGGTTCTTGTTTGAGGCAGGACACCTGTCTTCCAAGTAACCTGTATATCATTTTAAGCCATTAACTAACTGAGTAAGGAAGGTGAACTTGTACGTTTTATCGATATTCAGAAATAGTGAAGCATTTCAGAAAGTTTTTGATGCACTAAAAGAACCAAGATGTCCAAAGTCCTTACTTTAGCTTAGGAAGCAAGACTGTGGGAATGCTTTATGATTGTTAAAAGGTCAAAATTCCTTGTGCATAGTTGCAATCATGGAATCGACTGAGACCATAAAGGATAAAGAATACTTATATGTATTATTTTTCGTGGTAGTGTTTCTGGAATCATTTGATAAAGTTGAGCATCTCCAAATGAGTTTCAGATAGAGCACAGAAGGGAGCTAGTATGGTCATTGTTATGGTACCTTTTCCTTGCTTCTCATTGTCACGGTCCACACAGATTGAGCAACCACAATTGGCAACTCCCTGCATAACAATACAAGTAATTCAGGCATCACAATGAAATATGAGTTCATTAGCAGGGCAATCTTTAAATTTGACTAGTAGTTGGTATGTTTCTTCTGAGCATTACCGAAGACAATGTGTCGGTGTTGACTGTTTCATGCTTTCCCATCAATCTTCTCCATAGGCGCTAATGTGCTCCTCATGGCGAAGTGAGAGATTCGGAATTGCCTTCTTTATTGCTTCAAAGCCTCCTTCTTCTCTCATGCTTTTTGTATTGCAGAAAAGTCGAAGAACACACTCTTAAAGGTCCTTCATTGAACAAAAATTCTTAACCAAGTCCATGTTATTTCCATGGTGCGAACCTGTTAGTATGGCATCTTGCACCGTTGCAGTCACCTTGAGAAGGAAGAGAATGCTTTTATCAATTTTGGGGTATAATGATGCATAAATGGTGATAGTGAAGTCAGCTACCTCTATTGGCTTTGGATCTTACATGAGGACAACACAAGCTTGCTCGGTTATTCTCTGTTGTATAAAAAAGATAAACAATCAAGTACTTAAATACCTCAGAACATGTCTGTATGCACTTATTTTGTTTGCTGTTAATGGAATTTTGTTATTTTCTTGAGCAAGTACTTGAAATTTCACCTAAAGAAGGTATCTTGAACACCGAGAGATGATCTCCGCTTCAATTCCCATGCTTCGTCTGACTTGGTGTTCTCACTGCAAGATAGAAGCCACTGTTGATAGCAACAGCTCTGTGCTTTTTTTTTTTTTTTCTTTTTTCCTTTTTGAAATAACAAGCAAGCTGGAGGTCAGGTATTACCTGGCCCAGATCACCACTCCATTGGTGCTATTAATGTTGATACCAGCATATAAGCAAGCCTTGTAGCGAGCATCGGATATATCTCAGTCGGATGACTTATCAGCCCCAACACCACAATAATAAGGCCCCTAAATGAAGACAAAACCTCGCATCACAATACAATTTTTTTGTCATCAACTCAAAGCCTATTATTTATCAATATACAGGGAAATTCGTTGGGAAAAAATCTCTCACCTGGGAACCTCGATATCCTCCGATAGGCCAACCGTATGGCCATTGAACATTTATCTGCAATAGGGTGTTTTCTTGCTGAATCCAATACATAATGTGAACATTTAGCCCAAAAATATGAACTTGTCCATTTCAAAACTTTCTAATTCACGTTATATAACTCATGTTTTTGGATCTCCCACCATGAAATGTCATTGATAACCTTTGGGTTACTGAATTTCAGCAACCCTGACGTGCTTGGTTCTTTGGGATCGGCTTACTAGCTAATGTATATGAATTGGAAATAACCCAAAGACAAACAATAATACTCCGTAGTGTCGCCGTGTATTTGTTGAGTTGAGATCCCATGAGGAATCGTTCTATAGGCGAGAAGTCTAGAGTTAAATGGTTAAAAGAGGGTGATAGGAACACCAAGTTCTTTCATCAATCTATGAAGAGAAGACACCTATTAAACCGAATCCTTTCGGTTAAAGATCCTTCTGGAAGTGTCACTACTGATCCGCTCTTGGTTCCCTAGGTGTTTGTCAATTATTTTTCTGACCTTTTATCCCCAAAGGAAGGTCTCATTAGGCCATCCCTTGACGAGGTGCGATGTTATGTCCGCAAGCCTTTGTCTCAAGACCAAGCTGGCGTCCTCGGTCTCCCGGTTTCCGACTCTGAAATCAAGAACACGTTATTTTCGCTAGCAAAAGGTAAGGCCCCCGGGCCTGATGGCTTCCCTGTTGAATTTTATAAATCTTGCTGGGATTTCGTTGGTTCTTCTGTGCTTGAATCAGTGCATGACTTCTTTCAAAATGGTCGGCTTCTAAAAGAGGTAAATGCCACCATTCTGGCGCTTGTTTCGAAGGTCTCCAATGCTAATGCAGTAACGGATTACAGACCAATTGCATGCTGTAACACGATTTATAAGGTGATCACTAAGATTCTAGCCAATAGAATTGCTGGGGCTTTAGGGGACTTGATTAATCATTCCCATAACGCCTTTGTTAAGGGCAGGAGAATGAGAGATAACATTCTCTTGGCTCAGGAATTGTTTGCAAGATTCCACCTCTCTCCCTACCTGCCTAAGTGCGCAATCAAGGTGGATTTTCATAAGGCCTACGACACCGTTGACTGGGAGTTTTTAGAGCTTGTTTTGCAGGCTTTTCGGTTCCCCCCCCCCCATTTTATAAAGCTTATCATGGCTTGTGTGCGATCTCTGAGCTTTTCTATATCTACCAATGGGGATCTTCATGGTTTCTTTCCGGGGGGTAGAGGCCTGAGGCAAGGAGATCCGATGTCCCCATACCTCTTCACCTTGGTGATGGAAGTATTCTCCGGTATATTGATGTCTCGCACCTCCAATCCGGACTTCAAATTCTTTTGGAGGTGCAAGCCAATTTAGCTTTCCCATTTGTTTTTTGCTGATGATGTGTTCTTGTTCTACCAAGCGGATCGGCGTTCGGTAGTTATGCTGAAAAAAGGGCTTGATTTGTTCTCCGATTGGAGCGGCTTACTCCCTAACAAGCACAAAAGTGAAATCTTCTTGGCTGGTGGCGACTCTTCTATGAGGAACAAAATCCTTTGGGCGTTTGGTTTCCAGGAGGGGAAATTACCGGTCCGTTACCTTGGTGTTTCCATCATTTCTTCCAGATTGAATAGAGCGGACTGCATTGCACTGACGGATCGCATTACTGCCAGAATCCAATCTTGGACACATAGATTTCTATCTTTCGCAGGTAGATTGCAGCTCATAAGATCTGTCCTTCACTCCATCCAAGCCTTTTGGACGAGTGTCTTCACTCTTCCATCTTCGGTCCTGGAGGATGTTGAGCGGATAATGAGACAATTCCTGTGGAAAGGAACATCTCTCGGTCGAGGAGGCGCCAAGGTGGCTTGGGAAGATGTTTGTTGCCCGAAAGCTGAAGGGGGCCTAAGCATCCCAAATATTAAGCAGGGTAATAGGGCTTCCATGGTCAAATACATATGGATTATGTTTTCTGATAAACAATCCTTATGGTGCCGTTGGATTCATTCCATTTTTCTGAAGAAGAAGAATTTCTGGATTGCCGACAGGCCAAGGACTTGCTCCTGGATGTGAAAGAAGTTTTTGCAGCTCAGACCCTACTTTCGCTCATCGTTCAGGTGGGTCGTTGGCAATGGGTATTCTATCTCACTATGGCATGACTATTGGTTACCATGTGGCCCTCTGGATGATGTTGTTCCCTCATTGTTTAGGGATTCTATAGGTCTTCCGGACTTTGCAGTAGTTGCTGATCTTTATACTCCGATTGGTGCAACACTTAGGTCTCTTCTGGATAGTTGGTCAATTGCTTTGCCGTTATTATCATCTATGCAGGACAAATTCATTTGGAGCTGTGACTCCTCGGGTGTATACTCGGTTGCCTCGGCTTGGGAATCCATCAGGACTAAGAGGAATCCGGTCCAATGGGCCTCCCTAGTTTGGGATAATGCCCTTGCGCCTCGGTACCAATTTATTTTGTGGCTTATAACTAAAGGCCGCCTCCCCACTCAATCGATGCTCCTATCTTATGGCAGAATTGATTATTGTGTTTGCGCCTTCTGTAGTGAAGACCCGGACTCTGTTGATCATCTCTTCTTTGGGTGTCGCACCTTGGCTTCTCTGGCCTTCTTTTGGGCCACCAGGTGCAACATCCCCTGGAAGAACAGAACCTGGAAGGAGCTGCTTATCTAGGCTACGAAGTTTTTTAGTGGTAAGGACTTCTATCACAGGATGGTTTAGTTCTCCTTTGGGGCTTTATGTCATCTGATTTGGAAGATGAGGAATGCTGCCATCTTCCGGGGTGAGGCGATAGCTATCCCTGCCCTTAAAAATCATCTTATTAAGGCGGTCAGGGACAAAGCTATCTCCTTCACCAAGGTCCCGCCTTCTCCGAGGAATCAAAGGCTCCAAAGATGTTGGGGATTCGATCTGGTGGTATTCTCTACTCATTGATCGTCCAGCCGCACGCTTTGCCTTTCGTTCTCCGTTCTTTGCCTTCTTGCTAAATTTGGAGGGTCGCCGTTGCCGTATGGTGTCCTGCTGGTTTGCTGGTTGTTTGTTTTCTTATTTCTTCTTGTTCTCTTTTACATCGGATCCCCTTCACTCTTCGTTTTAGAGTGTAGGTTATGGTTCCGATCTTTTGTATTTGGCCTTTCTCTTTCTATCTAATTACCTTTTACCAAAAAAAATTAAAAAAATAATAATAATACTCCGTAAACCAATTGAAACGCCCTTTCACGTTTCATCAACCTATTCAGATGATCTAATTGGTGGTCAATGAGTTCTTTGTGATCCTCATTTGGCATTGTGTCCTCAGTGCCAAAATCCACACCATTTCTATCTAGCCTGAAAAATAAAGCAGTGTAAGAAATAGACATATCTACTGAAACAAAAGCCCTATGAGCTTAATCTCATGGAAGATAGTTCAACAACGAGCTCTATGCATATGACTTGGCCTTCTGGTATGCATGAGAGTTTAGTTTTGAAAAGATAAAAAGAATAGACTGAGTACTTCAAAGAAAGGGGTCTCCTTAGCAAGTGCCATTGCCGAAAAGTTGAAAACCGCTTTTTGGAGACTAGTTTCAAGAAGGACGGCTTACATTTTGAAGCATAAATAGTGAGTCTTATTGATTTCCCTAAGGACACTACCACAAATTTCCTTTAAAAGATAAACTAAAAACAGTGGCATAACTATGCTTCGCATTTCGGAACCATTTCAAGGTTATTCTCAAGCCTCATTCCCAAAAGCGAGCTTGCGAACAAGCAAAAAACCGAGGGTAGTTACAGAATTGAAGGAAGTAGACTGCAGAGTGCCATAGTTTAAGAGATGAATGAAATTTCACCCCAGCAAGGATCAATCATCAAACATGTTATTATGATATTTCCTTAGTTCTAATGGATGATCAACTGGTGAATATTGACAGTGCACCTAATTCTTTCCTCTTGCAATCAAAAGGCAATCACATTGAAGTACTTTCTTCTCTCACAAACTTCGAACAATTGCCGCAAATTGCCCTCGCCAACAGCTTTGGCGAAAATATCCATCAGATATCAACATGGCAAAGCAAGGCTACCAAACACAACATGATATGGCTAGTAAAAGTACCTAGAGATGGGTGAATATGTGTAAAGAGTAATTTCTCACGATAATCGCACAATACTAGACAGTCGATAGAATTGAGACAATTGATTCTCGTCAAATAATAATCAAAATAAGATTGAGAATATGGAAGAGAAAATTGAACGCAAGGTTTATAGTGGTTCGGCTTATTTCAAGCCTACATCCACTCTTCTGCACTGACAGCCCACTGGTTGGATTCCACTATGAACAAAGAGATGTTACAGCACTGTTCTCCCTTGATTTCACGGTGTAGAAGATCTACCACACTCCCTCAAGGTATTACTAAGTATAGACTCTCTTTTGTGAATATAGTTTTGCTCAATATGAATCGACTAATAATCAAGGAGCTTTAGACTCTAGAATTTCTCTATCGTGCATCTTCTTGAACAGCTAGAACGTCTTCCTTTTATACTCCCTTATGCCATCATACCTGTTGGCACTTACCAAAGGAATTCTTCCAATCTTCCCGTTGGACAAAATCAATTAAGAAGAACATTCGAGCTATTAAAAGAACATGTCAATAGCCTATCAATCATGTTCGCCCATACAATCAGGATCTTGGTTTCCAAGAATAGAACATTCCAAGAGTATTTCGTCAATCATCGGATCTTCAAACGATCTTGATTTCGAATAAAAGAATCCGTTATATCATACCCAGCCAAGAGATCTTCTCCAGTGGATAAGACCAAATCCTCAACCAAACACTTTAGCTCTAGATCGTCTTCGTCGCTGGATTAGAACTGTTAATGAAAATAGTCTTGAGTCTTGAGTCTTGAGTCTTTGAGTCTGGGGGGATCGAAGGTCTTAGACTCTAAATAGAAGGGTCTCCAATGAAGGTCTTGAGACTCTAAATAGATATCTGCAATGCTCCGAGACTAGGCGATAGAAACGTTTTGTCGGCTTCAAAATATTGGAAAGATTTCTCCAACAATCTCCCCTTTTTGATGGTGACAAAACTTTCCGTAGATTTGAATAGCTTTGACTTGCAAAACATTACTTAAGCAATATGGATATCTCATAAAGATTAACAACTCAACTAGACTCTGCATTCACAGAAAATAGGTTAGTCTTTCATGAGTAAAGCCATACAATAACACTTGATATAAATGCAACAGTCATTTTCAAATCCACACCCAAGTCATGCTCAAAACAAATATCCAAACAAACTAAACTAAAGTAAGAATTTTAAAGTCAAAGTTCAAAGATTGCAATTCTCCCCCTTTTCGTCATCATTAAAAATGTGAGAAAAAAAAAGTCAAGTCTGCTTGGGAACGTGCACAAGCTGGAAATCTCCCATCGACTGTACGATGCCTTGCAGCCTCTTCAAGTCTTCCCGTAGATGTGCCACCTCTTCCCCTTTGGCATTTGCTTGAATTTGAAGAGTGATGTCTTGCATTTGATCCGAAAGGGTAACAGAAGACGCTTGTCCAGCATTCTTCAGGACTTGAAGCTCACATTCCAAAGCATATATTTGACCCTACATTTCCAGAAGAAGATCAATGATGCGACGAAAATCTGTTGTAGTGTCCGTCTGCGTGCTGGCATTTGCTCTATCGGATGGAGTAAAGGTAGACGATGGAACTTCGGTGTAATCGTGCAGATTTGGCGTTGAGGTATCATGTCATTCCTCAGGCATTTGAGAATCCTGAAGATCTTTTGGATTTGCTGGTGAGCGATTCACACCTTCATTGTGGACAGGATATGGTGTAGTCCTTCCTTGCTCACCATCTCCCCCTGTTTCTAAGGCCTCAATTGGGGAAGAGTGATGGTCATGCTCGTTAGCGTCTTGATTGCCTTTCTCTCTGGCTTCATCTGCAGACTTTTCTTTGACTGCTTCTTTTTCTTCTTCAACTTCCTTCTCCTCTTCTTCTTTTTCTTTCTCTTCTTTCTCCTCTGCTTCTCTATTCTATTCCTTTTCCTCTTCTTCTCTCTGTTCTTTGTCCTCTGCTTCTTTTCCTTTTTCCTGTCGTTCCGTTGATTTAGATACAGAACGACTAAGCCTTTTCAATGCCAAGGCAGAGATAGAGAGTTCATCCTCTTCATCTTCATCCTCTAAGATAAGAGTTATTTTCTTTTTGGATGGAGCACCCATGAGCTCCTTCCCTTTCCTTTTTGATGTAGAAGATACTGGATGAGATTTGACTGGAGTTTTCACTTTGAACTTTTCCATTGCCTTATCAAGTTCTTGCAGACACATTTTTGTTAGCATTTTCAAACCCACCACCATTTTGTCGCATGGTCGAACACAAAGAGTTTGTGGAGGTTCAATGTTCAAGTGTCTGAAGATCTTAGTCACAAGACCTGAATAAGGCAACTGGCCCTTGTCCTTCACCATCGCTCTGTACATGTGGAAGAGAATGGTGTGAGGGAGAGAGAACTTTCTCCCTGAATTGATCGCGTATATCAATTTCGCCTAAGAGTTAGACACGTTAGTCTTGGATGTCGATTTTGGTTTGAGATAGTTGATCACAATTTTGTGAAGTATGATGTTGATGGCACGCATTCTTGCGTAGGTAATTCTCCCTTCTGCATTCCTGTCTTTGACGAGCTCCAGTGAGGTACGAGCAATTGAAACCTTGACCGGTTGATATCGTCCTCTTTCAACCCCAATTATATCTGCCAGCATGTCCACATCTATCACATAGTCTTGGTCTCGAACACTGAAGGATATTTTATTCGCATATAAAAAGCTGAGATTTGAATAGAAATATGCTGTCAATTGTGCATAGCCGTTTGTGGTGTCGGAGCAAAATTGCTCAAGTTGAAGCAAATTAAACTTTTCCCTCAAGTTCACATTGATGGCATCCAGAAAGTTGAAATCAACGCTTCTGGGGTTTATCACCCCACGTTTCAACAGTTTGAAGAACAGATTCTCCTGTTCCTTTGATTTGAACAATTCCATTCTTTTTCCCTTAGCCTTCACAGCAACACCCATCTTAGGTTGAAATTCATTAAACAGTTTATCATCATCGTTCCCGTCAATGGGATTCAATCCTCCTACATGAGGGTCACTTGGAATGTTTGCAAGTGCTTCATCAGCCTTTCCTTTGGGAGCAATTCCCAAATCCTCCATTCGTCGCAAAAGACATACTCATTTCCATAACCCTTGTCTTTAAGGAAATCATCTACATAGTTCAGCGGAGTACCGGTGCTTTTCAAAGCACGATAGAGCTTATAAATAAAAGAGGGTTTTTGAACTCTTACAGGGTCTACTTCCTCGATTATTTCTTCCTCCGATTGATGACCCACACCATGTGGGGTAGATGGTGGAGAGTGACGTGGTTGAGAGTGAATCGGGCTCTATTGCTATCTCGGTAACTCTTCCTTTTCGGTGAGATCGAAATGGGTAGGACCCTCCCTCATTCTCTGTGGTCCCTTGCTCGTGATTCTAGAAGACTTTCTCGAAGAATACATCGTTTCTTGTCGTTGAAAGATTCCTTGACTCGCTTTCCCAAGAAAAGATGACAACTTTCTCGAAGATGAACATGAAGTCGAGACATGATTGCGAGGAGAATGCTTTTTAGGGTTTTGGAGTTAAGCGAAGAAAACAACTGACTGTATATATATAACCCAATTTAAAAATGAAAAAACCAATTGACATAAAAGCAAGTAAACAGTCGTCCCTTTTTAAAAACGATAACCGTCCTTTTTAAAGAAAACTGTCATTTTTAAATAGAAGTTATCCTTTTTGAAAAGGAAAAATTCCATCTTTTAAAGATAATTTAAATCAATCATAACTGAACGAAAGATCATACCTTTTCGAGATTGAATATTGAAACAACTTACAGTCTATAGCCATGAACGTTTGAGTCTGAGGGTCTGAGAGTCTCTAGACTTTAACTTCCTCAAGCTTTAAAATGTTGAGTCTGGAACAGATAATATCGAATTGATTTTTCTCCAAAGGCTTTGTGAATATATCCGTTAGTTAGCTATTTGAATCAACAAATTGAATCGAGATTTCTCCATTTTGAACATGATCTCTAATGAAGTGATGTCGAATCTCTATATGCTTTACCATTGAGTGAATGATTGGATTTTTAGTGAGATTGATTGCACTGGTGTTGTCACATTTATTCTCAGTGCATGAGTCTTCAATTCCAAAGTCTTGTAGCTGTTGTTTTATCCACAGAATTTGCGAATAACAATTTTCAAGAGCTACATACTCTACTTCTGTTGTAGAGAGAGCCACAGTATTTTGTTTCCTTGAAAACCAAGACACTGTCCTGCTTCCAAGCAACTGGCAAGTTCCCGATGTGCTCTTTCTATCAACTCTGCAACCGGCTAGATTTGCGTTTGAATATCCAAGAAGATAAAAGTCTCCCTCTTAAGAATACCAAAGACCAATGCTTGAAGATGAAGCAACGTATTTAATAATACGTTTCGCAGCACTGAGATGAGATTCTCTAGGATCTGATTGAAATCTAGCACAGATGCAAACACTCAACAAAATGTCAGGTCTAGAGGTAGTAAGATAAAGAAGTGAATCGATGATACTCCTGTACAGCTTTTGATCAACTTTCTTCCCTTCTTCATCTTTGTCTATCTTCAAAGAACTTGACATTGGTATGTCGGTTTTTTTGCACTTTTCCAGTCCAAACTTTTTGACAAGATCATTAGCATATTTTTCTTGATGAATAAAAGTTCATTCCTTCAATTGTTTTACTTGGAGTCCAAGAAAGAAAGTTAACTCTCCCATCATACTCATTTCAAACTCATCTTGCATAGACTTAGAGAATTTCTTGCCTGAGACTTTCATTAGAGGATCCAAAAATAATATCATCTACATATATTTGAACAAGTAAAAAGCTTTTGATTTCCTTTTTGATAAATAGAGTAGTATCTACTTTACCTTTGACAAAACCATTCTATATTAAGAACTTACTTAGTCTGTCGTACTAAGCTCGAGGTGCTTGCTTTAAACCATACAAGGCCTTTTTCAGTCTGAAGACTGAGTCTGGCTTCTTTGGGTCTTCAAACCCTGGTGGTTGTTCCACATAAACTTCCTCATGGATAAAATCATTTAGGAAGGCACTTTTGACATCCATTTGGAATAATCTGAAATTTTTATAACAAGTAAACGCAAGTAATAATGGAATAGCTTTTAACCTTGCTACTGGTGCGTAAGTCTCATCATAGTCTATTCCCTCTTCTTGTGTATAACCCTTGGCCACGAGTCTTGCTTTGTTTCTTATGACTTTTCCTTTTTCATTCATCTTATTCCTGAACACCCATTTAGCTCCAATAACAGTTTTACCTTTTGGTTTAGATGTCAATTTCCAGACATCATTAATGTCGAACTGTCTAAGCTCTTTTTACATAGTTTCAATCCAGCTTTCATCAGATAAAGCTTCTTCTATGCTTTTTGGTTCAATTTCAGAAATGAGAGCCTGCACTAGACTCTTCGCGCCTTTTGGATCTTGTGCAAATTCATTCATTAATATCGCCAATAATAAGATCTTTGGGATAACTGGACTTATGCTTCCGATTCTTGGTTGATTCATCAAGTTAATGATCTCTTTCTTTACTTGAATCTTCACGAACAGCTTGATGCTGGTCTTCCAGAGTCTGAGATGCTTCTTGAGTTGTAAGCTTTGGAGAGTCTGGAGCAGGTTTAGATTCTTCATGATGAGTTTGACTGGACTCATTTTGCATAGAATCTTGAAATTTGACATTCATTGATTCCTCCATAGATTGACTCTTATTGTTGTAAACTTTGTAGGCTTTGCTTGATATAGAATATCCAAGGAAGATGCCTTCATATGATCTTTCTTTAAATTTATCAACTCGATCTTTTGCATTTTTCAGTATAAAGCATTTGCAACCGAACACATGAAAGTATGAAACAATAGGCTTCTTACCTTTGAATAACTTATAAGGGGTTTTCTCTAGAATATGTCTTAAAAAGACTATTGATAATATAACACGCTGTTGAAACAGCTTCAGCCCAAAATCGTGAAGAAATCTTATTTTCAATTAAAAGAGTTTTAGCCATTTCTTGAAGAGATCTATTCTTTCTTTCCACAACTCCATTTTGCTGAGAAGTATATGAAGAGGAGAACACATGCTTAAAGCCAAATTTATCACAAAATTTTGTAAAATCTTAATTTTCAAATTCACCTCCATGATCTATTCTTATACTTGAGATAACATATTCTTTTTCATTTTAAACCTTTTTAGCAAACTTTTCAAAATACGAGAAGGTTTTGGATTTACTTGCAAGGAAATATACCCAAGTAAATCGGGAATAATCGTCCACAATTACTAGGTAATATTTCTTACCTCCAATGCTCTGGGTTTTGGTTGGTCAGAAGAGATCCATATGCAGCAGCTGCAGTACATGATTAGTAGAGACATGATTTATTGGCTTAAATGAATTTCTTACCTGCTTTCCTAGTATACATGGAGTGCATAGATCAGACTTTTGGTATGATAAATTGGGTAGACCACGAATAAGCTGCTTTGTTGAGATTTTGGCTAATTGCTTCATATTGATGTGACCAAGCTTTCTGTGCCATAAGCTCGCTTCGTCTTGAATTGAGATTAAGCATTGCGATTCATCCGGTTTCACATCCAAGATATAGATATTTCCATGCCTTCGACCCATGAAAGACTGAGTAGAGTCTTTACTAGTTCCAGAACATATTCATTCTTGAAAGAAGATCTTAAAACCAGTATCACACGGTTGGTGATCTTTGAGAAGATTGTAATTGAGTCCTTCCACTAGGGAAACATTACTTATTATGAGATTTCCAATTTTCACAGTTCCAAATTCCACAATTCTTCCTTTTTGTTTCCTCCAAATGAGACTTTTTCACCATTTACTTGAATGATCTTTATAAAGCAATTTGAGTCTCCTATCATATGTCTTGAGCATCCGCTGTCCAGATACCACTTTACCTTTTTCTTGATGGAGACCTGCATTTAAAAGAGAGTCTCAAGTTTTCTTTGGTACCCATATTTTCTTGGGTCCATTGGTGTTAGTAAGATAAACAATATTAGCCCATGTTTTCTTAATAGGTTTCCAAACCATAGGACACTCTTTTTCAAAGTGATCTGGGCTATTGCACTTTGAACACCTGAGGGCATTTCGACCTACAGACTTTACAAAAACCTTCTTGAAATGATTTTTGTAAGCCTCTCTCAAGGTCTTTGCTTAATTCTTTCTTTTACTTTAGGAAAATCAATCAAGGGAATTGTTTTTTTGTCATACCTAGACCAGACTTATTGAAGTAAGGTCTTTGAGTGAAAGAATTTTTTCAAGTTTCTCGGACCCTATTGAAAATTTCTTTGAGATATTTGATGAGTCAATTTTTAAAAGAGCATTTTCTTTCAAAAGACTATCTTCATTTTCTTTAAGAGTGGAAACATTCATGTCTAAACATTTAACTCTTTCTTTTAAAACGTTTTCCTGTTTTTTTATAGCAGAGTTTTCCTTTTTAAGTTCGGAAATCCTTTTGAGAGAAGTCTTAAGACTAAGACACAGCTCATCAATATACTTAGAAACCTTGACAGGAATCTTAAAATTACTTACCTCAAATTCACTGTCTCGAGTCGATCCGAGTTTGAGTGCGAGTCGATTGCGCCATCAGACATAAGTTGGCATATTCATCATCACTTTCTTCACACTCTGTATCACTCCAGGTTTCGGCTTTGAGAGCCTTTCAAGACTTTTCAGCTTTACCTTTCTTCTTCTTCAGAAGAGGATAGTTGGGTTTGATGTGTCCATTTTTTCTTACATTCAAAGCAAACTACATCTTTGTTTGATTCATCATCATCAACCAGACTTGGTTGTTGTCTTTGAAGACTTTGTTTTTTTAAGTTGAACTTTCTTCCTTTTCTATTCAGTTTTTGAATCTTCTTATCATGAGAGCAAACTTCTCATCGTCCATATCATCTTCAGAATCTGTAACATCAGAATCATCAATTGATTTTAATGCAATGGGTTTTTTACCTTTTGGATCTTCATCTTCATTAATTCGTTCCACTTCATAAGACTGAAGAGTTCTAACCAGCTCGTCGACAGATAGTGGCATGATTCTTTGCGTCTCTCTTATTGAAGTCTTTATGTGATTCCAATCCTTGGAGAGTCCACGTAGTAGCTTGTTTACCTTTATGGGATCAGAAATTGGTTATCTTTGATTTTTAAGACCATTTACAATCTCTGTAAAACGGCTAAATATTTCAGTTATAGATTCTCCAGGTTTTATTTTAAAGGCTTCATATTGATCGAGAAGGATGTTGATTCTGGTCTCTTTCACTCGATCAGTTCCTTTATAGGTGATATGTAACCTATCCCAGACTTCTTTTGCTGTAACACAAGAAGATATTCTGTTATATTCAGTAGGTGACAAGGCACAATATAAAGAATAAATAGCCTTCGCATCAAGAGTTTGCCTCTTGATTATCTCTTCCTGAGTCATTCCACTGGTCTCAATGGTTTCTTTCCCTCTTTCTGAGACAGATGCAACTTTAGGAGTGATTCATTTTTCTACAATGTCCCATTCCAAAGGTCCTTTGATCGAAGAAATACTTTCATTTTGTTTTTCCAGATATTGTAGTCCTTTCCATCAAAGTAAGGAGGTCTGGTATTGCTTTGACCTTCCATCAGCCCTGAAGCTAGTATACTAACCATTGATCTTTTACTCAAGTAAAACACTTCAAATAAAGTGAGTACACGGGCTCTGATACCAATTGATATGGCTAGTAAAAGTACCTAGATGGGGTGAATAGGTGTAAAAATTAATTTCTCACGATAATCGCATAATACTAGACAGTTGATAGAATTGAGACAATTGATTCTCGTCAAACAACAATCAAAATAAGACTGAGAATAGGGAAGAGAAAATTGAACGCAAGGTTTATAGTGGTCCGGCTTATTTCAAGCCTACGTCCACTCTTCTGCACTGACAGCCTACTGGCTGGATTCCACTATGAACAAAGAGATGTTACAACACTGTTCTCCCTTGATTTCACGGTGTAGAAGATCTACCACACTCCCTCAAGGTATTACTAAGTATAGACTCTCTTTTGTGAATACAGTTTTGCTCAATATGAATCGACTAGTAATCAAGGAGCTTTAGACTCTGGAATTTCTCTATCGTGCATCTTCTTGAACAGCTAGAACGTCTTCCTTTTATACTCCTTTATGCCATCATACCCATTGGCACTTACCAAAGGAATTCTTCCAATCTTCCCGTTGGACATAATCAATTAAGAAGAACATTCGAGCTATTAAAGGAACATGTCGATAGCCCATCAATCATGTTTGCCCATACAATCAGGATCTTGGTTTCCAAGAATAGAACCTTCCAAGAGTATTTCGTCAATCATCGGATCTTCAAACGATCTTGATTTCGAATAAAATAATTCGTTATATCATACCCAGCCAAGAGATCTTCTCCAATGGATAAGACCAAATCCTCAACCAAACACTTTAACTCGGATCGTCTTCGTCATTTGGATTAGAAACTGTCAATAAGAATAGTCTTGAGTCTTGAGTCTTGAGTCTTGAGTTTGGGGATCGAAGGTCTTCGGACTCTAAATAGAAGGGTCTTGTAATGCTCAGACTAGACCGATAGAAACGTTTTGTCGGTTTTAAAATATTCGGAAAGATTTCTCCAACACAACAATCATCAGTATGGCCAATTGAAGTCACAGGAACAAGAAAAATCTAACATGAGAGTGGATACAAGAGAAACCGATTCCACACGAGGTCCACAACATAAGACTTCACATCGGTAGCGATTGATTTAGTCATCTAGTCATCAAGAGAAACGACGACAATGACTACCGCTTCATTCATTCATTTTGCCTCACACAACACACATTTCTTTCGCAAACGTTGTCGACAAGAGACGAAGAACATATCAATTGTCAACCAAACAAAATGTGCAGGACAACCTTACTGAGATCAAAATGGAGAAGTCACAGATACGACCTCTTTTAATTTCAAAACATTTACTCGGATTGCTTAAGGCGGTGCTCAAGATTGGCAAAATGATTTAACTTGAGAACCCCTGCAGAATGGCTGAACAGGAGATCGAGAGCGTCGATCGTGGTCAAATGCTAAAGATCACCTTCGCTGTCCTCCCCTCGAGCAGAAATATACCCTTGGGAAATCAATCGCTGGATGAGACGAAGTATGAATTTTTCCTCATTTTTTCTCGCCACTCTTCGGAATGAAGAGATGCGCCCAAAGCTTTCTGCGATTTTTTTCATGTCCCTCTCCAAATCAAATCGAGTATGGAAACACGATATCCGAAAATTAAAAATGCAAAAATATGGGAAACAAGGTCCCACGTACCTTCAGTGAAGAAAATTAGGGCTCGATCGGCTATCCAAATCGTATGCTCGGGATATGAGCGATCTTGTCCCAGTCCTCGCCTGCTTGTCTTTTGCAACTCTCCTCCAATTCTCCGCAATCTTCGATGATTAGGTGAGTAAGGGATGTGAGCCTTCGCATTGCTTCAGGGAATGATGTCAACGAGGAGCATTTATAGATGAAGAGATATTGAAGTGATTGAAGGGCCTCGATTTGCTCGGTATATCCTTCAAATTGTGGCATCTCCAAATTTGGAGACGCTCGAGATTGCGGGCCTGTAGAAGCCATTGTGGGAGAGATGTCAGTTTGGGAAGGCGAGAGATTGACAAGGAGCGGAGACTCTGAAGGCCTCCATGGAAATCCAAGATGTTGCCGCTTTCATCTTTGGATATATCCAACTCCTCACATCCCCAGATAGAGAGACCCACTAGGCTCGATAGATGTTGCATACCTTGCAAGAGGGAAGTCAATTGAGGAAAACCATCTATGCTAAGAGATTCAAGGGAAGTGAGACTTTGGAAACCCTCCTCAGGCAAACATTTTAAAAACTTTATATCTGACATATGCAGTTTCTTCAACTTATTAAGGCCAAGCATCATCTGATTTATTAACAATGCTCCGTTGGCCGCAAACATATTTAACTCCTCGAGATGAGGAGTTAGTGGCATGGCTTTTAATTTTTTACAGCCAATGATCTCCAATTTCAATAGACTAGGAAATGATGCTGTTGAAGTGGATGATTGGTCTGACTCGATATATTCCAATTTAGGCAGATACTCAATATGTAAAGATTTGAGGTGAGGTAGTTGGTCTAGTGGGGGGAGATGTTCACATCTTTTGCAAGTACCAAACGAGACGTCAACTAAACGTGGCAAGAAAGATACAAGGCTATCCATCATCCACTTGGGAAAGCCCTCACCTTTATAATCCCAGATCTTCAAGATTTGTAGATTTGAGGGTGGCTTCAGTCTATCAAAGAGCACTTCATCTATTACTACATCATCAGTATTGAAATAGCCCCACCTAAGTACCAAAAATTCCAGAGAATGCTTCCCCATCAATATCTCATCCTCGCATTTGACTTCCGCATTTGTTACGTATCCCAAATTTTCAATTGAAAGTTGTCCCTGGATATTATTAAGCCCCTTTAGCTCCCCAAGTCCGCAATAATTCTTAGCACGAGCTTTATCTTTGGGTAAAATGAAGTTCGTTAGCCTATGCAAAGAACTGATTTCCCCTATTCCACGTGGCAAATAACTAAGTTTAAAACAATGACGTATGTCTAGATTCCGAAGGCTGACTAACTTCTTTAGATCACTTGGCAACTCTTCAAGGGCATCACAATTTCTAAGATTAAGTGTTTGCAAGCTCTGCAATTTCGTAATGGAGTTAGGAAGCCTTCTGAGTGTTTGGTTGTAAGAGAGATCGAGATATGTGAGATACTTCAACTCACAAATGGACCTTGGCACCTTCTCGACCTTTGAGGCATGCAGATCCAAGATGCGCAACCTCTTGAAATTTTGAATTAATTGGCCTAGATCCACTTCACTTGTTGGTTCTCTTTGTTGTCTTTCTTCCCAATATGTAGTAGTAGATAGAATTGTTCTTAGTGCACTTGCTTTCAAGCGTAAGATTGGAAGTTCATCCATCAAATTGAAAGTCGAACCATAGGATATATGACGAGTTCTTTCATTTATGATATTTGTGTCATCCCTTGCCACCCGACACCTATTCCCCTGCAACATTGCAGGCTAGATCATGCATCAAATCATGCATCTTGCAAGTTTCCTCCTTCGTGTATGGGTTTATTTTAAAATCTTGGAAGAAGTTACTCCAAAGTAGATCCATGAAATATTCATGAGCAATGTCTTCTAAATGCTTACTTGAATTTGATGGCTGGATAAATCCTTCTGCCATCCAAAGACTGACTAAAGTATGCTTCTTTATTACAAAATCTTTGGGAAACAATGAACAAAAGGCAAAACATCGTTTCAAATGTGAAGGAAGACGGTCATAACTTAGCTTAAGAACAGATATTATGTGCTCTTCCGTTTGAGACATTTTTGGGAGCTCATGATCTTTAAAACGTAACCACTCATCTTTAGTTTGCTTAAGGAATAGTAACCTCCCACTAGTTCGAATAACCAATGGAACCCCAAAACAATTTCTAACTATCTCTTTACCAATAGCTAGCATGTCAGGATCTTGTATGCTCCCTTCTCGACCAGCCATTCGCATTAACAAATCAAGAGAATCACTTTCAGACAAGCCCTCAAGAAGAAGAGGCGGAGCAGGGGGAGGTGATCTTTGCAACCAAAGGAAGGCGTGTAGTTATAAGGATCTTGCTTCCTCTAGCACCTCCCATCAATAATGATTTCAAGTTTGGCCATGTTTCTGATTTTGCATCCCACAAATCATCCAAAACTAAGAGATATCTCCTTCCATCAATTATTTTCCTCAATTCACTTTGCAACCCATCCATCTGACTGTAGTTTGGTTCTTTCTTCTCCACACAAACTATGATATTTTTCACTATTTTTTTCATGTCAAGGTCATTAGAGACACAAACCCACATTTTCAAGTCAAAATGTCTACTGATCATCTCATCATTATATACAAATTTAGCAAGAGCTGTTTTTCCAAGCCCACCAATACCAAGTATTTGAAGGATACAAATATTCTCTTTCACATCCAAATTCAGTAAGAATTTCATAACATTCTTTTTCTCATTATCTCTTCCAATAATGTCTTCCTCACGCATAAACGAATGCGTCTCCTCACTCTTCCTCCACCCTCTAGGTCCCTTGTCTAACTGGAAATCCTTTTCATCTTTAATAACTACCAATCTCTCCCTCACTTCTGTTATTTTTCTACTCATCTTCAGTCCAAGAGCAAGCTGGTTTGAACTTGAGAAAAATGTCCTTACCACCTTGATCATCTGATTGTCACCCCTCAGTTCTTGCCGCGTAGCTTCTATATCAAATTCTTCAAGCACGTCTTGCACGTCATAGAAAGCCTCTTTTAGTTTCTCCACCCAATCTTCGATTTGGTAACTCTGGTGGTGTTGCTCTTCTGCATCCTCCAGCACAGCATGAAGCAAGGTGGCGGTGCTCTTGAGCATCTGAAGTTCACGCTTGACAGCTCCTAAATTTCCAACCTTTCCCAGTGCTCGAGTAATCCGATCGGCAAGGATGCTTCCACCGATGCTGATGACAGCTTCTGCCATATTTGTTCTCTCTATCTCTCTTTCTCTATGGGGTTGAGAAGATTTTAGTCCTGTCGTTCCAAGGCTAGAGTCTTCTTAGATGATGTATAAAAAGTCTGTCCTTGAGATTAAATAAGTGTACAATAATAGTAGATAATAGAAAATATTTGACCGACAAACAGTAATTCCAAAGCATCCTATGTCATATAAAATTCCATCCCATCTAATAAGTAAGGCAAGTTCCTATTCATACATTCTTCTAGAAACATTATGTTAGATTATATTAGATTGATTAAGTCTTTTCCTACTATACTGTTAAGTAATATGTCTGATTAACATTAAGGAAATTGGGAGGTAATTGAGTGATGATGTGGTTCAACCGTTAAGCTCCATTCTGCTGGACTTTCTTCTTAGTTTGGTTTTAATATATGATGCGTAATAAATTAAAACGAAACAATCTAATTACAATGATCGGAGGCTTTTAAAAAAAAAAATTAATTTTGTGCTTTCTTATGTAAAATTCAAAATGTTATTTAAATATAATAAGTCATTATTCAAATTACATATTAATGTTTACGTGTTGTGAAAATTTAATATGTTTAAAGACAAAATAATGTAAAATGTAGACTGAGACAACATTAGAAGAAACAAAAATAAAATGTAAAAATCTATCAAGACAAGCCATGAACTAAGTTGGTGATGCTCTTAAAATCCTCTGGAGGTGTTGGACCATGTCGTTGTCCTTTGTACTTGTTATCTTTTCTTTTTCCTTACTTTTTCTCTTTTTGGGCGAACAGAAAGTGTAAGGTAACATGATGTTGAAGCAAAGCCACAATTTTTCACTTCATTGGCCGACAAAATGAGAATCAGAATCCACTTACGAGGGCTACACTACATCCACCACAATCTGCTCAAGCCCGGAAACCATCTCATTGCAGCTTAGAAAGTTATTATAGCTGTCTCGACAAGGGCAGCAGCATAGGGAATGCCCCGATGGATGCCCACTCTCTAGTGTTCGGTGGACAAGATCAGCTTATGCTCGGTGATAAAATGTTGTACTTTGCAAGACCGTACGTGTCAGAGAACAAGACAAATGAAGATATTGAGTCTTAAGGTCTAGCGTCCCTGTCAATTTGTGCACAATCTCTTTTGAACTCTTTACCAAGCCCCTTTTCTTATTAGTGTTGAACTCAAGTTCTTCTAAATCACATCCAACAAGTAAGATAAATGTGTTCCAATATATGACCTATTCCGCACGAAGAAAAAGTACATAAAATGGCAATCATTTGAAATCAGGTCGAAATTTATGAGTAATAGCACGAGTGTTAACATGATACTAAATATTTCACGAAACATTTGGCAAGATGCTTGAGATCTTTAATAAGGATAGAAGGTGTTGCACGTTCTTATTCACTTATAATCACAATTAGTTGTTGTATTTGGTCACTCCCCCTTTCATGTTAGTTGCATGTTCATAATTTCTATGGATGCCGAATCAATTATATTTAATTCCATTTCTTTCTAACCTCCCCTTGCTTTGCCAGGATTTTCAAAAGAAATCATGTGACTCTTAGTATGTACGTAGCGAGTAATTTTTCATGTGACCAGTAACTTTTTACAAGATATTCGACTTCCAATATATAAATAAGTATTCACCTGTTTACATTATTAATAATTTTTTACATAAAAGGTAACCTATCTACATTGATTCTTATCGTCCCATGTATTTTTTTTTAAAGGACAAGTTTGAAAAAGAAATTGATGCTTTTTGCAATGTAACAGTAAATCTTAATTTGTAAGACCAAAAATTTGCATAAAGTTTGTGACCTATTCATGGGACGAGTAAGTTTTGCTTTAAAAAAGTAATTACCACCGACCCTGTTTAATAAAAAAAATATATGAATTGACAAACAATACTTAAGCCGCCCACGGGCCTAGAAGGTGAAAATTAAAGTTTTTTTTTTTTCTCAGCAGCTGTAAATGAAAATTTCTCCCAAGGGGGCTAAAGAACAAATGAGCCCGGCTTTTTTCTGATGATGCCCATTTTCCTAGTTTCATCACATGCTTTCCTTAGAAAACAGTGCACGTTCACATGCTTTCTTTTTAATACAGTGCCGATTCACATGCATGCCCTAGTTGTTTTGTAGTAAACACCGGAGTATTAAGATTAATAGAACTTGGATCTTGAGAAGACGGAAAATTATCATAGCTGTGGGGGCAACTTAAAATCTAACTTCACATGGTAAAAAAGATTTATGTTAATGAATTTCCGCTTTGGTCCAAATAAAAAACTGAAGAAAAGATTATAAAGTATAAATTGTTAATGAAGCAGTATGAAACCTTTGTGTGCAAAAAAGAAATTGCAGATTGGTATAGAAGTACGATGTGCGGTGGGATAACAAAAAAGCAAGCTGATGAGGATGCTTTTCGACTTCAGATTTTAATATGCGGAATGGTAGAACGGCTCTTAAAGTTGGCTAATCTTCTCTTGTGAATTCTGTTTGGAATTGGAAATTGGGACATGTTACATCTTCTTATGTGCCCAATTTGAAGAAGGCTAAATATCCTAAAAATGTAAATCTTTACACCATATAAGTCATGTTTTTAAATCCAAATAAAAGACGTCGATAGTTTCCCTAAGCATTCCTTGTTTCATCAATCTATTCATTTTCAGAAAAGCTCTCTGGTTAGTCGCTATAAGAAAGAACAAACCTGGCTAATAGTGGGCTGATCCACGGCCGACCAACAAAGGCGAGGCCCCAACCAGCCAGATCAAGAGAGGAGGACAGGAGATGGTGTCGGCAAGATCAAGAGAGAGATGAGATGAGACGGCATGGGCAAAGACTCCAGGAATAGAGAGATCAAGGGCACTGCTGGGGAAAGTCGAGAGACGAAGAGTCTGAGAGAGAGGCTAGCTATGGGAGTGAGAACTAAAAGAGAGTAGCAAGGGTCTTTAAATAGAAAAGATTTAGCATTGTTTTGAACTGTTCCAAACCAGTTCTTCCAAAGGTTGGTTCCCAAGATTTTTACATGAGAGCTAATCGAAAGTTGTTGAGGTCAGTGAATCTGAAATGTTGCAGCACGTGGCAGAGCGTAACGTGCAGCAGCGAACAGGGCTGAAATTTCAGGGCCTATCACTTTGGAGGACGGGGAATTTGATGATGATATCAATTTTGCGAAAAAAACAGCAGAAGGGGGGCGTAATGACACTCAATAGCGACAGGTTTGACCAAATATGGACACCGGCAGAGCTGATGTAATATTGCAACCACCACTATAGATTAAAGACTTAATGTCGCTTCATCAATTTATAATGCCTCTAGTACCATGATAAGAATAAAATGAAGAGAGAAAATGGAAAATAACTGTATATTTTTACATATTGATAAATAATACATGAGACTTTATTAGATAACTATTTAAAGTAATAAGATAAATATAATGCCACATATAATTAATCAAGGATATGCATTACTGAAGGAGATATGTGTATAATCCTGAAAAATATGCAAAATCAATTAAATACAATAAATAAATAAATAAAACGAAGGAAGGTAATTATGATGATGAGAGCTAATCGAAAGTTGTTGAGGTTAGTGAATCTGAAACATTGCAACATGTGGCAGAGCATGATGTGCGGCAACGAACGGGGCTGAAATTTCAGGGCCTATCACTTTCGAAGACGGTGAGTTTGATGATGGTGTCGATTTTGCGAAAAAAACAGTTGAAGGGGGTGTAATGACACTCAATAGCGACGAGTTTGACCAAATACAAACACCGGTAGAGCTGACGTAATATTGCAACCACCACTATAGATTAAAGACTTAATGGCGCTTCATCAATTTACAATGGCTCTAGTACCATGATAAGAATAAAATGAAGAGAGAAAATGGTGAACAACTGTATATTTTTACGTATTGATAAACAATACTTGATACTTTATTAAATAACTATTTAAAACAATAAGATAAATATAATGCCACATATAATTAATCAAGGATATGCATTATTGAAGGAGATATATGTATAATCCTGAAAAATATGCAAAATCAAGTAAATGTCCAAATATCATCAACAATTAGAATGGAGATTTTACATACTATATACTAAGAATGAAATGTTAATTTGATAAGGGCGGTGCTATTTCCACCCCTAAATAACTATATCCAACCCCATTTGTACTAAAAAGACAACATTGTTCACAATCTTTCGGTTGTAGCTTATATATTGATGGCCCCTTTTCTTTTCTATTTAGGATAATTACCATAATTAAACATTTCACATGTTTTGTTTTGCTTTTTAGCAAAACCAATCAGCTGCTGAAATTGCACACCCAAAACAAACCTCGCCTCCAAAATATATGAATTTCCGTCGTCAAGACACCCTAGTAAATGTATATCTTTGCACCGTTCTTTGAAATCTGACTTCTAGTCCGCAGGTGTTAGGCGCTTGTTAGTCACACAATTTTCATAATATATGCTTTGTTGGGTACTTTCGTATATGAAATTATTTATAATTTAATGGATTGCTTATATTGAACACGTGCCCTCACATTTTCATGTGTCATTATCCCATAGATTATCTAAATAAAAGAAAGAACGATATATATAAATCAACTATTCAAATTAATAATAAAATAAAAACCAAAAAGGTTACATATTACATATTGAGATAGGACGAGCACGGTGGATGTGGGTCCCAAGACTATAGGGTTCATGTGTATGAACATGTACTAATATCAGCATCATGGACGTACTGCCATGTGATTGATAGAAGATTGAAGTGTAATAATTGCTAAGAAATTGACATGGTCTAAAATCAACTTAACTCGACCATGGTTAACTATTAACCATCGCTTTAGGTTCCAAGCGACGTCTGTCTTCTTTCGGCCCCCCTGCATTTTTTGGATAGGGAGGTCATGCGCCTTTAAGGCTCCAGAAATTAATAATCAAATATTGACTTATTAATTATCCTTATTAATGGCCGATCGCCTCATTGGTTGCGTAAAACTTAAAAAGATGAGTGGGTTAATAACTAAAAGACCTCAAATTTATATATTTATGATAAATATATTTTCAATTAATTTTATTATTATCAAAAATCCCAAATTGATATATTTTGATAAATTTACTATAAACTGATGTACTTATAATAAAATTTTCTTTTTCTAGTTTATGTTAAATTTTGTTGTCAATTTGCTGAATAAAATAATATGTGACAGTTAACTAGTATATTAGCTTGAGATTTTATCCTCTGTTTGTCATAGTTGTACAATTTTTACGATTTTTATGGTATTAATCTAATTTAATTGATGGCATATTTGTTACAAATATATTAGTTTGAATTTTTTTGCGATTGAACAAATTATTTTGGAGTAAATTTGTTATAAGTGTATCAATTTAAAGTTTTTTACAGTCATTTTGGATAAATCTGTCGTAAGTGTACTAGTTTGGAGTTTTTTGTTGTCAAAAAATTAGTTTAGAGTAAATTTGTTACATGTGTATTAATTATGATTTTTGAGAGTATGAACCCGAGATAATATAAGTGCATGATAATAATAATTAATAAAAAATACTTAAATTATAAATACTAATAGCAAAACCATCCCACTTCATCAATGCTCCCCGAGTGTGTACACAAGAAAGATTAGGGCTCATTCATATGTGTACGGCAAGCTCATGTTCATATATTGTTCTAAAAATACTATATTAAGGTTTTCATTTATTTCAAGAAAAATAAATAATTTAAAATATTTTTTTAATAAATAATCGCTTCTATTGCTTGAAATAATTAGTTAATGAAAAATATTTTAATTAATTTATTGTCTAAAATTTTTTATAGACATTGAAAATATTTTCATTCTTTCATTTTTGTAAGCAATGCAAGCGATTACTTTTACCTTAGAATTTTTTTTATCACATAAAAGACTCCAAATTATATTCACTGCAACATATTTATTCCAAACTTATTTTTGTGACATCAAGAACCCTAACCTTATACTCATGTGATATATTCACTCTTTGTCAACATTTCGTCAGATGGTTTTCCAATCAAAACATCGTTTTTATTTCACTCATGCATTTGGTGCCAACCACATTTGGCTTTCATCATCTACGAAGCTACATTTTTAATGATGCTCATTGTAGGAATTATCATGTAGGTACAAATTTAAGATTTTTAGTATCAAAAAAAATGTTTAAGGTAAATATCATAGAGGATAAAATTTGGAGTTTTTAATGACTTTTTTATCGGATCAAACAAGGTGGTTGAGTTTTTTTTACATCATTGTAAAGTAATATGTCTATTTAATCTGAGAAAGGTGAGAGAGTGGAGTTTTGTGATACTCAACCGTTGAACTGCACTCTACCTTACTTTCCTATAATTGATAGATATAAACATATATACGTAGTTTTGGTTTCACAAATGACATGTAATAGCTGATTTTTCTTAGCATTCATTTGTTTATGTTTTTTAAAACTAAAAAAAAATTATCTACTTTTCTGTTAAAGTTCGAAATATTATTTGAATAAAAAATATATACATAATTTGGTTTCACTAATAACACACAATAAAATAGAACGAAAGAAGGTAACAATGATGATTAGAGTTCGCAATGCAAATGGTAATATGTATGTTACATGGAATAATCTCTTTTATTTCTACTCTCTTGAATAATTTTTGAGTCCAACAACGCATCGACAATTATATAGAATTTTAATTTATTGGAATAGAAAAATAATAGGAATGCGTTTGGCACGATCTACAAATTTTTTGTATTTTTGTGCTTTTTTTCTTGCTTGTTGATCTTTGCCGCCAATCGCCGATGGTGGCAAACGGATTTAAGGGGCGGCCATGGCAAGGAAAAAGAAGAAAATAAAAAATGACTTATTTCTAAAAATTGTTCCCGAGAACAAGAATTTTTTTTTCTTTTTATTTCTATTATGAATTTATTTCCGATCACTTTCCTATTTTGAAAAATAAAAAAATTAATTGATGTTACCAAGTGAATTTATGATCTTTTTCTATTTTAGGGAGTAAAAGAATAGAAAAATCAAGCAATCGAAACATTTCCATGCGGTCTTTAAAATTTCTTAGGACTTGTTTGTTTATGTTTTTTAAAATGCAAAATTTAGAATTTTTTATTTAAATATTAACAGATTTTGAAAAAATTATACTTAAATTACATATCAAGATTTAACGGTTGTGAAAGCTTGATCAAGGCAAAGATTATATATATGTGTGTATTATGCCGAGGTTCATGAGAGCACAAAATTCGAAATTCACGGTATTATTGTCATTTGATTTGATGTGCCTAATTTTTCTTGTCTTTATTTTTTTTTTTTTTTCGTTACTTTCTCCTTTTTCCAAGGCAACCATAAAAAGGTAAGGTAATGTGTCGGTGATTCCATGGGTATGTGGCAATTGTGGATTGGACAACATGTAATAAAATGGAATATGATGAGTAGGGTGGAGTTGGGTCCCACGAATATTCCTAACTACTGCTGGGGTTCACGTGAAGCCGTATTGCCATAAGGTTGACAGAGCCCTGGAGGCAGCGTAATAATTACCACATGGCCGACAGTGCCATCCATCTCTGTCATAAAATAATAGCGAATTTTTACGGAAAACTAAAAAAAAAAAAAAACAAATAATTTCTTTGATGGGGGTGGGCACACACGCGCACGCCAAGGACGACCTAGTCAACATCGGCTCCTCGAGCGATGTTTCCTAGGAAGCCTAGCTGGCACCCGTGGGTATTTTTTCTGTTTGACATATTGTTAGTGAAGAAACCTGTTTTTAGTGTTGGTTTCTGGTCGTAGGAAGAATTGCTGTTTTAATTGATTCTCCTCCTCCTCCTCCTCCATCCCTCCTATTTAATTCAGAATACATTGAGCTGCCAAGCTGCATATAATTGAAGGAACAGATGATGTAAAGAACTTTTGAGAGAATGATTGGTTCTACAATTCCAGGCTTACATAAAATCATTTCGCTGTTGCCTTTTTTGCCAAAAAAGGATGGTACTTGTCACAAGACATCCGCGTTTGTGAGTGTGCCATATTGCCATTGTTTTACAGGTTTCCCTTACCTGTGTTTACAATGTGGGTGCCAATTTTGAGAGGCTTGTTGGCTGTTTTCTGATACAAACTAATAAACTGTATACTACTTTCTTTTTTGGTATTAAGCTACTGGGATTTCAGAAATAGGCAAAAATCGAAGAGAGGAGAACCATTACGTGTTGATCTTTTTATATCTCATCTCCGACAATCACGGGGGATGTAATTTAGTGACTTCAGTGATTGTATTTCCGATATGCGGAAGATGCAGCTGAGGCTAAGCAGCAAATGAATCATACTGTTATTGGAGGACGTGAGATAAGAATTGTTTTTGCCGAGGAGAACAGAAAAACTCCTCACGAGATGCGCGTGACTGAGCGTGTGAGGTACAATCTGTCACATTCTCCATTTCACTAGGTTGTCTTTACGGCATTTGTTTCCATCGATTCATGACAGGTTTTTTTGGTAAACTCTTTTTCCCCCCATTTTAAAATGAAGTGGGCGACACAGGGAAAGAAGGAGAAGTACATCAAGGTCTCCAAGACGCCACAATCATTGTCAGTAATTTTGACTTCATGTCCATTCTGATTTGTGGCTTTCTCTCCCTTTGGGCTGTACAACAAATGGAGCAGTCTGTCATGATGGACATCCTTGTCATGATGGACATCCTTGTGAGCAGTACTAAGGGTGGCTTATTGGCCTGGGAAGAATATTCAGAACTCTTAGTGGCATTCTTTCACTTTTATGTCAAGTATAACGTGATATTTATACTGTCTATATGTATTTTCAACTAATAATGCTTTGTACATTGTAGTTTTAATCTTTTTGGTATGTGAAATCTAGATCAAGTTATTTCAGTTCAATCTTTGCTATATAAAGAGTAGTTTGAGTTATTTGTTGATTCTCATCCTTGGTGAACTTTAGTAAATGATATTTGCCCAATGCATTAAAGTAGTAGAATTTCACACTCTTTTTATAGTTTTATGTGTTTTGTAAGCCCTGTATGTTTGTAGTAATTGTGGGATGGGATTTTCACTCTAGCTAAATTTTGAATAGAAAGCTATGCATTCTTCATTCATTTCTTATATAGGTAAACATTTTGGTGTTTATTTCCCTTGGATATTTGTGCTTATAGATAGGAAGCTGTTTGTCTATTCTGGATATAGACCATGGCGAACTATTCAAATTTAATTTATTGAAATAGTAGCCTTTTGTTAAAATATGTAGGACTGGCTAAATGAGTGGCAAAGGCGACCAATCGTCCTAGCCAACCATTTTTCTTGGAATGGTTTAGTTGTGGACCAATCACATTATGCTTATGAGTGAAAAAGAGTGGCCATGTACAATTGAAAGGAAAACTTTGCTGACTTTAGCATGGCAGATTGCTGTATATGAGAATTTTATTGTTTTGCTGGCCTTGTTCCTTTTGGTATTAGTAATCTGATGCATCTCTATCCTATTATGTTCATACTACGGTGGTTTTTATCGATTTGGGGTGATTGATGCAGAGAAGAATCATTTCTGTGGTATTGAACGGTATCTGCTTGTGGCCTTGTTTATGCAGATATTAAAGTGAACAGGAAGATTTTAAAGACCTATGGGTAAATAAAGTTAAACGACAAAAGAGAGAGATGGACAACTCCCTTACCATTCTGTCAAAGCTTTTCTAATGTTATTATCCCACCTTCGCCAATTACTGTCAAAGCATGGGCTTTTGCTTACTAGGTCTGGTGGCCTGCAGTTGCAACTGAACTGATTGGTAAAGCACTGTCAGCAGATGATTAAATCACTAAAGTACCTTTTTTTCACTATTTGTTTTCTCTGTGTGATCTAACATAGTTATCAATGAAAAGGTCTTGAAGCTTTATTTTGTTTTGCATATACCATCATCCAGTTAAAAAATGAACTAGAGCGTTTTTATGGCCAAAGAAAGAAATCATCCTCAATCAAGGGAAGCAATACCGGTGTGTAGAGATATGATGACATTGTCAAAGATAGTTTGAGGTTTTAGAAAGTTGGGCCAAAGAGAGCCATTCAGTTGTTGGACGCTGACGTACCGGTACATCATTAATGAGATTAATTCCAGTATTTGGGTCCAAGTTGGTAATTTGTACGGAACTCTTATTAAGGTGCAGGTAACGGTCATCTTCAATCAGTTAGATAGTGATGCCATCATGTTGATGCTTATATGATTTTGTAAGTTGAGTGTAATTTTTTTACTTGCAAAACAGATTTTCTTGGTACTTTTTATTAGCTTTTGCTGATGGTATTTTTTTCTTTTTTCATAAAATTCATGCTTCAAGCCGAGTAATGTTTCCTTGTAAGATCTTTTGTTACCCTAGATCGTGTTCTGTTTTATGTAAGGGAATCTTTATGTTCCATTTTTATTATTTCCCATCTCAATGGATATGCCGATTCCTTGAACCAGGAGCCGTGGGGGCAAAGGATCGATACCAGTCTCCAATGCGATCTGGGTCTGTACCACATTCTCCATATCCTCAGGAGCACAAGATTAAGCGGTCTAGTAAGAGGTCTCCAAGTCCAAGGGAAGATAGTCGAAGTCCCATTCAGGAGAGGGGTTATCCAGCAAGCAGGTCTCAGAGTCCAAGGGGCAATATTCGCAGTCCTTCAAGGTCTCGTTCACAGTCTTACAGGTATATCTGTTGTTTTTCTAGTCTTGGTCGGAAACAACGCATCTCTTCCTTGCGCTTCATCCAATTGTCAAATAATTTCTCCTTTAATCTGTTATTTTTCTAGTCTTGGTCTGGAACAATGCATCTCTTCTATGCGCTGGCTGATTGTCAAATAATTTTTCCTTTCATCGAAGTCAATTTTCTGTTTTCGGAATATGACCTTGGTGATTAGGTTGGCATGAACTTGGTAATTATTTTTATGTTGCAAATTTAGTGGTTGCCCATAAATGGCATAGGTTGTTCTGTTGAGATAGATCTGTGAGAGTTCCTCCAGGTGCATATGATGCGGTATTTTTTTGATATTTTACTCAACTTTAGGTGCTGTACCGATAGCAATTGATATTTATCAGGTGATTGCTTTTGCTGTGACACCCATATGATGTTCCATTGGCAAGAGAATTGATAAAGATGGTAAAGTACTTCAAATTTTCTTACGAGAGAAAGTATTAATACTTTGAATTTGCATGAATGAAGCATGTTCCCTCATTGTGTTGTTGAAATTCATCAGTCCCATTTACTACTAACCAATAGCTAGGGGATTTATCTGGTTTATGGTGGCATAGTGCTAGTATCTACAGTTTTAGCATATTTTCTGTTCATTGAAGTAGTTTCTTTGTGCATTTCCTGTGCAGCCCACGCTGAGAGCCTTCTGAGTAAGAATTACGGGGCTTGCAGTCAAGATGGTGGTATGCCAGTGGTGGTTCTTTGCAAAGTGCACTTCCAAGTATCAAAGTGAACGATAAACAGTGTCCTTTTGAAGATCCTGTTGCTCTCTTCGAATTTTAAATATCATGGATTAGGCTATATGCTTTAGAAATGCTTTGTACGTTTTTGTTGGAGTTGGGCTTTGTGAACATCAAGTGCAAGATGGTTGTTGGTTGTTTGTTGCTGGTCACTCTTAAGTCCTACGTTCGACCTTAATGCATGGCTCTTAACTACGTTCGAGCGCACTGAATTAAGCCACCAAGACCGCCACCAAGAGACCATGTCTTCTCTGCTGCCGCCACCTTCTTGTTGTAAAAACAAATGAAAGGTAGAATTGAAAAGAAGTTGGAAATTTTTTTTCTAAAATATAAATACGAAACGTTATGAAAATAAAAATAAAAATAGTATGACTTGTGTCCTCACAAATCTACAATGATGCAGATCTATTAGAAAACTCAATACGTATGTAATCATAGGTAATGTATAGCTTTTCATAACTCAAAGGGATGAATAGACTTAAAAGCTCATGGAACACTATAATAAAATTAATAGTTACAAAAACGGCCCACGCTATTCCACACTCGAAATGGAGGGAAAGGTTGAAAGGGATTAAAAAAAATGCAAGAAATGTTCTCATATGAGTGGAGAGCTCCATTTATTTCTAATTCACTTATGATCGGACCATCATCATAGCCATTATGCCATTTCAAAATAGAGGCAAAATCTCAAGAAAATCATCAGTTTGACAAGTTCTGGAAATTCTCTCCCCAAATTATTAGTAATAGTTTCCAATAAATTGGACAAATTGCGTCACCTTAAGTTAAAAAAGATGAATAATGCTAGAGACACTCAGATTGACATATTCAACCAGTTCAAAACTTATAATACTTAAACAATAAATAGATTTATAAAATTAGATAATGTCACCATTTTGCCACATCTAATGGAAACTCAAGGTGGCGTTGGCAAAAAATCATCAGTAGTTAAGCGCAAAGGAGTATACTTATTGCTCTCAGACATTTCAAAAAGACTAACTTGAGCTGTTCAAGCGCAGCATCTTGACGACATTCAATACGGTTAGAACCACAGCAGCATCTGCTACCTTGCAAGCTGCTCTAAGTTATTAAAGAGTCGAGATCCAAGGTACTAACCCCCATTTAATTACAATGGGCATGCCTTTTCAAAGGCTTGTTGCTCTTTGCGGCATAAATCGAACTCGTTTGTGTGGTAATACATGCAACCAACATAAGCATCCATCTCTTTGGTACACCTCTGGTGAAGATCTTTCAGTCTGCACAGCCAAAAATACATGGAATAGATATTGCAACAGAAAGTGGTAAGTAAAATGCAACAACTACTTTTATCAGTTGAAAGAGGTGTCATGAATTTTTCCGGCGCCTCTATTTAAGTTTCTAAAAAATCTATCTGTATCTGTAGACTTCTGTGGGCAAATGTCATGAATCATTGACAGTAAAGCTTATAGCCAGTTTATATTTGCCAATGTAAGGGTTTTGCAGCCCAAAAATGAAGATAAGATTAATGCAATGACTAAGAGGCCCACGAGTATCTCTACATCTAAAACTATGAAAAGAAGCAGACTGCATTCCTCTCACTTGAAATTGAAAGTGCATAGCCCATTAGTCAGTCATCAAGCTGTGTGCTCTGTATATCAAATCATCAGGTATCTAGAATGAAATCCCGTTCATCAAATGGTGTAAGCAAAGTCTACTGATCCACGAAAAACATAGCCTATATCAGTTGTGTCGTTGCATTAAGGAGCGGTATCTAGATGAGCTAGGCCCCCTCTAACCCTGCTCAGCACATAGCCTAACCAGGGCCGAACTCAATTCCATCCGAAGAACTACATTCGAGTGCACTGAATTAAGCCACCGCGACGACCACCACTCTACAATGTACCTCTGCTGCCGAATCTCATCCGTATGTCTAAGAAACACCTATCCTACTTCTTGAAATTTTCTGTTTGCTAGATACGATGTGATCGGTAAATTAGCATCAGTATCATTTTTTTAATATTTGTTCTATTGTTGAATAAGACGTTTGGTTCAGTGTGAGGAGATGAAAAGAAAAAGGCCCAGAGTAACTTTCAGTTTCGTAGAAGCAAAATGGTAGGTACTGCCAAATTGCATTTCAATGTTTGTACTGCACTTTCCATGTAAATGAGAAACATTTCTTCGCCTTGCAAATAAAATGAACTTGCCAAGTTGCACGGACAAACTCGGGCGACCTTCTTCCCAAAGTTCTCTTAATAAGAAATTGGAAGAGATGAAACCGACTCGTGAATCTCATGTTTAGTGAATGAGAAGTCAAACAGCCTTTTAAAAGAAAGGTTGACATGCCAAATTGAATGACTTGAGCTCAGACACTCAAAATTTGGATGAATTATGCTGACATGTCAAAGTAACTAAGAATACAAAGACAAGAAGTCATCTGTGACACTAAAGGCAAATAGGTGAACTCAAATGCCCATAATAATGAAACTACTCGCAAATGCAGGATGAAACCAATGTAATGGAGATCACGTCCGAGCTTGGACACCTAATTTTCTCTCCCTCCGGGAAGCCTTATTTTCATGAGGATCTTCTGTCAATGACCTAAATCTGAAGGAAAAGGAGTTCAATAGTATCTCAGCCTGGAGGTCTCCACTGATTTAATTAAGGCAGTTGGCCGTTCTTAGCCAGCAGTTCAAATTTTAGACCTTCAATGCTTGCTTCTCAGCAGCAAGAGCTTCAGCCTTGATGGGGGGCTCCCACAAAATTTTAGTTTCAGCAAGTAATGAGGTCACGACGTATAGGTTCTTGTTTGAGGCAGGACACCTGTCTTCCAAGTAACCTGTATATCATTTTAAGCCATTAACTAACTGAGCAAGGAAGGTGAACTTGTATGTTTTATCGATATTCAGAAATAGTGAAGCATTTCAGAAAGTTTTTGATGCACTAAAAGAACCAAGATGTCCAAAGTCCTTACTTCAGCTTAGGAAGCAAGACTGTGGGAATGCTTTATGATTGTTAAAAAGTCAAAATTCCTTGTGCATAGTTGCAATCATGGAATCGACCGAGACTAGAAAGGATAAAGAATACTTATATGTATTATTTTTTCGTGGTAGTATTTCTGGAATCATTTGATAAAGTTGAGCATCTCCAAATGATTTTCAGATAGAGCACAAAAGGGAACTGGTATGGTCATTGTTATGGTACCTTTTCCTTGCTTCTCATTGTCACGGCCCACACAGATTGAGCAACCACAATTGGCAACTCCCTGCATAACAATACAAGTAATTCAGGCATCACAATGAAATATGAGTTCATTAGCAGGGCAATCTTTAAATTTGACTAGTAGTTGGTATGTTTCTTCTGAGCATTACCGAAGACAATGTGTCGGTGTTGACTGTTTCATGCTTTCCCATCAATCTTTTCCATAGGCGCTAATGTGCTCCTCATGGCGAAGTGAGAGATTTGGAATTGCCTTCTTTATCGCTTCAAAGCCTCTCTCTTCTCTCATGCTTTTTGTATTGCAGAAAAGTCGAAGAACACACTCTTAAAGGTCCTTCATTGAACAAAAATTCTTAACCAAGTCCATGTTATTTCTATGGTGTGAACCTGTTAGTTAGTATGGCATCTTGCACCGTTGCAGTCACCCGAGAAGGAAGAGAATGCTTTTATCAATTTTGGGGTATAATAACGCATAAATGGTGATAGTGAAGTCAGCCACCTCTATTGGCTTTGGATCTTACATGAGGACAACACAAGCTTGCTCGGTTATTCTCTGTTGTATAAAAAAGATAAACAATCAAGTAGTTAAATACCTCAGAACATGTCTGTATGCACTTATTTTGTTTGCTGTTAATGGAATTTCATTATTTTCTTGAGCAAGTACTTGAAATTTCACCTAAAGAAGGTATCTTGAACACCAGAGATGATCTCCTTCTTCAATTCCCATGCTTCGTCTGACTTGGTGTTCTCACTACAAGATAGAAGCCAGTGTTGATAGCAACAGCTTTGTGCTTTTTTTTTTTTTTTTTTTTTTTCTGTCTGTTTTCCTTTTTGAAATAACAAGCAAGCTGGAGGTCAGGTATTACCTGGCCCAGATCACCACTCCATTGGTGCTATTAATGTTGATAGCAGCATATAAGCAAGCCTTGTAGCGAGCATCGATATATCTCAGTCGGATGACTTATCAGCCCTAACACCACAATAATAAGGCCCCTAAATGAAGACAAAACCTCGCATCACAATACAATTTTTTTGTCATCAACTCAAAGCCTATTATTTATCAATTTACAGGGAAATTCGTTGGGAAAAAATTTCTCACCTAGGAACCTCGATATCCTCGGATAGGCCAACCGAATGGCCATTGAACATATATCTGCAATAGGGTGTTTTCTTGCTCAATCCAATACATAATGTGAACATTTAGCCCAAAAATATGAACTTGTCCATTTCAAAACTTTCTAATTCACGATATATAACTCATGTTTTTGGATCTCCCACCATGAAATGTCAATGATAACCTTTGGGTTCTCGAATTTCAGCAACCCCGACGTGCTTGGTCATTTGGGATCGGCTTACCAACTAATGTATATGAATTGGAAATAACCTGAAGACAAACAATAATACTCGGTAAACCAATTGAAACACCCTTTCTCGTTTCATCAACCTGTTCAGATGATCTAACCGGTGGTCAGTGAGTTCTTTGTGATCCTCATTTGGCATTGTGTCCTCAGTGCGAAAATTCACACCATTTCTGTCTAGCCTGAAAAATAAAGCAGTGTTAGAAATAGACATATCTACTGAAACAAGAGCCTTATGAGCTTAATCTAATGGAAGATAGTTCAAACAACGAGCTCTATCTGTATGTCTTGGCCTTCTGGTATGCATGCGATTTTAGTTTTGAAAAGATAAAAGAATAGACTGAGTACTTCAAAGAAAGGGGTTTCCTTAGTAAGTGCCATTGCCGAAAAGTTGAAAACCGCTTTTTGGAGACTAGTTTCAAGAAGGACGGCTTACATTTTGAAGCATAAATAGTGAGTCTTATCGATTTCCCAAAAGACACTACCACAAATTTCCTTTAAAAGATAAACTAAAAACAATGGCATAACTATGCTTCGCATTTTGGAACCATTTCAAGGTTATTCTCAAGCCTCATTCCCAAAAGCGAGCTTGCAAACAAGCAAAAAACCGAGGCGATTCTGAGTTTAAGAGATTCATGAAATTCCACCCCAGCAAGGATCAATCATCAAACATGTTTTTCTGATATTTCCTTAGATCTAATGGAAGATAACTCGTGAATATTGACAGTGCACCTAATTCTTTCCTCTTGCAATCAAAAGGCAATCACATTGAAGTACTTTCTTCTCTCACAAACTTCGCACAATCGCCGCAAATTACCCTTGCCAACGGCTTTGGCGAAAATATCCATCACATATCACCATGGCAAAGCAAGACTACCAAACACAACAATCATCAGTATGGCCAATCGAAGTCACAGAACAAGAAAAATCTAAGATGAGAGTGGATACAAGAGAAACCGATTCCACACGAGGTCCACAACATAAGACTTCACACAATTGTCAACCAAACAAAATGTGCAGGACAACCTTGCTGAGATCAAAATGGAGAAGTCACAAAGACGACCTCTTTTAATTTCAAAACATTTACTCGACCGCTTAAGGCGGTGCTCAAGATTGGCAAAAGGATTTTACCTGAGAACCCCTGCAGAATGGCTGAACAAGAATCGAGAGCGTCGATTGTGGTCAAATGCTAAAGATCACCTTCGCTGTCCTCCCCTCGAGCAGAAATATACCTTTGGGAAATCAATCGCTCGATGAGACGAAGTATGAATTTTTCCTCATTTTTTCTCGCACTCTTCGGAATGAAGCGATGCGCCCAAAGCTTTCTGCGATTTTTTTCATGTCCCTCCCCAAATCAAATCGAGTGTGGAAACACGATATCCGAAAATTATAAATGCAAAAATCTGGGAAACAAGGTCCCACATACCTTCAGTGAAGAAAATTAGGGCTCAATCGGCCATCCAAATCGTATGTTCGGGATATGAGCGATCTTGTCCCAGTCCTTGCCTGCTTGTCTTTTGCAACTCTTCTCCAATTCTCCGCAATCGTGGATGCTCAGGTGAGTAAGGGATGTGAGCCTTCGCATTGCTTCAGGGAATGATGTCAAGAAGGGGGACCCGATGATGACGAGATTTTGAAGTGATTGAAGGGCCTCGATCTGCTCTGGTATATCCTTCAAATTGTAGCAACGCTGAATTGTGAGATGCTCGAGATTGCGGGCCTGTAGAAGCCACTGTGGGAGAGATGTCAGTTTGGGAAGGAGAAGGATTTTCACGTAGCAGAGACTCGGAATGCCTCCATGGAAATCCAAGATGTTGCCGCTTTCATCTTTGGATATATCCACCTCCTCACATATGCAGATAGAGAGATCCACGAGGCTCGATAGATTTCGCATACCTTGCCTGAGGGAAGTCAACCAATGACACCTCATGATCACAAGAGATTCAAGGGAAGCGAGACTTTCGAAACCCTCCTCGTGCAAACATCTCGGAAACTCTTCAGCATTGATATACAATCTCTTCAACTTATTAAGGCTACGCATCTGATTTATCAACAACGCTCCATTGGCGCGACTCAGACTTAACTCCTCGAGATGAGGAGTTAGTGGCATGGCTTTTAATTTTTCACAGTCCTCAATCTTCAATTTCAATAGACTAGGAAATGATGCTAGTGAAGGGGATGATTGGTCCGACTCGATATATTCCAATTCAGGCATACGAATGATATGCAAAGACTTGAGGCAAGGTAGTTGGTCTAGTGGGGGGAGACGTTCACATCTTTCGCAAACACTGAACAATACATCAACTAAATGTGGCAAGAAAGATACAAGGCTATCCATCATCCACTTGGGAAAGCTCTCACCTTTATAATTACATATCTTCAACCTTTGCAGATTTGAGGGTGGCTTCAGTCTATCAAACAGCGCTTCATCTATTACTACATCATTAGTATCAAAATCGACCCAACTAAGTTGCAAAGATTCAAGAGAATGCTTCCCCATCAATATCTCATCCTCGCATTTGACTTCCGCATTTGTTACGTATCCCAAATTTTTAATTGAAAGTTGTCCCGGATGTTATTAAGCCCCTTTAGCTCCCCAAGTCCGCAATAATTCTTAGCACAAGCTTTATCTTTGGGCAAAATGAAGTTCGTTAGCCTATGCAAAGAGCTGATCTCCCTATTCCACGTGGCAAATAACTAAGTTTGAAACAAAGACTTATGTCTAGATTTCGAAGGCTGACTAACTTCTTTATATCACTTGGCAACTCTTTGAGGGCAACACAATTGTAGAGATTAAGTGTTTGCAAGCTCTGCAATTTCGTAATGGAGTTAGGAAGCCTTTTGAGTGTGTGGTTGTTAGAGAGATCGAGATAAGTGAGATACTTTAACTTATAAATGGATCGTGGCACCTTCTCGACCTTTATGCCTTGCAGATCCAAGATGCGCAATCTCTTGAAATTTAGAATTAATTGGCCTAGATCCACTTCACTTGTTGGTTCTCTTTCTTCCCAATATGTAGTAGTAGATAGAAATGTTCTCAATGCACTTGCTTTCGAGCGTAAGATTGGAAGTTCATCCATCAAATTGAAAGTCAAATCATAGGATATATGACAAGTTCTTTCATTTATGATATTTGTGTCATCCCTTGCCACCCAACACCTGTTCCCTGCAACTAAGCAGGCTAGATCATGCATCAAATCATGCATCTTGCAAGTTTCCTCCTTTGTGTATGGATTTTTTTTTAAATCTTGGAAGAAGTTACTCCAACATAGATCCATGAAATATTCATGAGCAATGTCTTCTAAATGCTTACCTGAATTTGATGGCTGGATAAATCCTTACGCCATCCAAAGATAGACTAAAGTATGCTTCTTTATCTCATAATCTTTGGGAAACAATGAACAAATGGCGAAACATTGTCTCGAATGTGAAGGAAGATCGTCATAACTTAGCCTAAGAATAGATATTATTGGGTCTTCTGTTTGAGAAACTTTTGGGAGCTCAACATCTTTGAAACGTAACCATTCATCTTTAGTTTCCTTAAAGAATAATAACCTCCCAATAGTTCGAATAATCAATGGAACTCCAGAACACTTTCTAACTATCTCTTTACCAATAGCTAGCATGCTAGGATCTTGTCTGGCCCCTTCTTTTCGACCAGCCATTCGCATCAACAAATCAAGAGAATCCCTTTCAGATAAGCCCTTAAGAAAAAGAGGCGGAGCAGGGGAGGTGATCTTTGCAACCAAAGGAAGGCGTGTAGTTATAAGGATCTTGCTTCCTCTAGCACCTCCCATCAATAATGATTTCAAGGCATGCCATGTTTCTGAATTTGCATCCCACAAATCATCCAAAACTAAGAGATATCTCCTTCCATCAATTATTTTCCTCAGTTCAATTTGCAAACTATCCATCACATTGTAGTTTGGTGGTTCTTTCTTCTCCACACAAACTATGATATCTTTCACTATTTTTATCATGTCAGAGTCATTAGAGACACAAACCCACATTCTCAAGTCAAAATGTTTACTGATCTTCTCATCATTATACATGAATTTAGCAAGAGCTGTTTTTCCAAGCCCACCAATACCAACTATTGGAAGGATAGAAACGTTCTCTTTCACATCCATATCCAGTAAGAATTTCATGACATTCTTTTTATCATTACCTCTTCCAATAATGTCTTCCTCACATATAAACGAATGCGTCTCCTCTCTCTTCCTCCGCCCTCTCTTTGCTTGTGAATTCATAGGTCCCTTGTCCAAGAGGAAGTTCTTTTCAGCCTCAATAGCTTTCAATCTCTCCCTCACTTCTGTTATTTTTCTACTCATCTTCAGTTCAAAAGCAAGCTGGTTTGAACTTGAGAAAAATGTTCTTACCACCTTGATCATCTGATTGTCGCCCCTCAGTTCTCGTCGCATAGCTTCTATATTAAATTCTTCAAGCACGTCCTGCAAGTCATAGAAAGCCTCTTTTAGTTTATCCACCCAATCTTTGATTTGGGAACTCTGGTGTTGTTGCTCTTCTGCATCGTCCAGCACAGAATGAAGCATGGTGACGGTGCTCTCGAGCACCTGAAGTTCACGCTTGACGCCTCCTAAATTTCCAACCTTCTCCAGTGCTTGAATAATCAGATTGGCAAGGATTCTTCCACCAATGCTGGTGACAGCTTCTGCCATATTTGTTCTCTTTCTCTATGGGGATGAGAAGATTTCAGTCCTGTCGTTCCAAGGCTAGAGTCTTCTCAGATGATGTATAACAAGTTTGTCCTTAAGATTAGATAAGTGTACAACAATGGTAGATAATAGAAAATATTTAACTGACAAAACACTAATTCCAAAGCATCCTATGTCATATAAGATTCCATCCCATGTAATAAGTAAGGCGAGTTCCTATTCATACATTGTTCTAGAAACATTATGTTAGATTATATGAGATGATTAAGTTTTTTTCTACCATACTGTTAAGTAATATGTCTAATTAACATTAAGGATATTGGGAGGTAATTGAGTGATGATGTGGTTCGACCGTTAAGCTCCATTCTGCTGGACTTTCTTCTTAGTTTGGTTTTAATATATGATGCATAATAAATTAAAACGAAACAAGGTAATCACAATGATCGGAGGCTTTTTTAAAAATAAAAATAACTATGTGTGTTCTTGTGTAAAATTCAAAATGTTATCTAAATATAAAAAGTTATGATTCAACTTACACATTAATGCTCACGTGTCGTGTAAATTTAATATGTTTAAAGACAAGATAAAGTAAAATGTAGACTGAGACAACATTAGAATGAACGAAAATAAAATGTAAAAATCTATCAAGATAAGCCATTAGCTAAGTTGGTGATGTTCTTGAAATCCGCTAGAATCCACTTACGAGGGCTACACTACATCCACCACAATCTGCTCAAGCCCGGAAACCATCTGATTGCAGCTTAGAAAGTTATTATAGCTGTCTCGATAAGGGCAGCAGCATAGGGAATGCCCTGATGGATGCCCACTCTCTAGTGTTCATTGGACAAGATCAGCTTATGCTCGGTGATAAAATGTTGTACTTTGCAAGACCGTACGTGTCAGAGAACAAGACAAATGAAGATATTGAGTCTTAAGGTCTAGCGTCCTTATCAATTTGTGCACAATCTCTTTTGAACTCTTTACCAAGCCCCTTTTCTTATTAGTGTTGAACTCAAGTTCTTCTAAATCACATCCAACAAGTAAGATAAATGTGTTCCGATATATCTCCTATTCCGCACGAAGAAAAAGTACATAAAATGGCAATCATTTGAAATCAAGTCCAAATTTATGAGTAATAGCACGAGTCTTAACATGATACTAAATATTTCACGAAACATTGGCAAGATGCTTGAGATCTTTAATAAGGATAGCAGGTTTTGCATGTTCTTATTCACTTATAATCACAATTAGTTGTTGTATTTGGTCACTCCCCCTTCCATGTTAGTTGCATGTTCATAATTTCTATAGATGCTGAATCAATTATATTTAATTCCATTTCTTTCTAACCGCCCCTTGCTTTGCTAGGATTTTCAAAAGAAATCATGTGACTTGTTAGTATGTACGTAGCGAGTAATTTTTCATGTGACCAGTAACTTTTTACAAGATATTCGACTTCCAATATATAAATAAGTACTCACCTATTTACATTATTAATAATTTTTTACATAAAAGGTAACCTATCTACATTGATTCTTATCGTCCCATGTATTTAAAAAAAAAAGGGACAGGTTTGAAAAAAAAAAAAAAATTGATGCTTTTTGCAATGTAATAGTAAATCTTAATACATAAAACTACAAATTCACATGAGGTTTGTAACATATTCATGGGACGAGTAAGTCTTTACCTTAAAAAAGTAATTACCACCGATCCTGTTTAATAAAAGAAAATATATGAATTGACAAAAAATATTTAAGCCGCCCACGGTCTAGAAAGTGAAAATTAAAGTTTTTTTTTTTTTTTCATCAGCAGCTGTAAATGAAAATTTTTCCCAAGGGGGCTGAAGAACAAATGAGCCCGGCTTTTTTCTGATGATGCCCATTTTCCTAGTTTCATCACATGCTTTCCTTAGAAAACAGTGCACGTTCACATGCTTTCCTTTTAATACAGTGCCGGTTCACATGCATGCCCCAGTTGTTTTGTAGTAAACACCGGAGTATTAAGATTAATAGAACTTGGACCTTGAGAAGACGGAAAATTATCATAGCTGCCTGGGCAACTTAAAATCTAACTTCACATGGTAAATTTTTTTTTATGTTAATGAATTTCCGCTTTTGTCCGAATAAAAAACTGAAGAAAAGATTATGAAGTATAAATTGTGAATGAAGTAGTATGAAACCTTTGTGTGCAAAAAACAAATTGCAGATTGGTAATAGAAGTACGGTGTGCGGTGGGATAACAAAAAAGCAAGCTGATGAGGATGCTTTTCAACTTTAGATTTTAATATGCAGAATGGTAGAATGGCTCTCAAAGTTGGTTAATCTTTTCTTGTGAATTCCATTTAGAATTGGAAATTGGGACATGTTACATCTTCTTATGTGCCCAATTTGAAGAAGGCTAAATATGTAGATCTTTATGTTAAAATATGTCTCGAGTTTAAGCTCAATGCAAAATTACGAATATTCCGAATTGGATATGTTGTGGATGTTCGAAATCGAGCAAAGAAGATCCGAAGATCAACTTCCCGAATTTGAATCTGCGTTGGAGAGTCTGGCTGTTAAAATAGGAAAGTCCAACTTTGACTAGGACTTGGATTTTTGTTTAAAATATACAAAGATATGTTTTGGATAGGAAACAAAATCCTATGAGAAGTTGGCAAAAGAATAAGGGTTTTACTTATATATAGACTTAAGGCCATGGGTGATAGATGTGGATCACAAATTGTTTTGAAGCGCCGCGTGAGTGCTTGGTGTTCCGCCATTGATCGTGAAGAATTGATCTTGAAGCGCCGTCTCATTGTCGAGTGCTTAGGAGGGATTTTCTTTGTCGTGAATTACATCCAAGAAGGTTTAGTGTTAAAGCCAATTAAATCTTGTGGTAAGATCTGCGGGTAATTCCTTCGTAAGATTGAGAGATTATTTCTTGAGGAATTTCGGGGCTAAACACTGTGTGTGTTATTGGGTGTAATTGAGGCTTGGGAAACACTGAGAGAGTATTTAAGTGACTTGAGTGTGTAATCTCCTTGTATCGCTTGATCTATAGTGAAATTCGATGCTGCTCTCCCCATGGACATAGGTATTTACGACTGAACCACGTAAATTTGGTGTCCATTTTATTTTCTTTTTCTATCTATATTATTGTTCGATCGCTCGCCTTATCGCAACAAGTGGTATCAGAGCCAGGCTTGGCTAAGTTGAAGCGAATCGATGGCGACAGAAGAAGTAAAAGTGAGAATCGACAGATTTGATGGGAAGGATTTTAGTTTCTGGAAGATGCAGATTGAAGATTATCTTTATCAGATGAAACTGCACTTGCCATTGTCTGGGGAGAAACTAGCGACGATGAAGCAAGCTGATTGGGATTTGATGGATAGACGAGCTATGGGTGTTATTCGGCTGACGTTGGCTCGTAATGTCGCGTTTAACATCCTGAAGGAGAAGACCACTGCTGATTTGATGCAAGCCCTGTCGGATATGTATGAGAAGCCCTCTGCGATCAACAAGGTCTGTTTGATGCGACGTCTGTTTAATTTGAAGATGAGTGAAGGTGCGTCAGTTGCTTATCATATTAATGAATTTAATGTGATTGATAGTTGGAATACTACTATTAATGCTGTTAGTACTTCCTCTGGGTCAACAAGTTTGACGTTTGATGGGGTTCGAGATTTGATTCTGAGTGAGGATATTCGTAGAAGAGAATCTGGTCAATCTGTTTCTACTGCTTTAGTAGGTGAAAATAAAGGAAGATCTGTAACACGTGTCGGTAAAAGTAGTACCAATATGAATAGACGTAGTCAATCTATGACTGCTGATGTTGTCTGTTGGAGCTGTGGTAAGAGAGGGCATCGTAGAACGGATTGCCTTAAGCTGAAGAATGAAAAAGGTAAGGGAATTATAGTTGATTCTGCAGATAATGTTGCGGCTATAGCAGATAATGCCGATTATGTCTTGTCTCGTAACTAATGATTCATCGCTTGATGGATGGATTATGGATTATGGTTGTTCTTTTCATGTCACAGCAAATAGAAACTGGTTTATCACTTATCAGTGCACGGGTAGTGGTAAAGTTCAGTTAGGGAACAACGCTAAGTGCGATGTTGTGGGTGTTGGTAATGTTAAAATCAGAATGCATGATGGTATTGTGAGGACATTGACTGGAGTGAGGCATGTTCCAGAGTTGAAGAAGAACTTAATTTCCTTGGGTGCCCTAGATTCAGCTGGTTGCAGGTATTCTTCAGAAGGTGGAGTTCTGAAGGTTGTTCGAGGTGCCCTAGTGATAATGAAAGGAATCAAGCACAGAGGCCTGTATAAACTTCAAGGTGAGACAATGACAGGTTTCGCCCTGGAGACGTCGGATGCATCTATTCGAGAGTCTATTGACTGCTCGAGGAAGACCTGGGTGTTTGTGCCAAGGCACAAGTTTGATGCTGGTGTCAGGATCTCGCAGTCAAGAGCTTTGATCGAGATGGAGACTGGTAAGTTGATCAAGCATGTGCGGACTGACAATAGCATGGAGTTCTGCTCGGAGCTGACAAATAAATTCTGCATGAAAGAGAGCATAGTGAAACACCGCACTAGTGCTAGTAAATCACAACAATTTGCAGAATTGATGAGCAGAACATTACTAGAGATGGCCCGTAAAATAATCTCTAGTTTGCTAGGAGAATCATAGTTGATATTCTAAGTACGATAAGCTGCCTGGTGAATAGATCCCCATCAACTGCTATTGAATGGCGGACTCCTAAAGAAGTGTGGTCAGGTAACGTTACTGGTTATTCTATCATTAAAATGTTACGTTGCCCGTATTATTTTCAAGTGAGTGATGGTAAGCTCGATGGGAGGGCAAGGTGCATATTTCATGGCTATGCACAAGGTGAGCGAGGCGATCGGTTGTGGTGTCTAGATATAAATTCACCTGTTAACAGCAGAGGAGTTACTTTTGACGAGTCTCCAGTACTTCTGGCTAGGAGTGATTATAGCAGTGTTCAAATGGATCTGAACGGTGTTCAGCTTGAGGTGGAGTTGCGACCAGAAACTCCTGAGGTAGCGAGTATGAGTACTAGCAAAGTAATCGACGCAGATGGTGCTCATAGCGAGGTGGAGCCTATAGAGCCAATGGTTGCTGTAACTGCTGATATTGACAATGTATGTATTCGATCTCCTAACAGATATGGATGCAATAATGGTTTTGCTTTATCTGCGGTTAAGGAGGTTATGTCGGAAAATCCTTGTGGAGCAGTTAAAGGTGCATGTAGAGTTGGTATTCTGATGAGGTCCTCGGTTATGGCGAAGTTCAAGCGAGGCTTGGACTTGGATAATATTTGTGGCGGTTGAGCCCATTAGGGGTTAGGGGAAAGTAGCGGTAGAGTTTGAATTTTTACGAAGCGATTGTGACTTAGCTCAAACGTCGAGCCAAGATGGAGATTGTTAAAATATGTCTCGAGTTTAAGCCCAATACAAAATTACGAATATTCCGAATTGAATATGTTGTGGATGTTCGAAATCGAGCAAAGAAGATCCGAAGATCAACTTCCCGAATTTGAATCTGCGTTGGAGAGTCTGGCTGTTAAAATAGGAAAGTCCAACTTTGACTAGGACTTGGATTTTTGTTTAAAATATACAAAGATATGTTTTGGATAGGAAACAAAATCCTATGAGAAGTTGGCAAAAGAATAAGGGTTTTACTTATATATAGACTTAAGGCCATGGGTGATAGATGTGGATCACAAATTGTTTTGAAGCGCCGTCTCGTTGTCGAGTGCTTGGGAGGGATTTTCTTTGTCATGAATTACAGGTTTAGTGTTAAAGCCAATTAAATATTGTGGTAAGATTTGCGTGTAATTCCTTCGTGAGATTGAGAGATTATTTCTTGAGGAATTTTTGGGCTAAACACTGTGTGTTATTGGGTGTAATTGGGGCTTGGGAAACACCGAGAGAGTGTTTGAGTGACTTGAGTGTGTAATCTCCTTGTATCGCTTGATTTATAGTGAAATTCGCTGCTGCTCTCCCCGTGGACGTAGGTCTTTACGATTGAACCACGTAAATCTGGTGTCCAATTTATTTTCTTTTTCTGTCTATATTATTGTTCGATCGCTTGCCTTATCGCAACACTTTACACCATATAAGTCATATTTCTAAATCCAAATAAAAGACATTCTATTTGTTCGATCGCTTTCCCTAAGCATTCTTTGTTTCGTCATTCTATTTATTTTCAAAAAAGCACTATGGTTAGTTGCTCTAAGAAAGAACGAACCTGGCTAATAGTGGGCTAATCGACGGCCAACCAACAAAGGCGAGGCCCCAACCGGCCAGATCAATAGAGGAGGTTAGGAGATGAGATGAGAAGAGACGGCATGGGCAAAGACTCCAGGAATAGAGAGGTCAAGGGCACTACTGGGGAAAGTCAAGAGACGAAGAGTCAGAGAGAGAGGCTAGCTGTAGTGGTCTCTACTCTCATTTCTCTGACCTAACGCGTTGTTTCTTATTTTGCTGTGGTTTTATTGTTGTTTGTTTGAAAGAAAATTATTTTTGAGAATTTATTTTTTGACTTTTAGTGTTTGGATGAGGGAAAACTAATCCGATCTACCGAAAACATTTTCCATGGACTGAAAATAATAAATTTTATTAGGACAAAATGATTTTCTCTTCTAGAAAGAAAGGGAGCCTCCTTAATCTTCTCTAAACATTTTAGTGAAAAATTTTCATCATTCTCGAAAATTTTTGGTTATAAATTGTTGTAAAAAATGAAAACATTTTTCTTTGATTAATTATTTCAAGTAATATAACCGATTAATTATTGAAATTTTTTTTTTCCAATTATTTTTTTTTATAAAATAAACAAAGCTTACGAATAGTTTGTTGTGGATGCTTAGGAGGTGTAGGACATGCTAATGGCCTTAAAAACTTTGACATTTTTAGTTAAGAATGTAATTTGAGTACATCAAAGGGAAATTGTCCAATCAATCTAAACTTATTGTATGGATGTCAATTCAATCTTAATTTTTTTAATTTTGTCAATTTAATCTTAGACTTTTGTACAAAATTTAAACTCTTTTGTTTCATTATAGAAACGAAAGAGTTACAAGAAGGTTTGGCAAGAAGTCCCGAGCACCCGGTCTACTGGCAAGCGATGAAGGTTGTTTGCCAGATTGCCCCTAAAACTAATCGGTCACTGAAATTGCACCCCAAAACAAACATTCTCTCTAAAAATATATGAACCTCCTTTGTCAAGACAAACCGGAAGATGTATATCCTTGCGTTCTTTGAAGCTTGGGCTTCCTAGTCATACGATTTTCATCAAATATGTTTTGTTGCGTGCTTTCGCATATGATCTTTTTATAATTTAATGTACGATTTTGTTGACCACGTGCCCTTACTTTCCACATGTCATTATATCATAAAGCATCTAACTAAAAGGAAGAACGATTTGTATAAATCAATTATTCAAATTAATAAAATAAAATAAAAACCAAAAAGGTTACTTATTACAGAGAGAAATAAGATGGAGTTGGGTCCCACGGATATTTAATTAGGCCTAGTACTAGTGTTCACGTGTATAAAGAGTGAAGATGTACTACTGCACCATGAAGTTGACAAGAGATGAAGCGTAATAATTGCCAAGTGACCGACAGGGTCTAAAAGTAACTTAACTTGACTATGGTTAACTATTAACCATCGCTTTAGGTTCCAAGCCACGACTGTCTTCTTTCTCCTCCTTTGCGTATTTTTGATAGAAAGACCATCTATTTTCCGAGCTTTAGAAATTAATAATCAAATGTTGACTTATTAATTATCCTCCTTAATGACCGATCGCCTTGTTCATAGCATAAAACTTAAAAATAACATAAGTGCATGATAATAATAATTTTTTTAAATGATAAATACTAATAGCAAAACATCCCATTTCACCGTTGCTCCCCATGTGTGTACACAAGAAAGATTAAGGCTCATTCATATATGTACAGCAAGTTTATGTTCATATATTGTTCTAGAAATATTATATTAAATTAAGACCTCATTTATTTCACGATAAATAAATAATTTAAAATATTTGTTTAATAAATAATCGTTTATATTTATTGAAATAATTAATTAATGAAAAATATTTTAATTATTAATAACGATACATTGGAAACATTTTTGTTCTTTCATTTTCGTAAGCAATACAAACAACATAAAAAAACTCCAAATTATATTAATCATGACACATTTACTCTAAACTTATTTTTATGACATCAAAAACCCTAATTTTATATCCATGCAAGGCATTTACTCTCCCGTCAACATTTTATCATTTTTATTTTACTCAAATCTCGTTTATTTTTTGTCGTCTATGACACCTGATTTTTAAGGGTGCTCATTATAAGAACTTTATGGAGGATAAATATATCACATGGGCAGAAATTTAAAATTTTTGATGTCACAAAAATGTTTAAGATAAAAATCATAGTGGATCAAATTTTGGGTTTTTAATGGCTTTTTCCCCTTAGATTGAGTTTTATTCCACTTCATTGTAAAGTAATATATCTAATTAGTTAAAGAAATATGAAAGAACGGAGTATTCTAAGAGTGAGACTCAACCATTTAACTGCACTCTACCTAACTTTCCCATCATTCATAGATATAAACATAACTACATGGTTCTGGTTTCACAAATGACACATAATAGCTAAATTTTCTTAGCACTCATTTGTTTGTGTTTCTTAAAACTCAAAAACAATTGTTTACTTTTCTGTAAAATTCAAAATATTATTCAAATACAAAATATATGCATAATTTGGTTTCACAAATGATACACAAAAAGATAGAACGTAAGAAGGTAATTATGATGATCAGAGTTAACTAAATTTTCTTAGGACTTGATTGTTTATGCCTTTTAAAATGCAAAAGCTCAAAATTTAATATGTTATTATGCCTAAATTACACATAAAGATTTAACAGTTGTAAAAATTTGACAAGTTTCAAGCCAATAAAAAGTGTAAAAACATATTCAAGGCAAGATTATATATTGTGCTGAGGTTCGTGAGAGCACAAAACTCGAAATTCATGGTCATTGTCCTTCGTTTTGACGTGTCCACTTTTCCCTTGTCCTTTTGTTTTTGCCTTACTTTCTCTTTTTCCAAAGGCAATCATAAAAAGGCAAGATAACTTGTCGGTGATTCCATTGGTACGTGGCGATTCTGATTGGACAACGTGTAATATAAGAGATAGGACGAGTATGGCAGAGTTGGGTCCCACGAGTAATCACTAAGGCCTTGCTACTAGGGTTCACGTCTGTGAAGCCGTGCTGTCGTAAGTTTGACAGAGGAGGCAGCGTAGTAATTACCACGTGACCGATGTGGCCGGAAAGCAACTTAACTCAATCATGGTTAATATTAACCATCAATGTGTTCTTTTGTCTTTGATTTTTTTTTGGGCCACGTCTTTCCTCCTCCTCTGCGGTCATCTTTCTTTCTCCTCCTCTGCGTTTTTTAGATGGAGAGACCATGCGCTTTTGAAACTCTAGAAGTTAATAATCGTTGACTTAATAATTGTCCTCATTAATAGTTTTGCTTTCTTTTAATCGATTTGGGTACGCCATACAAAAGTTGTAAATATCCATAGATGGGCTTCATGAACCGAAGAAAATAAGATCTAAGTATATCTTTTTGGGTACTCCAAGACTAAATCATAACAATCAGTCTTATTTTTAGTTTTGATCTTCTCCCTCCTATCGCATAGCATAATTGTCAGACTCCAATTTCTGCACAAGAAAATAGGAGTGCCATGGCCGTCTTTCAAGAGAAAAAAGATTTCTCAAACCAATCTTGCCACATGCCTATATGGGCCAAAAGCTAATACCAATAGAATATAGCTCACTTATCCGCGGAGCTTTTAAGTCACTTTATTCTTAAAGGCATGATTTCTTGTCTGCAGTGTTCGGTGCTTTTTAGTCGCACAATTTTTAATATATATAGGTACATACTTTCATATATAACTCTTTTTTATAACTCGTGTTATGGTAGAAAAGTAAAAAGTTGTATATTTCTGCTAAACACATTGCCTCACTTTTCACATATTATTATTGCGTAGCGTCTAAGTAAAAGAAAAAAAATGTATATATCTACTATTCAAATAAATAATAGAAAAACCAAAAAATTGCACAATTAAGAGTATTACAGAAAGTCCTTCGCAAAAATATCTTTTAGGTGGGGCTGAGGTCCGAGATCACAGTTTGGGGCGGAGATTTTGTCGGTGTCAAGTGAATCTTGAGTGGACAATTGCGTACAAAGACAGACGGCACAAGGAGAAAATATTAGGTACGTCTCACGTTCCAGCCTGGCAAACAAGAAGGCGTTCGGCGCGCGACACGTGTCCTCGTGGGACCCACAAATCAGGCGCCATTTTGAAAAAATTTCGGACTGACCGAGGGTTTCTTCTTCTTCTCTTTCTTCGCGCCTCTCTCACTCTACCCTTCCCCTCTCTCTCTCCGACGAACTCTCTCACTCTACCCTCCCTCTCTCTCTCCGACGAACCACCGCCAGCAATCGACGAACCACCGCACGGGACCGGCAAGAGGACCGCGACCTCCCTCTCTCTCTGCCCTCCCTCTTTCCGACAGACGAACCACCGCACGGACCGGCGAGAGGACCGCGAGCAATCGACGAACCACTGCACGGGTCGTCGACGAACGCGTCGTCGTCGTCTCCAGACTCGGGGCTCTCGTGGTTCGACGAGATCGAGAACATCCTGATGAAGGACGACGATGTCCATGTGCTTGTTGAGCCAGGGGTTGAGCGGGCCGTGCCGGAGGGACTCGAGCTTCCCACGGACCTTCGCTTCCCCGGCCCCTCGCCGCCGGCTTCTCCCCGCCTCCTGCAAGATGCGGCAGCGCGGCCTCAGGTGCTCCGCCAGCTGGCTGATTTCCTCGGTTTCCATGGCGCGTGTTCGGGATTCTCAATTTTTTTTTTCATGTGTGGATGACTACTAGTTCTGGGAGTAGGAGGCCGCAGGTCAAGAAGGCTTCGCCAGATAGGCCGCCGTCGATTGTGGTTAATGGAGAGGGCGAAGAGGACGCTGCTTTGGTGGAGAGCGTGCGTAGCGCTGATTGGGAAATTGTGGCTGATGACTCTGAGGACGATGATTCCGATGGAGTCATGAGTGATGTGGAGAACCAGAATGCTGATAGAACATAAGCTTCCGACAGTACGGTGATGGAGACAAATTCGATATTTTTCTTGTAGCATTTCTAGTGCTTTCTTGGGAATTTTTTTTTTAAATGCGGATACGCGTATGCAATGTGCACATTGGTTCTAGTTCATGAATCTCTCGCAAATTAAGAATTTAAGAGCATGTTTTCTTTGGGGGAGCTGCAATTATTTTACAGCTTCAAGTAGTGACACTATTGATGGTTGATGTTGCAGTGTCGCCTATCCTATATATGGGCTTTACTTTTTGCACTATATCATCAATGTGGTTGAATTGCAATACATCTACATTGCTCAATTATTAGATTGTTCTTTCCTTAAAATTAAGGGCTCAGTTCTCTTGCCCTTCCTTTTATGTTCTGTTAGGGACTAGAGAGTGAAGGCTCCATTTGCCTCTGTAATTTATTTTCCCGTCTGTTTTACCTATAGGAAATATGCTCTCATTCCTAGTCTTTTGAATATCTGTACATGTTCTTATATGGTGTGAGTTGTTACTTCTATAGTAGGCCATCAAAAGTTCTTTAAAGATATATTATTAATTCCTTCAGTGTTTGTGGCTTCAGGCACCATGTTTCGTCGATGGAGTAACTCTCACCACAGTGAGGAAGATGACTCGCTGCAGTTCAAATCTAAGGTAATTAAGATTTCAAAATTACAGCGCTTGTAAGGACTGGACATTTCATAGAGTGTATCTCCTTGCTCGATTGCTCATATTTATCTGATTGCCATGGCTGACCATGTGGTTGACCTAAGTCAGTAGTTTTTCTGGCCATGAGCAACCATGAAGTGGCCCTTTTTGCAGATAATACTTTACCGTCAATACACCCCCTTATCTGTACCCCTTTCATATATGTGTTTAATGTCTCATGATGCATTGATTTTCTAGAGTTGTGGAATAATAATCAATGTTACTTCCCAGAATATAGGAGAAATACAGTTACATTTTAAGTCCATTTGCATTCAGGTGAATAAGCTTAAGAAAGCTATGGGACCACTCTCTGGGCGAAGTTTGAAGTATTGTGATGATGCATGCTTGAGGAGATACTTGGAAGCTTGAAACTGGAACATAGATAAAGCAAAGAAAATGTTAGATGAGACGCTGAAATGGAGATCAGCTTTTAAGCCTGAGGAAATCAGCTGGGTAAGATGGCTAAGTGGCCCAGTGAATGAATACGTGCACGAGTATTGTGATAGATAATTTATGCTGATGGCTGTTGCCTGTTAAACTTCAGTAGACATCTGATCCTTGTTATCCTAACTATTGTGTTGACCTGATAATTAATTTTATTTCGTAGACTAAGTTCCTGGTATGGAGAAGAACTGATTTTGTGAATGAATGCGAATGCAGGATTGGTGTTAGTCAACAATAATTGAGTGGCTCTCATTTTTCGTGTCTTCTATGAGACTGCCATGATGCAGTGATATGAAGCATTAGGTGTTGGAGAGTTTATTGTTCAAGGGACAATAAGTGTCCCAGTATATTTTTTCACTCATGCTGTTTCCAAAATCATCATTTAGACCGTTTTTGTTGACAATATGGCTAATGAGCAGGTTGTGTTAGACATGCAATAGTACTTATTGGGACGCTGAATAATGCTTCCATTTAACAATGTGATGCTTACTAAAACAGGAAGAAGTTGCTATTGAAGGTGAAATTGGAAAAGTATACAGAGCAAGTTTTCATGATCGTTATGGAAGGAGTGTTTTTATATTGAGACCTGGAATGCAGGTATTTATCCATCCTGTTGTTGCTAATTTCTGTAGCTTTTATTTGCTCTTACCTATTAACTTGGCAATAAATCTTGCAGAATACTCAATCGCTTGACGACCAGATGCGACATCTAGTCTATTTGATAGAAAATGCCATCCTTAATCTCCCGGAGGGTCAGGAACAGTTGGCTTGGTTGATAGACTTCACAGGGTGGTCCTTGAGTACCAATGTGCCCATCAAATCTGCAAGAGAAAGTATTAATATTCTGCAGAACCGTTACCCTGAGAGGCTTGCTGTAGCATTTCTATACAACCCTCCTTGCATTTTTGAAGTATTCTGGAAGGTTTAAAATCCAAGACTACCAATTCTTCTCTGCTTTTTATTTCCAGATGATTAGTGTAGTGTCACAAAGGCATCACATTTAAGGTTTTGTCGAATTTAAATCAAATTCTAGAGAGTTTCTGTATGCACCCTTTGAAAGGCGCCGCTAGATTCTCTTGTGCCAAGTGTCAAACAACTGTGTTGATATGAATTCAATATTCTATCAAACACTCTTGAGGCAGTTTGATTGATCGCTGGAAAATCTTCCTTTTTAGGTTGAAACAATTCACTATTTACTATCCATTTTCAGTTAAGCAAACTTACAGTGTTCATGCCTTTTGCAGATCAATTCAACGCTGCAACTTGGGTCTCTCTCTCTCTCTCTCTCTCTCTTACTCAGCTATACCTTTTGCCTCGTACATGGATTTGGTACCTGATTTCCTTCACTGATTGAATCTTTCTTTTGTGGTTTTTCCTTGATTATAGAGTGATACGAGATGGGGAGGATTAAAGGGCAATCAGGTCATGGCACAACCCAAACCAGTTTTTGCAAGGATAGAGAACAAAGTCGAAGAGGATTCAAGTACCAAAGTTGGGGCAGGAAGATAAGCAACATGGAGTAACCCCAATTCAGGAGTGAACTTTCCTTAGAAAACACCGAACAGATGGGCATAATCTTGCTCTTGACGGCATTTTGGTTTAGATCTTTTTTTACACACTGAGATAAAATGCCAATCTAATCTTCGGTACTACTACCTCATAAGGGCATCTGGTCAAGCGATATTAGTTTATCATAATTTGAGCAATGAGGCATGTGCAGGAAAATCTGTAGTACTACATAAGAACTTGGCCATGTCACACCAAACGGAGTTGAATTAGTTGCATTACTCTTTGCCGTGAGGATTGGTCGTGTAATATATGATAAGTCTCTTTTAAGAGTCTTCGGTTAGATTTCCATTCAATCCTCATAAGTGAATAGAGTGAGCAAACCTCGGATCACTGTTTTTTCAGCTAGTTTACTGTGGGGAGGGAGGCATGGATGGTGACTGACGTTACTTAAGCTTCTCCAGAAGCTAGAGGGTGTGATCTTGAGATCTAAGACAACAATAGGGCAGATTATTGTGATTGAATATATTGAAATTTTACAAATGAATCATAGATCCCCAGAAGAATCTACAGAGTCCAGCACGATCCGGAAACTCTTCCAGTGAAAGAAATTGACTTTGCCGATGCAAATTGGAAGCTCGCACATTTACGATGAAACCTAGTGTTGCTTGAAGTTGAGGACACACTAGTGCAGGCAAATAATGACAAAACAGGATACATGAAAAAAAGCTGCTCCCTTCATATTGCCGAACTGAAACTCGTGCATCACAGGACCTTTCAGTTCTAACCAAAAACAAAGAGTAAAGATAAAGGACACCTTCTCCTCATATTGTATAGATTAACCACCTAGAGATGATATGCATGAACAAATTAAGGGCGTTGAAGCCACCCAGATACTTCGCATTTCTTGTTGTCTTTCGCATTTTGCCTATGAACTTCCATCCCTTCAGCCGACAAGGTTCAATTTTTTCTGGGTTTACCCAGCCTCAGTCGGAAATCATCCTCCATCAGCGGAAGGCCATCTCGCAGCTTGACCTTGGGCTCCCATCCGAGCAACTCCTTAGCTTTTGTGATGTCTGGCTTCCTCTGGCGCGGATCATCCGGGGTGTTCTCCACCATGGTGATCTCCACATCAGGATTAATGAGCTACAAATGTCATATTTTAAGCAATCATCTCATTTTGTTGTTTGTATATGTGTCTGGTTGTTTCTGATGTACTTCTACAGATCATGCCCACTTGTGATGATTTAATAGGGGGGCCAATGCCATCCTTTAAAACAAGAATGTACTTTCCCAGAATGCTGTCCACAAATCTCACAGCAAGCTGTGATAATGTAATTTTTCACCCTAAATAGCATCATAATTCAGGGTTATGTTAAGGTATTTGTCTGCAGATTTAATCACTGCATCAGATGAGTGGTGAAAGTACCAAAACCAAATACAGTTTGCAGAGAGAATCTAAAACTGTGAGGGTGTTTGGTTAGGCATTCCCAAGGGGCTTTGGGCCCCCAAAGCCCCTTGGGAGAAATTTTGAGTGTTTGGCAAGGGCTTTTGAATGCCCATTTGCGAAATGCAGGCATTTTAAATGCCGAAAGCCGAATGTCGGGGAGGACTAGCTTTTAGTATTGGGTATTCCGGAGATGCGATTTCACTGTTCATTCGGTTACTATTCATCGTCTCCTCCGTTTGCCTTCTTCTTTGCCATTCGTCTTTTTCTTGCGGTGGGTGGCGCTCAGCCGCGAGCGGCCAGATCTGGCCGCCGGGAAGCCTCGCCTGAGGTTGCACAACCTCAGGCGAGGTGACCTGAGGTCGGGCGACCTCAGGTGGCATCGCCTGGTCGCGCGGACCTCGCCCGGCGTCGCTCGGGTCTAGCGCGAGCCAAGCCACCAAGCGAGGCCAGATCTGGCCGTTTGGCAGTGGCCGGCGGTTGGCCGACAGTAGCCGACCGCCAGAATTTGATTTCAGACTTAAAAAAAAAAAATAACAAAAGCTAATTACAAATGTGAATTTTGCCAAACGGTGTTTTTGCTAAGTTGCATTTCAATGCTATAATTTACCAAACGGTCTAACATTTCTGAAAGCTTTACTTCAAAGGTATTTGCATTTCCCCAATGGTATTTCCCAAAAGTCGAACCAAACGGGCCCTGTATGCATCATCAGAACCTAATGCTTACAGTCAGGACTGACAAATGATGCATCGAGAGAGAGAGAGAGAGAGAGAGAGAGAGAGAGAGAGAGAGAGAGAGAGAGAGTACCTCCTTAATGGGGTCTCAAAGAAGCTCGATCATTGTAAATTCACCTAAAGGTTTGGATAAAAGCCTTGTTAGGACCATGGAAAAATACTCATTTCCAAACTTATGCATTACGGATCTCTAATATAACTTGGATTCCCAATGTTAATTGGCCCAGTTTCTCTCCTTCCATGAGCCAAATGAGGCCATCAACCTACAGTGTTATGATCATGATTTAGTCACTCCACAGGCTCACAATTAAACATAATCCTCTGCATCCCAAATTCCGACAAAAAAGAGGAAAAAAGCTTTTACCATGTCAGAAACATAACAGAAGCTTCGAGTTTGTGTTCCAGGAGCTTGCACAGTCAGCGGCTCGCCACTGTATAATTGATTAACAAAGTAATACATGGTCATGAGAATAATACATGTACTGAAGGCCAGCACTAAAAAGAGTAGCTTCGAGATGGTTTGAACGAAATTCTGCCATTGCATTAGAAACTTACCGCACAACTTGTGTTGGAGGTAATAGGTTTGAGAGAGAAGAAGTAGTTGCTTGAAGTAAACACTAAGAGACGTCAAGTTTGGAACACTCAATAGTGTTACTCTAGCGTAGGGAAACCCTAGAGTTTTTATATGCACGTTATTGGGCTTCGGCCCATAGGAATTTTGTGCTTCAGAAGGTATAATACTTGAAACCACTACTCCTTATTCACCCCAATCAAATGGTGTTGCGAGCGTAAGAATAGAACGTTAATCGAAATGTTAAACTCTATGTTACTTACAACTGGCATGCCTTCCTCCTATTGGGGAGAAGCAGTTCTAACTGCTAATCACATCTTGAACAAGTTGCCGCACTCTAAGTTGTCCATGACACCTTATGAGATATGGCATAAGCGCCATTGTAGATATGATACTCTTAAGACTTGGGGCTGTATTGCTTATGTAAGTATACCAGATCCTAAAAAACCTAAGGTGGGATCTAGAACTATTACTTGTGTATATCTAGGTAGTACAGAAGATAGTGCTGCAAATAAGTTTTTAGATCTATCTACTAACACAGTGATAGAATCTAGAGATGCAGTGTTATTTGAAAACAAGTTTATCAAAAATCAAGGCTTGAATGTTTCTAAATCTACAGATATGATTTCAGAATCTCCGTAGAATCAAGGCACTTTCCGACACTAATTCCACACGGTTGGCTATTGAACCAATTCCAGTTAGAGTATCTACAAGAGAGAGAATTCCCAAAAGTTTTGGTGAAGACTTTGTTGCTTACCATCTTGAGGATGATCCATTCTCCTATCGGGAAGCAATGAGATCTAGGAATCTCTACTACCGTGCGAAGCCATAGATGATGAAATGAGCTCTCCAGTAATCACACTTGGCGGCTAGTAAATTTGCCAAAAGGGGCTAAAGCTATAGGCTGTAAATGGGTGTTGAAGAAGAAGCTGAATAGTGATGGATCAATAGCCAGATACAAAGCACGCTTAGTAGCTAAAGGCTATAAACAACAGAGTGGAATAGACTATTTTGATGTTTATTCACCGTGTGTCATCTATCAACTATAAGAATTCTTCTTGCTTTGGCATCTATTGAACACTTTGCAGTGCATCAAATGAATGTAAAAACAGCTTTCTTAAATGGGGATTTAAATGAGGAAATTTACATGGAACAACCGGAAGAATATGTTATGAAAGGTCTTGAGGACAAAGTTTGTAAATTAAATAAATCTCTATATGGTCTTAAACAAGCACCTAAGATGTGGCATCTTAAATTTGATGAAGTGGTAAAGAGTTATGGCTTTCAGTCTAGTTATTCAGATAAATGCCTTTACCATTGTTCTACGTCAAATAAGATAGTCATCATTTGCTTGTATGTTGATGACATGTTAATTCTTGGTTCAGATCATTTCGTAGTGAGTGACGTGAAAGCTACTTTAGCCAAAGAATTTGACATGAAAGATCTTGGTATTGCTAATGCCATTCTTGGTATGAAAGTAAGCTTTGAACAGCAAGTCATCTCCTTAGCCGACTCATTATATTGAGCAGCTACTTTCTACTTGGGGATACTATAAATGTAAACCGAGTGAGACACCATGTGATTATAATAATAGATCGAGTCCTAATAAAGGGACCAGCGTGGATCGTTAAAGTACTTGAAACCGATTGGTAGTCTTATGTATGCTATGAGTTGCTCTAGACCCGACATAGCCATTACAGTTGGTATGCTGAGTCGTTTTACTAGTAATCCTAGTAAAGAGCATTAGGATGCCATTAATAGGCTAATGAGATACCTTAAAGGTACTAAAGATTATGCGCTTTATTATTCTGGTTATCCTCCAATTGTGGATGGATATTCTGATGCCTCATGGTGCTCAGATATTGGAAATAGTAAGTCCACTAGTGGGTATGTATTCACTTTGGGTGGAGCTACTATTACTTGGAAATCCAAACGACAGACTTGTATTGCATTGTCGTCTATGGAATCGGAACTTTTTGCTTTAGCCTCGGCCCGGTGAAGAGGCGAGTGGATAAAGAATCTGATTATGGATATTCTTTGACTCGGCTAAAGATTAATTCTTTAAGCCTATTTTGTGATAATCGAGCAGCTGTCCAAGTCGTCAAGAATACTTTCTTTAATTCAAAGAGAAGACATGTGAGATCGAGACATGCATTGTTGAATTATCTCGAGAGAACAAGGGGTTATCACCTTGATCGATGTGAGATCGAAGGATAACATAGCCGATACTCTCACCGAAAGTATGCCTAAAGATCGATTATTCAAAACAATGGGGAACCGGGGTTAAAGACTATATAGGCAAGTCTTAACTACCATTTACTTACTTGTGTTTTGAATTATCAAATCTTTCTTTATTGGCTACAATGATAAGCACAGTTTATATGTTTCATTGATGTTCACAGTTGCTGACTAATTGAAGAGGGTGAGTTGTCTCATTCCAAATTTGATGAAGATGACTTTAACCTAATTCAAATGTTCTATCTGGAAAAATTGTGTCATTCCAAACTTGATGCTAGATTATTTGACTTTAAGGAATCAGTAATTGTGACATTCCAAATTGAAACATAGAAACAATTGTTTACATAAGAAGCCTATTTGTCTTGTTCTTAATTGAAACTTGATATTACATGACTAGGTTGTTGTAAGTGACTTGACTATTGGTCTTGTTCTTTGAAACTAGACAATAGTTATTCTCCTACAAATAAACTTAAGTTGATGGCTCTTTGTAAATCACATTGTTTAGGTCTTGTTCATAATTTATGAAACGGCTTGATGCTTATGACATGATATTATGATGCTTTATGACATCAATATATGTTCTTCTCCGCTTGATGGAATGGTGCTAAGTTTTTATTCAATTGATTGAATTCATGATAATATGAAATTCATATTTGACATTCTAAGGGGATGGCAGAGATGAAGGAGAGCTTAATGAGTGGGATCCTGACCAGGATGACCTACTTGATGAATGAATATATATCACTTAGAGTGTGTGGGGACTTAACAGTTTACCTGCTATTGCCTATTTTGATGAGGTCCATTAACTTGAGACTTGCATTTTGCTATTTCTATTTTGTGGACATTATTATGCTTGTTTCTTATATTTGTAAGGCCTTAGACTATTTTGACGGCCTACTTATACTTGATTAATATGCATATATTGGTTCGCGGGTCAGAAAGAGGGAGGGCAGAGAGAGAGAGAGGGAAGTCGCACGCTAGTCAGTTGCTCGCGGTCGTCTCGACGGTATCCTCCTGGTTCGTCGGTTGCTCGCAGTGGTTCGCCGGTCGGAAAAAGTGAGGGCAGAGAGAGAGGGAGTTTGTCGGGGAGAGAGAGCAAGGGTAGGGAGAGAGGCGCAAAGAAAGAACCCGTGCGACAGAAAACCCTCTCTCCAGAAGCTACAGTACAGGAAAATTTTCAAAATGGGCGCCTGAAATTGTGGATCCCACGAGGACACGTGTCGTGCTCTCACCGCCTTTTTTTTTTTTTTTTTGCGACCCAAGAACCCCGAAAGCCGACAGCGGGGAAGAACTTGGGATTGATGCAAGCTGGCCATCACATTCACGCTAGGGGTTAAGTCACTCTGCGACGCACTGGGGATTTCAACCCCTTCCCTTCGTGAGGGGGAGAAGGCCCAAAGCCAGCAACGCCACCCAGGTGGGTGGTCTCACCTCATTTTTGTTTGTTAGGCTGGAACGTGAGACGTACTTAATGTTTTCTAATATTGGCCACGTCAGTGTGGTCCCGGATCACTCACGTGGCATCACGTGTGAAGAGAGGAAGACAGAGAAGAAAAAGAGGAGAGAGAGCATCAGAGAGATGGGACACAATTCCTTTCTCCTGTTTTTCACTGCTCACAAACTCATACCCTCCTGAAGGCTTGATAAATCTTGATTTGCAAGCTAGAGTTTTTTTTCTTTTTATTTTATATCAACTATTTTTGTATTATCTTTTGACAAGTGTCGTGCATCCAATGCTTAAATAAGTGGGGATAGTGCGTGACGTGGAATAGCATTTGGGACCAACCAATAAATGGTTTAAGCGCATCTAGAATCTCAAACGCCATTCTCCGTCAAACGCCGTCACTTTGGACCCATCGAGTTGAATTCGGTGCAAAGAATTGCGTTTTTCCCAAGAGGATTTATTGATTTGAAAGTGTTGATTCTTTGACCATTTCTATGCACCCATTCACGTTTCATGTTTTGATGATCGCCCCTTGCAAGCATTCGTCGAATAAGGGCGCGTTTGTTTGTGTTTTATTTAAAAAGTGTTACGGGGAACAAAAATAGAAAAAATTATTTCTATTCCGAGAACAATTTTTAACTAGAAAGACGTGTTTGGTAAACTTGTTCTAGGAATAAAAAATGAATAGAAACACGTTTAGTAAATTTATATTCTTTTTTTAATTTTTAAATATTTTAATTTTTTGTTTTTTATTTTTTTTCTTCTTTTGGCCGGTCGCCAACCATGCCGAGGTTGGCGACCGGCTGATAGGGGCCGGCAGCCTCGCCTTGGCTAGGTGAGCTTGGCCTCGCCTAGATCCGGCGACGCTTTGGCGAGGTCGCCGGCCCTCGACGGCGTCGCCGGCCATGGCCGAGGCCGACGATCGGCCAAAGAAAAAAGAAGAAGAAAAGAAGAAGAAAAAAAAAAGAAGAAAAGAAAGGAAAGAGAAAAAATGTTCTTTAAAAGTGTTTTTGGAACAATTTTTTTTTTGTTTCTCATTTTCATTCCAATTTTGTTCGGAAACAAAAAAACAGATTTTGAACAAAAATGTAAACAAACGCGTTTTTTTATTTTTTTTTGTTCTAAAAAAAAACAGAAAATTTGTTCATGAACAGATAAAAAGAACACAAACATGTAGGGCCTAACTTGTCAGTGGAGAGGTGCAAGAATGTCGCGACGAAATGACTTTTCAATGATTCAAAAACTTTCTTCATTCCTTCATTTATAATTCTCTAATGTCACGGCGACGCGCTATCGCTATTCATTATGATGAATTTCAGGAGGAAAAAGAGAGGTTGGGACAAAAACGGGCGAAGGAGCATCGACTGAAGTTGCGCAGAAGCCAATCCTTATCAAAACCAGTATACCAATAAATGGCATTTATTACATGGAGATAGTACAAACATATTATCAATCAAACTTAAAAATCAAGGCCCGTAAAGAAATGGCTAAAAAGAAAGAAAGTTTAGCTTGTACGGATGATCATTTACAAGTCACCGATGGAACAGTTTGTCCTACTATAGTCAGGGTGCAATCCATGCTCGTGGACTTCTTCTTCTTGAAGATGAGCATCAACTCGACCTTACCGTTCAGATTTGCCGAGCTCATCAGCGTCAGGTTCCCGGCCTGCAAGTCGTTCCCGAGGCTCGCCTTCGAAGTGTCGGACAAAGAGTTGGAGTCCACCGTGACCGTGAGATCGAACTTTTTTGTGGACTTGAAGTTGGCCTTGCCCTTGGTGATATTAACCTGCCCCACGATGGTATCATCATACTTAAAGAAGACGGTGGTGGAGTCGTACTTGTAAGGGCCGAAGTTGGCGTTCTTGAGCCTGATGGGTGCGACGAGGGTCGCCTTGAAAATTGAGCCAGTCGAATTGATAAGGCCTTGTTGGTTCCCGGGCTCGATGCGGGACATCCCGATGCGGAATTTCGGGGTATGGACCTTCATGATGACGAGGACGAAGACGAGAATGACGATAACCTGAAACACGGCGAAGGCGGCGATGTACGCAGCCCACTTGAGCCTCTTCTGGCGCTTCTCTTGTTCCATGTTATTGCTCAAGGACTCTTGGTCACTTCTAGGGTATTGGCCATTGGTTGGCGCAAGAGGATCCACCTACCGGTTCTTCTCCATATCAGGGTTTCGAGCTGAGCAAAACAAGGAATAATCTATGGAAGATCTCTCTTTGGCGATGTTTTATGCTTCTCTTTTCTCTGAACGAGAGCTTCTTGTGAATTGAATGAGTGGATGGTCTTTTGGCCGGGCTATTTATGTACATAGGGTTTGAAAACTCAGGCGTGTTTAAAAGTCCGTCCTAGAAGATGCGCATTCAATAAGGGAGAAAATATTGGGTGATCCGGGTGTGAGGGGAGGAAGACAGAGAAGAGAGAGGAGAGAGAGAACGTCAGAGAGATGGGACAGGGGCAGGTCCTTTGGTTCACTCTCCTTACACGTGATGTCGCATGAATGATCCGGTACCATGCCGACATGGTGATCCTGAATCATCCAATATTTTTCTTGGTATTAAAGGAAATGATGGCTTTTTTTTTTTTTTTTTTTTTTTTTTTTTTGGGTATTGGCCAATAGTAGATGACTAGTCTCAATAATCACAGGACACGAGCAGAAAATATTAGAAATCCGTATGTGGATGGAAACAAAAGGCATTAGAATCCAAAGAATCTCAACCGACGGAAAAAGGAAGCCTTTTTTTAATTCGGTCTAATCAGTACTTAAAGAGATAATCTGCACCATCCTCAAAGTCATAGCCGATTCGCGTTCATGGCATCCATCGCTTTTTCTGCAGTAAAAGTTAGCACCTTGGCCGTGTCATCAAAAAGCTTCATCGAAGAACAACCTTGATTTCGTTGGTCCTTCTTTTCTCCTTAAAAAAGCACTATTCTTTTGGACACTTGCGAACTTTTGACCGACCAGAACATGCTCAGATCCACCTTATGTTCTTTCCTGAGATAAGGATATAGTTAAAAAAAGCATTTACGTAACCACGATTATACCAATCATATATCACATTTCTTATTACGTTCCCTAAAATTCTATTAGGACATCTTTTAGAAAATGAATTTAGTAAGTTCGAATTTTATAAAGATGAATAAATAGGCTTATATAAAAAAGATACTATAAATATTCTGAAAAGCCTTAAAAGGAACTCTAGGAACTTTGAATAGTTGTTTGAATAACGAGTTATTTTTATATACTATCAGTGCTAATATTTACATATTTGGGGCAATGAAAGAAATAATTGATTAGTTCTTCTATTGTAGGTATTATTTTATTTTTTAGTACAAAAAAGAATTTATAAATACTCATGATAACCATTAGAGTTGACGAAATTAGTAATATTATCCGTAAATGATAAATAATTGTATCGATGAGGAAAATAAAAATCTCCACCGGATAAAATATATTAAAAAAAAAGCCTGCACAGTACCCACGCGCATTTTTGAAAGATCTCTCCTAGAAATCTCACGTTGCGAGCAGAAAGTTAAAAAAATAAATAAATAATCGAAGCTTCCGATGACAAGTTGATCGGTCGACACGACGAAGTCATTATTATGTTTCGAGAAGCTCTCCCCGAAAGTCAGCATGACTTTTCTAGAAAGTCAAAATATCCCACCTCGCACAACGCGTTTATGAAAGAGACGAAAGAGAACAACAGAACACGTTCAATATCATTCCCCATCTCTCCTTTCACGAGGTGCCACGTGTAAGGGGAGCGAACCAAAGGACCTGTCCTATCCCATCTCTATGATGCTTTCTCTCCTCTTTCTCTTCTCTGTCTTCCTCTCCTCACATGTGGCGCCGCCTGAGTGGATCCGGGACCACGCTGACGTGATGGTGCCGGACCACCCAATATTTTCTCCGGGACCAGTGCATAGTGAGGCCCACGTGTACGAAGTCTACTAGTACATGATCGATAGACAGAAAGCAACTTCACTCTCCACCATGGTCACCTATTAACATCACTTGGTTATTATTATTATTTTTTAAATTTCTTTTTGCATTTTGCGCCACTTCTGTCTCCTTTCCTCCTCTCTATTTTAAAGATGGAGACAACTGTAGATATTAAAAGCCAAATCACCTCAATTGTCTCTCATTAATGGCCCACCACCTCATTTACATAAAGCTTAATATAAGCACCCACCTCATTTATTGTGAAAGAACTCCTTAAGGATAATATAAGTACACAATAGTAAATAATAAAAAATATTTAAATGACAAATACCAATTGAAAAACCTAAGCATATATGTATATATTGAAAAAAATATGTGAAGTAATATGTCTAATAAATGTTAAGAAAAGTGCGATGGAATGAAGTTTTGTAATGATATAGCTCAACCATTAAGCTCTATTCTATCTTACTTTCTCATTATATATATTAGCTTAGCAATGATCTCTTCAGCAATGCTCCCGATGACAGTTTCCGCCATTTTTGTTGTCTCTCTCTCTCTAGATTAGAAGATAATTAATCCAGTGGTTTCAAGTCTATAGACTACTTAGGACATGTATAGCAAGTCTGTGTTGAAAATAGCATTTCTCATTGGCCATGCAAAATAGAAGATGAAGGTTAAGTCCATAATGCATTTGGGACCCACTGACATTGATATTTATTTCGCAGATTGGTTTTATCTCACAGTTTCCGAGGCCCGGAAGCAAAGGAGAATAGGACCAAGTTGTGAAAGCAAATTGCCTCTCCAGGGACAAACACTTCATTTTTTTCCCAAGGCTTCGTTCTATATATTAATTTTTTTAAATGATGGAGGTCATTGTTTAATTTATTGGGATGGATTTTGAGGTATGACAAAGTTGGTAACAAAAAAAAACCTAGGGCATATTAGTTTGCTTTGATCCAACACCGTGAGATGTGTGATGTGATTAATTAGTAACTTATATGTGTAGATATATTGATACATATGATATACATGTTAGGACAGAAATTATTTCCATTAAAATAGAAAGTTTTATATGCATAGATAACAATAGATTTGTTAACATTCCATTGCCAGCACTAAACCTCTCAATTCAAAACTCTCCTTCATATCTTCACTTGACATTATTGATATTATTTTACTAAAACCTTACTGTTTGATCAAGGAAGTTCTCTCTCCTTGCTAATCTCTCAAATTATTTGCTTCCTATGCATAAAATGCTTCTACATTGTTTCTTTCTTCCTTTATTTTTTCATATTCTCTAAATAAATAAATAAAACTGCTTTAAAGATCTCTCTTCCAATACGAGGCAATAGCAAAACTTGCACATTTATTTGATGTAAAATGATATATTTAGACATTTTATGCATGTCACTCCTTTTTTTATAAATTTCAAAAGGATTCACATGTAGGGCAAAACGACGTACACATGATTTTTTCTAGCATATACAATATGTACAAAATCTTTTACTATCTCAGTATCCTATTGCAATTATATCGGTTAGTTTAGAATACTCTTTAGTTCAAATTTATAGCTTTTTCTTTAACAATTACTATAAGATAAGTCATCTTTCTTATCTTTTGAGTTTGACACTTATTTCAATCCCCCTAATATATTGTTCTTCCATTTGATGTACACAATCAAATCTTTGCCAAGTTTCCTTGTGGATGTTTTCTAATAGTGCTTGCAAGACCGTAAGAATTCCTAGTTGGCCATTAACGACAAGTTAGTGACATCAGACCAAGTAGACCTTGTGTTACAATAAAATTTGTTGAAGTGGTATGGATTATTTTGACATGGCTAGAATGTGCAAAGCATCTTTTAACATCCTAGAAAAGTTCGGAGTGTTAAAAAAATCCATGCCGCTTTCTTGCCTGAATACTCTAATACCTGCTTGAACTACGCGAGATACCCTTAACATACTTGTGAAGCATCTTTTGTAGTGTAGACATGTTCATCTCTGTGTATGTGCCTAAGCTATGTGCGAAAGACCAGTAGCCATTATCATTCGTGGAGGATGTGATAGGAGTAACTCTACTTAACCTTGTGCAGCAATGAAATTTGTAACTCTTCCAAAAAGAACCTAACTTTCGTCTTCCCTTCCCAAGAATATGTTTCCCGACAACCATTTCGACAAGCATTTCCTTTTTCTTTTTTTCTTTTTTTTTTTTTCCATTACAGAAACAAGAAATACTATTTGTCCACTGGTGCTTGGTTGGTAATATTCAAAGAATTTCTCCAAATTTTTTGTCTGGAAAGCGAAGCAAAAGACAAAAAGAGGCAATGGCAAATAAACTCCATTAAATTACAGGAAGGCCAAGACTTTTGCAGGACACAAGTTGAAGTTTGTTGCTTCGCTTTTCACATCCCTCCTCATGGATCCCCATGAGAACGTCTCTTTTTTCCATTACTAGTAGAACTTGCATGCATTATGTTTGGATTAATCTCTGTTGTTTTTTCTTTTTTCAAATTTGTCTCAATTCGAGGCATTTGTTAAAAAATTGCCACATCGTAATGATTTTATTGACACAATTCGTTTACCCTGTGAATTGGGTGATGTGGAGAGAATTTGTATTGGCTTAGATAATCTTAGCATCTAATGTCTTTATTGACATGGCAACATCTCAATATGCCATATTGGACACTTATATGGACATTTAACAACTGTTTAACGGTGTTGGCATCATGTTAACATTTTTCGTTCGGAACATTAACGAAGGCCTCACGTTGACCTATATGAAAAAATCAGATAATTGATTGAACGAAAAAACTTTAGGTACTTGATTGTGAAAGGATAATAATTGAAGTACTTGTGATGTCATTGTCCCAACGAGTTTATCACAAAATCATTGGTCTAGGCTCAAATCTCAAACATACTTTTGTTTATGGAATATTTGCTCCACAACTCATCCTCTCGATTCATTTCTTGGTTTCCCTTTAATAATTTTCTTTTGTAAGATTATTCATTCTTTCGCATGAAAGAAAACGGGAGATAGTTTTGTTAATTTCACGCGCCAAAAGATTTCAATGGCTAAATGTCAAGCACTTTGGAAGACTACAAAATTTCTCAATGTCAATTTCCCTTAGATTTTTTCCCAATCATTCGATCATAAAAATTCAAGCTTTACACTTGAAAATTTTTAGTGGATTATCAAATGTTTAATTGAAAATAAACTTTTTCTTAGTACTTGATTTTAGTTTGGTTGGATATCACATTAATAGTATTATCATCACATGTAACTCTACGGGCACACTTAATTTATAACCTTACTATGATTTCTTTACCAATTACATCTAATTTGCCTAAATAATATTTTTTGTAGATAATTTGTTCCAACTTTTCAAGAGATCAATTGATATCATCTGGAATCCCCGGTCGACCCGCAAGACACAAAATTGATACCAGAAAGAATATATTGGACGCCAATGTAAACAGTTAACGGCTACTTAATAGCATTGATGTCATATAGACATTTTTTGTTTGCGATTCAATGGAGGTCTCACATTGATCCACATTCGAAATGTTGAGGTAATAGATTGAATGAAAAAACTTTAGATACTTGATTGAGAGTTCATAGTAAGAAATTTCATGCACCTCACGATATGGTTTTATTTCAGTCAATTTGAATATTTTTGCCATAGATATATAATGAAATTGATGACGTTTCTTTTATGAAGGGTTTGCTTCAACCACACGTATGTAAAATCGAATAAGCGCCTCCTCTGATTGTCTTTCTCTTTTCCTTATTCAGCCAGATCCCAAATGCTTGAAACAAGGCGCCATCAAATCATATATATGTGCCAAGATATATATATATATATATATATATATATATATATATATATATATACAAGGCAATTGTTAATGATAGTTGTAAAGTTATACACATATTTCAACAGTAGTGAAATACTTCCTCATCCATTTAATTTTGGTGCTCTTCACCGCATTATGGTTAGTATCGTATATGTTTTTTTCTCTTTTAATAGTCAATAACTTCGTGGATTCCATAATTTTTTATTTTGTGAAAAAAGAAAAATGGAAAATCAATATTGCTTGCAGTTGAGGCCGCCATGTACCAAATTAGATTAGTGCATTTGTCAATTTTAATTTAATTAATTAATTTATTTTTTTGTGTAGGCACTCATATTTGGTTCAAGTATACCAACTTATGAGGTTGGAGTTGAAAACAATCAACCATAAAACAGCTCATTTTATGCTAATTCCTTATTCTTAATCAGATGTGATCTGGAAATATCGGATATGGACACTAGTAAATTTCATATTTTAGATTTCATAATTAAAGGACCTCATTAATTGGCATCAAATTCAAATGAACTTTGGATTTCATAAACAAGATGTTTACTCACTTATTAGCTTTTTTCTTTTTTTCTTTAGTAGATTCCAAGAAGACCAAGACTTTTACACATTTGTATGTCAGTGGGAAAGAAACTTCAATAGATACCAAAAAGACCAAGACTTTATATGTCTTTCTCGCCATTACCGCTAGGGAAAGTCAAGAGATGAAGAGTCTGAGAGAGAGGCTAGCTATGGGAGTGAGAACTAAAAGAGAGTAGCGAGGGTCTTCAAATATAAAAGATTTAACACTGTTTTGAACTGTTCCAAACTAGTTCTTCCAAAGGCTGGTTCCCAAGATTTTTACAGGAGAGGTAATCGAAAGTTGTTGAGGTTAGTGAATCTGAAACATTGCAACACGTGGCAGAGCATGACGTGCGGCAGCGAACGGGGCCGAAATTTCAGGGCCGAAATTTCAGGGCCTATCACTTTCGACGGTGAGTTTGATGATGCTGTCGATTTTGCCAAAAAAAAAAAACAGTTGAATGGGGGCGTAATGACACTCAATAGCGACGGGTTTGACCAAATACAGACACCGGCAGAGCTGACGTAATATTGCAACCACCACTATAGATTAAAGACTTAATGGCGCTTCATCAATTTACAATGGCTCTAGTACCATGATAAGAATAAAATGAAGAGAGAAAATGGGGAACAACTGTATATTTTTACGTATTGATAAACAATACTTGATACTTTATTAGATAACTATTTAAAACAATAAGATAAATATAATGCCAAATATAATTAATCAAGGATATGCATTATTGAAGGATATATATGCATAATCCTGAGAAATATGCAAAATCAAGTAAATATCCAAATATAACTAACAATTAGAATGGAGATTTTAAATACTATATACTAAAAATCAAATGTTAATTTTTTTAAGGGTGGTGCTATTTCCACCCCCTAAATAACTATATCCAACCCCATTTGTACTAAAAAGACAACATTGTTCACAATCTTTCAGTTGTAGTTTATATTGATGGCCCCTTTCCTTTTCTATTTAGGATAATTACAATAATTAAACATTTCAAATGTTTTGTTTTGCTTTTTAGCGAAACCAATCAGCTGCTGAAATTGCATCCCCAAAACAAACCTCGCCTCCAAAATATATGAATTTCCGTCGTCAAAACACCCTAGTAAATGTATATCTTTGCACCGTTCTTTGAAATTTGACTTCTAGTCCGCAGGTGTTAGGCGCTTGTTAGTCACACAATATTCATAATATATACTTTGTTGGGTACTTTCGTATATGAAATTATTTATAATTTAATGGATTGCTTATATTGAACTAGTGCCCTCACATTTCACGTGTCATTGTCCCATAGAGTATCTAAGTAAAAGAAAGAACAATGTATATAAATCAACTATTCAAATTAATAAAATAAAATAAAAACTAAAAAGGTTACATATTACATATTGAGATAGGACGAGTATGGTGGATGTGGGTCCCAAGACTATAGGGTTCACGTGTATGAACACGTAGTAATATCAGCATCATGGACGTACTGCCATGTGATTGATGATAGAAGATGGAAGTGTAATAATTGCTAAGAAATCGACATGGTCTATAATCAACTTAACTCGACCATGGTTAACTAACCATCGCTTTAGGTTCCAAGCGACGTCTGTCTTCTTTCGCCCCCCTGCATTTTTTGGATAGGGAGGTCATGCGCCTTTAAGGCTCCAGAAATTAATAATCAAATATTGACTTATTAATTATCCTTATTAATGGCCGATCGCCTCATTGGTTGCGTAAAACTTAAAAAGATGAGTGGGTTAATAACTAAAAGACCTCAAATTTATATATTTATGATAAATATATTTTCAATTAATTTTTTTATTATCAAAAATCCCAAATTAATATATTTTGATAAATTTACTATAAACTGATGTACTTATAATAAATTTTTCTTTTTCTAGTTTCTGTTAAATTTATGTTGTCAATTTGCTGAATAAAATGACATTTGACAATTAACTAATATATCAGCTTGAGATTTTATTCTCTGTTTGTCATAGTTGTACCATTTTTACGATTTTTATGGTATTAATCTAATTTAATTGAGGGCATATTTGTTACAAATATATCAGTTTGAATTTTTTTGCGATTGAACAAATTATTTTGGAGTAAATTTGTTATAAGTGTATCAATTTAAAGTTTTTTTACAATCATTTTGGATAAATCTGTCGTAAGTGCACTAGTTTGGAGTTTTTCGTTGTCAAAAAATTAGTTTAGAGTAAATTTGTCACATGTGTACTAATTATGATTTTTGAGAGTATGAACCCGAGATAATATAAGTGCATGATAATAATAATTAATAAAAAATACTTAAATTATAAATACTAATAGCAAAACCATCCGACTTCATCAATGCTCCCCGTGTGTGTACACAAGAAAGATTAGGGCTCATTCATATGTGTACGGTAAGCTCATGCTCATATATTGTTCTAAAAATACTATATTAAGGTTTTCATTTATTTCAGGAAAAATAAATAATTTAAAATATTTTTTTAATAAATAATCGCTTCTATCGCTTGAAATAATTAGTTAATAAAAAATATTTTAATTAATTTATTGTCTAAAATTTTTTATAGACATTGAAAATATTTTCATTCTTTCATTTTTGTAAGCAATACAAGCGATTATTTTTACCTTAAATTTTTTTTTTTTATCACATAAAAGACTCCAAATTATATTCACTGCAACACATTTATTCCAAACTTATTTTTGTGACATCAAGAACCCTAACCTTATACTCATGTGATATATTCACTCTTTGTCAACATTTCGTCAGATGATTTTCCAATCAAAACATCGTTTTTATTTCACTCATGCATTTGGTGCCAACCACATTTGGCTTTCATCATCTACGAAGCTACATTTTTAATGATGCTCTTTGTAGGAATTATCATGTAGGTACAAATTTAAGATTTTTAGTATAAAAAAAATGTTTAAGGTAAATATCATAGAGGATAAAATTTGGAGTTTTTAATGATTTTTTTATCAGATCAAACAAGGTGGTTGAGTTTTTTTTTTTTTACATCATTGTAAAGTAATATGTCTAATTAATCTGAGAAAGGTGAGAGAGTGGAGTTTTGTGATACTCAACCGTTGAACTGCACTCTACCTTACTTTCCTATAATTGATAGATATAAACATATATACGTAGTTTTGGTTTCACAAATGACACGTAATAGCTGAATTTTCTTAGCATTCATTTGTTTATGTTTTTTAAAACTAAAAAACAATTATCTACTTTTCTGTTAAAGTTCGAAATATTATTCGAATAAAAAATATATACATAATTTGGTTTCACTAATAACACACAATAAAATAGAACGAAAGAAGGTAACAATGATGATTAGAGTTCGCAATGCAAATGGTAATATGTATGTTACATGGAATAATCTCTTTTATTTCTATACTCTTGAATAATTTTTGAGTAAAACAACGCGTCTGACAATTATATAAAATTTTAATTTTTCGGAATAGAAAAATAATAGGAATGCGTTTGGCACGATCTACAAAATTTTTGTATTTTTGTGCTTTTTTTTCTTGCTTGTTGATCTTCGCCGCCAATCGCCGATGGTGGCAAACGGATCTAAGGGCGGCGGCCATGGCAAGGAAAAAGAAGAAAATAAAAAATGACTTATTTCTAAAAATTGTTCCTGAGAACAAGAATTTTTTTTCTTTTTATTTCTATTATGAATTTATTTCCCGATCACTTTCCTATTTTGAAAAATAAAAAAATTAATTGATATTACCAAGTGATTTTCTGATCTTTTTCTATTTTAGGGAGTAAAAGAATAGAAAAATCAAGCAATCGAAATGTTTCCATGCGGTCTTTAAAATTTCTTAGGACTTGCTTGTTTATGTTTTTTAAAATGCAAAATTTAGAATTTTTAATTAAATATTAACAGATTTTGAAAAAATTATATCTAAATTACATATCAAGATTTAACGGTTGTGAAAATTTAATTGGTTTCAAGCCAAAAAAAGTGTGAAAGCTTGAACAAGGCAAAGATTATATATATATGTGTGTATTATGCCGAGGTTCATGAGAGCACAAAATTCGAAATTCACGGTATTATTGTCATTTGATTTGATGTGCCCAATTTTTCTTGTCTTTATTTTTTTTTCGTTACTTTCTCCTTTTTCCAAGGCAACCATAAAAAGGTAAGGTAATGTGTTGGTGATTTCATGGGTACGTGGCAATTATAGATTGGACAACATGTAATAAAAAGGAATAGGATGAGTAGGGTGGAGTTGGGTCCCACGAATATTCACTAAGGCCTAACTAATGCTGGGGTTCACGTGAAGCCGCACTGCCATAAGGTTGACAGAGCCCGGGAGGCAGCGTAATAATTACCACATGGCCGACATGGCCATCCATGTCTGTCATAAAATAATAGCGAATCTTTAACGGAAAACTTAAAAAAATAAAAAAACAAATAATTTCTTTGATGGGGGTGGGCACACACGCGCACGCCAAGGACGACCTAGTCAACATCGGCTCCTCGAGCGATGTTTCCTAGGAAGCCTAGCTGGCACCCGTGGGTATTTTTTCTGCTTGACATATTGTTAGTGAAAAAACCTGTTTTTAGTGTTGGTTTCTGGTCGGAGGAAGAATTGCTGTTTTAATTGATTCTCCTCCTCCATCCCTCCTATTGGAATACTAATTCAGAATACATTGAGCTGCCAAGCTGCATATGATTGAAGAAACAGATAAAGTAAAGAACTTTTGAGAGAATGATTGGTTCTACAATTTCAGGCTTACATAAAAATCATTTCGCTGTCGTTTTTTTGGCCAAAAAAGGATGGTACTTGTCACAAGACATCCGCATTTGTGAGTGTGCCATATTGCCATTGTTTTACAGGTTTCCCTTACCTGTGTTTACAATGTGGGTGCCATTTTTGAGAGGCTTGTTGTTTGGCTGTTTTCTGATACAAACTAATAAACTGTATACTACTTTCTTTTTTGGTATTAAGCTACTGGGATTTCAGAAATAGGCAAAAATCGAAGAGAGGAGAACCATTACGTGTTGATCTTTTTATATCTCATCTCCGACAATCACGGGGGATGTAATTTAGTGACTTCAGTGATTGTATATTGCATTAACAGGGAGCCTCGTGGCTTTGGATTTGTGAAGTTCCGATATGCGGAAGATGCAGCTGAGGCTAAGCAGCAAATGAATCATACTGTTATTGGAGGACGTGAGATAAGAATTGTTTTTGCTGAGGAGAACAGAAAAACTCCTCACGAGATGCGCGTGACTGAGCGTGTGAGGTACAATTTGTCACATTCTCCATTTCACTAGGTTGTCTTTATGGCATTTGTTTCCATCGATTCATGACAGGTTTTTTTGGTAAACTCTTATTACCCCCATTTTAAAATGAAGTGGGCGACACAGGGAAAGAAGGAGAAGTACATCAAGGTCTCCAAGACGCCACAATCATTGTCAGTAATTTTGACTTCATGTCCATTCTGATTTGTGGCTTTCTCTCCCTTTGGGCTGTACAACGAATGGAGCAGTCTGTCATGATGGACATCCTTGTGAGTTTGGAGAATCTTATTCTGTTTTTGTATTTTCTTATAGCTTACTCGAGGTCACCAACACCAGATAGGCATGACTCAAGGTTTGGCATTTTTGTCCGAGTGGATTCAATTGCATTGTTACTGGTTTTATACTTTTCTGTTCCTCTTTTAGGATGATAAGTACACTGTAGTTGAGCATATTAGGAACTTACAGTACTAAGGGTGCCTTATTGGCCTGGGAAGAATATTCAGAACTCTTAGTGGCATTCTTTCACTTTTATGTCAAGTATAACGTGATATTTATACTGTCTATATGTATTTTCAACTAATAATGCTTTGTACATTGTAGTTTTAATCTTTTTGGTATGTGAAATCTAGATCAAGTTATTTCAGTTCAATCTTTGCTACATAAAAAGTAGTTTGAGTTATTTGTTGATTCTCATCCTTGGTGAACTTTAGTGGATGATATTTGCCCAATGCATTAAAGTAGTAGAATTTCACACTCTTTTTATAGTTTTATGTGTTTTGTAAGCCCTGTATGTTTGTAGTAATTGTGGGATGGGATTTTCACTCTAGCTAAATTTTGAACAGAAAGCTATGCATTCTTCATTCATTTCTTGTCCATATAGGTAAACATTTTGGTGTTTATTTCCCTTGGACATTTGTGCTTATAGATAGGAAGCTGCTTGTCTATTCTGGATATAGACCATGGCGAACTATTCAAATTTAATTTATTGAAATAGTAGCCTTTTGTTAAAATATGTAGGACTGGCTAAATGAGTGGCAAAGGCGACCAATCGTCCTAGCCAACCATTTTTCTTGGAATGGTTTAGTTGTGGACCAATCACATTATGCTTATGAGTGAAAAAGAGCGGCCATGTACAATTGAAAGGAAAACTTTGCTGACTTTAGCATGGCAGATTGCTGTATATGAGAATTTTATTTTTTTGCTGGCCTTGTTCCTTTTAGTATTAGTAATCTGATGCATCTCTATCCTATTATGTTCATACTACAGTGGTTCGTATCGATTTGGGGTGATTGATGCAGTGCAGCATCATTTCTGTGGTATTGAACAGTATCTGCTTGTGGCCTTGTTTATGCAGATATTAAAGTGAACAGGAAGATTTTAAAGACCTATGGGTAAATAAATTTAAACAACAAAAGAGAGAGATGGACAACTCCTTGCCATTCTGTCAAAGCTTTTCTAATGTTATTATCCCACTTCGCCAATTACTGTCAAAGCATGGGCTTTTGCTTACTAGGTCTGGTGGCCTGCAGTTGCAACTGAACTGATTAGTAAAGCACTGTCAGCAGATGATTAAATCACTAAAGTACCTTTTTTTCACTATTTGTTTTCTCTGTGTGATCTAACATAGTTATTAATGAAAAGGTTTTGAAGCTTTATTTTGTTTTGCATATACCATCCAGTTAAGAAAAGAAATAGAGCTTTTTTATGGCCAAAGAAAGAAATCATCCTCAATCAAGGGAAGCAATACCGGTGTAGAGATATGATGACATTGTCAAAGATAGTTTGGGTTTTAGAAAGTTGGGCCAAAGAGAGCCATGCAGTTGTTGGACGCTGACGTACCGGTACATCGTTAATGAGACTAATTCCAGTATTTGGGCCCAAGTTGGTAATTTGTACGGAACTCTTATTAAGGTGCAGGTAACGGTCATCTTCAATTAGTTAGATAGTGATGCCATCATGTTGATGCTTATATGATTTTGTAAGTTGAGTGTAATTTTTTTACTTGCAAAACAGATTTTCTTGGTACTTTTTATTAGCTTTTGCTGATGGTATTTTTTTCTTTTTTCGTAAAATTCATGATTCAAGCGGAGTAATGTTTCCCTGTAAGATCTGTTGTTACCCTAGATCGTGTTCTGTTTTATGTAAGGGAATCTTTATGTTCCATTTTTATTATTTCCCATCTCAATGGATATACCGATTCCTTGAACCAGGAGCCGTGGGGCAAAGGATCGATACCAGTCTCCAATGCGATCTGGTTCTGTACCACATTCTCCATATCCTCAGGAGCACAAGATTAAGCGGTCTAGTAAGAGGTCTCCAAGTCCAAGGGAAGATAGTCGAAGTCCCATTCAGGAGAGGGGTTATCCAGCAAGCAGGTCTCAGAGTCCAAGGGGCAATATTCGCATTCCTTCAAGGTCTCGTTCACAGTCTTACAGGTATATCTGTTGTTTTTCTAGTCTTGGTCGGAAATAACGCATCTCTTCCTTGCGCTGCATCCAATTGTCAAATAATTTCTCCTTTAGTCTGTTATTTTTCTAGTCTTGTTCTGGAACAGTGCATCTCTTCTATGTGCCGGCTGATTGTCAAATAATTTTTCCTTTCATCAAAGTCAATTTTCTGTTTTCGGAATATGACCTTGGCGATTAGGTTGGCATGAACTTGGTAATTATTTTTATGTTGCAAATTTAGTGGTTGACCATAAATGGCATAGGTTGTTCTGTTGAGATAGATCTGTGAGAATTCCTCCAGGTGCATATGATGCGGTATTTTTTGATATTTTACTCAACTTTAGGTGCTGTACCGATAGCAATTGATATTTATCAGGTGATTGCTTTTGCTGTGACACCCATATGATGTTCCATTGGCAAGAGAATTGATAAAGATGGTAAAGTACTTCAAATTTTCTTACGAGTGACAGTATTAATACTTTGAATTTGCATGAATGAAGCATGTTCCCTCATTATGTTGTTGAAATTCATCAGTCCCATTTACTACTAGCCAATAGCTAGGGGATTTATCTGGTTTATGGTGGCATAGTGCTAGTATCTACAGTTTTAGCATATTTTCTGTTCATTGAAGTAGTTTCTTTGTGCATTTCCTGTGCAGCCCACGCTGAGAGCCTTCTGAGTAATAATTACGGGGCTTGCAGTCAAGATGGTGGTATGCCAGTGGTGGTTCTTTGCAAAGTGCACTTCCAAGTATCAAAGTGAACGATAAACAGTGTCCTTTTGGAGATCCTGTTGCTCTCTTCGAATTTTAAATATCATGGATTAGGCTATGCTCTAGAAATGCTTTGTACGTTTTTGTTGGAGTTGGGCTTTGTGAACATCAAGTGCAAGATGGTTGTTGGTTGTTGGTTGCTGGTCACTTTTCAAGTCCTACATTCGACCTTAATGCATGGCTCTTAACTTTCTATGTGTCTGGTTTTTCTTTATTGTCGGTTTAATGTGTATTCCCGAGCTTAGACACCAGATCAATGTGTGGGGTTACCCAGTGCTTGGAGTCGGTCCCAGATCTGTATAAACTGCGGTTGATCTGCAATGAGCTACTCTGTCTCTTCCTTGTTATCGTCTGAACATAGTCGCCTTGAAACTAAGCCAGTCTATTAGATGGTCACCTCCATGTACAGGAACAGATAAGCAACATCGATTTTGAATGGTCGAGGGTCAGTGGACATAAACACTGAATCATTTGAATCTGGTTGGACTTGGAGGGATCATTTGAATTTAAATTGTTTGGTCAAAATATGCACGGACATCCTTGGTATAAGAGACCTGTTTTGGCGCCACAGGCTCTCGCGATTGTTGTCATCTCATCGATGGGTATGGAGGAGGGAGGAAGAGAGGGAGAGGCGGGGCGGCAGTGGAGATCGGAACGCCAGGGGGTGGGGGGGGGGGGGGGGGGGTGGTGGGTGATGGGTGATATCAGTTTTGTCGTTGCGTTAAGGAGTGGTATCTAGATGAGCTAGGCCCCCTTTAACCCTGCCCAGCGCATAGCCTAACCAGGGCCGAACTCAATTCCATCGTCGTTGTGTTAAGGAGTGGTATCTAGATGAGCTAGGCCCCTTTAACCCTGCCCAGCACATAGCCTAACCAGGGTCGAACTCAATTCCATCCGAAGAACTACATTCGAGTGCACTGAATTAAGCCACCGAGACGACCACCACTCTACGATGTGCCTCTACTACCGAATCTCATTCATATGTCTAGAGAAACATCTATCCTGCTTCTTGAATTTTGCTATCGGCTAGATACAACGTAATTTATAAATTAGCATCAGTATCATTTTTTAATATTTGTTCTATTGTCGAATAAGACGTTTGAGTCGGTGTGAGGAGATGAAAAGAAAAAGGCCCAGAGTAACTTTCAGTTTCGTAGAAGCAAAATGGTAGGTACTGCCAAATTCAATGTTTGTACTGCACTTTCCATGTAAATGAGAATCATTTCTTCGCCTTACAAATAAAATGAACTTGCCAAGTTGCACGTACAAACTCAGGTGACCCTCTTCCCAAAGTTCTCTTAATAAGAAATTGGAAGAGATGAAACTAACTCATGAATCTCATGTTTACTGAAAGAGGAGTCAAACAACCTTTTATTCAAAAGAAAGGTCGACATGCCAAATTGAATGACTTGAGCTTATGAGGACACTCAAAATTTGGATAAATTACGTTGACACGTCGAAGTAACTGAGAATACAAAGACAAGAAGTCATCCGTGACACTAAAGGCAAATAGGTGAACTCAAATGCCCATAATGGTGAAACTACTCGCAAATGCAGGATGAAACCAATGCAATGGAGATCACGTCTGAGCTTGGACACCTAATTTTCTCTCCCTCTGGGAAGCCTTATTTTCATGAGGATCTTCTGTCAATGACCTAAATCTGAAGGAAAGGGAGTTCAATAGTGTCTCGGCCTAGAGGTCTCCACGATTTAATTAAGGCGGTTGGCTGTTCTTAGCCAGCAGTTCGAATTTTAGACCTTCAATGCTTGCTTCTCAGCAGCAAGAGCTTCAGGCTTGATGGGGGCTCCCACAAAATTGTAGTTTTAGCAAGTAATGAGGTCACGACGTATGGGTTCTTGTTTGTGGTGGGAGACCTGTCTTCCAAGTAACCTGTATATCATTCTAAGCCGTTAACTAACTGAACAAGGAAGGTGAACTTTGTACGTTTTATCGATATTCAGAAATAGTAAAGCATTTCATAAAGTTTTTAATGCACTAAAAGAACCAAGATGTCTAAAGTCCTTACTTCAGCTTAGGAAGCAAGACTGTGGGAATGCTTTATGATTGTTAAAAAGTCAAAATTCCTTGTGCATAGTTGCAATCACGGAATCGATCGAGACTAGAAAGGATAAAGAATACTTATATGTATTATTTTTTCGTGGTAGTATTTCTGGAATCATTTGATAAAGTTGAGCATCTCCAAATGATTTTCAGATAGAGCACAAAAGGGAACTGGTATGGTCATTGTTATGGTACCTTTTCCTTGCTTCTCATTGTCACGGCCCACACAGATTGAGCAACCACAATTGGCAACTCCCTACATAACAATACAAGTAATTCAGGCATCACAATGAAATATGAGTTCATTAGCAAGGCAATCTTTAAATTTGACTAGTAGTTGGTATGCTTCTTCTAAGCATTACCGAAGACAATGTGTCAGTGTTGACTGTTTCATGCTTTCCCATCAATCTTCTCCATAGGTGCTAATGTGCTCCTCATGGCGAAGTGAGAGATTAGAATTGCCTTCTTTATTGCTTCAAAGCCTCCCCCTTCTCTCATGCTTTTTGTATTGCAGAAAAGTCAAAGAACACGCTCTTAAAGGTCCTTCACTGAACAAAAATTCTTAACCAAGTCCATGTTATTTCTATGGTGTGAACCTGTTAATTAGTATGGCATCCTGCACCGTTGCAGTCACCCTGAGAAGGAAGAGAATGCTTTTATCAATTTTGAGGTATAATAATGCGTAAATGGTGATAGTGAAGTCAGCTACCTCTATTGGCTTTGGATCTTACATGATGACAACACAAGCTTGCTCGGTTATTCTCTGTTGTATAAAAAAGATAAACAATCAAGTAGTTAAATATTTCAGAACATGTCTGTATGCACTTATTTTGTTCGTTGTTAATGGAATTTTGTTATTTTCTGGAGCAAGTAATTGAAATTTCACCTAAAGAAGGTATCTTGAACACCGAGATGATTTCCCGCTTCAATTCCCATGCTTCGTCTGACTTGGTGTTCTCACTGCAAGATAGAAGCCAATGTCGATAGCAACAGCTCTGTGCTTTTTTTTTTTTTTTTTCTGTTTTCCTTTTTGAAATAACAAGCAAGCTGGAGGTCAGGTATTACCTGGCCCAAATCACCCTCCATTGGTGCTATTAATGTTGATACCAAAGCATATAAGCAAGCCTTGTAGCAAACATCGGATATATCTCAGTCGGATGACTTATCAGCCCCAACACCACAATAATAAGGCCCCTAAACAAAACCTCGCATCACAATACAATTTTTTTGTCATCAACTCAAAGCCTATTATTTATCAATATACAGGGAAATTCGTTAGGAAAAAAATTCTCACCTGGGAACCTCGATATCCTCTGATAGGCCAACCGAATGGCCATTGAACATTTATCTGCAATAGGGTGTTTTCTTGCTCAATCCAATACATAATGTGAACATCAGCCCAAAAATATGAACTTGTCCATTTCAAAACTTTCTAATTCACGATATATAACTCATGTTTTTGGATCTCCCACCATGAAATGTCATTGATAACCTTTGGGTTACTGAATTTCAGCAACCCTGACGTGCTTGGTCGCTGGGATTGGCTTACCAGCTAATGTATATGAATTGGAAATGACCCGAAGACAAACAATAATACTCCGTAAACCAATTGAAACGCCCTTTCTCGTTTCATCAACCTGTTTAGATGATCTAACTAGTGGTCGTGAGTTCTTTGTGATCCTCATTTGGCATTGTGTCCTCAGTGCGAAAATTCACACCATTTCGTCTAGCCTGAAAAATAAAGTAGTGTAAGAAATAGACATATCTATCGAAACAAGAGCCCTATGAGCTTAATCTAATGGAAGATAGTTCAAACAATGAGTTCTATCTCGTATGACTTGGCCTTCGGTATGCATGCGAGTTTAGTTTTGAAAAGATATAAAGAATAGAATGAGTACTTCAAAGAAAGGGGTCTCCTTAGCAAGTGCCATCGCCGAAAAGTTGAAAACCGCTTTTTGGAGACTAGTTTCAAGAAGGATGGCTTACATTTTGAAGCATAAATAGTGAGTCTTATCGATTTCCCTAAGGACACTACCCCAAATTTCCTTTAAAAGATAAACTAAAAACAACGGCATAACTATGCTTCACATTTTGGAACCATTTCAAGGTTATTCTCAAGCCTCATTCCCAAAAGCGAGCTTGCAAACAAGCAAAAAACTGAGGGCAGTTACAAAGTTGAAGGAAGTAGACTGCAGAGTGCCACCGTTGAAGAGATTAATGAAATTCCACCCCAAAGAAGGATCAGTCATCAAACATGTTATTTTGATATTTCCTTAGATCTAATGGATGATCAACTCGTGAATATTGACAGTGCACCTAATTCTTTCCTCTTGCAATCAAAAGGCAATCACATTGAAGTACTTTCTTCTCTCACAAACTTCGCACAATCGCAAATTGCCCTCGCCAACGGCTTTGGCGAAAATATCCATCAGATATCACCATGGCAAAGCAAGACTAACAAACACAACAATCATCAGTATGGCCAATTGAAGTCACAGAACAAGAAAAATCTAAGATGAGAGTGGATACAAGAGAAACCGATTCCACACGAGGTCCACGACATAAGACTTCACATTGGTAGCGATTGATTTAGTCATCAAGAGAAACGACAACAATGACTACCACTTCATTCATTCCTTCTGCCTCACGCAGCACACATTTCTTTTGCAGACATCGTCGACAAGAGAAGAAGAACATATCAATTGTCAACCCAACAAAATGTGCAGGATTTTAATTTCAAAACATTTACTTGATTGCTTAAGGCGGTGCTCAAGATTGGCAAAATGATTTTACCAGAGATCCCCTGCAGAATGGCTGAACAGCAAATCGAGAGCATCGATTGTGGTCAAATGCTAAAGATCACCTTCGCTGTCCTCCCCTCGAGCAGAAATATACTCTTGGAAAATCAATCACTGGATGAGACGAAGTATGAATTTTTCCTCATTTTTTTCTCGCACTCTTCGGAATGAAGCGATGTGCCCAAACCTTTCAGCGATTTTTTTTCATGTCCCTCCCCAAATCAAATCGAGTATGGAAACACGATATCCGAAAATTAAAAATGCAAAAATCTGGGAAATAGGCGAGAAGATGTTTGAATGGTATATCTCACCCCGTCGTGATTCGTATGTAAGTACAATTTGAAGATTATTATGGTTAAAATTCATCTCGAGCTCAAGTCAATTGAACGAACTAGACCCGAATCGAATTGGGAATAAACTCGTCGGTCTTGATATTTCCATGTTGGAGTTCCAAGTCGTTTGGACTTTGACCGTGAAAGAAAGAAAATTCTGGACTTGGATCATACCTTGGAAACGTTGTGCGATCCGGCCCACTAGTAGTTCGACGGGTCCATGGACATTTCCAAGGCCGAGTTTTGGGGGGGCGAAGCTGGGCTATCTCATGAAGCGACAAAAGAAGGGGGGAACGAATGAATTACAAGAGAGATTTGAAGCGGGGGAGAGAAGCACGAGTGGAGCGGGGGGAGGGAAGGGAATGGCCACGTCAGCAGCATCGGTCTCGGAGGTGCGCGCCTCTCTATAGCTCTCCTACAAATCTGCATCTGATCACCATCTCCGGAAATCTCCTCTTAATCTGCAGCGGATCACAATCTCCGGAGAAGACTCCACACAGCGGCGACCGCCGCTCCTCACTATTCCCTGAAACTCGCTCTGCTTCACTCCGCTGCATCCAAGGGATGCTTCAGGGAATGATGTCAACGAGGAGCGCTGGCTGATGTTGAGATATTGAAGTGATTGAAAGGTCTCGATCTGCTCTTGTATATTCTTCAAATTGTCACAATGCCAAATTACAAGATGCTCGAGATTGCGGGCTTGTAGAAGCCACTGTGGGAGAGATGTCAGTTTGGGAAGGAGAGTGAAATTCACGGAGCGGAGACTGTGAAGGCCTCCATGGAAATCCAAGATGTTGCTGCTTTCGTCTTTGGATATATCCAGCTTCTCACAATCCCGGATATAGAGATCCACAAGGCTCGATAGATGTCGCATACCTTGCGAGAGGGAAGTCAACTGACGACACTCCCGGATCTCAAGAGATTCAAGGGAAATGAGACTTTGGAAACCCTCCTCAGGCAAACATTCTGAAAACTCTACAAACTCGATATACAATCTCTTCAACTTATTAAGGCCAAGCATCATTTGATTTATCAACAATGCTCCGTTGGCTTTAGCCAGAACTAACTCCTCAAGATGAGGAGTTAGTGGCATAGCTTTTAATTTTTCACAGTCAAGAATTGTTAATTTCAATAGACTAGGAAATGATGCTGGTGAAGGGGATGATTGGTCCGACTCGATATATTCCAATTCAGGTATATTATAGATTACCAAAGACTTGAGGCAAGGTAGTTGGTCCAGTGGGGGGAGACGTTCACATCTTTTGCAAGCACCGAACAATACGTCAACTAAATGTGGCAAGAAAGATACAAGGCTATCCATCATCCACTTGGGAAAGCTCTCACCTTTATATTCCCAGATCGTCAACTTTTGTAGATTTGAGGGCGGCTTCAGTCTATCAAACAGCACTTCATCTATTACTACATCATCAGTATTGAAATTGCCCCAACTAAGTTCCAAAGATTCCAGAGAATGCTTCCCCATCAATATCTCATCCTCGCATTTGACTTCCGCATTTGTTACGTATCCCAAATTTTCAATTGAAAGTTGTCCCCGGATGTTATTAAGCCCCTTTAGCTCCCCAAGTCCACAATAATTCTTAGCACGAGCTTTATCTTTGGGCAAAATGAAGTTCGTTAGCCTATGCAAAGAACTAATTTCCCCTATTCCACGTGGCAAATAACTAAGTTTCAGACAACCATCTATGTCTAGATTCCGAAGGCTAACTAACTTCCTTGTATCACTTGGCAACTCTACGAGGGCATCACAGCAGTAGAGATTAAGTGTTTGCAAGCTCTGCAATGTCGTAATGGAGTTAGGAAGCCTTTTAAGTGTTTTGTTGTAAGAGAGATTGAGATACGTGAGATACTTCAACTCACAGATGGACCTTGGCAGCTTCTCAACATATGTGCTCTGTAGATCCAAGACGTGCAACCTTTTGAAATTTTGCATGAATTGGCGTAAATCTACTTCATTTCTCATACTTTTATTAAAAAAAATTAATGTTCTCAGGCGACTTGCTTCCAAGCATGGGAATGGAAGGGGAAGGTCACCCATAGGGGCCATAGATATATGACGAGCTCTTTCATCTATAGAGTTTGTGTCATTCCCTACCACACAACACTCATTCCCTGCAACCAAGCAAGCTAGATCATGCATCAAATCATGCATATTGCAAGTCTCCTTTTTCGTGAGTGGATCTTTTTTAAAATCTTGAAAGAAGTTACTCCAAAGTAGATTCATGAAATATTCATGGGCAATGTCTTCTAAAGGCTCACTTGTATTTGATGGCTTGATAAATCCTTCTGCCACCCAAAGATCGACCAAAGTCTGCTTATTTATCTCATGATCTTTGGGAAACAATGAACAAAAAGCGAAACATTGTTTTAAATGTGAAGGAAGATTGTTGTAACTTAGCCTAAGAACCGACATTATATCTTTTTCACTTCGAGATACTTCTGGGAGCTTATAATCTTTAAAATGTAACCATTCGGCTTTTGTTTTCTTAGAAAATAGTAAGCTTCCAACAGTTCGAACAACCAATGGAACACCAGAGCACCTTCTAGCTATCTCTTTGCCAATAGGTCGCAAGTCAGGATCTTGGGTCTCCTCTCCTTTTCGAAAAGCCATTTGCATTAATAAATCGACAGACTCCATTTCAGATAATCCCCCGAGAAGATGAGGCGAAGTAGTGCAGGTGATATTTGCAACCGAATGAAGACGTGTAGTTATAAGGATCTTGCTTCCTCTAGCACCTCCCACCAATAATGTTTTCAATTCGAGCCATGTTTTTAGTTCTTCATCCCAATAATCATCTAAAACTAAAAGATATCTCCTTCCATCAATTGCTCTCCTCAATTCATTTTGTAACTGTTCCAACACATCATGATTCAGTACCTCATTCGTCACACAAGCTAAGATATTTTTCACTATTTTTTTCATGTCAAAGTCATTAGAGACACATACCCACATTTTCAATTCAAAATGTTCTCTGACCATCTTATCATTATATACACCTTGAGCAAGAGTTGTTTTTCCAAGCCCACCAATACCAACTATTGGAAGGATGGAAACATTCCCTTTCACGTCTGAATCCAATAAAAATTTCTTAACAGTCTTCTTATCATCATCTCTCCCTATAATATCCCCCTCACATGCAAAGGAATGTGTCTCTTTTCTCTTCCTCCACTCTCTCTTGGGGAGTGTGTTCAATTGGAATTTTCTGTCAGCTATAATGGTTTCTATTCTTTTCTTCACTGCTCTTACTTTGTAGCTCATCTTCAATATAAAAGCAACCTGGTTTGAACCAGAGAAAAATTTCCTTACCTCCTTGAACATTTTATTGTGGTCTCTCAGTCCTTGTCGCGTAGCTTCTACATTGTATTCTTCAAGCACGTCCAGTGCGTCATAAAAAGCGCCCTTCAGTCTATCAACCCAATCTTTGATTTCGCGACTCTGGTAGTATTGCTCCTCTGCATCATCCAGTAAAGCTTGAAGCGTGGAGACTCTCTCCCTAAGTGCCTCAAGTTCATGCTTGTCGCCCCATAACTTTCCAATATTTTCTATTGCTTGAGAAGCTAGACTAGCAACGATCTCTCCCGCAATGCTAGAAATGAGAGCTTCTGCCATTTTTGTTCTCGGTGTTCTTTTTTCTTTGTCTCTCTATGGATCAGAAGATACCAGTACGGTCGTTCCAAGGCTATAGGCTTCTCAAAACCTGTACAAGAAGTTTAGGTTGACACGTAAGACTGGCAAATCAAAATGTCGACAAATCTAATTTTCAAGTTCTTTGATCGACTCGTGTTATTGAAGATAGGAATTCTCATCATCCATGCAAGAAAAGAAAATCAATAATGCATATGGGACCCACCAAGGTCTGCGATTGGTTTGTCTAAATCATGCCTAATTGTAAGCTGTTATTAAGAATTAAATCTAGGTGTAGTTATTGGTGCAAAATTCCAGATGAAATTGACTTTCCCCAAGAATCAATCTTTTCAAAAGAAGCTCGGCTTTTTCATCTATTTTTTTAAGGATTATCTCCCAACAGTTTCATAAACCACCCTACAACTCGGCTTTCATTGGATAGAGACTCCCGAATTTTCAAAAATTGCATTAATCACGTTACAGCGATTCGGAGAGGGTTAAAGAATTTCTATATTTTGGTCAACTGATGATTTACTAGATTTTGTTATAATTATCATTCAATGAAAGGTTTTGCTTTGTCAACATTTTTGTTTGAAATTACTATTTTTAGTTCGATGCTTCGTTCTTTAATTTCTTTTCAAAGGATAGCCAAACGTTCTCTAAATTCTTAGGATGAAATTGATGTATGACAAAGTTGCTATCAAAACTTACGTGAGGTGCAAACTGTTATAAATTAGGGTATATGGACATACACACGCAATATACATTAGTATAGAGATTCTTTCCGTTCTGTATGCGTGGGTAGCATGATCAATTTGTTATTACCTTGATATGAACACTATACCTTTCAATTCGAAACTCTTCTCCATGTTGTTATGGGACATTATTAATATTATTTTAAAACATTGCAGTTCGATTAGGAAAGTTCACTCTCCTTGCGAATCTCTCAAATTTAATTGCTTTCTCTGAATAAATACTTCTATACATTTTCATTCGTTCCTTATTTTTTCCTATTCTCTAAATAAATTTCGTGAAAGATCTCTTCCTATACTAGGCAATACCAAAACTTCTCCATTTATGCAACGTGAAATCATATATTTAGGCATTTTATGGATGCCATTTCTTTTTCATAAATTTTATTACTCCCATCATTTTCTAATGGTGTCCATTTTAATAGTTTCATCACATGCTCTCCTTAGAAAACCATGCACGTTCACATGCTTTCCTAAGAAATCGATGTACGTTCACATGCATGCCCCAATTGCTTATAAAAGCAATTTTTTAACTTTTAATTTTAATATGTGCAATGGTAAAACAGCTCTTAAAGTTGGCTAATCTTCTTTTTTTAATTCTATTTAGAATTGGAAGCTGGGGACATTTTATGTGTTTTTATGTGCCCATTTTGGAGAACGCTAATAGCCTAATATGTAAACGTCGAGGGCCACGTTTACACCGTATAAGTCATATCTATAAATCCAAATAAAAGACGTTGATAGTTTCCCGAGCAATCTTTGTTTCACTCAAAGATGAGTGATCTTGAGTGATGTAAAAGGATTTTTTTTTTCTTTTTAAAATTTCGAAATGTTATGGTCAAATTTGAGCCATATCATAAAAGATGAAGGCAAATCAATTGTAATAAAAATTATCGCTCGTACAATGCCCAGGCTATATTCATCTTCAGAAAAGTACAGAGCTTCTCTCTAATTAGTTGCTATAAGAAAGCACAAACCTGGCTAATAATGGGCTAACCGACGGTCGACCAACGAAAGCAAAGCCCACAACCCCCGAGATGGCGAGAGACGGAGATGAGACGGCGTTGGCGAGACCGAGACAGAGGGCATCCGCAAGACAGGAGAGAGAGATTGAGAGTACCACTGCAAAAATGAAGACATCGAGTCTAAGGTCCACTGTGCTTGTCAATTTGTGCCTAATCTCATCTGAACTCTATATCAAGCCGCTTTTCTGATTAGTGTTACACTCAAGTTCTATTCTAAATCACATCAAGCAAGTAAAGATAAGTGTACTCCAACATATAACCTATTCTGCACAAAGAAAAATCATATAAAGTGGCGATAATTTGAACTCTTGTCGAATTATGAGTATTAGCATGGGTCCTAACATGAAATTGAAGATTTCACGAAACATTTGGCAAGATGCTTGAGATCTTCAATAAGGATAGCAGGTGTTGCACGTTCTTATTCACTCCTGATCGCGATTAGTTGTTGGATTTGGTCACTCCCCCTTCCACGTTAGTTGCATGTTCAAAATTTCTATGGATATTGATTCAATTATATGTCGTTCCATTTCTTTCTAAACTTCCTTGCTCTGCTAGGATTTTCAAAAATAAGCCTTTAGTAGTTACAGGTTATTTCACACAAGAACTAGATTAAAAAATAAAACAAAAATAAGCCTTTAGCTCTTGTGAAAGTGTAGAGCTTGAAATCCACCAGGGGAAGTGGACCAACTAGAGTTGTTGAAGATAGGAATTCTCATTCTTTACGCGCATTACAAGATGAGGCCTAAATCAATATGCCTATGGGACCCACCGCAGTCGGGTCCGAGGTCCGTGATTGGTTTGTCTTAGATTGTGCGTGCTTCTAGTGTTTACTAGTCTAACATGCTTGCAAAGGCAAACGAAAATTCTGGTGAAAACAAATCACTGATCTTATAGTTCTTAAAACAATAATCCTATGCATGGTGAAAATAACTTCGAGAGCGAAATTACCAGGAGTACCGGTGATATTGAAGGACCGAATTTGACAGCAGCGAGCCCGAATGAAATGCAAGCAACAAAATATGAAATAGTGAAGGAATGGTTCTTGAGTGCGGCCTGCATTTTTCCTCGTCGCACATTATATATAGAGAAAGAAAAGAGGAACATTCCTTTCTTACGTCGACACAAGAAGGAAACTTGGGAATTGATCCTTTTCTTTGCCTCCTCAATTACCATTAACACAAGAAAGGGATTTCTTTGCATTTACTTCTTGCAAAAGGGGTCACATCTGATTACTTTCTTTTGCTCGATGGAATGATTCTTTCATATGCAACAATCATATTTTAGTAGGAATAGTTTTAGTGCTGAAAGTGAAATGTTGGAGTTACAACCCAAAACATCAGCAAGTGTTTGATTCCATGAAATCTCACGATAATTAAGTTGGTTTTGCAAAGGTTGAAAAAGTTATATCTTTCATATTGGATGGTCTCCTGCAATCCTTTTTTTCTTTAACTACCATGGAAATATGATCTAATCACAGTTTTTCCTTCCTTTTCTATATTATAAATATAGATATATTGATTTCAATAATTAGGAACTCTTTATAAAATTATTTTATTGCTTACGATTCGATTGAGTATTACTTATATATATATATATATATATATTTTCCGTATTTTCTTAATGCATTTCCTTAATTCATGAGATTAGACATTGCCTTCTTTTTCCTTTGGTTCTCAATGCCCATTGACAGGCAAAGGCTATGCCCTACTATTCATTATGGTATTAAAAATTTTGCTGAACATTGAGAGATTATATTTTAGCAAATTGTATGACAATAATTTCAAACATAATGTTATATATATTATTAGGGTTGGTTTTGAGCTGATTCTACCTTTAATGAGAAACATATCAAGTCCAGGCCGGTTTCCAAATATTTTACATGGAAACTGGCCTAGTTTGATCAATTTCAGGCCGGATCACACAGGGAATCCGTTGCTCACCCCTAGTAAAAATAACCATCTCATGCTTCAATGGGCACATATATTTGGTCTTTTGATATTTATCTATGAAGTGATCCCATAAAGCGAGACATACGGGTTGGACCTTCAAGACAATAGAATAGTTACAATTCGCAAAAGATGCTTAAATTTATACAAATTTTAGGTACACGATAATTAGGCTATACCTAGTATCTTTGAGCTCAATGGGCACGGTTTTCACTATGGCTCCATTTACATTTTCCATAACTATCCTTCCTCCAAAATTTTGGTCCATGACATCTCTTTTCAATAATTCTTCAACTTGTGATTTGAAAAATTATCATCACTGTAATAAAATTGTAAAATGTAATACCCGTCAGAACTTAATCATTTTCAATCCTGCTGTGTAGGTTCTCAAATTCAACAAACGTCGAATCTACGTAAGGCATTGCCATGTCATCTTCTCCAACTTCTTTCCCCATCTTATTGGCATAAGGCTTGAATCATGTGCTTGTTGTCACTGACAACACGATTAGTATCCTCGTTCTTAACCACTAAATTATTCTTCACAAAATATATATTGCCTTCCTCTGGCAAATCTTGAAAGCGATTTGCAATGCTGCTGTTGATAGAACCATGGATGTATTCGTTCTAAACTAAACATACCCCAAAAAATAAAATTCAATTGGCAAGCAAAGTAACTGAAAATAAAAAAGAATGACAACTCACCTTCTCATCTGGAAGAAACATATCGATATAATTCAGTTGCCTATTTCTTTTAGTGTTAAATCATTCCATAATCTCGTACTTTAATTTTTTCTTTTCAAATTTCGAGTAAAGAAACCACTACATATTAACCCTCCCGTGTCCTTAATGTTGCCAGTAATTTTCCAACACTGTTGCTGAAAAAATATTTCTGTTTATATGCTTCTCAGTTCATCCATTAGCAAATTACCAATATTATCGAGATTTAGCAAAATACCAATATTATCGAGATTTTATTAACGGCCAAACAAAGTAGCAAATCATAAACTCCTCTGAAATTCTACAAGTATGATTAGTAATTTATCAACATTATAGTAAATTTACCTACGTTCCATAGAATTACTAACTTAATATATATATTTGAAACTTTGCAAGTTTGATCAGTAAATGACCGACTCTATAAAGAATTTGCCATCCGGGCGCTATATTAGTGGTCACCAACTTTTTCAACTTTTACAAGCCTGGTTTTTAAGCTACCTACCCTTGTCCAAATGAATTAGTAAATTTACCAACTCTTCGGAAATTGTACAATTGTCATTAGTGACTTATTAATACTTTAATAAATTTGCCAACATTCCACTAAATTAGTGACTTTATAGCTTCTTTGTAACTTTGCAAGTGTGATTAGTGGAATACCAACCCTATAGGAAATTTCCCAAAAAAATTAGTAAGCTACCGACTTCTTTAATTTTTACAAACGTGGTTCATAAACTTTCAAAACTGTAAGGAATTTACCAATGATTTAGGGCATTACCATCACAATTAAAATTAGTAGGTCAATTATATTGTAAGGAATTTACCGATGTCCAAATAAATTAACAAATTACTACATTTTTAAATTTTACAAGTGTGATACATGTGTGATATCCTGAAATTCGACCCATTTCAAATATATGAAATTGTTATTTCATCAATACACTGATAGTTAATTTATTATGAACTGATTACTCCCGAGTTAACTAATTTATTGGGTAAGGCCATAAATGGTTAAAATGTGAAAGACTAGATAATTCAATTATGGATTGACCGCTTGACCATAAGGATCGACAAAGGTCAATACTACGCTGTTATAAGTCAATTAACGAATGAATATAAATCGATTTGACAAAAGTATGTAGTCGGTTCGCAAGTGGTTCCGCACGATTATGATATTCGTGTCGAACGATGGTAAACCGATTTTTCTATTGATCTTGTACTTAGGATATGTAATTAAACCATCGTGATTACATGACAATTGAGGGTTATCCATGATTCAAAGATGCACAAACGTCAATAGAAAATTATCAACCATTGATCAATCACACCAAAACCCTTAAAAGCTACTAATAACTTAGGTCGTACTAAATTGCATTCAATCGATTTTAACCACGAATTTTAATTCAATTTCAAGTATCAAACTTTAAAGGACTTCAAGATTAGCCTATTGGACGTCGCTTCGTTTATCCCTCAATTTATCGGTAAGCGTTAAAATTTTCAGATAAGGACTAATCGATCAAGAATTGGAAGTGGGAAAGAGAGCAGAGTCAAGCGAAGGCCCAATGGGCCTCACGCCCATGATGTTCGGCCATGAGGGCCCAAGTGGGCCAAGTCAAGCCCACCAAGCCCATTTCAAGCCCATTCAAGCAAATGGGCCGCCCAAGGACAAAATTGGAAATTTCGATCAAAAAGTATGTGAAATGTCCAAAATGCCCTTCTTGAAGCTTTGCATTTATGGACTAAATAACAAAATGAGAGAATGAAAGGAGGAGAGTGAATTAGGGAGGATTTTAGGGATTTTTGCGGAAATTAATGATGAGATTTTGAGGAAAATATCTCATTTCTCTCTCTCTCCCCTCATTTCCCAAGCTGGCCAAAGCCTCCTCAGCCTCATCTCTCTCCATTTTTCTCTCATTTCATCATCTTCTTCTCCTTGTCCTTCTTCCCTTGATCACCTCCATAGCTGCCCACCTCAACCAATGCCTTTTCGCCACCATCGTACCTCGCACACCTTGTTGTGCCGCCAACTCCACCGCCACTAGCCGCCGCCACCTCCATCCTCACCCAAACCGAGCCTCCAAGGAAGCCATGGGCCTTAAGTGTCAAGCCACCACCGTTCGTTTCTCCATTCAAGCTGGAAAGCCATGTTCTTGACGTCGTCGTGCCACCATAACCAGGAGCTTGTTGTCATTGGAAACCATGAGTTAACTTATAATCCTTGATTATGGAGTTAGTTGCATTTAGGGGTAGGATAGTTTAAGGGTAATGGTGGTTAGTGGTAGATAAGGATGGTTTAGCTTTAATTATGGTTAAGGGTAAATTAGATTAAGGCTAAAAGAAATTAGTCTTAATTAAGGACAATTAGTTTAATTAATAGTGGTTACTTTAATTAGTCATAGTTAATTTAATTAATTGTGATTATCTTAATTAAGCATAGTTGCTTAATTAGTTGCAATTAGCTTAATTCATCGCGATTCGTGCAAATTAATGACGAATTAGTTGATAAGTAGAATTTTATGTTTGATTTATTCGATGAATTTATGCATAATTCCTATTATTTGAGCTTGTTATGCCATGATATTGATTGCCCAATTTATAAACCTTAAGTGTTATTTAAAAAAAATGTTTTATTGGCAAGAAAATGACAAATTTTGAGGTGTTGTGTATGGACGACGTGTTTTACGTGTTAAATGGAACAATGGGGTTTAAAAGGAAAGTGTACAAAATTTGGCGGGTTAATTTTAAATACATGACCACGTGCGATTATTTTACTGCAATTTTAAGTGTAAAAATTTCTCCAAATTTGTTATTTGAGTTGAGTACGAACTTTTTTGCATTGGGCTAATTGATGGCAAATAAAGTTGACTTGAGTGTTGGCGTGTTTGAGTGGTCACTTAATTGAACTCATCCCCTAATGAGAGTTTGGGGACAATGTCCAATGCTTATTGGATGCTTGGCGAGAATTCAGATATTGAGTAGCGATTGAGATAGGACCGATGCTCCTTAAGGAATGCCGTATAGGCAAGGGTTCTAGATGATGCCATAACTGATGGGGCAGGATGATGCCTGATTATGCCGGAAGACCGCAAACTCTTGTGTTGGCCATGACTCGAGGAGTCATAATAATTAGAACACGTGTGTTAATAATGTACATGGATATTATGGGATGTGTTCAGATTATTTATTATACATTAATATTGATGATGTACTAATATGCAGGAGTTTGCCAATGCGGGGTAAGAATATATATGGTTGCATGCTTAGACTCGCTAAGATTTTTATCTCGCTCCTATTGTTGTTGAATATTTTCAGGCCCATAGTTATGGATATGCGCCCTAATCGTTTTGGGGTCCTCATGTCTTTTGAGTGGGACATGACCGAGTATGCCGTGTCAAGGACCGAGACGACCGTTCTAAAGTACACCCCCATCTTTTGGGTTCAGGAGAGACTAGATCATATGGTTCCCCACCATTTTGTGGCTTGGTTCATTAAGTTCAACGGGGATCTCCTCGGTCCTTTCCCAAGGATCAATGGTCTACCGTAGCGGACCAATGCTGGTGTGGGAATCACCTTTTTGGATGGTCCTCATGTTAGAGGATTAGGTTAACTCCGACCTTTCTGACTCTTTTTGTATGTTGGTTGTTCATGAAGGTGTCTTCTAGGATGGGCTTGTAAATGTCAAACTTCTTAGGGTTAACAGTGAATAAATAAATGTTATGCTTTTGGAATTGTTGGATGTGTTTTTATTATCTCTATGTTTATGTGTTGATTGGGTGTTGTTTCACATATTAAATGCTTGTGTTTGAATCGAAAAAACTTAAAGAATGGGCCGGCAATGCATCTTGGAACGTCGTAAGTTTATCGACCATCGTGGAATGTTCGCGCGTTTGGGAGTTTGGGGCATGACAATGTAAATTACCAATAATGTAATTAATGTACCGATAGCAAATTAATTTGTAAGAGTTTGTTTGGAGGAAAAACGTTCTCCTTTTTTTTGATATTGAAACAGAAAAAACGGGGACTTGGTGAACTTTGTAAATGGTTTCTTTAACCCGATCAAAAATAAGCTTGAGGTTACGGGTTTGACTCTAGCTAGTTCCAAACGAACTATCTGGTTCGGATCCAACACTTTGAAGAGCCTCACATGTTTTCTTTTGTTTGCCTTCTTTGCCAGATTTCGATCGCCCCATTGTCCGGTAGCCAAGTCTATTTTAGTTATAAATTATTCAAGGTATTGTAAGGTGACGTCATAACACGTCGTAAGTTGCCAAGCATTCCACAGAAATGTACAGCCACCGCCAACCACCGCCAGTCGCCAGCCTTCCATCTCCAGCCGCCACAAATGCACTCGGCACAGTGTACAGCTGGAGGCCAACTCGGTGACCTCAGCTGGAGGGAAGTACAGACCTCTCTCTCTCTCTCTCTCTGCTCGGATCCTTCACAGAGCATCGGATGAAAGATGGGTGCTCTGTTATGCTGTGTGTTTGTGATTGATATTGTCGTTCGCTTATTCGTCGCTAAACCTGAACTGGAGTTGGACCGGAATCAGCTCGGCCGAGTTTCAATATACCAGGTCGTGTCTTCCCTGATTAAACACTAAATGCGATCCTGATTCATTCCTATGCTCTGTTTTGCCGTCTTTCATTGTACGCCTTACCGGATAATCACTGAGCCATTGCTGCATACGAGATTCACCGTTTCTTCTGCCCGTAACGTTGTATGTACTAATTGGTTCTTGAGTGGTGTGTTTGTGTGCAATGCGGTGTCGAAGTATGGATGGTGCCATTGCGTGAGACGATGTGCAGACGGTGTTCGATGAAATGTCTGATAAAGGGATCTGTAATGTTGCCTCGTTGAATTCGATTAGTCTCTGGCGGGATCGTAGGAATGTGCTTATCTCATTTAGATGATTTCATCTCCAATGAACAAGCTAAGTCAAGCATCTCTCTGTTCAATTACTTTGCTATTACACTTTTAGCGGCTCATTTTCGTGTATTCCAGTTTCTATCCATTTATGATGTTTCTCGTCCAGATTAAGTTTGTTGCTGATCTCTTCAATTGCTGGCTGGAATCTTGCCATTGTGTCGGTGATAGTCGGTACCATATCTTCAGATACGATTTTTTTGGACTTCTAAACTAAGATCGAAGCGTGGATGATAATTCTCTGATTCTTGAAGTGGATGGTGCTGGAATTTCACGGCAAAGAGAAAGAATAAGAAACTCTGGATGAGAAATCGATATCGACTCGTTGATCTTTAAGTTCTGAGCCAATTTAATGCCTTACTGGTTCGAGTGTGATTTATGTCTTGACATGCTTACCAATAAATTGGAAGCTCATTTTTTTAACAGATATGTTGGTTATGATTGAAAAATTAACAACACTATTTCCTTGCATAAGATTCTCTTAAGTTTTCATAGTCACATAACCCTTTCTCAAATAATTGCGATTTATGCTTTGTTTGCTCCGTGATTTCCGAGCAGTACCGTCAAGTCCAAATCTTAATTCGTTTTTGCAATCTGAAATCTGTATTTGGATGGCCATCTCAGTCTATGATGCTTAGTTCGTTTTCGCTCCATCTCATGCGTCGACTCGGTTGGAACTTTTCCTGTATCATATTATCATTTTTTACTTAGTTGCACACTTATTTTTATCTCGGATACATGTACTAACGTTGGCGTGTTTATTATAAGTCGACAATAGGAGAATCGGTATACTTGTGACTTGGTTCCTTGGTTTGTTAACACGTGACTTTCAATGGCCAAATCTCTTCTTCATATGTGCTGAGTGCTATCCTCAAATGAATGTGGCTTTTTATTGGATGAGTCTCGAGATTGAATCTTTTTGTTTTGTATCTCTTTTGGTCGTTTTTCGTTTCACTAAATCACTCTTCTTTTCAATATTTTTTGTTTATGTCTATCCATCTCTAGGTATGTGATCTATTCTTCCACTAAATAAAAAGATAAAAAGATATAAAAAATGAGAAAGAAATTTTTTTTTAAAAAAAAAACCCATAATTGCTTTTATGGATCCCTTCTATATAAGTCTTTGTTTCAAGTATTGTTTAATGGGTATCTTTTAGTAGAGAATTTTTTTTATATCAAAATTAGCCTTAAATTTAATTCTAGCTCATGGAGGCTTATATCTCGAGACTCACTAATAAGGCCATGTATATTCTTTACCTGACTTGTATCGGGTTTATTTTCCGCACATTGTTCTTACTTATCTTTGTTATTTTTTCATGCTATGTGTTGATCTCTTTATATTGCCTTAATGTTTTATCAACATTATTAAAATTTACTAGCAATTTCATAAATTTATTAATTGCAAAAGTTTGCAAATTTTCCCTTAGCTGGACCCTGGAATTGTCGAAGTCCAACCTATCCTGCTTCTTGAATTTATTGTTGAATGAGACGTTTGGATCGGTGTGAGGAGATGAAAAGAAAAAGGCCCTGAGTAACTTTCAGTTTCGTAGAAGCAAAATGGGAGGTACTACCAAATTGCATTTCAATGTCTGTACTGCACTTTCCATGTAAATGAGAAACACTTCTTCCCCTTCCTTGGAAATAAAATGAACTTGCCAAGTTGCACGGACAAACTTGCGCGGCCTACTTCCCAAAGTTCTCTTAAAAAATGAAATTAACTAATGAATCTCATGTTTTTTGAATGGGAAGTCAAACAGCCTTTTATTCAAAAGAAAGTTGGACATGCCAAATTGAATGACTTAAGCATATGAGGACACTCAAAATTTGGATGAATTACGCTGAAATGTCTAACTGATAATACAAAGACAAGAAGTTGTCCATGACACTAAAGGCAAATAGGTGAACTCAAATGCCATAACGGTGAAACTACTCGCAAATGCAGGATGAAACCAATGTGATGGAGATCAGGTCCGAGCTCGAACTTTTCTCTCCCTCTAGGAAGCCTTATTTACGTGAGGATTGTCTATCAATGACCTAAATCTGAAGAACATGGGGTTCATAGTATCTCAGCCTGTAGGTCAAATCATGTCTTCTCTGCGAGTGAACGTGAATATGTGTTCAGCGGATGAAAAAATAGTGTGGCAGTGCCACCACGTTTCTGTTACAAAATTAAATGACAAAAAAGGTAGAATTGAAAAGAAGTTGGAATTTTTTTCTAAAAAATAAATATGAAACGTTATAAAAAAAAAAAATAGTAGACTCGCGTCCTCACAAATCTACAATGATGTAGATCTATTAGAAAACTCGATACGTCTATAATCATAGGCAACGTATAGCTGTTTATAACTCAAAGGGATGAATAGACTCAAAGCTCCTGGAACACCCTATTATAAAATAAATAGTTACAAAAACAGGCCACACTATTTCCACACTCGAAATGGAGGGAAAGGTTGAAAGGGATTAAAAAAATGCAAGAAATGTTCTCATATGAGTTGAGAGCTCCATTTATTTCTAATTCACTTATGATCGGACCATCATCATAGCCATTACACCATTTCAAAATAGAGGCAAAATCCCAAGAAAATCATCAGTTTGACAAGTTCTGGAAATTCTCTCCCTAATTTATTAGATAATAATTTCCAATAAATTGGACAACTTGCGTCGCTCTAAGTTAAAAAAAGATGAATAGTGCCGGAGACACTCATATTGACATATTCAATTGGCTCAAACTTCATAATACTCAAACAATAAATAGATTTATAAAAATTAGATAATGTCACCATTTTGCCACATCTAATGGAAACTGAAGGTGGCATTGGTAAAAAATCTCACAACAAGGAATGCGTTCATCAGTAGTTAAGCGCAAAGGAGTATACTTATTGCTCTCAGACGTTTCAAAAAAGAGACTAACTTGAGCTGTTCAAGCGCAACATCTCGACAACATTCAAGAGGGTTTGAACCACAGCAGCATCTGCTACCTTGGAAGCTGCTCTAAGTTATCAAAGAGTTGAGATTCGAGGTACTAACCCCCTTTTAATTACAACGGGCATGCCTTTTCAAAGCCTTGCTGCTCTTTGCGGCATAAATCGAACTCGTTTGTGTGGTAATACATGCAACCAACATAAGCATCCATCTCTTTTGTGCACCTCTCGTGAAGATCTTTCAGCCCAATTCTCCTAATTGAATTATGTATATGTATGGCATAAAAAAATAATAAATAAGAGAAAAATAAGCTTGATTAGCCCATGCATTCAGCCAATTCCTGAGCCTACCCAAGGCATATGTAACTTGGACTCAAAAAAAAAAAAAAAAAAGCGTTCTCTTCGAAAGAAACGACCAGTTGGCCGTTTATACTCCTCCGTTCGCCGCCGTTCGTTGGTAGCCACCGTTTCTGACCTCGCCAGAAACGACAATCCTCGACCGGCGCCAAGAATTCCTTCTTCGCTTCTGTTAAGATCCGCTTTTCTCGACACCAAATCGATGCGGGAGCCCAAGTTCCGACCACGAAGCAAGTACAAAGCCAGGCCCAGCCACACCGAACAAACCAAAGACGCTCCTCTCCGTTGCCCCCTGCCTTCCGCTACCTCAGAGCTCACCGGATACGTTTGTGTTTCTCGCAATTCGATCGAACCACGCCCAGTTTTATATGCGAGATATAAACGCCTGTTGGATGCTGATATATCAGGTGAATTGAAACGTTGAAATCGAGTCCATAGCTCAGTTTCTAAATCGCCCATGCACCGTCCGACGAAATACCTCAATGAAGGAATCGAATCCGATTTAGCCAAAACAGTGTTCGAGATGTTATTTTTATGCTCTGTTAGTTCTGAAATCATTAAACTGAGACTGAATAGGCGTTTTCTTTGATTTTTGGTGGCATTATTTCTCATTATCCGAGTCGGTCATGAGCGCCTCGCCGGAGGAACCCGTGGTTAGAGGCCGCTGTAGTTAGTTTCTCGTTTACGCACTTGTGTGCTTGTTCTGTTAGAATGGATGCCGTTTTACAATGTCCATTTTTTTTTTTTTTTTTGGTGGCTTAACATCACCGGTGAGGTTCGGTGATGGCCGGAGAGGGGCGGCCGGCGACCAAGCGATGGCCGGCGGTGACTGGTGCCTGTCGGACCGAACGACCAAGGCGGGGTGCTGGCTCGACGGTGGCCTGAGCGCCGGCGAGGGGCTCATCGGAAAATGGTGCTGGCTGGGAGTTATGGACTGAGTGTAGTGAGATTAAAATGAATAGAGTTGGGCTGAGTGTTGTCGGTTGGTAGTATCATTCCTAAAATTAAAATTTTTTCTTCCAGCCTTATGTTTTTTCTTCAACCCGAGTCCCGACTTGTCCCAAAAAAGCCAAAGTCAAGTTTTAAAGGGGCACTCTCGTAATTTTGCGGACACAAGCGTTTCCATTAGCAAGAGAGAAATTCAGAGGCATTGTGTTGATTTTTAATCTCTGATTAGTGTTTATAATCAATTCTTTACTTGTGTTCTCATGTATTTGTAAAATGAAGTTCAACTATATGTGTTTGTGTTGAAATTACAAGAGTTAGGCTCAGCAGTTGGTTGTCGTTTGAGTTCAACGAACTGGAAATGTCGGTAGAACTGCATTTCTTGTGCCTTAGATAGACACAGGCGACTAAGAGAGGAACATAAACTCGATCTTGATTCTTGGATTTTGAAGTCCAGGTTTAGGACGATTTGGACACCCGATCGTAGGCTCTCGAAATTGATGGCGGGATATCTCGAGCTAATAAACTGTTTGACATATGGTTAGTGAAGAAACCTGTTTTTAATGTTGGTTTCTGGTCGGAGGAAGAATTGCTGTTTTAATTGATTCTCCTCCTCCTCCATCCCTCCCATTGGAATACTAATTTGGAATACATTGAGCTGCCAAGCTGCATATGATTGAAGGAACAGATGACCTAAAAAACTTTTGAGAGAATGATTGGTTCTACAATTCCAGGCTTACATAAAATCAATTCGCTGTCGCCTTTTTTTACTAAAAAGGATGGTACTTGTCACAAGACATCTGCGTTTGTGAGTGTGCCATATTGCCATTGTTTTACAGGTTTTTCTTACCTGTGTTTACAACGTGGGTGCCATTTTTGAGAGGCTTGTTGTTGGCTGTTTTCTGATACAAACTAATAAACTGTATACTACTTTCTTTTTTGGTATTAAGCTACTGGGATTTCAGAAATAGGCAAAAATCGAAGAGAGGAGAACCATTACGTGTTGATCTTTTTATATCTCATCTCCGACAATCACGGGGATGTAATTTAGTGACTTCAGTGATTATGTATTGCATTAACAGGGAGCCTCGTGGCTTTGGATTTGTGAAGTTCCGATATGCGGAAGATGCAGCTGAGGCTAAGCAGCAAATGAATCATACTGTTATTGGAGGACGTGAGATAAGAATTGTTTTTGCTGAGGAGAACAGAAAAACTCCTCACGAGATGCGCGTGACTGAGCGTGTGAGGTACAATTTGTCACATTCTCCATTTCACTAGGTTGTCTTTAAGGCATTTGTTCCCATCGATTCATGACAGGTTTTTTTGGTAAACTCTTTTTCCCCCCATTTTAAAATGAAGTGGGCGACACAGGGAAAGAAGGAGAAGTACATCAAGGTCTCCAAGACGCCACAATCATTGTCAGTAATTTTGACTTCATGTCCATTCTGATTTGTGGCTTTCTCTCCCTTTGGGCTGTACAACGAATGGAGCAGTCTGTTGTGATGGACATCCTTGTGAGTTTGGAGAATCTTATTCTGTTTTTGTATTTTCTTACAGCTTACTCGAGGTCACCAACACCAGATAGGCATGACTCAAGGTTTGGCATTTTTGTCCGAGTGGATTCAATTGCGTTGTTACTGGTTTTATACTTTTCTGTTCCTCTTTTAGGATGATAAGTACACTGTAGTTGAGCATATTAGGAACTTACAGTACTAAGGGTGCCTTATTGGCCTGGGAAGAATATACAGAACTCTTAGTGGCATTCTTTCACTTTTATGTCAAGTATAATGTGATATTTATACTGTCTATATGTATTTTCAACTAATAATGCTTTGTACATTGTGGTTTTAATCTTTTTGGTACGTGAAATCTAGATCAAGTTGTTTCAGTTCAATCTTTGCTATATAAAAAGTAGTTTGAGTTATCTGTCGATTCTCATCCTTGGTGAACTTTAGTGGATGATATTGCCCAATGCATTAAAGTAGTAGAATTTCACACTCTTTTTATAGTTTTATGTGTTTTGTAAGCCCTGTATGTTTGTAGTAATTGTGGTATGGGATTTTCACTCTAGCTAAATTTTGAACAGAAAGCTATACATTTTGTTGTTTATTTCCCTTGGACATTTGTGCTTATAGATAGGAAGCTGTTCGTCTATTCTGGATATAGACCATGGCGAACTATTCAAATTTAATTTATTGAAATAGTAGCCTTTTGTTAAAATATCTAGGACTGGCTAAATGAGTGGCAAAGGCAACCGATCGTCCTAGCCAACCATTTCTCTTGGAATGGTTTAGTTGTGGACCAATCACATTACGCTTATGAGTGAAAAAGAGTGGCCATGTACAATTGAAAGGAAAACTTTGCTGACTTTAGCATGGCAGATTGCTGTATATGAGAATTTTATTTTTTTGCTGGCCTCGTTCCTTTTGGTATTAGTAATCTGATGCATTTCTATCCTATTATGTTCATACTACGGTGGTTTTTATCGATTTGGGGTAATTGATGCAGTGCAGCATCATTTCTGTGGCATTGAACAGTATCTGCTTGTGGCCTTGTTTATGCAGATATTAAAGTGAACAGGAAGATTTTAAAGACCTATGGGTAAATAAAGTTAAACGACAAAAGAGAGAGATGGACAACTCCCTTACCATTCTGTCAAAGCTTTTCTAATGTTATTATCCCAACTTCGGCAATTACTGTCAAAGCATGGGCTTTTGCTTACTAGGTCTGGTGGCCTGCGGTTGCAACTGAACTGATTAGTAAAGCACTGTCAGCAGATGATTAATTCACTAAAGTACCTTTTTTTCACTATTTGTTTTCTCTGTGTGATCTAACATAGTTATTAATGAAAAGGTTTTGAAGCTTTATTTTGTTTTGCATATACCATCCAGTTAAGAAAAGAACTAGAGCTTTTTTATGGCCAAAGAAAGAAATCATCCTCAATCAAGGGAAGCAATATCGGCGTAGAGATATGATGACATTGTCAAAGATAGTTTGAGGTTTTAGAAAGTTGGGCCAAAGAGAGCCATGCAGTTGTTGGATGCTGACGTACCGGTACATCGTTAATGAGACTAATTCCAGTATTTGGGCCCAAGTTGGTAATTTGTACGGAACTCTTATTAAGGTGCAGGTAACGGTCATCTTCAATCAGTTAGATAGTGATGCCATCATGTTGATGCTTATGTGATTTTGTAAGTTGAGTGTAATTTTTACTTGCAAAACAGATTTTCTTGGTACTTTTTATTAGCTTTTGCTGATGGTATTTTTTTCTTTTTTCGTAAAATTCATGCTTCAAGCCGAGTAATGTTTCCTTGTAAGATCTTTTGTTACCCTAGATCGTGTTCTGTTTTATGTAAGGGAATCTTTATGTTCCATTTTTATTATTTCCCATCTCAATGGATATACTGATTCCTTGAACCAGGAGATGGGGCAAAGGATCGATACCAGTCTCCAACGCAATCTGGGTCTGTACCACATTCTCCATATCCTCAGGAGCACAAGATTAAGCGGTCTAGTAAGAGGTCTCCATGTCCAGGGGAAGATAGTCGAAGTCCCATTCAGGAGAGGGGTTATCCAGCAAGCATGTCTCAGAGTCCAAGGGGCAATATTCGCAGTCCTTCAAGGTCTCGTTCAGTCTTACAGGTATATCTGTTGTTTTTCTAGTCTTGGTCGGAAACAACGCATCTCTTCCTTGCGCTTCATCCAATTGTCAAATAATTTCTCCTTTAATCTGTTATTTTTCTAGTCTTGGTCTGGAACAATGCATCTCTTCTATGCGCCGGCTGATTGTCAAATAATTTTTCCTTTCATCAAAGTCAATTTTCTGTTTTCGGAATATGACCTTGGCGATTAGGTTGGCATGAACTTGGTAATTATTTTTATGTTGCAAATTTAGTGGTTGACCATAAATGGCATAGGTTGTTCTGTTGAAATAGATCTGTGAGAATTCCTCCAGGTGCATATGATGCGGTATTTTTTGATATTTTACTCAACTTTAGGTGCTGTATCGATAGCAATTGATATTTATCAGGTGATTGCTTTTGCTGTGACACCCATATGATGTTCCATTAGCAAGAGAATTGATAAAGATGGTAAAGTACTTCAAATTTTCTTACGAGAGAAGGTATTAATACTTTGAATTTGCATGAATGAAGCATGTTCCCTCATTATGTTGTTGAAATTCATCAGTCCCATTTACTACTAACCAATAGCTAGGGGATTTATCTGGTTTATGGTGGCATAGTGCTAGTATCTACAGTTTTAGCATATTTTCTGTTCATTGAGGTAGTTTCTTTGTGCATTTCCTGTGCAGCCCACGCTGAGAGCCTTTTGAGAAAGAATTACGGGGCTTGCAGTCAAGATGGTGGTATGCCAGTGGTGGTTCTTTGAAAAGTGCACTTCCAAGTATCAAAGTGAACGATAAACAGTGTCCTTTTGGAGATCCTGTTGCTCTCTTCGAATTTTAAATATCATGGATTAGGCTATGCTTTAGAAATGCTTTGTACGTTTTTGTTGGAGGTATAAGAAAGAATGCACATTAGTAATGTCGTTGTCACACAACCAAAAGCCGTGGAAAGCCATCTATCATTCAAATAAAAAAAAACCAGTCTTGCTATTTTCAAAAGCTCTTGTATTTCTTTCTTCACAACGAAACAGTAAGCTATTGAAGTGAATCAACCATGAACACAGCCCAACATAAACAAGGAGTAATAAAAACTACTTACTGTTTGATGTTGGGTTCTAAAATCCAACAAAAGGAAGTTCTCTAGTAGAACCCAAAAACAGGAGTGTGCCATAGATTCATGGAGAATTTAAACAGAAATTACAAGACCTATGAAACAGGCAATCGGATAGAAAGCAAATGAAGGTGTGTCGCAGAAGGCAGTCATAGACATTGTGGACCTAAATATCCATGCACAGTGATGAATGAGGCATTACTGCAGGGTGAGCTCGGCATTTAATTGGTAACAACAAGAGAGAGAATGTCAATCATCATAGCAGCTGAGGCTGTGTTCTCCATAATAGCTACTACCCAATCATCTCTTTGACCCAACAATTGAGATTCAGATGCAGGGTGGCAAGTTCATCTTCAGAATAGCAGATTAGTACAGCTACACTTATTAAGTCAGACCAATAACTGAGAATGAACCAGTCATTGTAAATAGACTACTTCTGATGACCTTGCTAGCAACAAGGCAAGCTGAGAGTTGCCAAAAGCATTATCTGCACATTCTTTCTGAATCATTGATTTCAGGAGTTCCAGTGGCAATTTTTAGGACTAACAAGGAATGAGATGGATCAGTCCACTATTAATTAACTTGGTTTATAGATGTAAGCAGAGTTTGTCTAATTAAATCTGTACAAAAACTCGAATCTTTGAACTCGTGAAGAAGAAGACTGGAAAGCAAGTTATCTTGACAACTCGAATAAGAACACATGACCTTAAAATGAATCAGGAGGCTTGTATTTATTGTCAATTTCATGTATATTCATTAAGGAGCTATCTCCAACTGCAATATCCTCCAATTCACTGATGGCTTCTATTTGGTTAAGTTGCATAGCAATGCCTCCATCCTCAGAGTTACCCTCTAGAAAATCATTATCTTCCATATCTGACGAGTCCATAAAAGTTTCCATTCTTTTCTTCCTCCCCGTATAACCAATAAGGCTTAGGACTTTCTCCTTCCAAATAATAAGCAGATATTTCTGAATCAGCTCCACACCTTCATAAGCTCCTCTAAAGAACACACTAAACCTCTTTCCCCTCTCAGAGACATAGAAAACGCCATAATGCTTCAACAGGAGTCTCATCAGCTTTTGAGGCATCACAAATTCTTGTCGAAAGTGTGCGAGGTGATTGGTTACCAACCTCTTTTCCATTGTGAAGCTAAGTAACTCGTGCATTGCTACAATGGATCTCTTATTGAATTCTTTCAATCCAGCTTGAAGGCCACATGCATCAGCGTAAGGAGTCAAGTAAGACCTTTTCTGAAAGTGCTCAATCTTCCCTCCATATCTACACACCTTGTAACTGGCAGGAAACTTCAAGGATAGGGAAAGCAACCTTGGAGTATGAAAAGGCAAATTTTGATACCTCCAATATAGGCTTCTCCAACTCTATGATAGCCCAAGCAAGATTCCACTCTATGAGCTTGAGGTAATCAACTTCATCTAGAGATTTAACCACTTTGAAGTGCTACGGATACTCGTGTACCCACTTGCTCCTAAAATCAGCTGGCAAACTAGACTCTTTCCTGAAATGAGCAATTTTGTCCAGAGGAAGCCATTTATCGACAAAAGCAAATGGCTCTCGCTCAGGGCAAACATCAAACGGCTTACGTGAAATGGAACGAGGAACAACAAGAGCCCAAGACAAAAACATTCCAGAAGATGGCCGTAAAAGAAAACACATGCTCCATGTTCATTGCCTTTTACTGAATCACTGAGTTACAAATTTTAGGACGTGTGCCCAAACTAGTCACAAGCAAGTTCTTAGCAAGTCATTCCAGATAACTCAATTATTCATTGATATTTTCTTAATTCTGTGAGCAATAAGCGTGCAGTTTGAACATAATGCAACTAAACCAAGTATTGACCACAATATGGATTGATTCTTTTCCTTTTTTAAGAAGAACTTAATTCAGTCCAATTTAAGAAAATTATAAGCCGAACAGGATTAAGATAAATATAAAACCAAGCTAAAAAAATGAGTTATTTAATGTGAAATAAATAAATAAATAAATCAAACCAATATTTTCCTCTCCCTCTTTAGGAGTGTATCTGATAAATTCTTAAAACAGATCCATTAAACCTCAGTCAAACCTCAGAATAACGAAACTCAGTCAAACCTCTTTTTCTTAAAAGAGAAAAAAGAAAAGAAAAAAAAGCCGAGAGCCATTCCCCCCGCTTCCCGCCTCTCTGTATATATAAGATTCCCTCCAATTTCCGATCGTTTCCAAAATCTGCAATAAAAAAAGAAAAATTCGAAAGTTTCTCCTCCTGCGCAGAGTGAAATTCCATCGTCGTCGAAGATGCTTTTGTCTCTCAGGTGAGTTTCACGAAGCTCCGCTTGATTTCACCTCATGTCCTTTTCCGCGGCGCGATCGCCGGCGATGATGATTCTGAGTTTCGTCTCGTCTCGTGTTCGCTCGTTGATGTTCAGAGCCAAAGAGCAGAAGATCGTGGAACGAGAGGACGTTGACGACGGAGCAGAAGACCTGCTCGAAACGATCAACAAACAAACGTGCGTTACGGCAAAACGGAGTGTAGAAAACTCCTCTGTTCATAATGCGTTTTCGTAATGCGTTTCGGTGCATCCTTTGATTCTGAGATGATTATCGTGATTTTCTGATCCGTGTTCTGAAAGTTAAAATTGAGATGCAAATGGTTCGATGAAGCTATGGCTGTGATTATCGTGATTTACATCTCGAGCTTTCTCTCGAACTTGCTGTGATTTCCTGCGCGTGCAGTGGTTTTCACTTTTCAGTTTTTGTCTCCTGACCATACAAGAGCAATTCCAGCCTTCCTTATGTTACGTGACCTTGGAATTGCACCATCGTACGTCTTATTTTCCATGTATTCGTGACATAGCTGGATTAATAACGAATGTCCCAACCTTAATTCATCAATGAAGACTGTTGGAACGCTAGATTGTCATTGATCATTTAGGAAATGCTTTTGTCCTGTCATTCTACATTCACCAGAAAACATAGGGTTTAACACGATGGTTAAGCTCGAGTCTTCGTTGAAGGACGATTCTGATTCGCTCAAATCCAGCAAAGTGAAGAATAATGTGGAGAGAATCGACTACTGGAAGCCAAGCCCTCGATAAGCTTTTGCAGACTGTGTGTCTTTTTCTCTATGCATTTCAACGAAAACAAATTTCACCGGTTTGGCAATCTTTACAGGTGGTATTGAAACTCCGGCAATTACGGAAGCATTTGGCGAACCTGGGTGAAAATCACAGTCCAACAACGTTACCTTTGATGAACTTTTAGTTGCTTTTGTTAATTAGCTTTCTCAGAAAAATGCTGCTGACGTCACTTCAGGTCTGGGAAAACACAGCTTGCATGTACCCCATGCGTTACTTCTCGGGTTGGTCTGAATTGGATATTAGGTTTCTGTCTTGAACTTCTGTTGCATTTGTTTTTTTTTTTTTTTTTTTTTTTTTTTTTTTCTGATGAAAAATGCCAAATAGTAACATAATGATTGAATTTCTATGGAGTATAAAGATGTGGGTGATCTTGGCATCATGATGTGTTTATTAGGTGATTCTAAAAGTATGGCACTCTCATTTTCTGTAATCTGCAGTCAGTATACTAGAACGCATGTACAGTGGCTCAAACCAAGCAGGAAAAAGGCCAGAAGAGTTTGTACTATGTCACAACCGAGTAAAAGCCTTAATCATAGTCGGACTCGGACTTGGGTTGATCATTAGTCGAATGTGATGCTTGAAGATACTCTACTTTATTTGCAAATCCTACACAAAGATACTTGTGTTTTTGAATCGTCGTCTGTCCATGTAAGCGCATGTGCACTTTCTTAACTTAGTACACCTGCAGTCTTAAATAATGTAAGCAATGCACTTTCAATTTTAATCAAATTCTAGACATTAAACACGCTCCATGTCCGTCACTCTTTACTAAATCACCTAGTTACAAATTTTAGGATGTATGCCAATCTAGGTTCAGCACAACCAAATCGGTCACGAGTAAGTGCTTGGCAAGTCATTGTGAATAAGCTTAATTGTTGATTGATATTTTCATGATTTTATGAGCGATAAGTGCGGAGTTTGAGCACAATGCAATTAAACCAAGAATTGACCACAATGCAGATCGATTATTTTCCTTTTCTAAGAAGAAATTTATGCGGTCCAATTTGAGAAAATTATAAACCAAGCAAGACGAAGGTGAGTACAAAATTAAGCCAAATCGAATTAAATTATTCAGTCCAAAAAAAAAAAAGTCATACCCAATTTTCTCTCATCCTCTTTAAGAGTGGATTTAAAAAGATTTTAAGAATTTATCAGATCCATTAAAGCTCAATTTATAATAACAAAACTCCATCAAACCTCTTTTTCTATAAAAAAAAAAAGAGAAAAAGAAAAATAAGCCAATAGCCATTCTTCCCCACTTCCCGCCTCTATATCTATATAGATTCCCTCCGATTTGCGATCGTTTCCAAAATCCACAAAAATTTTCAAAGTCTCTTCTCCTGCGTAGACGCACCGAACTCCATGGCCGTTTGATTCTGAAGTTGATCATCGTGATTTTCTGGTCTCTGTTCTCAAGTTGACCGTATATCTCTTTGAATGTCGATGTTAAGTGACTCTGAATACTGCTAAGTGCATGAGCTTGATTTCGGTTTCGGTTGCTCAGTTTAGCTCGATTTTCCTGGAACATCACCGTGAATCCATTGGCGTTTTTACATCTCGGCCTTTCTCTCGAACTTGTCGCGATTTTCTGCGCGCGCACGATAGTTTTTAGTTTTTGTCTTCTGATCATCCAAGAGCAATTCAGCCTTCGTTATGTTACGTGACATCCACCGGATGTCTTTTCCCGTGTATTCGTGACGTAGCTGGATTAATAACGAATATCCTAAGCTAAATTCATCAATAATATCTGTTGGAACGCTAGATTGTCAGTGATGATCTAGGAAATGCTTTTGTCCTGACATTCTACATTCACCAGAAAACTTAGTTTAACGCGATGGTTAAGCTTGAGTCTTCATTGGAGGACAATTCTGGTTCGCTGAAATCCAGCAAAGTGAAGAATAATGTGAAGAGAAAATTGAAGACTAAAATCGATGAGTATCTCGAGCGTGTAATGTGGAAAGCTGATATATCTGCCGAGGAGGATCTGAAATTGGAAAGGAAGCTTGCCAAGAAGCTCAAGGTAAAGGATGGACAGCTATGTGGGTCAGACGATGGAATGAATATGTTATTTAAAGGAATTCCTTCTATTCTCGATTCTTTTGAACAAGAAGCGCTAGGGGTAAGAGAAAATCGTAGCGAAAGATTTTAAGGTAAATCTTCAGGGAAAAAAGTGAAATGTCCAACTAAGAGTGATGGTTTTAATTATTAATGTGATTGGCGTAAAATGTTGGGCCTAAAAAGCCCGGCCCACAAGATTAGGGCCCATGAAAGGAGGGATACGTTGAAGAGTTGTAACTTTTGGGGGAATGTTTTTTACCGAAGGGACACGTCTTTTGGAAAAGACGTATTTAAGGGGAGGAAAACGCACCTTTTGGAAACGCTTTTTCTTTTCCCCTCTCCCAAAACCCCCTTAAGGGGAGAAAAGTAAAATGTCCAACTAAGAGCATATGCAGGATGATGGAAAAGCTGTTCATGTTAAGGCTGGAGCCTGTGACTCAGTAAACTAGAAACCCCCTTCATTTCAGCTCTCAAGTGAGTTCGTGAGCTCCACAAATTTCAATTCATTTCCTTTTCGTGATGTGATTCCCAAGAATGATTCTGAGTTTCCATTCGACTTCTCTTGAACTTGTCGTGATTTTCTGTGCATATGATAGTTTAATTTTCTTTCCTTAAATGACGAGAAGTAATTTCCGCCACTACTTGAATATGATACGTCTAATTCACCTCTTTGACGTATGTCTTCTAAATCATACAAGAGCAATTTGGCCTTTGTTATGTTACGTCACATAGTAATTGCACCATTGGTACATCTATTATCCATGTATTTACGGCATAGATGGATTAATAACGAATCTCCTAAGCTAAATTCGTCAACAATCACTATTGGAACACTTGACATTCTACATTCACCAGAAAATATAGAGTTAAACACGATGGTGGGTTGTTTTTTTTCGTTTGCAGGTATTTCTCAGGGAATCCATGCTGGAGATGTGAAAAAAGATACAGGATGCGGGGATCGACACTTGCAAATGTCTTGATGATGCATACAGAGAAGGTATATCTGATATTCAGTTCCGAAAATTAAGTGGAGGTATTATTTGGCTAAGGTGATTTCCTCTGTCTTTGTTTTGTTTTTTTGTAGCACTTAACTAGAACCAAAGGTTTATCTGAAGCAAAAGTTGATAAAATATGTGAATGAGCTGAAAAGGTAGTGGTTAGAGCTTAATTTCTTCTTATCCTGAGATGGCGCTGTAATCAATTGCAACTTCTATATGCATCTCACAATAACTTCTCTTTGTTTTCATCAGAATTCTCGTTTTATTACAGGAATTGAAGCTATGCTCAGAGTAAGTCCTTAATTCGGCAAATTTCGAGCTAAAAATGGTTCGGAAGACCTGAATGAGTCATTGACCCTTGAAATAAAGCCTGCAAATTAGCATATCGACTGTAGAAAACTGCACTTGCTCTAAACACAAAGTACTTTCAATGTCTTTGTTTTTTCCAGAGCAAGTCAGTTATTGCTTCACAACTGGAAGCCAAGCCCTCAATGAGCTTTTAGGCGGTAATAGACTTTCTTTTGTAGATTGTGTATATTATTCTTCATGCGTTTCACCAAAAACAGCTTTCCCTGGATCTGCAATGTTAAACAGGTGGTACTGAAACTCAGGCAATTACAGAAGCATTTGGCGTATCTCAGTGACAAGCACAGTCCAATAACGTTACCCTTGATGAACTTTTAGTTGCTTTTGTTAGTTGGCTTTCTCAGAAAATGCTGCTAACGTCACTTCAGGTCTGGGAAAACACAGCTTGCACATACCCTGTTTGTGACTACTCAGGTTGGTCAGAATTGCACGTTAGGTTTTCGTCGTTAACTTCTATTTCATGTTATGTTTCCTAGATGAACAACATAAATGGCAAGATAATGATTGAATTTCTAGTAAAGAATAAAGCTGTGGTTAATATTGGCATCGGAACGTGTTTATTAGGTGATTCTGGAAGTTTGGCACTCTCATCTTCTGTAAACGGCAATCAGCATACTGGAACAATCTATAGTGGTTCAAACCAAGTAGGAAAAAGGCCAGGAGAGCGTACTAGGTCATAACCAATCAGAAGCCATAGTCATTGTCAGACTTGGACTTGGGTTGATCATCAGTTGAATAGGATGCTTGAAGTACTCTACTATATATGCAAATCCTACACCGTTATTTTCCCTTCTTTCCATCACTCTTCATTAAAGCTGATCCCGTTCCATGAGATGATATCTTATGGTTTGTGGATTCCACGATTCTAACAATTTTTAACAGCTGCCAACTCACGTGGGAGGGGCAAAGGGCAAGGTAGCATACCTCGCCACAGAAAAAACTTTGTATCCTATTATAATCTGTTGGTCATTTCCTTGACCTCAACAGAGCTGCTTTTGTTTCATACTCGGCTTATGTCCATGTAAGCGCATATGCACTTTCTTAACTTGGTACACCTGCAGTTGCCATGATTGAATTGTACAAATAGCTGAAAGATTTGGCATGGATCCTGGTGCAATGTTGCACATAAAGGTCATTTATACCCGTGCCTCTACTTCTGAGCATCAGTACAACTTCCTTCTCAGTTTGGCTGCCAAAGTGTCTGAAGAACCATTTAGGTTCCCGGTAAGACAGTGCTCAAGAATCAAACTGCACACATTTTGTAAGGTGTCGATGGTTGACCTAAGCTGAGTAATATCTTTCAGATTGTGGATTCAGTGATCGCTCTCTTTCGAGTGGAATATAATCGAAGGGGAGAACTTGCAGGGCATCAGGTCGATTCTGAAACCATGAAATCATGCGAGTTACAAATTTTCAGCTCATCTAGTTTGACACTAATAGATTTCCAATCGCAGCAAACATTGGCACAAATGCTCTCACGCTTACTTAAGATAGCCGAGGAATTTAATGTGGCAGTGTACATGACCAATCAAGGTACCGCATCAACATCTCATTTCTCCCACCTAGTCATGGATCCTTTAAAGGATCTTATCCAATTTAGCTCTTTGATGGTTGCACACTGAAAAATAGCAATTTGGTGACTACACTAAACTCATACTAGTTCTCGTAAATCTCAAGAACCAGCTATTTGGTGTAAACTAGTGATGCATACGGTAGCTGCAATCCATGAGTTAAGCAAAAAAGATAATTTTTTTGACGACTTTTTCTTCGATTTCTTTGTTTCAGTGGCATCAAAGAAGCATGCAGGTGGGCATGTTCTGGGTCATGCAACCACAATTAGGTTGATGTTTACGAATGGCAAAGGTGAGCAGTGGGTTTGCAAGGTGTTCAAAGCCCCAGACCTACCTAAAGCTGAAGCTATATCCTTTTTGTCTGGATCTTTGTCTAGCTATACACTATTGAAATTTACCAGATTACACTGCAGACATTAAACGAAATTTCTAGAAATCTAATATCAATCGGAGAGAAAGTTGACACTAAGTCTATATATGGATAGGTGGAGACTAGAATTTGAGCAGTATACTTGTAGTATACTGACATGCGCTGCCTGTGCTATGGAAATAAAATACCCAACCATTGATGATGCCATACTACAGATCTTCCTCTAGTTATATACTTCGTTGAAATTTTTCAGACCATGCTGCAGAGACCAAGTAAAATATCTGGAAGTCTAGATCAAAATCTGTGAGAAAGTCGATAATTAGTCTAAATAGGGATAGGTGGAGACCTGATTTAAGCATGATACTCGCTTTATACTTGATGTTGCCTGGAGATCCATGAACATGTTGAATACGAATTTTTCCCAGAGGAATTAAACAAAAAGAAGTAGCTATTGAGAATTTTCCTCAGTAGGACCGGTATGTTATTTTTAGCTGTGCTATTATGTAGATGATGCACATCTATCAAGACCATCACTTAATTTAATCAAAAAATTTAGGAAGAGCTCATCTGTCAATAAGATGAGACTGAGATATTCCATATATGTTGAACTTGACAAACACATGTTTTTCAGATAACACCAGGAGGCATCACCGATGCGAAGGACTGAAGGAGTCTCTCCAACCAGGAAGGCAGGCGAAGTGCTTTTTTTTGTTAATCTGCAATTTGATGTTAGTCATTATATTGACTGCAAGAGGCATATAATGAGCTCCCAAGCACTTGTTCATTTCCTTTCTCTGCAATGGACACTTTGTCACCCTTGTCATAGCTTGTCCCTAAGTTTCATGTGCTCGACAACAAACCATTCATGAATGACATGAGACACTTTCTCTAACTGTGATGGTGACCCAAAAGATTTGTCAACTACAATGTCACCTTTGTGTATCAAATGCAAAATATATCATAAGGGTAAGGCCGAAGTATGCTTTCTGCTTCTTCTATTTATGTTTAGCCAATTGAATGCAAATAATACCGCCTTATATTCTCTTAGGAACTTAATCGATCATGGCATGTCATTGAAAGGTCATAGGACTTCATAAGAGATGTAACCAAAAGAAAATTATTCTGTGTCATTTCAAATAACCTCAAATGAAATGAAATTTATCAATAACTGTGTTTCGTCATAAAGAAAAAAAAAAATTATCCACTGCAATATGTTTTTAACTACACGTAATAGCCGATAGGTTTAAGGTCAACAGTTTGTGGATACCATGGTTTTTATGAGCCCGAGAAGAAATCTAGTCACAATATTTGAAAACTAATTACCCAACATCATCTCCATTGAGTTCACAATAATTTTCTTTTGATAATTAGAAGAACTTTGTCGAGCTTTCTTACACGAGCAATCTGGCTCCATTGCAGTAGCTGCAGTCCTTGAGTTAAGGAAAAAAATGATTTTTGATGACTTTGTCTTTGATTTATTTGTTTCAGTCGTAGATGATCTAAGCGGTGCTGTGTTCATATCAAACCCAAAGAAACCTGCGGGTGGGGATGTTCTGGCTCATTTAGCCACAATTAGGTTGATATTTAGGAAAGGCAAAGGTGAGCAGCGGGTCTGCAAGTTGTTTGAGGCCCCAGACCTACCGAAAGCTGAAGCTAAGTCAATACTGAGTCTACATATAGATAGGTGGAGACCTGATTTAAGCACGGTGCTCACAGTATACTTGATGGTGTATGGAGATCCATGAACATGTTGAATACAAATTTTGTGCAGAGTAATTAAACAAAAAGAAGTGGATATCCAGAATTTTTTTAAGCAGGACTAGTAAGTTAGTTGTGCAGCCTGTGCTATGTAGACTGCTTATCTATCAAAACCATCACTTACTTATGTAAGAAATTTTAGCGAGAGCTGGGTGAGATAGACAAATGCACGTTTTTCAGATAACAACAGGGGCATAGCCAATGAGGACTAAAGAGGTCTCTCCTACCAAGATGGCCAGGCGAAGCGTTTTTTTATTTTATTTTTTGGGTTAGTCTGCAATTTGATTTTAGTCATCGTATTGATAGCTACCTCTATCTTCATGTTAAGTTTGTATCGGCAGGCATCAAGCTCCTTTTGACAGCTTTAAAATTGCACGAGAGGTTACCGCTTTAGCCTTAATATCTAACATGCTATCATTGTCTGTTATTAAAGTTCACATGACCCTTCACAAGGTGTTGTGTAAACTTGATTTCCATATGAGAACCAGCACGCTCCAAGTTATAATGGTTCACATTTGTTCTCATATGACAATATCGTCCTGGTCTGATTTACTAGTAGAGATTCTATGCAGAAAATATTACATTGGATAGACTTTGCATGACGGCTAAATGAAATGCCAGAAAGATATTACTGCACAAAGCATGATCAGGTTCTGTAAAGGCTTGGTTTTATAAGTACATATACAGCTGCATAAAAACGATGTCATCTCAAACTCTCAATATAGAGCAACAGACCATTAGAGCTGAAAAAATTGTCAATGTATGAGAAAGGGTGACTGGGTCATAACCAACAGAAGGCCATTCAATAGCTAATGGCCTGGCCAAAAGGGGCCACAATGCATATGACTCGGCAGTGCAAGGACAAGTTCGCAGCACTCCCAACTCTAGGCATACTGGACTCCTTAGTCTCTGCACCACTTCAAATGTAGCGCTTTGTACTCAGCCCAAGCTATTCACCCTAGGAACTGGCTTCACCTCATTCGGTGCATGCTCGTAACTCCTCAAACATTTAGAGCTGGTAAAGAAGCATCCTGAGTTGGAAAAGAAGGCCACGTTAACAGGTGAACGATTTGGCACTCAAAAATCATTGGAAGAGCAACATTGTGTGTGAAAAGGCACATTTCAATACATGGATAAAGGTAAAGAACACCATTTTAACATTAGATTATAGATTTATGTTTGAAACCAACTTTTCCAAAATGCTGTTACCCAACAACATAACATTCTCCTCTGAACTCTGCTTAATATCAGCAGAGCTCATCCATCCTTACTTTTCAGATTGCAATGCATGGACCAAATTCCAGTGGAGCCGCATTAACAAACTGAAAAAATAATTACCTTTAGGAAATGGTGCAAAAGACTTCCCAAAGCCCATCTTCATGACTTCTGCATCATCTGAGCGAACAAGACTGCCTCCAGAATCAATTCCCCAGAAGGAAGGAAAACTGCCATAACATCCTGAATGATTCAGAGGACAGAAAGGATTAGATATAGATCACAGGTGGACGGAGAGATTGAGAGTGATATCCCAGAATGAAACCAATGAACATTATTGTTACTCACACAGGCCAGAAAAGGGGTTTTAGAAGAGCTGTCGAAGAGCACAAAACCAAACTTCCTGTTGATGTCTCTCAAGACTTGATTAGCAGGGTAGGCCTTCGATCCCTCAGAGTTCAATAAGCTTCTACGACGATAATGACCTCATTAGCGGTTTTATTCCATCCATATTGCTGCTTAAGAAGAGCAACATTGCCTCTGTCCTTGGAACAAGCAACCGCAAACAATCTGTCACAGAGGGTAAGGCATGTCAAATCTTGATGTGGGATGAGCTGATTGAGAAGAGAAGACAGTACGGCAATTTCCGTCAATTAACAATCCAATAAATTTCATCTTCTGGCTTTCAAAATGAACCAGAGACTCAAGTTCCACTATCTCCTTTAGGCTGACAAATGGAACCTTTCATGGTATCACAGTAAAGTCCAACAAAAATCAGTTTGATCTAACCGTTGCCTCTCTAAACAATGAAATCACGATTATTTTTTCTTTTTTGGTGGTTAAAGCTACCTTTATCAAGAGATGGAGTGGGAATTTGAATAGAAGAAAGATAAACTTTATTCTTTGACCAGGTAATCAGTTTTTAAATGGGTTTCGGCCAACATAATTCATTCAAAATTTAGCTGTTTCATTCACATATTCAAACCTCTGTTTTAAATTTATCCTTCCATCTATACAATAACTGTTATGGGAAGAAAGAGAGCTTCTTATTTTGAATATTGACCTGTAAATGTTAAAAGGATATTATCTAACCAATTCACATACAGAAATTCACATTGTATTTTGTGGCTCCTACAATATAGTCACTAAAAGCAATTCTGTACTTAGAGTCAAAAGTACAACTTTTTAACCTATTGGCAAGTGATACTGCATATTCAATGTTAAAAACTTAAGACTCGTCCTTCCATGAGCCCCAATCAAAATGACAAACGAGGGCCGCTGTTACTGTGAGTACATCATGTATATCAGCAGCAATCCTCTCTTCATCCTTTTTGGCTTTCTCTATGTAACAAAGCCTCATTTTATGTTTTATAAGGTAATGTGATGTGATCTCATTGAACCACTCTTGGCTGATGACAAGAACTAAACTCACCTGATTCGACGAGGACTGAAGTATCTTATTATGATCCTGGAAATTCCCACAGAAAGGCACCACCTTGCCTTGAGAAACCACCCAAAGCTTGTCCATGCTTCCAGATATTGGATGCTCATCGTGACTAACCTGCAAATCAAGATGAAAAGATGGCTATTAGCTGTAAAGACAATCCATCATTGGTCAAATTGAAGTATTCTGGCAAAAAAATCAATCTCACCATCAGACATCTTCCTTGGAACAAGACCAGCCCTCGAATGAGCGCCTCAACCACATCCAATCCTGTAGTTTGGGATAGTAAAAAACACAGAACCATACTCATCAATCCTTAAACAAGAAACTAGCAATTTACAAAGATAGAACTTTAGTAGTCATAGGTCATTAAAGTAGAACTTAAAGTCGCTTTGGTGCAAGTGGATCCACTCCACGTTCCTTAAAAGGAAGAACTTTTGGGTGGTTAAGAAGCCGACCTGTTGCTCTTGGGCTTGGAAGAAAATTTTACAACTCAGAGTAGAAGTCCGGCTCAGTTTCTGGTGGAGAATTGGGGATGGCCTTTCTACGTCACTTTGGTTTGATAACTGGCATCCTAGGGGGCCGCTGAATTGGGTTTTCTCAGATGTGTTAATCTATAACTCTGGCCTTTCTAGAGAGACTTCAGTTGCAGACCTCTATGCGGAGGATGGGCAGGCTTTAAGGTCGGTATTGGAGTCGTGGGAGATTCCCCTCCCCTCCCTCTCTCTTAACCAAGATTGCTTTTGCTGGAAGGATAATCCGGTGGGGTTCACGGTGGCCACGGCATGGGAGGCCTTTAAGAGGAAGAAGCCCCGAGTTTTATGGCATCTTTTCATTTGGAACAAAGCCATTACACCCAAGTACCAATTTCACCTTTGGCTTGTCGCCAAGCATAGGCTTCCCACCCAAGCTTTCCTCCTCTCTTATGGCAGGATCGATACTACTTTTTGCCCCTTCTGTGAGGAGGTGACTGACTCTATTGACCATCTATTTTTTGAGTGTCCGGTCACGGCTGGTTTGGCTTTCTTTTGGGCAACCAGATGTAACCTTCCGTGGCGAAACCGGTCTTGGGATGAAAACCTCCTCTGGGCCACAACCTTTCTTGTGGTCAACGACTTCTTCGAAAGCATGGCGCGGTTTTCTTTTGGCGCTCTCTATCATATCATTTGGAGGAATATGAACAATATTCTCTTCAGAGACAAGCCGCTGTCCATTCCGGCCATGAAGAATCATCTCCTCAAAGTGATCAAAGATGAGGCACTCTCTTTCAGGGATGTGGAAGATTCCTTCAGGAATAGGAGACTACAGCACAGTTGGGACCTGGATTCGAGTATCTTTGCTCTGCGTGTTTCCCTCTCGGGTGACTAGCTATCTCTAGACCGACTGATGTTGGTCTTTCTGTCGTCGTGCTTGTCTGGTAGTTATTCATGCCGTCTGGGTCTCTTTCTTTTCTTTTCTTGCTCTTGCCGCTTGGCCTCTTTCTCGGCTTCCTTCCACTCATAATGAGCCTGTTCATCTTGAGTGCAAGTTTCTGAAGCTGGTTCGTTTTGTACTTTTTGGTCTTCCCCATTTATATATTGCTTATTTTACCAAAAACAAAAACAAAGAAATTTCCACATTAATTATGTGCAAAACCCAATGCTGCCTATAGGATATTGGAACTACTTGGTATTACAGATTACTGCAATACAAAAAACACCGATCATGCTAGCATACATGTTCGATTCCCAATATTTTGCCAGTTGGAACAATTAGATTGGTTCTGTTCCATTATAAGTTAGAAGTAAGATGGCAGAGGCACCCTGTTGTGATCACTAATTGGTTCCATTGTATTTTCAATGCAAAGACCAGATTCCTATAAGTTCAAATAGTGCAAGAACAATATAACAAGCTAACTGAAAAAGTCATCGAAGTCACAAAATGGAGAAAAATGAGTAAAACTTACCAGATGATCGGATGGCTCGCAAGCAAAACTATGTGAGGTTTCTCAAAAGTTATCTTGGCAAATGCAACACTGCTTTTCTGACCACCTATTTATATGGGCAAAGAACCATGTTATATGTGCAATAACATTCAAAAAGCCTCAGAGAAAGTACACAGTGAACCGCAATTTAGATTACAAATTAACTCACCTCTAAAAGAGCTTCACGATCTCACACAAAAATTGCTTCAATAAAAAATTTACATATGCAACAGTAGCAGAGAGGGAGGAGATGTATCAGACAAGGTTTGCATTCGTCGAAGTGCAAGATTTCCAGTTACACCAAACAAACACAAGTAAGCTCGAAACTTTTGTTCTGGAACTGCCCACATGAAAAATGCCACATAAGAAGGTATTTTCAGATAAAATAACATAATGTAAGACAAAATAATATTCCACATTAGAGTAAACGCACATGACTGATACTTTAAGGAACTGAATAGTTTTGCCCCAGAGGTCACTGTTGACAACACAATCACAGAAGCAGGTAGCATATCATTTCAATCTCAACCAAACAAGCATAAGTAGTTTGGCTAAAAATTTCTTGCAAGCTTTTAGTAATAGTTCCTAACCCACCAGAGATAAAGACCCAAGCGGAAGGTGATTTATAGAATATCAATGTTGTCATGAATTGGTGTGGCATTGAAAGGTTGGAGCCATGAGGCGCCCCAGAATTTTATCCCAAATTGACTGGTTAATACTACAAAGGATCATCATCAACAAAAAGAAGGTTCTCAATGATAAAGGAAACCATTGAAAAAAAAGAAAAAGGAAGTGCATCCCTTTTCTTCACAATCAGATCACAGCATCCACATAACTAATCATGTTTTTAGATTTAGAAAAGATTATTCTTATTTAGATCGTATTCACTAGAAGAAAATTTAGAACATCTCAATGCACCATATAAAATTAAACGCTTCTTTTTTCTATTATTAAATTGCAAAAGGTGACACTTAACATTGACAGCATTAGCCCCACCTCAACAGCATTCGCAAGTGATCCTTCCAAGAGATTTTGCCAATACAGATCACAGTGGTATCTGCAAAGCAACCACAGTGAACAAGCTTAAGGGCAGAAGAAAAAAGAAGTTGGGAAGAGAAAATACGACAAACGCTGAAAAGCATAGTGCATTTTGATTCACAATTTGTTTGGCGGGTCACGCAAGTGCGAAAATAAGCACAGTTTTTGGGCATCAAGAAGAGTTCAAGATATGTCATCAATATAGCAAGATGCAGCTTTGTGAACAGTTCGTTCTACATATGTCAATCTTTCACCTTCAGTGGCTGGTTTTCGAAAATTTATGTGAAAAATCTGAATGAGGAAAATCAGTTTGTATCAAGCATCGAATTTAGGAACTGGCTTCACCTCATTCGGTGGGTGCTCATAACTCCTCAAACCTCCAGAGCTGGTGAAGCAGCATCCTGAGTTGGAAGAGAAGGCAATGTTAAAAAGGTGAACAATTTGGCGCTGAAAAACCATTGGAAGAGCAACATTGTAAGTGAAAATGCACAAATCAAACATGCATACAGGTAAAGAGCACCATTTTAACCATAAATTATAAATTTAGGTTTGGAACCAATTTTTCCAATATGATGTTACCCAACAAAATAACATTCTCCTCTGAATTCTGCTTAATATCAGCAGAGCTCATCCATCCTTACTTTTCATATTGCAATGCATGGACTGAACCCCAGTGGAGCCGCATCAACAAACCGAAAAAATAATTACCTTTAGGGAATGGTGCGAAAGATTTCCCAAAGCCCATCTTCACGACTTCTGCATTATCCAAGAGAACAAGACTGCCTCCAGAATCAAGTCCCCAGAAGAAAGGAACACTTCCATCAACATCCTGCATGATTCAGAGAACAGAAAGGATTAGATATAGATCACAGGTGACGGGAGAGATTGAGAGTTATATCCCAGAACCAAACCAATGAACATTATTATTACTCAGAGGCCAGAAAAGCGGTTTTAGAACAGCTGTCGAAGAGCACAAAACCAAGCTTCCTGCTGATGTCTCTCACAACTTGATCAGCAGGGTAAGGCCTCCGATCCCCAGAGTACTATAAGCTTCTTTGATGATGACGACCACATTAGCAGTTTTGTTCCATCCATATTGCTGCTTAAGAAGAGCAACATTGTCTATGTGTCCTTGGAACAAGCAGAAGATATTATCGACAACCGCAAACAATCTGCCACAGAGGGTAAGGCATGTCAAATCTTGATGTGGGATGAGCTGATAAAGAAGAGAAGACAGTACCACAATTTCCATCAATTTAACAATCATTTCAAATGAACTAGAGACTTGAGTTCCACTATCTCTTTGAGGCTGATATATGGAACCTTTCAAAATATCACAATAAAGTCCACCAAAAATCAGTTTGATCTAACCGTTGCCTCTCCAAACAATGAAATCATGATTTTTTTTTTTTTTTTCGTTAAAGCTACCATTATCAAGAGATGGAGTGGGTATTTGAATAGAAGAAAGATAAACTTTATTCTTTGACCAGGTAATCAGTTTTTAAGTGGGTTTTGACCTGCATGGTTCGTTCAAAATTTAGCTGTTTCATTTGCATATTCAAACCCCCGTTTTCAATTTATCCTTCCATCTATACAATAACTGTTATTAGAAGAAAGAAAGCTTCTTATTTTGAATATTGACCTGAACATGTTAAAAGGATATTATCCAACCAATTCACATACAGGATTTCATATAGTATTTTTGGCTAGGCATGGCCTACAATATAGTTACTAAAAGCAATTCTGTACATAGAGTCAAAAGTACAAACTTTTTAAGATATTGGCAAGTGATACTGCATATTCAATGTTAAAAACTTAAGACTCATCCTTCCATGAGCCCTAATCAAATGACAAACAAGGGCTGCTGTTACCGTGAGTACATCCTATATATCAGCAGCAATCCTCTCTTCATCCTTTTTCGCTCTCTCCGTAACAAAGCCTCATTTTATGTTTTGTAAGGTAATGTGATGTGATCCCATTGAACCACTCTTGGCTGATGACGAACTAAACTTGCCTGATTCAACGAGGACTGAAGTATCTTCTTATGATCCTGGAAATTCCCATGGAAAGGCGCCAGCTTGCCTTGAGAAACCACCCAGAGCTCGTCCATGCTTCCAGATATTGGATGCTCATTGTGACTAACCTGCAAATCAAAGTGAAAAGATGGCTATTAGCTGTAAAGACGATCCATCATTGGTCAAATTGAAGTATTTTGACAAGAAAATCAATCTCACCATCAGACATCTTCCTTGGAACAAGACCAGACCTTGAATGAGCGCCTCAACCGCATCCATATCCTGCAGTTTGGGATAGTAAAAATCACAGAATCATACTCATCAATCCTTAGAAAAGAAACTAGCAATTTACAAAGATAAAACTTTAGTAGTCATAGGTCATTAAAGCAGAACTTAAAGTCCACATTTATAAACAAAGAAATTTCCACATTAATTATGTGCAAAACCCAATGCTGCCTATAGGATATTGGAAATACTTGGTATTATAGATTACTGCAAGACAAAAACACTGATCATGCTAGCATACATGTTCGATTCCCAATATTTTGCCAGTTGGAACAATTAGATTGGTTCTGTTCCATTATAAGTTAGATGTAAGATGGCAGAGGCTCCCTGTTGTGATCACTAATTGGTTCCATTGTATTTTCAATGTAAAGACCAGATTCCTATAAGTTCAATTACTGCAAGAACAATATAACAAGCTAACTGAAAAAGTCATCGAAGTCACAAAATGGAGAAAAATGAGCAAAACTTACCAGATGCGACAGTAGCATAGAGGGAGGAGATGTATCAGACAAGGTTTGCATTCGTCAAAGTGCAAGATTTCCAGTTACACCAAACAAACACAAGTGAGCTTGAAACTTTTGTTCCGGAACTCCCTATAGGAAGAATGCCACATAAGAAGGTATTTTCAAATAAAATAACATTGTGAATATTGACAGTGCACCTAATTCTTTCCTCTTGCAATCAAAAGGCAATCACATTGAAGTGCTTTCTTCTCTCACAAACTTTGCACAATCGCAAATTGCCCTCGCCAACGGCTTTGGCGAAAATATCCATAAGATATCACCATGGCAAAGCAAGACTACCAAACACAACAATCATCAGTATGGCCAATTGAAGTCACAGAACAAGAAAAATCTAAGATGAGAGTGGATACAAGAGAAACCGATTCCACACGAGGTCCACAACATAAGACTTCACATTGGTAGTGATTGATTTAGTCATCAAGAGAAATGACAACAATGACTACCGCTTCATTCATTCATTCTGCCTCACACAGCACACATTTCTTTCGCAGACATTGTTGTTGACAAGAGACGAAGAACATATCAATTGTCAACCAAACAAAATGTGCAGGACAACCTTGCTGAGATCAAAATGGAGAAGTCACAAATACGACCTCTTTTAATTTCAAAACATTTACTCGATTGCTTAAGGCGGTGCTCAAGATTGGCAAAAGGATTTTACCTGAGAACCCCTGCAGAATGGCTGAACAGCAAATCGAGAGCGTCGATTGTGGTCAAATGCTAAAGATCACCTTCGCTGTCCTCCCCTTGAGCAGAAATATACCCTTGCGAAATCAATCGCTGGATGAGACAAAGTACGAATTTTTCCTCATTTTTTCTCGCCACTCTTCAGAATGAAGCGATGCGCCCAAACCTTTCAGCAATTTTTTTCATGTCCCTCCCCAAATCAAATCGAGTGTGGAAACATGATATTCGCAAATTAAAAATGCAAAAATCTGGGAAACAAGGTCCCACATACCTTCAGTGAAGAAAATTAATGCACGATCTGCAATCCAAATCGTATGTGCGGGATATGAGCGATCTTGTCCCAGTTCTCGCCTGCTTGTCTTTTGCAACTCTCCTCCAATTCTCCACAACCGTAGATGTTTAGGTGAGTAAGGGATGTGAGCCTTCGCATTGCTTCAGGGAATGATGTCAACGAGGAGCACGAGCCGATGACGAGATTTTGAAGTGATTGAAGGGTATCGATCTGCTCTGGTATATCCTTCAAATTGTCGCACTGATAAATTTGGAGACGCTCGAGATTGCGGGCCTGTAGAAGCCACTGTGGGAGAGATGTCAGTTTGGGAAGGCGACGGATTTTCACGGAGCAGAGACTTTGAAGGCCTCCATGGAAATCCAAGATGTTGCCGCTTTCATCTTTGGATATATCCAGCTCTTCACAATGCCAGATAAAGAGATCCACGAGGCTCGGTAGATGTCGCATATCTTGTCAGAGGGAAGTCAACTCATGACACTTCACGGTGTTAAGAGATTCAAGGGAAGTGAGACTTTGGAAACCCTCCTCAAGCAAACATTTTGGAAACTTTATAAATCCGATATCCAGTCTCTTCAACTTATTAAGGCCAAGCATCATCTGATTTATCAACAACGCTTCGTTGGCATGACTCAGAACTAACTCCTCAAGATGAGGAGTCGGTGGCATGGCTTTTAATTTTTTGCAGCCACAGATATCCAATTCCAATAGACTAGGAAATGATGCTGGTGAAGGAGATGATTGGTCCGACTCGATATATTCCAATTCAGGCATATGATAGATATGCAAAGACTTGAGGCAAGGTAGTTGGTCCAGTGGGGGGAGACGTTCACATCTTTCACAAGCATCGAACCTTACGTCAACTAAACGTGGCAAGAAAGATACAAGGCTATCCATCATCCACTTGGGAAAACTCTCACCTTTATATTTCCAGATCTCCAAGCTTTGCAGATTTGAGGGCGGCTTCAGTCTATCAAACAGCACTTCATCTATTACTACATCATCTGTATTGAAATCGCCCCACCTAAGTACCAAAGATTCCAGAGAATGCTTCCCCATCAATATCTCATCCTCACATTTGACTTCCGCATTTGTTACGTATCCCAAATTTTTAATTGAAAGTTGTCCTCGGATGTTAGTAAGCCCCTTTAGCTCCCCAAGTCCGCAATAATTCTTAGCACGAGCTTTATCTATGGGCAAAATGAAGTTCGTTAGCCTATGCAAAGAACTCAATTCCCCTATTCCACGTGGCAAATAACTAAGTTTCCAACAAAAACATATGTCTAGATTCCGAAGGCTGACTAACTTCTTTATATCACTTGGCAACTCTTCGAGGGCATGACAGCTGTAGAGATTAAGTGTTTGCAAGCTCTGCAATTTCGTAATGGAGTTAGGAAGCCTTTTGAGTGTGCGGTTGTAAGAGAGATCAAGATAAGTGAGATACTTTAACTTATAAATGGATCGTGGCACCTTCTCAACCTTTATGCCATGCAGATCCAAGATGCGCAATCTCTTGAAATTTAGAATTAATTGGCCTAGATCCACTTCACTTGTTGGTTCATATCTAGCAATAAATGGAAATATTTCATAACTAGTAGTAGATAGAAATGTTCTCAGTGCACTTGCTTTCAAGCGTAAGATTGGAAGTTCATCCATCAAATTGAAAGTCGAACCATAGGATATATGACGAGTTCTTTCATTTATGATATTTGTGTCATCCCTTGCCACTCGACACTGTTCCCCGCAACTAAGTGCTAGATCATGCATCAAATCATGCATCTTGCAAGTTTCCTCCTTCGTGTATGGATTTTTTCAAAATCTTGGAAGAAGTTACTCCAACATAGATCCATGAAATATTCATGAGCAATGTCTTCTAAAAGCTTACCTGAATTTGATGGCTGGATAAATCCTTCTGCCATCCAAAGATAGACTAAAGTATGCTTCTCTATCTCAAAATCTTTGGGAAACAATGAACAAATGGCGAAACATTGTTTCAAATGTGAAGGAAGATGGTCATAGCTTAGCCTGAGAATAGATATTATATCATCTTCCCTTTGAGACACTTTTGGGAGCTCAACATCTTTGAAACGTAACCATTCATCTTTAGTTTCCTTAAAGAATAATAACCTCCCAATAGTTCGAACAATCAATGGAACTCCATAACACTTTTTAACTATCTCTTTACCGATAGCTAGCATGCTAGGATCTTGTCTAGCCCCTTCTTTTCGACCAGCCATTCGCATCAACAAATCAAGAGAATCACTTTCAGATAAGCCATTAAGAAGAAGAGGCGGAGCGGGGAGGTGATCTTTGCAACCAAAGGAAGGCGTGTAGTTATAAGGATCTTGCTTCCTCTAGCACCTCCCATCAATAATGATTTCAAGTTGTGCCATGTTTCTGATTTTGCATCCCACAAATCATCCAAAACTAAGAGATATCTCCTTCCATCAATTATTTTCCTCAGTTCAATTTGCAACCTATCCATCACATTGTGGTTTGGTGGTTCTTTCTTCTCCCCACAAACTATGATATCTTTCATTATTTTTATCATGTCAAAGTCATTAGAGACACAAACCCACATTTTCAAGTGAAAATGTTTAATGATCATCTCATCATTATACACAAATTTAGCAAGAGCTGTTTTTCCAAGCCCACCAATACCAACTATTGGAAGGATAGAAACGTTCTCTTTCACATCCATATCCAGTAAGAATTTCATGACATTCTTTTTATCATTACCTCTTCCAATAATGTCTTCCTCACATATAAACGAATGCGTCTCCTCTCTCTTCCTCCGCCCTTTCTTTGCTTGCAAATTCATAGGTCCCTTGTCCAAGTGGAAGTTCTTTTCAGCTTCGATATCTTTCAATCTCTCCCTTACTTCTGTTATTTTTCTACTCATCTTCAGTTCAAAAGCAAGCTGGTTTGAACTTGAGAAAAATGTTCTTACCACCTTGATCATCTGATTGTCGCCCCTCAATTCTTGTCGTGTAGCTTCTATATTAAATTCTTCAAGCACGTCCTGAGCATCATAGAAAGCTTCCTTTAGTTTCTCAACCCAATCTTTGATTTGGGAACTCTGGTGGTATCGTTTTTCTGCATCGTCCAGCACAGCACCAAGCATGGAGACAGTGCTCCTGAGCTCCGAGTTCATGCTTGACGCCCCCTAACTTTCCTACCTTTTGCAGTGCTTGAGTAATCAGATTGGCAAGGATGCTTCCAGCAATGCTGATGACAGCTTCTGCCATATTTGTTCTCTCTATCTCTCTTTCTCTATGGGGTTGAGAAGACTTTATTCCTGTCGTTCCAAGGCTAGAGTCTTCTTAGATGATGTATAAAAAGGCTGTCCTTGAGATTAAATAAGTGTACAATAATAGTAGATGATAGAAAATATTTAACTGACAAACAGTAATTCCAAAGCATCCTATGTCATGTAAGATTCCATCCCATCTAATAAGTAAGGCGAGTTCCTATTCATACATTCTTCTAGAAACATTATGTTAGATTATATTAGATTGATTAAGTTTTTTTTTCTACCATACTGTTAAGTAATATGTCTAATTAACATTAAGGAAATCGGGAGGTAATTGAGTGATGATGTGGTTCGACCATTAAGCTCCATTTTGCTGGACTTTCTTCTTAGTTTGGTTTTAATATATGATGCATAATAAATTAAAATGAAACAAGGTAATCACAATGATCGGAGGCTTTTTAAAAAATAAAATTAATTATGTGCTTTCTTATGTAAAATTCAAAATGTTATTTAAATATAAAAAAGTCATTATTCAAATTACATATTAATGTTTACGTGTTGTGAAAATTTCATATGTTTAAAGACAAAATAATGTAAAATGTAGATTGAGACAACATTAGAAGAAACCAAAATAAAATGTAAAAATCTATCAAGACAAGCCATGAGCTAAGTTGGTGATGCTCTTGAAATCCGCTAGAGGTGTTGGACCATGTCGTTGTCCTTTGTACTTGTTATCTTTTCTTTTTTCCTTACTTTTTTCTCTTTTTGGGCGAACAGAGAGTGCAAGGTAACTTGTTGGTGAAGCAAAGCCACAATTTTTCACTTCTGTTGGCGGACAAATGAGAATCAGCATCCACTTACAAAGGCTACACTACATCCAGCACAATCTGCTCAAGCCCAGAAACTATCTCATTGCAGCTTAGAAAGAAAGTTGTAATAGCTGTTTGGACAAGGGCAGCAGCATAGGTAGTGCCCCGATGGATGCACCATCTCTTGTGTTCAGTGGACAAGCTGGCTTATGCTTGGTGATAAAATGTTGTACTTTACAAGACGGTACGTGTCAGAGAACAAGACAAATGAAAATATTGAGTCTAAGGTCCACCGTCCTTGTCAATTTGTGCATAATCTCGTCTGAACTCTTTACCAAGCCCCTTTTCTTATTGGTGTTGAACTCAAGTTCTTCTAAATCACATCCAACAAGTAAGATAAATGTGTTCCAATATATGACCTATTTTGCATGAAGAAAAAGTACGTAAAATGGCGATCATTTGAAATTAGGTCCAAATGTATGAGTACTAGCACGAGTCTTAACATGATACTAAATATTTCAAGAAATATTTGGCCAAATGTTTGAGATCTTTAATAAGGATTTGTTGCACGTTCTTATTCACTTATAATCACAATTAGTTGTTGTATTCGGTCACTCCCCCTTCCATGTTAGTTGCATGTTCATAATTTCTATGGATGCCAAATCAATTATATTTAATTCCATTTCTTTCTAACCGCCCCTTGCTCTGCCAGGATTTTCAAAAGAAATCGTGTGACTCTTAGTATGTACGTAGCGAGTAATTTTTCATCGACAAGTAACTTTTTACAAAATATTCAACTTCCAATATATAAATAAGTACTCACCTATTTACATTATTAATAATTTTTTACATAAAAGGTAACCTATCTACATTGATTCTTATTGTCCCATGTCTTTTAAAAAAAAAGGACAAGTTTGAAAAAAAAATGATGCTTTTTGCAATGTAACAGTAAATCTTAATTTGTGAGACCAAAAATTTACATGAAGTTTGTGACCTATTCATGGGACGAGTAAGTTTTGCTTTAAAAAAGTAATTACCACCGACCCTTTTTAATAAAAGAAAATATATTAATTGACAAACAACATTTAAGCCGCCCACGGGTCTAGAAAGTGAAAATTAAAGTTTTTTTTTTCTCAGCAGCTGTAAATGAAAATCTCCCAAGGGGGCTAAAGAATAAATGAGCCCGGCTTTTTTCTGATGATGCCAATTTTCCTAGTTTCATCAGATGCTTTCCTTAGAAAGCAGTGCACGTCCACATGCTTTCCTTTTAATACAGTGCCGGTTCACATGCATGCCCCAGTTGTTTTGTAGTAAACACCGGAGTATTAAGATTAATAGAATTTGGGATGGAAAATTATCATAGCTGCGGGGGCAACTTAAAATCTAACTTCACATGGTAAAAAAAATTTATGTTAATGAATTTCCGCTTTTGTCTGAATAAAAATCTGAAGAAAAGATTATGAAGTATAAATTGTTAATGAAGTAGTTTGAAACCTTTGTGTGCAAAACAGAAATTGCAGATTGGTTTAGAAGTACGATGTGCGGTGGGATAACAAAAAAGCAAGCTGATGAGGATGCTTTTCGACTTTAGATTTTAATATGCGGAATGGTAGAACGGCTCTTAATGGCTAATCTTCTCTTGTGAATTCCATTTAGAATTGGAAATTGGGACATGTTACATCTTCTTATGTGCCCAATTTGAAGAAGGCTAAATATCCTAAATATGTAAATCTTTACGCCATATAAGTCATATTTTTAAATCCAAATAAAAGACGTCGATAGTTTCTCTAAACATTCTTTGTTTCATCAATCTATTCATATTCAGAAAAGCTCTCTGGTTAGTCGCTATAAGAAAGCACGAACCTGGCTAATAGTGGGCCGATCGACGGTGGACCAACAAAGGCGAGGCCCAAACCGGCCAGATCAAGAGAGGAGGACTGGAGACGGTGTCGGCAAGATCAAGAGAGAGATGAGATGAGACGGCATGGGCAAAGACTCCAGGAATAGAGAGATCAAGGGCACTGCTGGGGAAAGTCAAGAGACACGAAGAGTCTGAGAGAGAGGCTAGCTATGGGAGTGAGAACTAAAAGAGAGTAGCAAGGGTCTTTAAATATAAAAGATTTAGCATTGTTTTGTAGGGCTGTCATTGGGTCGGGTCGGGTTTTGACGTTACCCGACCCAACCCGAATAACAAGCAATGTGTTCCAACCCGAACTGACCCGAAAAAGCATAATACCCAAAACAATATTGAAACTTTTTGTTCTGAAAAAAATGTAAACCCGAAACTCGACCCGGACCCAACCCGCAATATCGAGAGTGCAAGATTAGGAGCCGGTCGAGTTTTCTTGTAAATTTGTTCAGAGCTATAATACCTCATACCTTACCAAAAAAAAAAGTTTCACTAAAAGTAAACCAAGTTCTGCATCCTCAAACCCAGACGGAGAGGATGTAGTCCTCAATACAGATGATGCATCAAGATGAACCAAAAAATCAATCCTCTACTTACTGTTGCAAAGCAAGAAATAAGTTCAGTGAAAGGAAAGTTATATATGTATCCAAGATGAGATCACTTTATCACAACCCATATCTTGAAGAAAGCCAAGAAAAAATCGAACAAAATTACACTTTCACCAAAAATCCACAGATGGTGAATTTGTTTATATTAACTGAAAAGGAACAGAAGAGACGAAAGAGGAGAGAGTTCATTCAGAACAGAGGAACAAGATTTTGCAAAACCAACAAGCGAAAAGGAACAAACTTTTCTGCACAATCCAAAACAAAAACCAGAAACCACATAAAAAAACAAACACGGAATGATCACCCGCGAAGAAAACACGGAGTTCCAAGCGAAGCACCGCGAGATTCAATGTCTTTCTCACTTCACAAGCATTGGACAGAAAAACAGAGCAAGCTCTGAGCTTTCTAGCAAAAGTTCGAAAATTAGGAGGAAGGGCGAAAAGAAAACGAAAACCCACAAGAAGGGAAAAAAAAGGGAGGAGAGGGCGATGCCCGATCGTAAGGCGAGACGATGAACCGCCAGAGCTTGATTCCCCGGCTGCAAATTGGGGACGAAGATAGCTCGAAAGAGGAGTGACGGCGGAGATCTTATCGCGAAGCGAAACCCTAGAATGCGAGGAGCAAAGAAGAGGGCGGCGGCAGAGTCGACGAGGGGGCGAAGTCGTCAACGGTGGCGGCCGCAGAGTTGATGACCGAAGAAGGCGCAATTGTCGACGAGAGGAGACAGCGAGAAGGCAGAGTCGTCGGCTTTGGGTGTGGAGTGTTTTGTGTTTGGGTGAGATGTTTGTTTCATTAGTTACTAGTAGTAACTAATGCGTTCACGGGCCGAACACTGTTTCGACCTAACCCGATTTAAAATATGTTTATTTGCTTGTTTTGTAATCATTATCCAAATAATATTAAAAATTACGCTTATCAAGTAGAGCTGTGACGAGGTTCATTTGAATTTATGATGTGCTAGCTAGTTTAAATTCTTCAAAAACTACAAAACAAAGATTCTATTCATCGTAATATCAGTTCTATAGATGATATCGGCTTGACTACCCGTATCGGCATCCCATCGAACGCCGGTTGAGCACATTCTAAGTCACCGGATCGGTCTGTCAGAGCTTACCCAGCCGGGCCATGGATGGCGCCGACGGCAGATCCGGTGAGTTGGCGAGGCAGGTCAAAGTCCTTCACTCAACTAAGACAAGTTGGTTAGGTAAAATTGCCCCCAAAAGATCATAATTACAATTTTAGCCCAAAAGAGGGAAGTTTATAAATTATAATTGTAAAAGTGACGAGAAAAAAAAAAGGTCATTTAGTCCCCCACTAGTTGATGTCTATGTTCACTGGCTGTTCTTCTCTATCCAATTGACTTTTCTATCTCGTTTGTAGGACATAAATTGGCTTTGTTGTTCCACTTTTGACATCTCCCCTCTTCCATTGCTACATGAGTCTCTTTTTCCATTACTAGTAGATTTTCCACATGTTACGTGTCTTGCTTAAAATTAACAATACTTGAAATTAGTATAAGAAGGGGGCCAAGAAGACCTCTCCAATAGTCATGGGTTTACCGATCATTGAAGAGAACAATAAGGGTTGGGATGAAGCTAACTGATAATGAGCCGATGGAGAGAGAAAACTATAAAGATTAAGAAGACCAAGACTTTCACCTACCAACAAGATTAAACAAAGACCAAGACTTTCAAAGATGCATATAAGAGGTTAGAGAAATCAAGATAAAATGCTTTTTGTCCACAAGTGCTTGTTTCGTAATATTTAGAGAACATCCCCAAAGACTTTGTTGGATATCATGTGTCTTTTTGTCTGAAAAGTGAAGCAAAAGTAGATACTTTCCACGCATTGCATGTGAAGCGATAGTGAAACACTTTAAGAAAAAGCAATAATGGGAGAGAAACTTTAATCAATTCCCGATAGACCAAGACTTTGCAAAAAAAGTGGTGATGGGAGAGAAACTTTAATCAATTCCACAAAGAGCAAGACTTTGTGAAAAAAAAGAAGTGATGATTAGAGATAAACTTTAATCATTTCCAAGAAGACCAAGACTTTGCTAGATGCAAATTGGCTTTGTTCCTTCACTTTTCACATTTCTCTTTCGTCACTATGTGAATGTCTATTTTTCCGTTGCTAGTGAAATTTTCATGTGTTACATGTAAAATAAACAATACTATAATTTTCAGTTAATTAGTTTCATGTTTAATTATATTGGGGCTTTTCATTCATTAATCTCTATTGTACTTGTCTATTATAATTATCTCTAGGTGTTCATTCATGTTTACAAGTTTAAGTTTGATAAAAGAAAAAAGGCAAAAAAAAGCAAAAAACTGAAAAAAAAAAAAATCAGGAATAGGCCACCGTTGCAGTTGGCGCTTCTAGTTGGACTAACCATCACAACCAGTCACCTTAAATTACCTAATGACTAAACTGACTTAATCTATAAATATATTCACAATTGAAAATTTGAATTCTAAAATTTACAAGTTCTTACATCCGCCATGAAAAATTAGATTCAACGTGGAGCTCACTTCATTCAATAGTGGATGTGAGCTAGGCTTACATGCGCTGGGTTCATTCAAAAATTTTCCCCATCCCGTGTCTAAGATTTTAACAAGAGTTGCTACCAAAATGAATGAGTCTTTCTTGAAAAAAGAAGAAGAAGGGGCTTAGTCTCAAGAGACCCAATTCTCATTTATTACGCCCATGAAGCTACAGCTTTGAAGCCCAACAGACTAAAAATTCCTTCAGCTTAGTTATAATTGTTGTAGTTGGCTTATCAGAGAAAAGAGGAATAGTTAAGAGGGAGAAAGAAGAATCAAGAAAGCTGGAAAAGTGAAGTGAAAAGCGCACTAGAGAGAGAAAGGATTTGGTTCAAGTTTGCTGGGAACATCTTAACACGTTGGATTAATGTCGTGCAAGTAGCGCTTGATAAGAATTCAAAGACTTAATTCTCCTAATTGATGAAATTTTTCTAGATTAAGCTGTAATTTCAATTCCATTCGGGTTTTAGGTTGCTAGGTTGATTAATTCAATTATCCGTAGAGTGAGAATTGAGTGCCTGAAGTCAACATCTCTTGTAATCTACGCTTTTACCACTGCAGTTCCTTTTGGCAGCTCGCCCAGTCCATCCAGAAGTCTTATTGTGATACCATTTTCTTCGTTAAACCCAACACAAAGTCTACTATGTTATGTGAAATTTTAATGATTTTTTAAAATACAGAAATTTCTCTTATTACTTAGAAATTATGAGAATTTTGAAATTATGGAACATGGTTTATAGGATGTACAAAAAATTTCAAGTTGATCTCGTGAGTTCAAATATAAATATTAATTGTGAAAAATTCTAATTCCTTTGAAAAGTTCGGTGCGATCATTGAAGAAAAAAGCGTTAGTGCACGTGACATTGGAAGGATCTAATTTTTTCAGTTTTCTGAAAAATAAAATTAACTAATTTCCTCAAAAAAATGATTATTTCATATGATTGAAACAGTAAAATATCCGTTGGGTCATGGGGTGCATGTCGGGGCCTATGCGCTTGAAATCGAGTCTCGAAGGGCATTTACGTAATTGTAGTCTGAACGAGCTTTTCAGCCCAAGTGCATTCAGCCTCTGTTCAGGGACAAAGGAAATATGAGATGAAGTTATGTGACTTGAATTAGCGATTTATCGAGGTATGTAATTTCCACCACTTCCATATTTTAAAAAAAGTGCATGACATGATTTGCCGAGAAGAAGCTACACCGTGACATGGTTTGTTTGTTTGTTTTTCTTTATATACCATTTTAAGCATATAAGTAGATATTCTTATATGGCATGCTCTTTAAAAAGTTAGATCAAGCATTGGATATTTTTTAGCCTCTCTCATCCGGAAATATTCTAAATTGAAATGCTATATGTGTATGTGGGGGAGTGCGGAATAAATATTTTTAAAAAATCACTAATTTTGGGTGAAGGCTTGGTCCTTCATTTCTTAAAAAGGATGGCTGGGCAATCCCTTCCTTCTCGCTATGGATGTGAGTTACAGCAACTATCAGGAGAAATAAAAAAGATCGAGAGTACTCGACTCATATAAATTCGATTTATAGTTCTATGTGTGTTCTTAGAACGGCAAGATTGAACTTGGAGATATGCCAAGCGGTCTTTGAATTGGAAAAATTGCCCGGTTTGATTAATACCAATGTTCCCATGTGATGTAACTTACCGAATCAAAATGTAAGTTGGCCTTCGAAGTGTTGGTCTCTAAAATGGTATGAGCGAGACCTGGTGTCGATCGTCTTCTTTCACGGAAGCCTTCGATTCTCCTCGGAGATCAATCAAAACCCAGAGCCGACCAAGTAAACTGGAAAATCCTCCGAGGGAAAGCGGAGATGGTGGGAGGTGTGCAAGGAGCGAGCAAGAGGCGACCGGATGCCGTCCGGACGCAAGCGCTGATCGTGAGCTCTCGCGAGAGAATTGGACAACGTCGTCGTACAAATGGAGAGAGAGAGAGAGAGAGCCACGCGACCTCAAAACGCACAAGAATTGGAGCCCAAAAAGCCGGTTGGATCCACCAGCTTCGATCATCGCTGCCAACGCCGTCCAAGACTTCGTCTGGTTAGTCGAACAACCGATCATGACCAATGATCGCTCCTCGCAGAGATAAAGCTCTCTGTTCTGTTTTGAGTGTCGCACGTGTGAAATAAAGACCGAGAGCTTTGTCGTTTGCTAGCAATGAAAATTGTTCACGTCCAAGATTATACTACTAACAACTGTGATTCGGTCTTGATGATCTCGTGTTGATTGGGTCGTGATTCTCGCTCTCTTGTTGCTGGACTGTGCCATTTCATCGAATGCACATTAAATATTTGGTGAAATGCCTGAGCCGTATTAGTCTGAATACGGCTTTGAATCTGACTGACATCGTCTTTGTCTGCTTGAATGATTCATCGTACCAGTTGGATAGGTTAAGTAGATCTAAATTGATATCCACTTTTGAGTCCATTCCCGAATGTCTCGGTCTTGGTAGGCTTCCGGTACTCTAAGGCAGATAAACTCGACTCTCTGAAATTAGCTAAAAATGATGATTCCGGTACTCTAAGGCGGATAAACTCGACCTCTCTGAAATTAGCTAAAAATGATGATATGCTGAATTGTAAATACTCTGTCGATGGTTGCTGGTGCGCTCATGAAGCATAGGCTGATCATGGAGACTAATACATTGTAGTGTGGATCCCATTTGCTGTACCTATCTTTTTCTAATATTGAATTCCAAATCACGGCTTCTCTGCGAGTGAACGTGAATATGTGTTCAGCGGATGAAAAAATAGTGTGGCAGTGCCGCCACGTTCATGTTGCAAAATTAAATGACAAAAAAGGTAGAATTGAAAAGAAGTTGGAATTTTTTTTCTAAAAAATAAATATGAAACGTTATAAATAATAATAAAAAAAATAGTAGACTCGTGTCCTCACAAATCTACAATGATGCAGATCTATTAGAAAACTCGATACGTCTATAATCATAGGCAATGTATAGCTTTTTAAAACTCAAAAGGGATGAATAGACTCAAAGCTCATGGAACACCCTATTATAAAATAAATAGTTACAAAAACAGGCCACACTATTTCCACACTCGAAATGGAGGGAAAGGTTGAAAGGGAATAAAAAAATGCAAGAAATTTTCTCATATGAGTGGAGAGCTCCATTTATTTCTAATTCACTTATGATCGGACCATCATCATAGCCATTATGCCAATTCAAAATAAAGGCAAAATCCCAAGAAAATCATCAGTTTGACAAGTTCTGGAAATTTTCTACCTAATTTATTAGATAATAATTTCCAATAAATTGGACAAATTGCGTCACCCTAAGTTAAAAAAGATGAATAGTGCTAGAGACACTCATATTGACATATTCAAATGGCTCAAACTTTATAATACTCAAACAATAAATAGATTTATAAAAATTAGATAATGTCACCATTTTGCCACATCTAATGGAAACTGAAGGTGGCATTGGTAAAAAATCTTCCAACAGGGAGTGCGTTCATCAGTAGTTAAGCGCACAGGAGTAGACTTATTGCTCTCAGACATTTCAAAAAAGAGACTAACTTGAGCTGTTCAAGCGCAACATCTTTACAACATCCAAGAGGGTTTGAACCACAGCAGCATCTGCTACCTTGGAAGCTGCTCTAAGTTATTAAAGAGTTGAGATTCGAGGTACTAACCCCCTTTTAATTACAATGGGCATGCCTTTTCAAAGGCTTGTTGCTCTTTGCGGCATAAATCGAACTCGTTTGTGTGGTTATACATGCAACCAACATAAGCATCCATCTCTTTTGTGCACCTCTCCTGAAGATCTTTCAGCCCAATTCTCCTAATTGAATTTTATAAATATAAGAGAAAAATAAGCTTGATTAGCCCATGCATTCAGCCCAATTCCTGAGCCTACCCAAGGCATATCTAACTTGGACTCACAAAAAAGAAAAAAGCGTTCTCTTCGAAAGAAACGACCAGTTGGCCGTTTATACTCCTCCGTTCGCCGCCGTTCGTTGGTAGCCACCGTTTCTGACCTCGCCAGAAACGACAATCCTCGACCCGCGCCAAGAGTTCCTTCTTCGCTTCTGTTAAGATCCGCTTTTCTCGACACCAAATCGATGCGGGAGCCGAAGTTCCGACCACGAAGCAAGTAGAAAGCCAGGCCCAGCCACACCGAACAAACCAAAGACGCTCCTCTCCGTTGCCCCTGCCTTCCGCTACCTCAGAGCTCACCGGATACGTTTGTGTTTCTCGCAATTCGATCGAACCACGCCCAGTTTTATATGCGAGATATAACGCCTGTTGGATGCTGATATATCAGGTGAAGTGAAACGTTGAAATCGAGTCCATAGCTCAGTTTCTAAATCGCCCACAATGAAGGAATCGAATCCGATTTAGCCAAAACAGTGTTCGAGATGTTATTTTTATGCTCTATTAGTTCTGAAATCATTAAACTGAGACTGAATAGACGTGTTCTTTGATTTTTGGTGGCATTATTTCTCGTTATCCGAGTCGGTCATGAGCGCCTCGCCGGAGGAACCCGTGGTTAGAGGCCGCTGTAGTTAGTTTCTCGTTTACGCACTTGTGTGCTTGTTCCGTTAGAATGGATGCCGTTTTACAATGTCCATTTTTTTTTTTTTTTTTTTTTTTTTTGGTGGCTTAACATCACCGGTGAGGTTCGGTGATGGCCGGAGAGGGGCGGCCGGTGACCAAGTGATGGCCGGCGGTGACTGGCGCCTGTCGGACCGAACGACTGAGGGGGCGTGCTGGCTCGACGGTGGCCTGAGCACCGGCCAGGGGCTCATCGGCCGGCACTCATCGGAAAATGGTGCTGGCTGGGAGTTATGGACTGAGTGTAGTGAGATTAAAATGAATAGAGTTGGGCTGAGTGTTGTCGGTCGGTAGTATCATTCCTAAAATTAAAATTTTTTCTTCCAGCCTTATGCTTTTTCATCAACCCGAGTCCCGACTTGTCCCAAAAAAGCCAAAGTCACGTTTTAAAGGGGCACTCTCGTAATTTTGCGGACACAAGCGTTTCCATTTACAAGAGAGAAATTCAGAGGTATTGTGTTAATTTTTTTTATCTCTGATTAGTGTTTATAATCAATTCTTTACTTGTGTTCTCATGTATTTGTAAAATGAAGTTCAACTATAGGTGTTTGTGCTCAAATTACAAGAGTTAGCCTCAGCCGTTGATTGTCATTTGAGTTCAACGAACTGGAAATGTCGGTAGAACTGCATTTCTTGTGCCTTAGATAGACACAAGCGACTAAGAGAGGAACATAAACTCGATCTTGATTCTTGGATTTTGAAGTCCAGGTTTAGGACGATTTGGACACCCGATCGTAGGCTCTCGAAATTGATGGCGGGATATCTCGAGCTAATAAACTGTTTGACATATGGTTAGTGAAGAAACCTGTTTTTAATGTTGGTTTCTGGTCGGAGGAAGAATTGCTGTTTTAATTGATTCTCCTCCTCCTCCATCCCTCCCATTGGAATACTAATTTGGAATACATTGAGCTGCCAAGCTGCATATGATTGAAGGAACAGATGACCTAAAAAACTTTTGAGAGAATGATTGGTTCTACAATTCCAGGCTTACATAAAATCAATTCGCTGTCGCCTTTTTTACTAAAAAGGATGGTACTTGTCACAAGACATCTGCGTTTGTGAGTGTGCCATATTGCCATTGTTTTACAGGTTTTTCTTACCTGTGTTTACAACGTGGGTGCCATTTTTGAGAGGCTTGTTGTTGGCTGTTTTCTGATACAAACTAATAAACTGTATATTACTTTCTTTTTTGGTATTAAGCTATTGGGATTTCAGAAATAGGCAAAAATCGAAGAGAGGAGAACCATTACATGTTGATCTTTTTATATCTCATCTCTGACAATCACGGGGGATGTAATTTAGTGACTTCAGTGATTGTATATTGCATTAACAGGGAGCCTCGTGGCTTTGGATTTGTGAAGTTCCGATATGCGGAAGATGCAGCTGAGGCTAAGCAGCAAATGAATCATACTGTTATTGGAGGACGTGAGATAAGAATTGTTTTTGCTGAGGAGAACAGAAAAACTCCTCACGAGATGCGCGTGACTGAGCGTGTGAGGTACAATTTGTCACATTCTCCATTTCACTAGGTTGTCTTTATGGCATTTGTTTCCATCGATTCATGACAGGTTTTTTGGGTAAACTCTTTTTCCCCCCATTTTAAAATGAAGTGGGCGACACAGGGAAAGAAGGAGAAGTACATCAAGGTCTCCAAGACGCCACGATCATTGTCAGTAATTTTGACTTCATGTCCATTCTGATTTGTGGCTTTCTCTCCCTTTGGGCTGTACAACAAATGAGCAGTCTGTCATGATGGACATCCTTGTGAGTTTGGAGAATCTTATTCTGTTTTTGTATTTTCTTATAGCTTACTCGAGGTCACCAACACCAGATAGGCATGACTCAAGGTTTGGCATTTTTGTCCGAGTGGATTCAATTGCATTGTTACTGGTTTTATACTTTTCTGTTCCTCTTTTAGGATGATAAGTACACTGTAGTTGAGCATATTAGGAACTTACAGTACTAAGGGTGCCTTATTGGCCTGGGAAGAATATTCAGAACTCTTAGTGGCATTCTTTCACTTTTATGTCAAGTATAACGTGATATTTATACTGTCTATATGTATTTTCAACTAATAATGCTTTGTACATTGTAGTTTTAATCTTTTTGGTATGTGAAATCTAGATCAAGTTATTTCAGTTCAATCTTTGCTACATAAAAAGTAGTTTGAGTTATTTGTTGATTCGCATCCTTGGTGAACTTTAGTGGATGATATTTGCCCAATGCATTAAAGTAGTAGAATTTCACACTCTTTTTATAGTTTTATGTGTTTTGTAAGCCCTGTATGTTTGTAGTAATTGTGGGATGGGATTTTCACTCTAGCTAAATTTTGAACAGAAAGCTATGCATTCTTCATTCGTTTCTTGTCCATATAGGTAAACATTTTGGTGTTTATTTCCCTTGGACATTTGTGCTTATAGATAGGAAGCTGTTTGTCTATTCTGGATATAGACCATGGCGAACTATTCAAATTTAATTTATTGAAATAGTAGCCTTTTGTTAAAATATCTAGGACTGGCTAAATGAGTGGCAAAGGCGACCAATCGTCCTAGCCAACCATTTTTCTTGGAATGGTTTAGTTGTGGACCAATCACATTATGCTTATGAGTGAAAAAGAGTGGCCATGTACAATTGAAAGGAAAACTTTGCTGACTTTAGCATGGCAGATTGCTGTATATGAGAATTTTATTGTTTTGCTGGCCTTGTTCCTTTTGGTATTAGTAATCTGATGCATCTCTATCCTATTATGTTCATACTACGGTGGTTTTTATCAATTTGGGGTGATTGATGCAGAGAAGAATCATTTCTGTGGTATTGAACAGTATCTGCTTGTGGCCTTGTTTATGCAGATATTAAAGTGAACAGGAAGATTTTAAAGACCTATGGGTAAATAAAGTTAAATGACAAAAGAGAGAGATGGACAACTCCCTTACCATTCTGTCAAAGCTTTTCTAATGTTATTATCCCACCTTCGCCAATTACTGTCAAAGCATGGGCTTTTGCTTACTACGTCTGGTGGCCTGCAGTTGCAACTGAACTGATTGGTAAAGCACTGTCAGCAGATGATTAAATCACTAAAGTACCTTTTTTTCACTATTTGTTTTCTCTGTGTGATCTAACATAGTTATCAATGAAAAGGTCTTGAAGCTTTATTTTGTTTTGCATATACCATCATCCAGTTAAGAAATAAACTAGAGCGTTTTTATGGCCAAAGAAAGAAATCATCCTCAATCAAGGGAAGCAATACCGGTGTATAGAGATATGATGACATTGTCAAAGATAGTTTGAGGTTTTAGAAAGTTGGGCCAAAGAGAGCCATGCAGTTGTTGGACGCTGACGTACTGGTACATCATTAATGAGACTAATTCCAGTATTTGGGTCCAAGTTGGTAATTTGTACGGAACTCTTATTAAGGTGCAGGTAACAGTCATTTTCAATCAGTTAGATAGTGATGCCATCATGTTGATGCTTATATGATTTTGTAAGTTGAGTGTAATTTTTACTTGCAAAACAGATTTTCTTGGTACTTTTTATTAGCTTTTGCTGATGGTATTTTTTTTTCTTTTTTCGTAAAATTCATGCTTCAAGCCGAGTAATGTTTCCCCGTAAGATCTTTTGGTACCCTAGATCATGTTCGGTTTTATGTATTGGAATCTTTATGTTCCATTTTAATTATTTCCCATCTCAATGGATATACCGATTCCTTGAACCAGGAGCCGTGGGGCAAAGGATCGATACCACTCTCCAATGCGATCTCGGTCTGTACCACATTCTCCATATCCTTGTGAGCACAAGATTAAGCGGTCCAGTAAGAGGTCTCCAAGTCCAAGGGAAGATAGTCGAAGTCCCATTCAGGAGAGGGGTTATTTAGCAAGCAGGTCTCAGAGTCCAAGGGGCAATATTCCCAGTCCTTCAAGGTCTCGTTCACAGTCTTACAGGTATATCTGTTGTTTTTCTAGTCTTGGTCGGAAACAATGCATCTTTTCCTTGCGCTTCGTCCAATTGACAAATAATTTCTCCTTTAATCTGTTATTTTTCTAGTCTTGGTCTGGAAAAATGCATCTCTTCTATGTGCCGGCTGATTATCAAAGAATTTTTCCTTTTATCAAAGTCAATTTTCTGTTTTCGGAATATGACCTTGGTGATTAGGTTGGCATGAACTTGGTAATTATTTTTATGTTGCAAATTTAGTTGTTGACCATAAATGGCATAGGTTGTTCTGTTGAGATAGATCTGTGAGAATTCCTCCAGGTGCATACGATGTGGTATGTCTTGATATTTTACTCAACTTTAGGTGCTGTACCAATAGCAATTGATATTTATTGGGTGATTGCTTTTGCTGTGACACCCATATGATGTTCCATTGGCAAGAGAATTGATAAAGATGGTAAAGTACTTCAAATTTTCTTACGAGAGAAAGTATTAATACTTTGAATTTGCATGAATGAAGCATGTTCCCTCATTATGTTGTTGAAATTCATCAGTCCCATCCCATTTACAACTAACCAATAGCTAGGGGCATTTATCTAGTTTATGGTGGCATAGTGCTAGTATCTACAGTTTCAGCATATTTTCTGTTCATTGAACTAGTTTCTTTGTGCATTTCCTGTGCAGCCCACGCTGAGAGCCTTCTGAGTAAGAATTACGGGGCTTGCAGTCAAGATGGTGGTATGCCAGTGGTGGTTCTTTGCAAAGTGCACTTCCAATTATCAAAGTGAATGATGAACAATGTCCTTTTGGAGATCCTGTTGCTCTCTTCGAATTCTAAATATCATGGATTAGGCTATGCTTTAGAAATGCTTTGTACGTTTTTGTTGGAGTTGAGCTTTGTGAACATTAAGTGCAAGATGGTTGTTGGTTGTTGGTTGCTAGTTGCTGGTGACTCTTTTAAGTCTTACGTTTGACCTTAATGCATGGCTCTTAACTTTATATGTGTCTGGTTTTTCTTTATTGTCAGTTTAATGTGTATTCCTGGGCTTAGACACCAGATAAATGTGTTGGGTTACCCAGTGCTTGGAGTCGGTCCCAGTTCTGTATTAACCGTGGTTGATCTGCAATGAGCTACTCTGTCTCTTCCTTGTTATCGTCTGAACATAGTCGCCTTGAAACTAAGCCAGTTCTTGCTATTTGATGGTCATCTCCATGTACAGGAACATATGAGCAACATTGATTTTGAATGCTTGAGGGTCAGGGGACATAAACACTGAATCATTTGAAGCTAGGCGGTCTGGGAGGACTTGGATGGATCATTTGAATTTAAATTGTTTGGTCAAAATATAGCACCGACATCCTTGGTGTACGAGACCTGTTTTGGCGCCACAGGCTCTCGCAATTGTTGTCATTTCATGGATGGGTATGGAGGAGGGAGGAAGAGAGGGAGAGGCGGGGCGGCTATGGAGATCGGAACGCTGTGGAGGCCGATATCAGTTGTGTCGTTGCGTTAAGGAGTGGTATCTAGATGAGCTAGGCCCCCTTTAACCCTGCCCAGCACATAGCCTAACGAGGGCCGAACTCAATTCCATCCGAAGAACTACATTCGAGTGCATTGAATTAAGCCACCGTGACAAACACCACTCTACGATGTGCCTCTGCTGCCAAATCTCATCCATATGTCTAGAGAAACACCTATCCCGCTTCTTGAATTTTGCTATCTACTAGATACAACGTGATTTATAAATTAGCATCGGTATCATTTTTTAATATTTGTTTTATTGTCGAATAAGACGTTTGGATTGGTGTGAGGAGATGAAAAGAAAAAGGCCCAGAGTAACTTTCAGTTTCGTAGAAGCAAAATGGTAGGTACTACCAAATTGCATTTCAATGTTTAATACTACACTTTCCATGTAAATGAGAAACATTTCTTCGCCTTGCAAATAAAAAGAACTTGCCAAGTTGCACGGACAAACTCGGGCGACCTTCTTCCCAAAGTTCCCTTAATAAGAAATTGGAAGAGATGAAACTGACTCATGAATCTCATGTTTAGTGAATGAGAAGTCAAACAACCTTTTATTCAAAAGAAAGGTTGACATGCCAAATTGAATGACTTGAGCTTATGAGGACACTCAAAATTTGGATGAATTACGCTGACATGTCGAAGTAACTGAGAATACAAAGACAAGAAGTCATCCGTGACACTAAAGGCAAATAGTGTTAGAGAAATCCCTTATGATGTTTTGAAAATGACAAAATAAATCAAAGGCTACTAACGTGTTTAATTGTTAAGTAATAGACTATACAGATGATAGAACATGTAAATGATATTATTAAAGTCTATACTTGGAAGAACTAGAAGACTGAATGTAACACATGTACAAAGTCTATTCTGAAGATTTCTAGACTTATGTATCAAAGTCTGAAGACTGTTAGACTTTAGTGTCAAAGTTTGTTATACATCAGAAGTCTGTCTACTCTGATAAATTCCAGACTGAACGTGAATGAAGAACCAGAAAATAGACTCTATGCTGAAGCTAAACTTATTCAGACTGTGTTCAGACCTTAAAGTTAAATCTGTTCAGAAGCAGAAAATGTTCAGACTCAGATTGTAAAGTTTATTGCTCTCAGACTTTACATCCAGATTCGAGATAACGTAACATAAGCCCCAAACATATAACGGCTAGTGATCTGGTTTGGATTCTACATCAAGATAGATTTGATTGACTCAATCTAATTGATTGACGATTGGATATTGAAGACAAGAACTTTCTATACGAAGAAGCTCTACTTATGGAAACCAAGATTCTATTTGTATGGGCGATCAAAATCAATTTGGGATTCTACTTTTGTCACTCAACGGCTATCAAATCTTCTTGATACAGATCTGTCCAATGGGTAGATTGGAAAACGATCCTCTGAGATACTGTCCAATGGCTAGTTTGGAAGTTGAGGAGTATTTAAAGAAATGAAGGACCGATAAGCAAGTAAGAGACGGAGCGTAGAATTTATAATTCTAAAGTCTAAAGCGACCTTCGATCATACACTTGTCTCTTGTGAGCTTAAACGTTTGTGATCGTGAGATAAATACCAAAAGAGTGACTTAGTGAGATAGTGTGATCTACTACTAAGTGATTGTACTCAAAGTTGTAATCTCTTGTTGATTGCATAGTCGAATCCAGCCAAGAAGGCTGTTAGCGTGGGAGAGTGGACGTAGGCTTGGATTAAGCTGAACCACTATAAACCTGTGTTCTTATTCTCTTTTCTGAACTCCTTTATTTTGTTCGTAATTCTATTTAACTGCTAAAGTCTGATCTCGTTCAAAGTCCGTTGTTCTTCAGACTCAGTTTCAAAAGTCTGTTATTCATCAGACTCAGTTTCAAAAGAAAAATATTTCTACCATTCTTTTGCGAAAATTGCTTTTCACACCTATTCACCCCCTCTAGATGTTCATACTAGCATTTTCAAATAGGTGAACTCAAATGCCCATAATGGTGAAACTACTCCCGAATGCAAAATGAAACCAATGTAATGGAGATCATGTCCAAGCTTGGACACCTAATTTTCTCTCCCTGCGGGAAGCCTTATTTTCATGAGGATCTTCTTGTCAATGACCTAAATATGAAGGAAAAGGAGTTCAATAGTATCTCACTGGAAGTCCCCACTGATTTAATAAAGGCAGTTGGCCATTCTTAGCCAACAGTTCAAATTTTAGACCTTCAATGCTTGCTTCTCAGCAGCAAGAGCTTCAGCCTTGATGGGGGGCTCCCACAAAATTGTAGTTTCATCAAGTAATGAGGTCATGACGTATGGGTTCTTGTTTGAGGCGGGACACTGTCTTCCAAGTAACATGTATATCATTTTAAGCCGTTAACTAACTGAGCAAGGAAGGTGAACTTTGTGCGTTTTATCGATATTCAGAAATAGTGAAGCATTTCAGAAAGTTTTTGATGCACTAAAAGAACCAAGATGTCCAAAGTCCTTACTTCAGCTTAGGAAGCAAGACTGTGGGAATCATGGAATCGACTGAGACCAGAAAGGATAAAGAATACTTATATGTATTTTTTTTCGTGGTAGTGTTTCTAGAATCATTTGATAAAGTTGAGCATCCCCAAATGATTTTCAGATAGAGCACATAAGGGAACTGGTATGGTCATTGTTATGGTACCTTTTCCTTGCTTCTCATTGTCACGGCCCACACAGATTTAGCAACCACAATTGGCAACTCCCCGCATAACAATACAAGTAATTCGGGCATCACAATGAAATATGAGTTCATTAGCGGGGCAATCTTTAAATTTGACTAGTAGTTGGTATGCTTATTTTGAGCATTACTGAAGACAATGTGTCAGTGTTGACTGTTTCATGCTTTCCCATCAATCTTCTCCATAGGCGCTAATGTGCTCCTCATGGCGAAGTGAGAGATTCAAAATGCCTTCTTTATCACTTCAAAGCGTCCCCTTCTCTCATACTTTTTGTATTGCAGAAAAGTCGAAGAACACACTCTTAAAGGTCCTTCATGGAACAAAAATTCTTAACCAAGTCCATGTTATTTCTATGGTGTGAACCTGTTAGTTAGTATGGCATCCTGCACCGTTGCAGTCACCTTGAGAAGGAAGAGAATGCCTTTATCAATTTTGGGGTATAATAATGCGTAAATGGTGATAGTGAAGTCAACTACCTCTACTGGCTTTGGATCTTACATGAGGACAACACAAGCTTGCTCGGTTATTCTCTGTTGTATAAAAAAGATTAACAATCAAGTATTTAAATACCTCATAACATGTTTGTATGCACTTATTTTGTTTGCTGTTAATGGAATTTCGTTATTTTCTTGAGCAAGTAATTGAAATTTCACCTAAAGAAGGTATCTTGAACACCAGAGATGATTTCCTGCTTCAATTCCCATGCTTCGTCTAACTTGGTGTTCTCACTGCAAGATAGAAGCCAGTGTTGATAGAAATAGCTCTGTGCTTTTTTTTTTTTTTTTTCCTTTTTGAAATAACAAGCAAGCTGGAGGTTAGGTATTACCTAGCCTAGATCACCACTCCGTTGGTGCTATTAATGTTGACACCAGCATATAAGCAAGCCTATCAGCCTCAACACCACAATAATAAGGCCCCTAAATGAAGACAAAACCTCACATCACAATATAATTTTTTTGTCATCAACTCAAAGCCTATTATTTATCAATATACAGGGAAATTCGTTGGGAAAAAATTTCTCACCTGGGAACCTCGATATCCTCCAATAGGCCAACCGAATGGCCATTGAACATTTATTTGCAATAGGGTGTTTTCTTGCTCAATCCAATACATAATGTGAACATTTAGCCCAAAAAAATGAACTTGTCCATTTCAAAACTTTCTAATTCATGATATATAACTCATGTTTTTGGATCTCCCACCATGAAATCTCATTGATAACCTTTGGTTTATTGAATTTCAGCAACCCTGATGTGCTTGGTCGCTGGGATCGGCTTACCAGCTGATGTATATGAATTGGAAATAACCAGAAGACAAACAATAATACTCTGTAAACCAATTGAAACGCCTTTTCTCGTTTCATCAACCTGTTTAGATGATCTAACTGGTGGTCAGTGATTTCTTTGTGATCCTCATTTGGCATTGTGTCCTCAGTGCCAAAATTCACACCATTTCTATCTAGCCTGAAAAATAAAGCAGTTTAAGAAATAGACATATCTACTGAAACAAAAGCCCTATGAGCTTAATCTCATGGGAGATGGTTCAAACAACGAGCTCTATTTGTATGACTTGGCCTTTTGGTATGCAGGACAGTTTAGTTTTGAAAAGATAAAAAGAATAGACTGAGTACTTCAAAGAAAGGGGTCTCCTTAGCAAGTGCCATCGCCGAAAAGTTGAAAACCGCTTTTTGGAGACTATTTTCAAGAAGGACGGCTTACATTTTGAAGCATAAATAGCGAGTCTTATCGATTTCCCTAAGGACATTACCACAAATTTCCTTTAAAAGATAAACTAAAAATAGTGGCATAACTATGCTTCGCATTTCGGAACCATTTCAAGGTTTTTTTTTTTTTTTTTTTTTACCCGGGAATCACCGTATAGCTGGCAACCAATGGCGTAAACTCGGGCCGACCCGAGGGGACCCACCTCCCCCGGACTGTGGGTGAGTCGCACAAGTGAACGCGGGAATTTGAACTTGTGTGAAAGCTAGTACGAGCACCTAGAGGGGGTGAATAGGTGTGAAAACAAATTTTGCAGAGTAAAGAGTATAATTTTACTTTTAAACCGACTCTGTTTAGCAATAGATTATGAAGAGGAAATTAGGATCTAATAATCAAATAGAATTACGATCAAAGTAAAAGAGCTTAGGAAAGAGAATAAGAACATATGGTTTATAGTGGTTCGGCTTAATCCAAGCCTACGTCCACTCTTCCGCACTGATAGCCCACTGGCTGGATTTCACTAAGAATCAAAAGAGTTGTTACAGGATGGCTCTTCCTTGATTCCACAGTGTAGAGACTCTGCTACACTTTCTCAAGGTCTCTCAGAAATATAAACTCTCTTTTGAATACAAATTTACGCTCAACAATTGAATTGACAAAAAACAAGGAACTTCGACTTTGAAATTCTTTTATCGCGCACACACTCGAATAACTGGAACATCTTCCTTATATACTCCTCCATGCTTTCATACTCGTTGGCACTTACCAAAGGAGTTCTTCCAATTTACCCGTTTGACAAAATCATTTAGGGAGATTTCAAGTTATTTAAGGAATATGACGATAACCCACCAATCATGCTCGCCCATACAATCAGGATTTAAGTTTCCATAAGTAGAACCTTCCAAGTATGCTTCGCCAATCAACGGATCCAAAATCCCTGAATTAATCTCAATTTGAATAATGGATTTCGAGATGCTATCTCTAGCCGAGAGATCTTTGTTAGGGAAATCCCTTATGATGTTTTGAAGATGACAAAATAAATCAAATGCTACTAACATGTTTAATGGTTAAGTAATAGACCATGCAGATGATAGAACATATAAAAGATATTGTCAAAGTGTGAAGACGGCTAGAAGACTGAACGTAACATATGTCCAAAGTATATTATGAAGATTTCCAGACTTCTGTGTCAAAGTCTGAAGACTGCCAGACTTTAGTATCAAAGTTTGTTCTACATCAGAAGTCCGCTCACTCGACAAATTCAGATCGAACGTGAATGATGAACCGTAAGACGAGACTCTATGCGAAGCTGAATCGGGACAGACCTTAAAGCTAAATGCATTCGAAGCGAATATGTTCAAACTCAGATTACAAAGTCTATCGCACTCGGACTCGGATTGTAAAGTCTATTGCTCTCGAGACTTTACATCCAGTTCGACGAACGCAACTCAAGCCCAATCATATAACGGCTAGTAATCTGGTTTGGATTCCACATCAAGATTGATTTGATTGACTCAATCTATTTGATTGACGATTGGATTTTGAAGACAATAACCTTCTATACGAAGAAGCTTTACTTATGGAAACCAAGATTTCGTTTGTATGGGCGATCGGAATCAATTTGGGATTCTACCTTTATCACTCAACGGCTACCAAATCTTCTAGATACAGAGCTGTCCAATGGGTATATTGGAAGACGATTCTCTGGGATACTGTCTAATGGGTAGTTTGGAAGTGGAGGAGTATTTAAGGAGATGAAGGACCGATGAGCAAGTAAGAGACGGAGCGTAGAATTTATAATTCCAAAGTTCGAGCGACCTTCGATCATACACTTGTTTTTGGAGAGCTTAAACGTTTGTGATCGTGAGAGAAATACCAAAAGAGTGACTTAGTGAGATAGTGTGATCTACTAAGTGTTTACACTCGAAGTTGTAATCTCTTGTTGATTGCATAGTGGAATCCAGCCAAGAAGGCTGTTAGCGTGGGAGAGTGGACGTAGGCTTGGATTAAGCCGAACCACTATAAATCTTGTGTTCTTATTCTCTTCCTTAACTCCTTTGTTTGAAATTTATTTTATTCCGCATATACTTGCCAAGATTTATTTTAAACACCTATTCACCCCCTCTAGGTGTTCATACTAGTTACATCAATCTTCGTTGATAGACTCAAGTCCTTAACAAAATACTCGTTCTGGATAAGACCGCCGACGGTCCGGAACCATCACGAGGATAGACTTTGAATCTTGAGTCTTGTGGTTCGGCGATCTTCAGACTTTGACTAAAGAGTCTGCATGTCTTCGCACTAGACCGATAGAAACATTTTGTCGCTTCAAAACTCACAAGGAAGTTTTCTCCAACAATCTCCCCCTTTCGATGGTGACAAAACTTTCCCGCAAATTTGGATATTTTTTACCTACAAAAAAGTACTCAAGCAAACATGAATATCTCACAAAGATAATTGACTTAGTAAAGACAACATTGAATCGCATCCACGGAAAAAGTTAATCCTGTATATAAACTTCTATCTTTGCCATGAAATACTAGTAGTGCTTAAAATAAACAAACGATCAAACAATCCAAATCCAGTCACAACCAAACAAAAGTAAAAAGTCATTCAAAAAGTAAAGTCAAACGAGTCAAGTCTCAAATCTGCACTATCTCTCCCCCTTTTTATCAGCATAAAAAAAGGTAGAGATAAAAAGATAATGGAATCATGGTTGCTTAGGAGCACGAATGAGCTGGAAATCTCCCATTGATTTGGACAATCCCTTCCAACTTCTTCAAATCCTCCTTCAATTGAGCCACATCTTCACCCTTGGCATTTGCTTGAACTTGAAGAGCAAGGGCGTGAATTTGACCATGCAAAGAACCCGAAGAGGCTTGTCCCGCATTCCGCAAGTTTTGAACTTCGCATCCTAGGGCATAAATCTGTCCTCGCATCTTCATAAGAACATCAAGTATTCTACAAAGGTCTCCTAAATTTTCAATCTGAGTACTGGCTTCTGCATGATCAGTAGGAGTATTTGCAGATGATGGCAAGCCAACATGATCACTCAGATTTGGCGATGAAACCTCATGACCTTCCTTTGGGAATTGAGAAGCATAGATGTCTTATGGATCTGCAGGTGGGCGACTAACACCTTCATTAGTAACAGCAGTTGAAGATGTGAGAAGTACGTTTCATGCTCTGTTTCTGCTTGTTCACCTCTGCCTTCTTCTTCTTCTGCAATTCTTTCTTCCTCTGCTTCTTTTCGCATTGATTCTCTCTCTCCACTCCTTTCCTCTTCTTCATCTCTATCTTGATCCTCTCTCTCCTCAGTCTCTGGAACAGCACTTTGAAGATTTCTCAGTGCAATAGCAGAAATGGTAACATCGTCATCATCCTCTTCATCTTCCAGAACGAGTGCTCTTCTTTTCTTGGATGGAGCTGTCATGGGCTCCTTACCTTTCCGCTTTGCCACTAAAGAACCTTAGTGTGACTTGACAGGGGTTTTCTCTTTCAATCGCTCCAAAGCTTTGTCTAGCTCTTTCAAACGCATTTTGGAAACCATTTTCAGTCCCACTACCGTTTGATCACATGATCGAACACATAAAATCCGGGAGGTGAATACTAAAACGTCGAAAAGCTTTGTAACAAGCCCTTAAGTAAGGAAGTTGCCCTCTGTCTTTCGCCATTATTCTGTACATGTAAAACATGATTGTGTGAGGTAGGGAGAATTTCTTGCCAGCGTTGATGGCATATATCAACTTTGCTTCTAAGTTAGAGACATCTGTCTTCGAGGTTGACTTGGGTCTGAGGTAATTGATCACGATCTTGTGAAGCAAGATGTTAGAGGCATTCATCCTTAAGTACGAAATTCTTCCTTCAACCATTCCATCCCGAACAAGCTCTACTATCGCACAACCAACAGACACACTAATCGATTGGAAAGCCCCTCGCTCCACTCCAATCACATCCGCCAATGTGTCCATGTCAACAACATAGTCCTGGTCTCGAATACTAAACGAAAATCTATTCGCATCCAAGAAACTGAGATTAGAATAGAAGTAAGCAGTAAGTTCTGAATATGCCTCAGTCGTGTCAGAACAAAATTGCTCAAGTTGAAGTTTAGAGAATTTCTCTCGTAGCTTCACATTCACAGAATCAAGAAAATCAAAGTCTACACTCCTCGGATTAATCACCCCTCCTTTTAGCAACTTAGAGTAAAGTTGTCTGTGTTCATCCGAGCGAAACAATTTTGTCCTTTTGCTTCAGATATTCACTGCAACACCCATTCTAGACTTGAAATGAGTGTACATTTTTTCATCATCATTCCCATCAGGCTGACTAAGACCTCCAACACGTGGATCACTAGGAATATTCGCAAATGCTCGATTTGCCGACCCCGCAGGAGCAATCTCCAATCGTTCCATTGTCCGCAAAAAGTGGGTTTCATTTCGATACCCTTTATCTTTCAAAAATTCATCAATATATTTCAAGAGAGTCCCTCCCCTTTTCAAAGCAAAGTAAAGCTTATAGATAAAAACAGGCTTTTGAGATCTTACGGGTTCTGCGCCTTCAATGATTTCTTCATTCGATCTACGATCACTGCCTTGAGGTCTAGCTTAAGGAGATCGACGCTGTTGAGAATGTTGTGGGCTCTACTCCTGTCTCGGAGATTCTTCTTCCTCGATGAGGTCAAAATGTGTAGGACCCTCACGCATTTGTTGTGGTCCCCTGTTCGCGATCCTTGAAGACTTTCTTTGGGATGCCATTCTCACAGTTTTTTAGAGATTCCAAACTCGATTCGCCAAAAAAAGGTAAGAACTTTGAAGATTAAACTAGAGAGTAAAAGTAAGAAAACAAAGGTCTGTGCTTTTAGGGTTTTTGAGGAAGACGATCAGTATATAAAGCATTCGAAAAGAGGCATACGGAACGACGTAAAAAGGAAAAAATAGAAAATGCCTTTTAAAAAATAACTGCCTTTTTGAAAAATAGATAACTGTTTTTTCAAAAATAACCCATTTTTCGAAAAGAAATGATTGCAATAATCACGAAAACTAGGGAGATGATCATACCTTTTCGAGATCAATTAATTACAGATTAATAGATAATTGTACATTTTCGAGATTTTATCCGAAAGATAAATTTCTAAAAACAAAAATAACTTACAATCGTTGATCTTCATCTTCTAAGTTTGAATATCATTAGACTTTTATCCCTGAGTCTGAACTTCTTCAGACTTTAAGATACCGAGTTCGGAATGAATAAGCTCAAATTGACTTTTCTCCAAAGGCTTTGTGAAGATGTCCGCTAGTTGATTCTTTGAGTCAATGAATTGAGTCGAGATTTCTCCGTTTTGAACATGATCTCTAATGAAATGATGTCGAATCTCTATATGCTTTGCTCTTGAATGAAAAATTGGATTATTGGTGAGATTGATTGCGCTAGTGTTGTCATATTTGATCTCGGTACATGAATTTTAATTCCAAAGTCTCTTAACTGTTGTTTTATCCACAGAATTTGTGAACAACAACTTCCAAGAGCCACATATTCTACTTCTGCTGTAGAAAGAGCTACGGTACTTTGCTTCCTCGAAAACCAAGATACTGTCCTGTTACCAAGTTATTGACAAGTGCCCGAGGTACTCTTCCTATCAACTCTGCATCCTGCTAAATCTGCGTTTGAATATCCAAGAAGAGTAAAGTCTCCTTCTTTAGGGTACCAGAGACCGAGACTAGAAGTAGATGCAACATATTTGATGATGCGTTTTGTAGCACTTAAGTGAGATTCTTTGGAATCTAATTGAAATCTGGCATAAATACAAACACTAAACAGAATGTCAGGTCTAGAAGTAGTAAGATAAAGAAGTGAACCAATGATGCTCCTATATAACTTTTGGTCAACTTTCTTTCCTCCTTCATCTTTATCTAGCTTCGAGGAACTTGACATTGGTATCTCTGTCTTTTTGCAATTCTCCAAGCCAAACTTTTTAACAAGTTTTTTAGCATATTTTTCTTGGTGAATGAAAATTCCTTCCTTCAATTGTTTTACTTGAAGTCCGAGAAAGAAGGATAGTTCACCCATCATGCTCATTTCAAATTCATCTTGCATAGTCTTAGAAAATTTCTTGCATAGATTTTCATTAGATAATCCAAAAATAATATCATCAACATAAATTTGGACAAGCAATAAGTTTTTGTTTTCTCTTTTGATAAACAGTGTAATATCCACTTTACCTTTAACAAAGTCATTTTGAATTTAAAACTTACTTTGTCTATCGTACCAAACTCAAGGTGCTTGCTTTAAACCATATAACGTCTTTTTTAGTCGAATACGAGTCTAGTTTCCTTTGGTCTTCAAACCCGGGGGTTGTCCACATAGACTTCTTCTTGGATAAATCCATTTAGGAAAGCACTTTTGACGTCCATTTAGAATAACCTGAAATTCTTGTAACAAGCAAAATCAACTAATAATCTAATTGCTTCTAACCTTGCTTGGTGTGTAGGTCTCATCATAGTCAATCCCTTCTTTTTGCGTATGTCCTTTGGCCATGAGTCTTGCTTTGTTCCTTACGACTTTTCCTTTCTCGTTCATCTTGTTCTTGAAAACCCATTTAGCTCCAATGATAGATTTACATTTCGGTTTAGGAGTCAATTCCCGAGACATCATTGATCCGAATTGCCTAAGCTCTTCTTGCATAGCTTCAATCCAACTCTCATCGTTAAAGCTTCTTCTATACTCTTGGGTTATATTTCAAAAATAAGAGCACCGTACTAAACTCTTCACGCATTTTGGATCTTGTACGAATTCCCTTATTAATGTCACCAATAATGAGTTCTTTAAGATGACTAGACTTGTGCTTCTAGTTGCAGGTTGATTTGTCGGACCGTTGGTCTTTTTCTTCATTTGAATCTTCAACGATCATTCGTTGTTGGTTTTCGAAGTCGAGCGCTTCGGAAATTTAGACTTTGTAAAGTACGGAGCAGTTCAAATTCTTAAGGATGAGTACGAATCGATTGATTTTGCATAAAGTCTTAAAATTTGACATTCATCGATTCTTCCACTGATTGAGTCTTTTTGTTGTATACTCTGTAAGCTTTGCTTGTGGTTGAATATCCAAGGAAGATACATTCATCTGATTTTTCTTCAAACTTACCAATTTGATCATTTGCATTTTTCAATATAAAACATTTGCAACCAAACACATGAAAATAGGAAACTATTGGCTTCTTTCCTTTGAACAACTCATAGAGAGTTTTCTCCAGAATAAGCCTTAAGAAGACTCTATTAATAATATAGCATCTTGTAGAAATTGCTTGACCCAAAAACGAGAAGAAATGTTATTTTCAATTAAAAGAGTTCTAACCATTTCTTGCAATGATCTATTCTTTCTTTCCACAACTCCATTCTGTTTTGGAGTATAAGGTGAGGAAAATACATGCTGAAAGCCAGATTCATCACAGAATTTAGAAAAATCTTGATTTTCAAATTCACCTCCATGGTCTGTTCGTATACTTGAAATAACATACCCTTTTTCATTTTGAACTTTCTTAGCAAATTTTGTAAAATAAGAAAATGTTTCAGACTTACTTGTCAGGAAATATACCCAAGTGAATTGTGAATAATCATCCAAAATTACTAAGCAATATTTCTTACCTCCAATGCTTTGAGTTTTGGTCGGTCCAAACAGATCTATATGCAGAACACGATTAGTAGACACTTGATTTATTGGTTTGAATGAATTTCTTACCTGTTTTCCCAATACGCATAATGTACATAGGTCAGACTTTTGGTATGTCAGATTGGGTAGTCCACAAACAAGCTTCTTTGTAGAGATCTTGGCTATTTGCTTCATGTTGATGTGCCCAAGTTTTCTGTGCCATAGATTCACTTCATCTTGAATTGAGATTAGACACTGGGATTTTTCTGGTTTGATATTCAAGAGATAGATATTCCCTTGTCTTCGCCCCGTAAAAGTCTGAGAGGAGTCTTTACTAGTTCTGAACATATTCCTTCTTGAAAGTTGATTTTGAAACCGGTGTCATACAGCTGGCTGATACTCAGCAAGTTGTAGTTTAGTCTTTCAACTAAGAAAATGTTACTGATCGTGAGACTTCCAATCTTTACAGTTCCATATCCCACAATTCTTCCTTTGCTATTTCCTCCAAAAGAAACTTTTCCACCATTAACTTGCACAAGTTTTATAAAGCTAGTTTGAGTCTCCTGTCATATGTCTCAAGTATCCACTATCCAAGTACCATTTAATATTTTTCTTGATAGTGACCTGCATTTAAAAAAAAAAAAAAACTCAAGCTTTCTTTGGTACCCATATTTTCTTGGGTCTAGTGAAGTTAGTGTGATATACAGTCTTTGCCCAAACCTTCTTCACAGGTTTCCAAACCATAGGACATTCTTTCTCAAAGTGTTCTAAGCTGTTACATTTAGAACATTTAAGAGCACTTCGGCCTACAAGTTTTACAAAAAAAAATTGAAAATGATTTTTGTAAGAATCTTTTGTAGGTCTTTGTTTAATTATTTCCTTTACTTTAGGAAAATAAATTAGATGAATGGTTTCAGTAGTCATTCCAACCCCGATTTGTTGAAGTAAGGTCTTTGTCTTTGAAAGAATTTTTTCCAGTTTCTCAAATCCTATAAAAAAAACCTTTTAGAAATGCTTGAGATATCATTTTTCAAGAATGTATTTTCTTTTGAAAGATTGTCTGCATTTTCTTTTAAAGTAATAACACTTTTGTCTGAACTTTTGATCTTTTCTTTCCAAACAATTTCTTGTTGCTTCAGTGCAGAATTTTCCCTTTTAAGTTCGGAAATCCTCTTGAAAGAGGTTTTGAGACTAAGACACAATTCATCAATATATTTAGAGATTTTAGTAAGAATTTTTAAATTACTTACCTCGATTTCACTGTCGAGTGCGAGTCTATCTCGAGTCGAATCGAGTCGATTGTGTCATGAGACAAATATTGGCATAATCATTATCACTTTCCTCACATTCGGTATCACTTCAAGTTTATGCTTTAAGTGCCTTTCGATATTTCTCAGCTTTTCCTTTCTTTCTCTTCAGCAGAGGACAGTTGGGTCTGATGTGTCCCTTTTTCTTGCATTCAAAGCAGACTATATCCTTGTTGGATTCATCATCCTCAGTTGATTTATTTTGTAGCTTTTGAGAACTTTGTTTCTTCGGATTAAATCTTCTTCCCTTTCTATTCAGTTTTCTGAATCTTCTTATCATGAGAGTAAGCTCTTCATCGTCCATATCGTCTTCAGAATCTGTGATATCAAAATCATCAATAGATTTTAATGCAATGGATTTCTTACCTTTGGGATCTTCATCTTCGTCGATTTGCTCCACTTCATAAGACTGAAGAGTGCCAATCAATTCGTCAACAGAGAGTGGCATAATTCTTTGTGTCTCCCTTATTGAGGTATTTATGCGGTTCCAATTTTTGGAAAGCCCACGCAGTAACTTGTTGACCTTCATGAGTCCAGAGATTGGTTGACCTTGATACTCAAGACCATTTACGATTTTTGTAAAACGACTAAACATGTCAGTAATAGATTCTCCTTGTTTCATCTTGAATGCTTCATATTGACCGAGCGAGAATATTGATTCGGTTTCTTTCACTTGATCGGTTCCTTCATAGGTGATGTGCAATATATCCTAGACTTCTTTAACTATTTCACGAGAAGATATTCTGTTATATTCAATAGGAGATAATGCGCAATATAAGGAATAAATTGCTTTTGCATCAAGAGCTTGTCTCTTGGTTATCTCTTCTTGAGTCATTTCATTGGACTCAACAGCTTCTTTTCCTTTTTCTAAGACTGTTGCAGCTTTAGGAATGATTCCTTTGTCTACTACGTCCCATTCCAGAGGATCGTTTAATATTAGGAATGCCTTTATCTTGTTTTTTCATATGTTGTATTCATTTCCATCAAAATAAGGCGGTCTGGTATTGCTCTGCCCTTCAACCAGACCTGGAGCCAACATATTAGCCATGGATCGTTAACTCTAAAGTAAAAACACTTCAATTTAAGTGAGTACACAAGCTCTGATACCAATTGTGAAAGCTAGTACGAGCACCTAGAGGGGGTGAGTAGGTGCGAAAAATAATTTGCAGAGTAAAGAGTATAAGTTTACTTTTAAACCAACTCTGTTTAGCAATAGATTATGAAAATGAAATTAGGATCTAATAATCAAATAGAATTACGATCAAAATAAAAGAGCTTATGAAAGAGAATAAGAACACAGGGTTTATAGTGGTTCGGCTTAATCCAAGCCTACGTCCACTTTTCCGCACTAACAGCCCACCGGCTGGATTTCACTAAGAATCAAAAGAGTTGTTACAATATGGCTCTTCCTTGATTCCACAGTGTAGAGACTCTGCTACACGTCCTCAAGGTCTCTCAAAAATATAAACTCTCTTTTGAGTATAAGTTTACGCTCAACAATTAAATTGACAAAGAATAATAAGTTTCAGACTTTGAAATTCTTCTATCGCGCACACACTCGAATAACTTGAACATCTTCCTTATATACTCCTCCATGCTTTCATACCCATTGGCACTTACCAAAAGAGTTCTTCTAATCTACCTGTTGGACAAAATCAATTAGGGAGATTTCGAGTTATTTAAGAAATATGACGATAGCCTACCAATCCTGCTCGCTCATACAATCACGATCTAGGTTTTCATAAGTAGAACCTTCCAGGTATGCTTCGCCAATCAACAGATCCAAAACCCCTGAATCAATCTCAATTTGAATAATGGATTCCGAGATGCTATCTCTAGCCGAGAGATCTTCAGTCGATAGAATCAAATCCTTAACAAAATACTCAGTTCTGGATAAGACTTCTTCGACGGTCTGGAAACTGTCAATGAGGATAGACTTTGAATCTTGAGTCTGGTGGTTCGGCGATCTTCAGAATTTGACTAAAAAGTCTGCATGTCTTCAGACTAGACTGATAGAAACGTTTTGTCAGTTTCAAAACTCGTAAAGAAGTTTTCTCCAACAACTCGCTCCCTTCCAGAAGAGGGATTGAATGCAAACCACGCGACCACCAATGGGGTGGGTACCATTTCAAGGTTATTCTCAAGCCTCATTCCCAAAAGCGAGCTTGCGAACAAGCAAAAAACCGAGGGCAGTTACAGAGTTGAAGGAAGTAGACTGCAAAGTGCCACAATTTAAGAGATTAATGAAATTCCACCCCAAACAAGGATCAATTATCAAACATGTTATTATGATATTTCCTTAGATCTAATGGATGATTAACTTGTGAATATTGACAGTGCACCTAATTCTTTCCTCTTGCAATCAAAAGGCAATCACATTGAAGTACTTTCTTCTCTCACAAACTTCGCACAATCGCAAATTGCCCTCGCCAACAGCTTTGGCGAAAATATCCATCATATATCACCATGGCAAAGCAAGACTACCAAACACAACAATCATCAATATGGCCAATTGAAGTCACGAAACAAGAAAAATCTAAGATGAGAGTGGATACAAGAGAAACCGATTCCACACGAGGTCCACAACATAATACTTCACATTGGTAGCGATTGATTTAGGCTCCGTTTGGGAATCGCTTCCCAAAGCCCTTTGGGGGCTTAAACATCCTTGGGCAAATGCCGGCCGTTTGGCATTCGTTTTTGGGTCAAGCATTCCCCAAATGCGTGCTTTCAAGCCGAAAGCCCAAGGCGGGTGGTGGGGGCTGCCTTGGGCTTTCGACTACCGAAAATGCCGAGCTTGAGGATTAAAAAAAAAAAATTCCTTCCCAAATTACCCTCGTTTATTTTTCGTTTGTTCGTTTTCGCCCTTACTATTCATCGTCTTCTTCCACGAGCTTCTTCTTCCTCCAGGCGAGCTTCTTCTTCCTCCGCGCGAGCTTCTTCTTCTTCCTCGACCAATCGCCGGCGAAAGGCAAGCAGTTGCCGGTGACCGTCGCCCAGACGACCGTCGTCGGGGGTGACGCGACCGACGCCGGGGGTGGGTCGCGGCAAGATCTGGGTCGCCGCGACCCGGATCTTGGCGGTAGGGTCGCGAGAGGACCTTCCCGCCCTCGATCTGGGTCGCGGCGGCGTTGGGCGACCTCACCGCCCCGGATCCGGGCGGCGAGGTCGCGCGACCCTGCGGCGACCCAGATTCGGGGCGACGAGGTCCTCCCGCGACCTCGACGCCCCGAATCTAGGTCGCCGGAGGTCGAGGCGGCGTCGCACGACCTCGCCGCCTCCCGATCCGAGGTCGCCGGACGTCGTGGGAGGTCGCGCGACGCCGCCATGACCCAAATCCGAGGTCGCCGGGCCTCGCCACCCCAGATCCGGGGTCGCCGGAGGTCGCAACGGCGTCGTGCGACCTCGCCCTCCCAAATCCGAGGTCGCCGGAGGTCGCCGGAGTTCGCTGCCCTTGCCGGTCAATTTTTTTTAATTTTTCTTTTGATAATTTTTTTTTACATAAAGATGCTTTGTAAACATAATTTCTCAAACACTATTTTGCTCAAAATGCTTCACAAAGGGCTTTCAAAGTACAATTTACCAAACACGGTTGCATTTTGGAAAACACCTTTAACTCAAAAGTGTTTGCATTTACCTAAAGACTTTCCCCCAAAGTTTTCCCAAACGCACCCTTAGTCATCAAGAGAAACGGCAACAATGACTACTGCTTCATTCATTCATTCTACTTCACACAGCACACATTTCTTTCGCGAGTTGACAAGAGACGAAGAACATACCAATTGTCAACCAAACAAAATGTGCAGGACAACCTTGCTGAGATCAAAATGGAGAAGTCACAAATACAACCTCTTTTAATTTCAAAACATTTACTCGATTGCTTCAAGCGGTGCTCAAGATTGGCAAAAGGATTTTACCTGAGAACCCCTGCAAAATGGCTGAACAGCAAATCGAGAGCGTCGATCGTGGTCAAATGCTAAAGATCACCTTCGTTGTCCTCCCCTCGAGCAGAAATATACCCTTGGGAAATCAATCGCTTGATGAGACGAAGTACGAATTTTTCCTCATTTTTTCTTGCACTCTTCGGAATGAAGCGATGCGCCCAAACCTTTCGGTGATTTTTTTTCATGTCCCTCCCCAAATCAAATTGAGTATGGAAACATGATATCCAAAAATTAAAAATGCAAAAATATGGGAAACAAGGTCCCATATACCTTCAGTGAAGAAAATTAGTGTATGATCTGCTAATCAAATCGTATGCTCGGGATATGGGCGATCTTTTCCCAGTCCTCCCCTGCTTGTCTTTTGCAACTCTTCTCCAATTCTCCGCAATCGAGGATGTGTAGGTGAGTAAGGGATGTGAGCCTTCGCATTGCTTCGGGGAATGATGTCAACGAGGAGCACCCCATGATGTGGAGATTTTGAAGTGATTGAAGGGCCTCAATCTGCTCTGGTATATCCTTCAAATTGTGGCAACGCGAAATTTTAAGACGCTCGAGATTGCGAGCCTGTAGAAGCCATTGTGGGAGAGATGTCAGTTTGGGAAGGTTCCTTATGTATACGTTGCGGAGATTGTGAAGGCTCGCATGGAAATCCAAGATGTTGCCGCTTTCGTCTTTGGATATATCCAGCTCCTCACATTCCTCGATAGAGAGATCCACGAGGCTCGATAGATGTCGCATAACTTGCCAAAGGGAAGTCAACTTACGACACCACCAGATCTGAAGAGATTCAAGGGATGTCAGACTTTGGAAACCCTCCTCAGGCAAACATTTTAAAAACTTTATATCCCAAATACACAGTATCTTCAACTTATTAAGGCCAAGCATCATCTGATTTATTAACAATGCTCCGTTGACACAAGTCAAATGTAACTCCTCAAGATGAGGAGTTAGTGGCATGGCTTTTAATTTTTCACAGCCAACGATCTCCAATTTCAATAGAATAGGAAATGATGCTGTTGAAGGGGATGATTGGTCCGACTCAATATATTCCAATTCAGGCATATGAAAGATATGCAAAGACTTGAGGCAAGGTAGTTGGTCCAGTGGGGGGAGACGTTCACTTCTTTCGCAAGCACCGAACGATACGTCAACTAAATGTGGCAAGAAAGATACAAGGCTATCCATCATCCACTTGGGAAAGCTCTTACCTTTATATTTACGGATCTTCAACCGTTGCAGATTTGAGGGCGGCTTCAATCTATCAAATAGCACTTCATCTATTACTACATCATTAGTATTGAAATCGCCCCAACTAAGTACCAAAGATTCCAGAGAATGCTTCCCCATCAATATCTCATCCTCGCATTTGAATTCTGCATTTGTTATGTATCCCAAATTTTCAATTGAAAGTTCTCCCCGGATGTTATTAAGCCCCTTTAGCTCCCCAAGTCCGCAATAATTCTTAGCACAAGCTTTATCTTTGGGCAAAATGAAGTTTGTTAGCCTATGCAAAGAACTGATCTCCCCTATTCCACGTGGCAAATAACTAAGTTTAGAACAAAGACTTATGTCTAGATTCCAAAGGCTGACTAACTTCTTTATATCACTTGGCAACTCTTCGAGGGCATCACAGTGGTAGAGATTAAGTGTTTGCAAGCTCTGCAATTTTGTAATGGAGTTAGGAAGCCTTTTGAGTGTGCAGTTGTAAGAGAGATCGAGATAAGTGAGATACTTTAACTTATAAATGGACCATGGCACCTTCTCAACCTTTATGCCTTGCAGATCCAAGATGCGCAATCTCTTGAAATTTAGAATTAATTGGCCTAGATCCACTTCACTTGTTGGTTCATATCTAGTAGTAGATAGAAATGTTCTTAGTGCACTTGCTTTCAAGCGTAAGATTGGAAGTTCATCCATCAAATTGAAAGTCGAACCATAGGATATGTGACGAGTTCTTTCATTTATGATATTTGTGTCATCCCTTGCCACCCGACACCTATTCCCTGCAACTAAGTAGGCTAGATCATGCATCAAATCATGCATCTTGCAAGTTTCCTCCTTCGTGTATGGATCTTTTTTAAAATCTTGGAAGAAGTTACTCCAACATAGATCCATGAAATATTCATGAGCAATGTCTTCTAAAAGCTTACCTGAATTTGATGGCTGGATAAATCCTTCTGCCATCCAAAGATAGACTAAAGTATGCTTCTTTATCTCAAAATCTTTGGGAAACAATGAACAAAATGCAAAACATTGTCTCAAATGTGAAGGAAGATCGTCATAACTTAGCCTAAGAATAGATATTATATGGTCTTCCCTTTGAGACACTTTTGGGAGCTCAACATCTTTGAAATGTAACCATCCATCTTTAGTTTCCTTAAAGAATAATAACCTCCCAATAGTTCGAACAATCAATGGAACTCCAGAACACTTTCTAACTATCTCTTTACCAATAGCTAGCATGTTAGGATCTTGTCTAGCCCCTTCTTTTCGACCAGCCATTTGCATCAACAAATCAAGAGAATCACTTTCAGATAAGCCCTCAAGAAGAAGAGGTGGAGCGGGGGAGGTGATCTTTGCAACCAAAGGAAGGCGTGTAGTTATAAGGATCTTGCTTCCTCTAGCACATCCCATCAATAATGATTTCAAGTTGTGCCATGTTTCTGATTTCGCATCCCACAAATCATCCAAAACTAAGATATATCTCCTTCCATCAATTATTTTCCTTAGTTCAATTTGCAACCTATCCATCACATTGTAGTTTGGTGGTTCTTTCTTCTCAACACAAACTATGATATCTTTCACTATTTTTATCATGTCAAAGTCATTAGAGACACAAACCCACATTTTCAAGTCAAAATGTTTACGATCATCTCATCATTATACACAAATTTAACAAGAGCTGTTTTTCCAAGCCCACCAATACCAACTATTGGAAGGATAGAAACGTTCTCTTTCACATCCATATCTAGTAAGAATTTCATGACATTCTTTTTATCATTACCTCTTCCAATAATGTCATCCTTACATATAAACGAATGCGTCTCCTCTCTCTTCCTCCGTCCTCTCTTTGCTTGCGAATTCATAGGTCCCTTGTCCAAGAGGAAGTTCCTTTCAGCCTCAATAGCTTTCAATCTCTCCCTCACTTCTGTTATTTTTCTACTCATCTTCAGTTCGAAAGCAAGCTGGTTTAAACTTGAGAAAAATAATTTTACCACCTTGATCATCTGATTGTTGCCCCTCAGTTCTCGTCGCGTAGCTTCTATATTAAATTCTTCAAGCACGTCCTGAGCATCATAGAAAGCTTCCTTCAGTTTCTCAACCCAATCTTTGATTTGGGAACTCTGGTGGTATCGTTTTTCTGCATCGTCCAGCACAGAATGAAGCATGGTGACAGTGCTCTCGAGCACCTGAATTTCACGCTTGACGCCTCCTAAATTTCCAACCTTCTTTAGTGCTTGACTAATCAGATTGGCAAGGATGCTTCCACCAATGCTGGTGACAGCTTCTGCCATATTTGTTCTCTTTCTCTACGGGGTTGAGAAGAGTTTAGTCCTGTCGTTCCAAGGCTAGAGTCTTCTTAGATGATGTATAAAAAGTCTGTCCTTGAGATTAAATAAGTGTACAATAATAGTAGATAATAGAAAATATTAAACTGACAAACACTAATTCCAAAGCATCCTATGTCATACAAGATTCCATCCCATCTAATAAGTAAGGCGAGTTCCCATTCATACATTCTTCTAGAAACATTATGTTAGATTATATTAGATTGATTAAATTTTTTTCTACTATACTGTTAAGTAATATGTCCAACTAACATTAAGGGAAATGAGAGGTAATTGAGTGATGTGTGGTTCAACCGTTAAGCTCCATTCTACTGGACTTTCTTCTTAGTTTGGTTTTAATAGATGATGCATAATAAATTAGAACGAAACAAGGTAATCACAATGATCGGAAGCTTTTTAAAAAGTAAAAATAACTTTGTGCTTTCTTGGTAAAATTCAAAATGTTATTTAAATATAAAAAGTTATGATTCAAATTACATATTAATGTTTACATGTTGTGAAAATTTCATATGTTTAAAGACAAAATAATGTAAAATGTAGACTGAGACAACATCAGAATAAACAAAAATAAAATGCAAAAAAATCTATCAAGACAAGCCATTAGCTAAGTTGGTGATCTTCTTGAAATCAGCTAGAGGCGGTGGAACATATCATTGTCCTTTGTACTTGTCATCTTTTTTTATTTCCCTTACTTTTTCTCTTTTGGGCAGACAGAAAGTGTAAGGTAACATGATGTTGAAGCAAAACCACAATCTTTCACTTCATTGGCCGACAAATGAGAATCGGAATCCACTTACGAGGGCTACACTACATCCACCACAATCTGCTCAAGCCCGGAAACCATCTCATTGCAGCTTAGAAAGTTATCATAGCTGTCTCGATAGGGGCAGCAGCATAGGGAATGCCCCGATGGATGCCCACTCTCTAGTGTTCAGTGGACAAGATCAGCTTATGCTCGGTGATAAAATGTTGTATTTTGCAAGACCGTACGTGTCAGAGAACAAGACAAATGAAGATATTGAGTCTCAAGGTCTAGCGTCCCTGTCAATTTGTGCACAATCTCTTTTGAACTCTTTACCAAGCCCCTTTTCTTATTAGTGTTGAACTCAAGTTCTTCTAAATCACATCCAACAAGTAAGATAAATGTGTTCCAATATATGACCTATTCCGCACGAAGAAAAAGTACATAAAATGGTGATCATTTGAAATCAGGTCCAAATTTATGAGTAATAGCACGAGTCTTAACATGATACTAAATATTTCACGAAACATTTGGCAAGATGCTTGAGATCTTTAATGAGGATAGTAGGTGTTGCACATTCTTATTCACTTATAATCACAATTGGTTGTTGTATTTGGTCACTCCCCCTTCCATGTTAGTTGCATGTTCATAATTTCTATTGATGCCGAATCAATTATATTTAATCCCATTTCTTTCTAACCGCCCCTTGCTCTACCAGGATTTTCAAAAGAAATCATATGACTCTTAGTATGTACATAGCGAGTAATTTTTCATGTGACCAGTAACTTTTTACAAGATATTCGACTTCCAATATATAAATAAGTACTCGCCTATTTACATTATTAATAATTTTTTACATAAAATGTAACCTATCTACATTGATTCTTATCGTTCCATGTATTTTTTAAAAAAAGGACAAGTTTGAAAAAAAAAATTGATGCTTTTTGCAATGTAACATTAAATCTTAATTTGTGAGACCAAAAATTTACATGAAGTTTGTGACCTATTCATGGGACGAGTAAGTTTTGCTTTAAAAAAGTAATTACCACCGACCCTGTTCAATAAAAGAAAATATATGAATTGACAAACAATATTTACGCCGCCCACGGGTCTAGAAAGTGAAAATTAAAGTTTCTTTTTTTTTTTCTAAGCAGCTGTAAATGATAATGTCTCCCAAGGGGGCTAAAGAACAAATGAGCCCGGCTTTTTTCTGATGATGCCCATTTTCCTAGTTTCATCACATGCTTTCCTTAGAAAACAGTGCACGTTCACATGCTTTCCTTTTAATACAGTGCCGGTTCACATGCATGCCCCAGTTGTTTTGTAGTAAACACCGGAGTATTAAGATTAATAGAACTTGGATCTTGAGAAGACGGAAAATTATCATAGCTGCGGGGGCAACTTAAAATCTAACTTCACATGGTAAAAAAAATTTATGTTAATGAATTTCCACTTTTGTCCAAATAAAAAACTGAAGAAAAGATTATGAAGTATAAATTGTGAATGAAGTAGTATGAAACCTTTGTGTGCAAAAAAGAAATTGCAGATTGGTATAGAAGTACGATGTGCGGTGGGATAACAAAAAAGCAAGCCGATGAGGATGTTTTTCAACTTTAGATTTTAATACGCAGAATGGTAGAACGGCTCTTAAAGTTGGTTAATCTTTTTCTTGTAAATTCCATTTAGAATTGGAAATTGGGACTTGTTACATCTTCTTATATGCCCAATTTGAAGAAGGCTAAATATGTAGATCTTTACACCATATAAGTCATATCTCTAAGTCCAAATAAAGGACGTCGATAGTTTCCCCAAGCATTCTTTGTTTCATCAGGCTATTCATTTTCAGAAAAGCTCTCTGATTAGTTGCTATAAGAAAGAACGAACCTGGCTAATAGTGGGCTGATCGACGGCCGACCAACAAAGGCGAGGCCCCAACCGGCCAGATCAAGAGAGGAGGACAGGAGACGGTGTCGGCAAGATCAAGAGAGAGATGAGATGAGATGGCATGGGCAAAGACTCCAGGAATAGAGAGATCAAGGGCACTACTGGGGAGGGCACTACTGGGGAAAGTCGAGAGACGAAGAGTCAGAGAGAGAGAGGCTAGCTATGGGAGTGAGAACTTAAAGAGAGTAGCAAGGGCCTTAAATATAGAAGATTTAGCACTATTTTGAACTGTCCAAAACCAATTCGTCCAAAGGTTGGTTCCCAAGATTTTTACATGAGAGCTAACCCAAAGTTGCTGGAGTCAGTGAATCTGAGATGTGGCAGCACATGGCAGAGTGTGATGTGCGGCAGCGAACGGGGCTGAAATTCAGGGCCTATCACTTTTGAGGATGGCGAGTTTGATGATGATGTCGATTTTACAAAAGATTCTTAAGACAAAAGCACCCAAACATACGTAGTAGCAAGTTTAAGAACGCGAAAGAGAATAAGGGTCTGGTCATCTTGTATAATCGATGATGTTCGGATGCTTTTGTCTTAAGAATCTTTTGTAGCTCCAAAGTAGGGAATGCAAGTTTTCATTTATTTTTATTTAACCGCAGTTTTTTCTTTTTGAATAAACACTCGAGTATCGATGATGACGTGATATTCAAAATAAAAAAATATGAGAAAATTAGGGAAAGAATTATAATGTTTGCCCTAAAGTTCATCAAGCTCTAAGCATTTGAAAAAATGCAATAAAATCCTCAAGGTTCTGTACCTGGTCCAGTTTCCTCCTTCCAGCAATAATTTACCAAGTTTTGTCGGTATTGATATGCCGGAAAGCCAACTTGGCCTTTAGTACGATTTCAGCATATGCCTCGTGATGCGGTGCCCTTGTCCTGGAGTATAAACCCTGCAGATCAAGGGCGGCCCTGAGTTTACTCAGCAGTTTCATTACTTGCCTGTATAGACCACGAAACATTTTTACTATTGACATCGCATCACAAGTGAAAAAAGCATCTAACTTTATTTCCGTATTGGGTCTGTGTCTTTCTTAACATGGATTTTAATTTTTTTTTTTGGGTGAGATTCTTAACATGGATCGACGGACCTAATTCTACAGAAAAACACCTTAATTATAAAATAAGAAATGCTCAATGCCCGATGAATTTTGTTATAACTTTATCATGTATCATTGAAACAATGCACTGAATGGTTGTTGTGGTGAGACACCGCTGTAGTGGTCTCTACTCTCATTTCTCTGAAACGCGTTGTTTCTTATTTTGCTGTGGTTTTATTGTTGTTTGTTTGAAAGAAAATTATTTTTGAGAATTTATTTTTTGACTTTTAGTGTTTGGATGAGAGAAAACTAATCCGATCTACCGAAAACATTTTCCATGGACTGAAAATAATAAATTTTTATTGGGATAAAATGATTTTCTCTTCTAGCAAGAAAGGGAGCCTTAATCTTCTCTAAACATTTTAGTGAAAAATTTTCATCATCCACAAAATTTTTTGGATATAAATTGTTGTAAAAAATGAAAATATTTTTCATTGATTAATTATTTCAAGTAATATAACCGATAAATTGTTGTAAAATATTTTCCAAATCATTCATTTTTTTTAATAAAATAAACAAAGCTTAAGAATAGTTTGTTGTGGATGCTTAGGAGGTGTACGACATGCTAATGGCCTTAAAAACTTTGACATCTTTAGTTAATAATGTAATTTGAGTACATCAAAGGGAAATTGTCCAATCAATTTAAATTTATTATATGGATGCCAATTCAATTCTAACTTTTTTAATTTTGTCAATTTAATCTTAGATTTTTGTGCAAAATTTAAACTCTTTTGTTTCATTATAGAAACGAAAGAGTTACATGAAGGTTTGGCGAGAAGTCCCGAGCACCCGGTCTGCCAGCAGGCGATGAAGGTTGTTCGCCAGATTCCCACTAAAACTATTTGGTTGCTGAAATTGCATTCCAAAACAAACCTTCTCTCTAAAAATATATGAACCTCTTTGTCAAGACAAACTGAAAGATGTACATCCTTGCGTTCTTTGAAGCTTGGGCTTCCTACTCATACGATTTTCATAAAATATGTTTTGTCGCTTGCTTTTGCATATGATCTTTCTATAATTTAATGTATGATTTTGTTGACCACGTGCCCTTACTTTTCACGTGTCATTATATCATAAAGCATCTAACTAAAAGGGAGAACGATTTGTATAAATCAATTATTCAAATTAATAAAATAAAATAAAAACCAAAAAGGTTACGTATTAGAGAGAGATAAGACGAGTACGGTGGAGTTGGGTCCCACGGCTATTTAATTAGGCCTAGTACTAGGGTTCACGTGTATAAAGAGTGAAGACGTACTACTATTTGCATCATGGACGTACTGCTATCTGCACCATGAAGTTGACAAGACATGAAGCGTAATAATTGCCAAGTGACCGACAAGGTCTAAAAGTAACTTAACTCGACTATGGTTAACTATTAACCATCGCTTTGGGTTCCAAGCCACGACTGTCTTCTTTCTCCTCCTTTGCGTATTTTTGATAGAAAGACCATCTGCTTTCCGAGCTCTAGAAATTAATAATCAAATATGCCTTGTTCATTGCATAAAACTTAAAAATAACATAAGTGCATGATAATAATAATAAAAAAATTAAATGATAAATATTATGGTTAATACCTTGAAAAAATCCAAACTGGTACACGTATAACAAATTTACCCCAAATAATTTTGTTAACCACCAAAAACCCTAAACTAATATACCTTTGACAAATTTACTCAAAACTAGTATATTTGTGACAAATTTACTCTCTGTTAGTTTTTATTAAATTATTAAGCTAAATGACTCGTAATAGTTCACCGATACATCAATTTGGAATTTTACACTCCGTTTGTCATAGTTTACAATATTTGTGATTTTTTTGCGGTATTAATCCAATTTGGTAAATGGCATACTTGTCATAAATTTATCAGTTTTTGGGTTTTTGCGGTCGAATAAATTAGTTTGGAGTAAATTTGTTATAAATGTACCATTTATGGTTTTTTTATGGTTAGTTGGGGTAAATTTGTTCAAGCGTACCGATTTGGGGTTTTTATAGTAAAAAAAATATTTTGAAGTAAATTTGTCACATGTAATCTGAGTTTTGGATTTTTTAATATTAACCCTAAATAATAATAGCAAAACATCCCATTTCACCATTGCTCCCTGTGTGTGTACACAAGAAAGATCAAGACTCATTCATATATGTACAGCAAGTTTATGTTCATATATTGTTCTAGAAATATTATATTAGATTAAGACCTCATTTATTTCACGACAAATAAATAATTTAAAATACTTTTTCAATAAATAATCATTTATATTTATTGAAATAATTAATTGATAAAAAATATTTCAATTATTGATAACGATACATTGGAAATACTTTTGTTCTTTCATTTTCGCAAGCAATACAAACAAAATAAAAAAAAAAACTCCAAATTATATTAATCATGACACATTTACTTTAAACTTATTTTTATGACATAAAAACCCTAATTTTATATCCATGCAATGCATTTACATTTTATCATTTTTATTTTACTCAAGCCATATTGGTGCTATGTCAATCTCGTTTGTTTTGTGTCGTCTATGACACTGGATTTTTAAGGGTGCTCATTATAACAACTTTATGTAGGGTAAATATATCACATGACTAAAGATTTAAAATTTTCGATGTCACAAAAAATGTTTAAGATAAATATCACAGTGGATAAAATTTTGGGTTTTTAACTGCTTTTTTCCTTTTGATTGAGTTTTATTCTACTTTATTGCAAAGTAATATATCTAATTAATTTAAGAAATATGAAAGAACGGAGTTTTCTGATAATGAGACTCAACCATTTAACTGCACTCTACCTAACTTTCCTATCATTGATAGATATAAACATAAATACATAGTTCTGATTTCACAGATGACACATAATAGCTGAATTTTCTTAGCACTCATTTGTTTGTGTTTCTTAAAACTCAAAAACAATTGTTTACTTTTCTGATTGTTTAATTTTCTGTTAAAATTCAAAATATTATTTAAGTACAAAATATACAACATAATTTGGGTTCACAGATAATACACAAAAAGATACAATGTAAGAAGAAGGTAATAATGATGATGGAATAAATTTATTAGGACTTGATTGTTTATGCCTTTCAAAATGCAAAAACTCAAAATTTAAAATGTTATTTAAATATTAAAAGATTTTGAAAAAATTATGCCTAAACTACGTATCGAGATTTAACATTTGTAAAAATTAGACAAGTTTCAAGCCAATAAAAAGTGTAAAAACATATTCAAGGCAAGACTATATATTGTGCTGAGGTTTGTGAGAGCACAAAACTCAAAATTCACGGTATCATTGTCCTTCGATTTGACATGTCCACTTTTCTCTTGTCCTTTTGTTTTTGCCCTACTTTCTCTGTACGTGACGATTCTGATTGTATGATGTGTAATATAAGAGATAGGACGAGTATGGCGGAGTTGGGTCCCACGAGTAATCACTAAGGCCTTGCTACTAGGGTTCACATCTGTGAAGCCGTGCTGTCGTAAGGTTGACAGAGGAGGCAGCGTAATAATTACCACGTGACCGACGTGGCCAGAAAGCAATTTAACTCAATCATGGTTAATATTAACCATCACTGTGTTCTTTTATTTTTGATTTTTGTTTTTGAGCCACGTCTTTCCTCCTCCTCTACGGTCATCTTTCTTTCTCCCCTGCGTTTTTTTAGATGGAGATACCATGCGCTTTTGGAACTCTAGAATTTAATAATCGTTGACTTTCTAATTGTCCTCATTAATAGTTTTTCTTTCTTTTAATCGATTTCAGTACGACCATACAAAAGTTGTAAATATCCATAGATGGGCTTCATGAACCGAAGAAAATAAGATCTAAGTATATTTTTTTGGGTACTTCAAGACTAAATCATAACAATTAGTCTCATTTTTAATTTTGATCTTATCCCTCCTATCACGTAGCGTAATTGTGGGACTCCAATTTCTGCACAAAAAATAGAAGTGCCGTGGCCATCTTTTCAAGAGAAAAAAGATTTCTCAAACCAATCTCGCCACATGCCTATATGAGCCTAAAGCTAATACCAATAGAATATAACTCACTTATCCGCACGTTGAAGCTTTTAAGTCACTTTATTCTTCCACAAAGCTTTTAAGCTAATACCATAACTTGTGTTATGGTAGAAAAGTAAAAAGTTGTATATTTCTGCTAAACACATTGCCTCACTTTTCACATATTATTATCGCGTAGCATCTAAGTAAAAAAAAAACATGTATATATCTACTATTCAAATAAATAATAGAAAAAAACCAAAAAATTGCACAATACAAGTATTACAGAAAGTCCTTCGCAAAAATATCTTTTAGGTGGGGTTGAGGTCCGAGATCACAGTTTGGAGCAGAGATTTTTTCGGTGTGAAGTGAATCTAGAGTGGACAATTGCGTACAAAGATAGACAGGACGAGTACAGAGTGGGGCCCACGTTTACGAAGTCTTCTTGTACGTGATCCACATAGTCAGAACGTAACTTAACTTTCCACCATGGTCCATATTAACATCACTTTGTTATTCTTCTTTTTTTTTTTTAAATTTCTTTTTGGGCTTTGCGCCACTTCTGTCTCCTTCTTTCCTCCTCTGTATTTTAAAGATGGAGACAACTCTAGATATTAAAGGCCAAGTACGTCAATTGTCACTCATTAATGGCTCATCACCTCATTTATTTCGTAAGACTTAATATAAGCACCCACCTCATTTATTGTAAAAGGACTCCTGAAAGATAATATAAGTACACAATAATAATAGATAATAAAAAATATTTGAATGACAAATACTAATTGCAAAACCTTTGTCTATATGTACATATTGAAAAAATATGTAAAGTAACATGTTTGATTAATGTTAAGGAAAGAAAGAAAGAACGAAGTTTTGCAATGATATAGCTCAACCATTAAGCTCTGTTCTATCTTACTTTCTTATTATATATATTAGATTAGCAATGGTCTCTTCAGCAATGCTCCCGAGGACAGCTTTCGCCATTTTTGTTCTCTCTCTGGATTAGAAGATGATTAGTCCAATGGTTCCAAGTCCATAGACTTCTAAGGACATGTCCAGCAAGTCTGTGTTGAAAATAGCATTTCTCATAGGCCACGCATATAAGGTGAAGCTTAAGACAATAATGCATCTGGGACCCACTGACATTGATAATTATTTCGCAGATCGGTTTTATTTGACAGTTTCCGTGGCACAGAAGCAAAGGAGAATAGGACCAGGTTGTGAAAGCAAATTGCATCTCCAAGGACAAAACACTTCATTTTTTCCCGAGGCTTCGTTCTATATTTTAATTTTTTAAATGATGGAGGTCATTGTTTAATTTATTGGGATGGATTTTGAGGTTTGACAAAGTTGGTAACAAAAAAAAACCTAGGGCATATTAGTTTATTTTGATCCAACACCATGAGATATGTGATGTGATTAATTAGTAACTTATATGTGTAGATATATTGATACATATGATATACATGTTAGGACAGATATTATTTCCATTAAAATAGAAAGTTTTATATGCATGGATAACATCATATTTGTCAATATTCCATTGCCAGCACTACACCTCTCAATGCAAAACTCTCCTTCATATCTTCACTTGACATTATTCGTTTTATTTTACTAAAACCTTACTGCTTAAGGAAGTTCACTCTCCTTGCCAATCTTTCAAAACCATTTGCTTCCTATGAATAAAATGCTTCTAGATTATTTCTTTCTTCCTTTATTTTTTCATATTCTCTAAATAAATGAATAAAAATGCTTTAAAGATCTCTCTTCCATTACTAGACAATATGAAAACTTGCACATTTATGTAATGTAAAATGATATATTTAGACATTTTATGCATGTCACTCCTTTTTTATAAATTTCAAAAGGATTCACATGTAGGGCAAAACGACATACACACGATTTTTTCTGGCATATACAATATGTACAAAATCTTTTACTATCTTAGTATCCTATTGCAATTATATCGGGTAGTTTATAATACTCTTTAGTTCAAATTTATAGCTTTTTCTTTAACAATTACTATCAGATAAGTCATCTTTCTTATCTTTTGAGTCCGGCGCTTATTTCAATCCCCCTAATATATTATTCTTCCATTTGATGTACACAATCAAATCTTTGCCAAGTTTCCTTGTGGATGTTTTCTAATAGTGCTTGCAAGACTATAAGAATTCCTAGTTTGCCATTAATGACAAGTTAGTGACGTCGGACCAAGTAGACCTTGTGCAACAATAAAATTTGTTGAAGTTGTATGGATTATTGAGACATGGCTAGATTGTGCAAAGCATCTTTTAACATCCTAGAAAAATTCGGAGTGTTAAAAAAAAAAATCCATGCCACTTTCTTGCTTGAATACTCTAATATCTGCCTAAACTACGCGAGATACCCTTTAACATACTTTTGGAGCATCTTTTGTAGTGTAGACACGTTCATCTGTGTGTATGCACCCAAGCTATGTGTGAAAGACTAGTAGCCATTATCATTCATAGAGGATGTGATCAGAGGAGTAACTCTTCATAACCTTGTGTAGCAATGAAATTTGTAACTCTTCCAAAAAGAGCGTAACTTTCGTCTTCCCTTCCCAAGAATATGTTTCCCGACAAACATTTCGACAAGCATTTCCTTTTTTTTTTGTTTTCATTACAGAAACAATAGAGTTACCAAAAGGTATGGCGAAATGTCCAGAGCAACCGATTAGCCAGTAGGAGGTGGTGAAGGTTATTCGCCAATTCCCACGAAACCAATTAGCTGCCGAAATTGCATCCCCAAAACAAACCTCGCCTCCTAAATATATGAATTTCCGTTGTCAAGACACCCTAGTAAATGTATATCTTTGCACCGTTCTTTGAAATCTAACTTCTAGTCCGCAGGTATTCGGCACTTCTTAGTCACACAATTTTCATAATATATGCTTTGTCGCATACTTTGTATATGAAATTTTTTATAATTTCATGGATTGCTTATATTGAACACGTGCCCTCACATTTCATGTGTCATTATCCCATAGAGTATCTAAGTACAAGAAATAACGATGTATATAGATCAATTATTCAAATTAATTAAATAAAATAAAAACGAAAAAAGGTTACGTATTACAGATTGAGATAGGACAAGCACGGAGGATGTGGATCCCAAGACTATGTGTATGAACACGTACTAATATCAGCATCATGGACGTACTGCCAAGTGATTGATAGAAGATGGAATAATTGCCAAGAGACTAACATGGTCTAAAAGCAACTTAACTCAACAGTGGTAACTATTAACCATTACTTTAGGTTCGCTCAAGCGACGTCTGTCTTCTTTCAACCCCTCCCCCTCCCCCTCCCCCTCCCCCGGCATTTTTTTGATAAGGAGATCATGTGCCTTTAAGGCTCCAGAAATTAATAATCAAATATTAAGGGTCCGTTCGTTTGCGAAAAATGGACTATTTTCAGAAAATATTTTCTTAGAAGTCATTTTTCAGGAAAATGATAATATTTTTGGTGTTGATTAAAAACCGAAAATGTTTCGGAAAATATTTTCTAGTGTTCAGTAAGGAAAATATTTTCCGTTTACTAAATTAGCGGCGAAAGCGTCAAGCTCGAGGCTTGCCGGATTGATGAGCGAGCTTGAAATCAACAAACTTGAGGTTCATTTGGTGACGGCCAACGACTAGCCAAGAAAGAAGAAGATGGAAAACAAAGAAAAAAAAAGGAAAAAAAGAAAAAGGAAAGGAAATTAAAAATAATTGGAATTAAAAAAGAAAAATAAAATTTAAAAATAATTCAAATAAAAAAAGAAAAGAAAAAGAAGAAAGGGAAAGAGAAAGTGAGGATTTGTAAAGATGTGAGATAAAGAGATCAAGTGAGGAAAATGTTTTCCACTTTTGAAAAGTGGAAAACATTTTCCCCTAATTTATAAGACTTTTTTCCTTAGGAATTCATTTTTAGTGAAACGAACTTTAGGAAAATTTGAAAAACGTTTTCCAAGTAAAACGAATGGAGCCTAATTATCCTTATTAATGGCCATAGGTCGAGCAAAACTTAAAAAGATAAGTGGGTTAATATCTGAAAGACCTCAAATTTATATATTTATGATAAATATATTTTTAATTAATTTTTTATTATAAAAAATTCAAAATTGATATACTTTGATAAATTTACTACAAACTAATACACCTGTGACAAATTTCCTCTCTTCTAATTTCCTTTAAATTTTGTTATCAATTTATGAATAAAATGACACGTGATTGACTAGTATAGGTTTGGGATTTTATTCTTCATTTGTCATAGTTGTATCATTTTTTACGATTTTTATGGTATTAATCCAATTTAATTGATGGCATATTTGTTACAAATATATCAGTTTGGAATTTTTTGCGGTCGAATAAATAATTTTGAAGTAAATTTGTTATAAGTATACTAATTTAAGGTTTTTTGCAGTCATTTTGAGTAAATTTGTCATGGTGTACTAGTTTGTAGTTTTTCATTGTCAAAAATTAGTTTAGAGTAAATTTATCATATGTGTACTAATTAAAGATTTTTAAGAGTATGAGCCCAAGATAATATAAGTGCATGATAATAATAATTAATAGAAAGTACTTAAATTATAAATACTAATAGCAAAACCATCCCACTTCATCAATGCACCCCGTGTGTACACAAGAATGATTAGGGCTCATTCACATGTGTACGGCAAGTTCATGTTCATATATTGTTCTAAAAATATTATATTAAGGTTTTTATTTATTTCACAAAAAATAAACATTTTTAAAAATTATTTTTAATAAATAATCGCTTCTATCACTTGAAATAATTAGATAATGAAAAATATTTTAATAAATTTATTGTCTAAACATTTTCATAGACGCTGAAAATGTTTCATTCTTTCATTTTCGTAAGCGATATAAATTATATTCACTGCAACATATTTATTCCAAATTTATTTTTGTGACATCAAAAACCCTAACCTTATACTCATGTGATATATTTACTCTTTATCAACATTTCGTCAGATGATTTTCCAATCAAAACATCGTTTTTATTTCACTCATGCATTTGGTGCCAACCACATTTGGCTTTGTCATCTACGAAGCTACATTTTTAATGATGCTCATTGCAGGAATCATCATATAGGTACAAATTTAAGATTTTTAGTATCACAAAAATGTTTAAGGAAAATATCACATAGGATAAAATTTGGAGTTTTTAATGACTTTTCTTTATCATATCAAACAAGGTGGTTGAGTTTTATTTTACTTTATTGTAAAGTAATATGTCTAAGGGTTAATACCCTAAAACCCCAAACCCAATACACTTGTGACAAATTTACCAAAAACTATTTTTTTGACCACAAAAAACCCTAAACTAATATACCTTTGACAAATTTACTACAAACTGGTACACTTGTGACAAATTTACCATATGTTGGTTTTCGTTAAATTTTATTCTCAAATTATTAAGTTAAATGACACGTGACAGTTAATCGGTATACCAATTTAGGATTTTACGCTTCGTTTATCGCAATTTATAATTTTTATGATTTTTTTGTGGTATTAATCAAATTTAGCATAGGGTATATTTATCAAAAATTTACCAGTTTATAGTTTTTTTGCAATCGAATAAATTAATTTGGGAGTAAATTTGTCATAAATGTAACAATTTATGGTTTTTTATAGTCATCGGGATAAATTTGTCACAAGTTTACCATTTTGGGGTTTTTCATTGTCAAAAAAATAGTTTTGAGTAAATTTGTCACAAGTGTGGGTTTGGAGTTTTCAAGGTATTAACTCTATGTCTAATTAATCTAAGAAAGGTGAAAGAGTGGAGTTTTGTGATATTCAACCATTGAACTGCACTCTACCTAACTTTCCTATAATTGATAGATATAAACATATATACATAGTTTTAGTTTCACAAATGACACGTAATAGCTGAATTTTCTTAGCATTCAATTGTATTTTTTTGATAAAAATATTAGCATTCATTTGTTTATGTTTCTTAAAACTCAAAAACAATTATCTACTTTTTTGTTAAAATTTGAAATATTATTTGAATAAAAAATATATACATAAATTGGTTTCACAGATAACACACAATAAAATAGAACGAAAGAAGGTAATAATGATGATTAGAGTTCACAGTGCAAATGGTAATATTTCATTACATGGAATAATTTCTTTTATTTCTACTCTCAAACAATTTTTGAGTAAAATAGCACATTTGACAATTATATAATTTTTGTTTTCAGAATAGAAAAAGAATAAGAATGCGTTTGTCACTATTTATAATTTGTTTTGTATTTTTGTGCTTTTTTTTCTTGCTCGCTGATCTTCTCTGCCAATCGCCGATGGTGGCGGACGGAATGCGTTTGTCATTTGATTTGATGCGCCCGCTTTTTTCTCGTCCTTTTTTTTTTCCTTACTTTCCTCTTTTTCCAAGGCAACCATAAAAAGGTAAGGTAACGCGTTGGTGATTCCATGGGTACGTGGCAATTGTGGATTGAACATGTAATAAAAGGGAATAGGATGAGTAGGGTGGAGTTGGGTCCCACGAGTATTCACTAAAGCCTAACTACTGCTAGGGTTCATGTGAAGCCATACTGCCACAAGGTTGACAGGAGACTGGAGGCAGCGTAATAATTTCCACATGGCCGACACGGCCGTCCATAAAGCAACTTAACTCAACCATAGTACTGTGTTATTTTGTTTTTGGTTTTTTCTTTTTTTTGGCACGTCTTTACTCCTCCTCTCCTCTGCGGTCGTCTTTTTTTCTCCTTTTATCTTTTTTTTTTAAATAGGGAGACCATAAATGGGCTTCACCAACCGAAGAAAATATGGTCTCAGAATTTTTTTTTGGGTAATCCAAGACTAAATCATAACAGTCAATCTCATTTTTAGTGTCAATCCTTCCCCTTTATCACATAATGTAATTGGCACACCCTAATTTCCACACAAGAAAATGGGAGTGGCACGACCATTTTAAAGAGAAGTACGAAGCCTCAAACTAATCTCGCCACAAACCAACTATACCAAAAACATGCATGTATGGGCCAAAAGCTAATACCAATAGAATATAGTTCAATACTCTACACATCGAAGCAGGAGTATGTGGCATTTTCTATGCATTTGTGCTGTGAAAATATGTTAAAAGTTCTAATCAGGTCATTCCAAGTTGCTCCAAGCCAAGGTAAACATAACTTACGACAAACAGTCGGTTGGTATTGTTGATTGAAGAGATAAGTGGTGATGCATCTCATCACTCCTTTGTGACTATGCAATGACAAAATCACATTGGAAGAGAAGTGATTTGAAACTCAAGAAAGACATGAAACGAATTATTTGCACTCATTCAAAGTAGCAACATCTGTGGCTTGAACTAAAGTAGCCTTTGACCTCAAACCCTCGGGATTTGGCATTGCGTGATTTTGATAGTTTGTTTGGAAATTACACCTTTCCAAAGTACCAGTTGCAAGAAAAAAGAGTAACTTTCATACATGAACACAATCAATTTGGATTACTTATGAGGCCAATCCTTGTTAGGAAATTGTAGTATCACAAGGTCTTTTCGACGACATAAAACCCACTAGATTCGATTATCCATAAAGTGAGAATTGAGTGCACGAAGCCGACACCTCTTGTAATTTGGGTTTTACGAGCATAGTTCCTTTCGGCAGCTTACCTGGTCCATCCAAAACTCTTACTGCAACATCATTTCCTCCGTTAAACTCAATGCAAAGGCTATTATGTTATGTGAAATTTTCATGATTTTTGAAAATATGGAAATTTCTGTTAATACTCAGAAACTATGAAAATTGTGTAAATCGTGAGACATGGTTCTTGGGATATTCAAAAAAATTTCAGTCAATTTGGTTAGAATAAATGTGATATAGTGCGCATAATTGGGGGGGGGGTTTAATGACTTTTTTCTAGATCAAATGAAATGATCGAGTTTTTATTTTTTATTTTTTGCTACTTTATTGTAAAGAAATATGTTTAATTAATTTAAGAAAGGTGAAAGAATGGAGTTTTGCGATAATGTAACATAGCCATTTAACTGTATTCCACCTTTCGCACCATGGATAGAAAAGTATATACATACGTAGTTTTGGTTTCACAAATGAATTACAATAAAAAAAATGAAGGAAGATAATTATGATGATGAGAGTTCATTGAGTTTTCTTAGGACTAGTTTGTTTATGCTTTTTAAAATGCAAAAAATAAATTTTAAAATGTTATATAAATGTTAAAAGATTTTGAAAAAATTATGCATAAACTACAAATCAAGATTTAATGGATGTGAAAATTCGATAGGTTTCAAGCCAAAAAAGAGAGTGTAAAAACTTGTTCTAAACAAGATTATATATAAATATATATAATAACACAGCCCTTTAGATATTTTGCTGAGGTTAGTGAGAGGGCGGAGGTTTGAATTCACTATAGGCCATATCACTATCCTACGATTTGATATGTCTTCTTTTATCATTTTGCTTGTTTCCCTCCCCCCTCTCTCTCTCTCTCTCTCTCTCTCTCTTTTATACGCAACCCGATAAGATAATGTGTTGGTGATTCCCTTGTTACGTGGTGACTCTAGATTGGACAACCTGTACTAGAAGATAGATAGGATGAGTACAGTGGATTAGGTCCCATGGCTATTCACTAAGGTTTAACTAGTGGGTCCAAGTCTATGAAGTTGTACGACCATCTACGACATAAGGTTGACAGAAGAGGAAGCATAATAATTGTCACATGATTGACAACCAAAAAGTAACTTAACTCGATCATGGTTAATTATTAACCATCACTTTGTTCTTTTCGTTTTAGGTTTTCTCGCACGCCATGTCTTTCTTTCTCCTCATCTGGGCGTTAGAGAGAGGCCATGCGCTTTGGAAACTTTATAAGTTAATAATCAAATCTAGGAATTAATAGTCAAATCTTTGACTTGTTAATGGTCTTCATTAATAAGTGAGCTTTCATATAGTCAATTCCAGTATGGTGATACAAAAACTATAAAGATGAATAGATAGGCTTCAACAATTGAATAATACATAATCTTGGTAATAAGTTTTGGATACTCCAAAACTAAGTCTTGACCATTAATCTCATTCTTCATGTTGGCCCCACACAAGAATAAGGGAGTGACATGGGCATCTTTTAAGAGAAGGACAATGCTACACCAAAAACATACACATATGGGCCAAAGGCTAACACCAAAAGAATATAGCCCAATATCCACATGTCAAAGCTTTTAAGTGACTTATAGATATCCACCGTTTTGTTTTTACAGCTCTTTGCGAAGTTGGGCCATTCCAACTTGAGTTTTGCTATGTAAAAATCAGATATGCAACTTATCGACTCATTGTATCACTTGCTTGAAGTAGGAGTATGCACCATTTTCCATTCACATATGGTGCAAAAATATGTTCTAAATTCTAATCCGGTCATTTCAAGCTACTACAATTTAATGTGAACAATGCTTACGATCAGCAGCCAGTTAGGATTGTTGATTGATGAGACAAGTGATGATGTATCTCATCACTCCTTATAATGAAGTGTCATGACAAAATCGCATCGGAAGAGGAGTGACTTGGGACTTGAGAAAGACACGACACAAAGAATCCATATTCACTCAAAGGTTCAGGTATCGATGATGAAATGGGTAGATTTTTATATTCCAAACAATAAAGAGAATTTCGTAATATTGAAAAAAATGAAAAGGAAAAGAACATTCGGATTATTTTGACAAGGCAAGAAACGATTTCGGAGGTAATTATGGAACTTGTCTTTGCATAGCTTGGCTTGTTTTCTCTTCTGATATTCCTAGGATTGGCATTTGCTTATTACCCAAAATAAAGAGAGAGGCAAGAGGGTAGAGGACAGGGACGATGGAGGTCCAAGGCTCGCCGGGGAGTGTCCTTCACCGCTGGAAAATCGCTCTAAATGGCAATATCCATGGCTTGAACTAATATTTCCTTTGACATCGAATCCTTGGGATTGGGTATTGCGTGATTTCAACGTTTCATTTGGAATTTACACCCTTCCAAAGTTGCGGTTGCTGGCTGGTAAAGAAGTATAACTTTCATGTATAAACACAAAATATTTGGATTATTTTCAAGGTTGATCCTTTTTACAAAATTGTATTGTTACATGAGGTCTTTCCAACAATACAAAAACCACTAGATTCGATTATCCATAGAGTGAGAATTGAGTGTCCGAAGCCAACACCTCTTGTAATCTAGGCTTTTACCATTGCAGTTCCTTTTGGCAGCTCACCCAGTCCATCCATAAGTCTTATTGCGACACCGTTTTCTTCATTAAACTCAATGCAAATGCTACTATGTTATGTGAAATTTTAATATTTTTGAAAATACAGAAATTTCTATTTTTTTTGGTAAGTAGAAATTTCTATTATTACTTAGAAATTATGAGAATTGTGAAATTATGAAACATGGTTTATAGGAATGTACAAAAAACTTCAAGTCGATCTTGTGAGTTCAAATATAAATATTAATTGTGGAAAATATTGTGGAAAATTCTAATTCATTTGAAAAGTTCAGTGTGATCATTGAAGAAAAAGCATTAGCGCACGTGACATTGGAAAGATCTAAATTTTTTCAGTTCTCTGAAAAATGAAATTAACTAATTTCCGCAAAAAAAAAAAAAAAAAAGATTATTTCATATGATTGAAACAGTAAAATATCTGTTGGGTCATGGGGTGCATGTTGGGGTCTATGCGCTTGAAATCGAGTCTCGAAGGGCATTTACGTAATTGTCGTCTGAATGAGGCTTTCAGCCCAAGTGCATTCAGCCTTTGTTTAGGGACAGAGGAAATATGAGATGAAGTTATGTGACTTGAATTAGAGATTTATCGAGATATGTAATTTCCACCACTTCCATAATTTAAAAAAGTGCATGACATGATTTGCCGAGAAGAAGCTACATTTTGACATGGTTTGTTTGTTTGTTTGTTTTTTCTTCTTCTTTTTTAGCATTTTAAGCATATAAGAAGATATTCTTATAGGGCATGTTCTTTTAAAAAGTTAGATCAAGCATTGGATATTTTTGAGCCTCTCTAATCCGGAAATATTCTAAACTGAAATGCTATATATATATATATAGTATGTGGGGGCGTGCGGAATAAATATTTTTAAAAAATCATTAATTTTGGGTGAAGGCTTGTTCCTTCATTTCTTAAAAAGGATGGCTGGGCAATCCCTTCCTTCTCGCTATGGATGTGAGTTACGACGACTATAAGGAGAAATGAAAAAGATCGAGAGTACTCAACTCATATAAGTTCAATTTATAGTTCTATGTCTGTTCTTAGAACGGTGAGATTGAACTTGGAGATATGCCAAGCGGTCTTTGAATTGGAAAAATCATCCGGTTTGATTAATACCTATGTCCCCATGTGATGTAACTTACCGAATCAAAATGCAAGTTGGCCTTCGAAGCATTGGTCTCTAAAACGGTATGAGCCAGACCTGGTGTCAATCGTCTTCTTTCATGGAAGCCTTCGATTCTCCTCGGAGATCAATCAAAACCCAGAGCTGACCAACGAAACTGGAAATCCTCCGAGGGAAAGCGGAGATGGTGGGAGGTGTGCAAGAGCGAGCAAGAGGCTACCAGATGTCGTCCGGATGCAGGCGGTGATCGTGAGCTCTCGCGAGAGAATTCGACGACGTCGTCACGCAAATGGAGAGAGAGAGAGCCACGTGACCTCAAAACGCACAGGAATTGGAGCCAAAAAAGCCGGTTGGATCCACCAGCTTCGATCGTCGCTGCCGACGCCGTCCAAGACTCCGTCTAGTTAGTTGAACAATCAATTGTGACCAATGATCGCTCCTCGCTGAGATAAAAGCTCTCTGTTCTGTTTTGAGTGTCGCACGTGTGAAATAGAGACCGAGATCTTTGTTGTTTGCTAGCAATGAAAATCGTTCATGTCCGAGATTATATTACTAACAACTACGATTCGGTCTTTGATGATCTCGTGCTGATTGGGTCGTGATTCTCGCTCTCTCGTTGTTGGACTGTGCCATTTCATCGAATGCACATTAAATTTCTGGTGAAATGCCTGAGCCGTATTAGTCTGAATACGGCTTTGAATCTGACTAAATACGACTTCGAATCTGACTGAGATCATCTTTGTCTGCTTGAATGATTCACCGTACCAGTTGGATAGGTTAAGTAGATCTAAATTGATATCCACTTTTGAGTCCATTCCCAAATGTCTCGGTCTTGGTAGGCTTCCGGTACTCTAAGGCGGATAAACTCGATTCTCTAAAATTAGCTAAAAATGATGATATGCTGAATTGTAAATACTCTGTCGATGGTTGCTGGTGCGCTCACGAAGCATAGGCTGATCATGGAGACTAATACATTGTAGTGTGGATCCCATTTGCTGTACATATCTTTTGAATTCCAAATCATGTCTTCTCTGCGAGTGAACGTGATTATGTGTTCAGCGGATGAACAAATAGTGTGGCAGTGCCGCCACGTTCTTGTTGCAAAATTAAATGACAAAAAAGGTAGACTTGAAAAGAAGTTGGCATTTTTTTCTAAAAAATAAATATGAAACTTTATAAATAATAATAAAAAAAACTAGTAGACTCGCATCCTCACAAATCTACAACGATGCAGATCTATTAGAAAACTCGATACGTCTATCATCATAGGCAATGTATAGCTTTTTATAACTCGAAGCTTTTTATAACTCGAAGGGATGAATAGACTCAAAGCTCATGGAACACCCTATTATAAAATAAGTAGTTACAAAAACAGGCCACACTATTTCCACACTCGAAATGGAGGAAAAGGTTGAAAGGGATTAAAAAAATGCAAGAAGTGTTCTCATATGAGTGGAGAGCTCCATTTATTTCTAATTCACTTATGATCGGACCATCATCATAGTCATTATGCCATTTCAATGTATAGAGGCAAAATCCAAAGAAAATCATCAGTTTGACAAGTTCTGGAAATTCTCTCCCCAATTTATTAGATAATAATTTCCAATAAATTGGACAACTTGCGTCACCCTAAGTTAAAAAAGATGAACAGTGCCAGAGACACTCATATTGACATATTCAATTGGCTCAAACTTTATAATACTCAAACAATAATTAGATTTATAAAAATTAGATAATGTCACCATTTTGCCACATCTAATGGAAACTGAAGGTGGCGTTGGTAAAAAATCTTCCAACAAGGAATGCCTTCATCAGTAGTTAAGCGCACAGGAGTAGACTTATTGCTCTCAGACATTTCAAAAAGAGACTAACTTGAGCTGTTCAAGCGCAACATCTTGACAACGTTCAAGAGGGTTTGAACCACTGCAGCATCTGCTACCTTGGAAGCTGCTCTAAGTTATTAAAGAGTTGAGATTCGAGGTACTAACCCCCTTTTAATTACAATGGGCATGCCTTTTCAAAGGCTTGTTGCTCTTTGCGGCATAAATCGAACTCGTTTGTGCGGTAATACATGCAACCAACATAAGCATCCATCTCTTTTGTGCACCTCTGGTGAAGATCTTTCAGTCTGCATAGCCAAAATACATGGTTTAGATACTGCAACGGAAAGTGGTAAGTAAAATGCAACAGCTACTTTTATCAGTTGAAAGAGGTGTCACAAATTTTTCCAGCACCTCTATTTAAGTTTCTAAAAAATCCATTTGTATCAGACTTCTGTGGGCGAATGTCATGAATCATTGACGGTAAAGCTTATAGCCAGTTTGAATTTGCCAATGTAAGGGTTGTGCAGCTCAAAAATGAAGACAGAGTAATGCAACAACTAAGAGGCTCACAAGTATGTCTGCATCTAAAACTATGAAAAGAAGTAGACTGCATTCCTCTCACTTGAAATTGAAAGTGCATAGCCCATAAGTCAGTCACCAGGCCGTGTGCTCTGTATATCAAGATCATCAAGTATCTAGAATGAAATCCCTTTCATCAAATTGTGTAAGTAAAAACTACTGATCCAAGCAACAGTCATAGATCCCGCACACATCTTTATGGAGAGAAAACTCAACCATACTGATTCTAAAGCACTAAGTCTTAAATGCTGCACAAAACAGAAGCCTGACATATATGACTACCTTCAAAACAGAAATAATTGTTCTACCAAGAGGTTTGGAATTTGGATCCAGAGATAAGACCCAAGGTACTACTAAAACTACATTTGATGTAAGCAAACTGATACAGAGGTCTAAGGAAGGAAGCTCCCAGCCAGATGTGAAAGGAGCTCCTTGTGAAGTACTATATACAGTGGTGTATGAACGAATGAAATAAGGGATGGTCGGCGTTGAGAAAGGAATAGAATCAAAAGAAGAATATTCTTAACGTTTGATTCTGATGGAAAAATGGAATGCCCCTTGCTTGTGTTTTTTTCTCAATTCCACTTGAATGTTCCTTGCATTAAAGTGGCAAAGCTAAACGAGTCTTTTTACCCAAATGTACCTCCCTCTCTCTCTCTCTCTCCCTTACTGTTACGAAAGAGACAAATTTGAGAAAACACCCAAGCAAGGGGCATTCCCTTAGAATTCTTGTTCCTATTCTAACAAAATTTTGTTCAATCCTTAGTGGAATGTGGATGTAAAGAAGACTAAATTGTCCATCAAAATCCATTCAAAAGATTGCATGCTTAACCCCATATGAACATGGATAACTAAAAACTGGCCAAAAGGAATTGAGAAGCAACCCCATGTCAGATACCCGACACCATGTTCTGTGTTCTCCAGACCGTTAATGACTCCCTTACGAACTCATATAGGGAAGAGATGAACTTGAGAAAACACAAAAGCAAGGGGCATTCTGTTGGAATTCTTGTTCCTAATCTCACAAAATTGTGTTAGAAACTTCGTGGAATGTGGATGTGCAGAAAACTAAATTGTACATCAAAATCCATTCAAAAGATCGCATGCTTAACCGCATATGAACAGGCATAGCTAAAAACTGGCCAAACGGGAATCGAGATGCGACTATACGTCAGATAACCGAAACCATGTTCTGTGCTTTCCAGACCCATTATGACTACATTTCGAACTCGGTATGCAAACTAACTCATACCAAAACCTTTCCCAATACCATCCTTAGTTGCTAATGATTCCAATTGCCCATTTTCAAGACATTCACAAGCAACTAAGAAAATCCCACGCTCTACTCTTTGGGGTTTTCTCAGCAACATTCCCCAAATCACATATGCCAATCTAACGACGCAAGAAATGTCCCCACTTCCTCGCATTTCAGATAAGCGAACAAACGATGCGGCAACAACAAGAACAACAATCATAACGAAGGCGCACGCGACCGAATCGGGAAGCATCAAGAGAGAAAGAATCACGCTCACAGGTGGAGCACGCAACGGGTGACTTGCTGGCCCTTCTCGAGGCACTTCTCCGGGTTGGGGTCCTTCTGCTTGCACTTGACGAAGGCCACGTTCTCTGACAGGCAGCTCGCCCCGATGTGCTTCGACGACGCCGTCAGCACCGCCGACGTCGGGATCGGGCCCCCGGCGGCGTCCAGCGACGTCGCCATCCCGGCCGACATCGAATTCCTCTCGGGTTATCTTCTCTTCCTTCTTGTTCTTCCCTACGGCAGAGAAGATGGGTGAAGCAGATTCTTCTTCAGCGAATGCGTGATCCGGGAATTCAAGACCAAGAGAAATGCTTGTTAATGATAATTTTAGAATGGCTAATTGATAAAATCCATCTCATGTCGAGGTGTTTTTATGTTTACAAGAAATATTTGTACATGAAGAAAAAATCATTAACAATCTTAAATTATACTTATTGTGATATACTTATTTTTATATTTTTTATGATATGAAAAAATTCTAAACTTATATCCGTGTAATAAATTTATTCTAAAACCTTTTCTGATCCCAAACTTTTATTCTCATAACACATTATATAAAGAGTTTTTTTATGTCATTAAAATAATTATAAGTTTGGGATTTTTTGGAGTATAAATTTAGAGTTTTTCGTGTTACAAAAAAGTTTAAAATAAACATGTCATAGCATGCATAGTTTAAGGCTTTTTGTTGCTTATTTTCTTACATATATATTGAAGTTTGACAAATTGGAATAATAATAAGTTTGGGATTTTTTGGAGTATAAGTTTAGGGTTTTTTCGTGTTACAAAAAAGTTTAGAATAAACATGTCATAGCATGCATAATTTAAGGCTTTTTGTTGCTTATTCCCTTACATATATATTGAAGTTTGACAAATTAGATTTCAAATTTACTTTCTTAAGATATTTATAATTAATGAAATTTCGGATAATATTAACACTATAAAAAAAATTCTAAATTAATATACTTGTGCCACATCCAAATTAATTTTAGCGCCACAAAAAATTTCTAATTAATATTCTCATGCTCGTACGGTGTACGAGCGACGAGTGTTGTGTCAATGTTTTTGCCTGATTGCCTCGTTTATTTGGGCATCGGAGCTCAACTTGGATTTGCTGTCGGTGGCTCTTGGCAGTGTGGGTTTGGCGTTGTTCGCGTCGTCGCAACTGAATTTTGTCTAATTATCGCTGTTGTGTTTGCAGGGCGGAAGATCTCAGGGTGCCATTCGAGCGGTTTGGTCCTGTGAAGGACGTCTACCTTCCTAAAAATTATTACACAGGTTATGTGGGGTTCACATGGTGCGAACTGTCTATTCAGTGAAGGTTTGTGGCTGATGGTGGTTGGTCGGTCGGAAAACTGAGTCTGGCAAGGACTGTGTTTTGGAAGCACCCAATTGATTGACGAGCAAATTAGTAACTCTTAGCTGTACAGTCGTGGACTTATAATTTCACTGTTCAGGAGTGTAAAATTAGATTATGCATCGATACCATAATAATCTTGGCTTTGTCCCACATTGCTTCTGCAGATTGTGTAAAGTAGCATATATCATCCTTGTTTCACGGTTCTAAAATTTCGACTTCTTGTTTTAAAATTTGCATGACGGACTATTCGTTTTACAGCTACTATTTTTTTCTGTTTGACATATGGTTAGTGAAGAAACCTGTTTTTAGTGTTGGTTTCTGGTCGGAGGAAGAATTGCTGTTTTAATTGATTCTCCTCCTCCTCCATCCCTCCTATTGGAATACTAATTTGGAATACATTGAGCTGCCAGGCTGCATATGATTGAAGAAACAGACGAAATTAAGAACTTTTGAGAGAATGATTGGTTCTACAATTCCAGGCTTCCATAAAATCAATTTGCTGTCGCCTTTTTTGCCAAAAAAGGATGGTACTTGTCACAAGACATCCGCATTTGTGAGTGTGCCATATTGCCATTGTTTTACAGGTTTCCCTTACCTGTGTTTACAACGTGGGTGCCATTTTGAGAGGCTTATTGTTTGGCTGTTTTCTGATACAAACTAATAAACTGTGTACTACTTTCTTTTTTGGTATTAAGCTACTGAGATTTCAGAAATAGGCAAAAATCGAAGAGAGGAGAACCATTATGTGTTGATCTTTTTATATCTCATCTCCAACAATCACAGGGGATGTAATTTAGTGACTTCAGTGATTGTATATTGCATTAACAGGGAGCCTCGTGGCTTTGGATTTGTGAAGTTCCGATATGCGGAAGATGCAGCTGAGGCTAAGCAGCAAATGAATCATACTGTTATTGGAGGACGTGAGATAAGAATTGTTTTTGCTGAGGAGAACAGAAAAACTCCTCACGAGATGCGCGTGACTGAGCGTGTGAGGTACAATTTGTCACATTCTCCATTTCACTAGGTTGTCTTTAAGGCATTTGTTCCCATTGATTCATGACAGGTTTTTTGGTAAACTCTTTTTCCCCCATTTTAAAATGAAGTGGGCGACACAGGGAAAGAAGGAGAAGTACATCAAGGTCTCCAAGATGCCACAATCATTGTCAGTAATTTTGACTTCATGTCCATTCTGATTTGTGGCTTTCTCTCCCTTTGGGCTGTACAACAAATGGAGCAGTCTGTCGTGATGGACATCCTTGTGAGTTTGGAGAATCTTATTCTGTTTTTGTATTTTCTTACAGCTTACTCGAGGTCACCAACACCAGATAGGCATGACTCAAGGTTTGGCATTTTTGTCCGAGTGGATTCAATTGCGTTGTTACTGGTTTTATACTTTTCTGTTCCTCTTTTAGGATGATAAGTACACTGTAGTTGAGCATATTAGGAACTTACAGTACTAAGGGTGCCTTATTGGCCTGGGAAGAATATACAGAACTCTTAGTGGCATTCTTTCACTTTTATGTCAAGTATAATGTGATATTTATACTGTCTATATGTATTTTCAACTAATAATGCTTTGTACATTGTGGTTTTAATCTTTTTGGTACGTGAAATCTAGATCAAGTTGTTTCAGTTCAATCTTTGCTATATAAAAAGTAGTTTGAGTTATCTGTCGATTCTCATCCTTGGTGAACTTTAGTGGATGATATTGCCCAATGCATTAAAGTAGTAGAATTTCACACTCTTTTTATAGTTTTATGTGTTTTGTAAGCCCTGTATGTTTGTAGTAATTGTGGTATGGGATTTTCACTCTAGCTAAATTATGAACGGAAAGCTATGCATTCTTCATTTTTTTCTTGTCAATATAGGTAAACATTTTGTTGTTTATTTCCCTTGGACATGTGCTTATAGATAGGAAGCTGTTCGTCTATTCTGGATATAGACCATGGCGAACTATTCAAATTTAATTTATTGAAATATTAGCCTTTTGTTAAAATATCTAGGACTGGCTAAATGAGTGGCAAAGGCGACCGATTGTCCTAGCCAACCATTTTTCTTGGAATGGTTTAGTTGTGGACCAATCACATTATGCTTATGAGTGAAAAAGAGTGGCCATGTACAATTGAAAGGAAAACTTTGCTGACTTTAGCATGGCAGATTGCTGTATATGAGAATTTCATTTTTTAGCTGGCCTTGTTCCTTTTGGTATTAGTAATCTGATGCATCTCTATCCTATTATGTTCATACTACGGTGGTTTTTATCAATTTGGGGTGATTGATGCAGTGCAGCATCATTTCTGTGGTATTGAACAGTATCTGCTTGTGGCCTTGTTTATGCAGATATTAAAGTGAACAGGAAGATTTTAAAGACCTATGGGTAAATAAAGTTAAACGACAAAAGAGAGAGATGGACAACTCCCTTACCATTCTGTCAAAGCTTTTCTAATGTTATTATCCCACCTTCGCCAATTACTGTCAAAGCATGGGCTTTTGCTTACTAGGTCGGGTGGCCTGCAGTTGCAACTGAACTGATTAGTAAAGCACTGTCAGCAGATGATTAAATCACTAAAGTACCTTTTTTTCACTATTTGTTTTCTCTGTGTGATCTAACATAGTTATTAATGAAAAGGTTTTGAAGCTTTATTTTGTTTTGCATATACCATCCAGTTAAGAAAAGAAATAGAGCTTTTTTATGGCCAAAGAAAGAAATCATCCTCAATCAAGGGAAACAATACCGGTGTAGAGATATGATGACATTGTCAAAGATAGTTTGAGGTTTTAGAAAGTTGGGCCAGAGAGAGCCATGCAGTTGTTGGACCCTGACGTACCGGTACATCGTTAATGAGACTAATTCCAGTATTTGGGCCCAAGTTGGTAATTTGTACGGAACTCTTATTAAGGTGCAGGTAACGGTCATCTTCAATCAGTTAGATAGTGATGCCATCATGTTGATGCTTATATGATTTTGTAAGTTGAGTGTAATTTTTTTACTTGCTAAACAGATTTTCTTGGTACTTTTTATTAGCTTTTGCCGATGGTATTTTTTTCTTTTTTCGTAAAATTCATGCTTCAAGCTGAGTAATGTTTCCTTGTAAGATCTTTTGTTACCCTAGATTGTGTTCTTTTTTATGTAAGGGAATCTTTATGTTCCATTTTTATTATTTCCCATCTCAATGGATATACCGATTCCTTGAACCAGGAGCCGTGGGGCAAAGGATCGATACCAGTCTCCAATGCGATCTGGGTCTGTACCACATTCTCCATATCCTCAGGAGCACAAGATTAAGTGGTCTAGTAAGAGGTCTCCAAGTCCAAGGGAAGATAGTCAAAGTCCCATTCTGGAGAGGGTTTATCCAGCAAACAGGTCTTGGAGTCCAAGGGGCAATATTCGCAGTCCTTCAAGGTCTCGTTCACAGTCTTACAGGTATATCTGTTGTTTTTCTAGTCTTGGTCGGAAACAACGCATCTCTTCCTTGCGCTTCATCCAATTGTCAAATAATTTCTCCTTTAATCTGTTATTTTTCTAGTCTTGATCTGGAACAATGCATCTCTTCTATGCGCCGGCTGATTGTCAAATAATTTTTCCTTTCATCGAAGTCAATTTTCTGTTTTCGGAATATGACCTTGGTGATTAGGTTGGCATGAACTTGGTAATTATTTTTATGTTGCAAATTTAGTGGTTGACCATAAATGGCATAGGTTGTTCTGTTGAGATAGATCTGTGAGAATTCCTCCAGGTGCATATGATGCGGTATTTTTTTGATATTTTACTCAACTTTAGGTGCTGTACCGATAGCAATTGATATTTATCAGGTGATTGCTTTTGCTGTGACACCCATATGATGTTCCATTGGCAAGAGAATTGATAAAGATGGTAAAGTACTTCAAATTTTCTTACGAGAGAAAGTATTAATACTTTGAATTTGCATGAATGAAGCATGTTCCCTCATTATGTTGTTGAAATTCATCAGTCCCATTTACTACTAACCAATAGCTAGGGGATTTATCTGGTTTATGGTGGCATAGTGCTAGTATCTACAGTTTTAGCATATTTTCTGTTCATTGAAGTAGTTTCTTTGTGCATTTCCTGTGCAGCCCACGCTGAGAGCCTTCTGAGTAAGAATTACGGGGCTTGCAGTCAAGATGGTGGTATGCCAGTGGTGGTTCTTTGCAAAGTGCACTTCCCAGTATCAAAGTGAAAGCTAAACAGTGTCCTTTTGGAGATCCTGTTGCTCTCTTCGAATTTTAAATATCATGGATTAGGCTATGCTCTAGAAATGCTTTGTACGTTTTTGTTGGAGTTGGGCTTTGTGAACATCAAGTGCAAGATGGTTGTTGGTTGTTGGTTGCTGGTCACTCTTTCAAGTCCTACGTTCGACCTTAATGCATGGCTCTTAACTTTATATGTGTCTGGTTTTTCTTTATTGTCGGTTTAATGTATATTCCCGGGCTTAGACACCAGATCAATGTGTGGGGTTACCCAGTGCTTGGAGTCGGTCCCAGTTCTGTATAAACTGCGGTTGATCTGCAATGGGCTACTCTGTCTCTTCCTTGTTATCGTCTGAACATAGTCGCCTTGAAACTAAGCCAGTTCTTGCTATTAGATGGTCACCTATATGTACAGGAACAGATGAGCAACATTGATTTTGAATGCTTGAGGGTCAGTGGACATAAACACTGAATCATTTGAAGCTGGGTGGTCTGGGAGGACTTGGATGGATCATTTGAATTTAAATTGTTTGGTCAAAATATAGCACGGACATCCTTGGTGTAAGAGACCTGTTTTGGCGCCACAGGCTCTCGCGATTGTTGTCATCTCATCGATGGGTATGGAGGAGGGAGGAAAAGAGGGAGAGGCCGGGCGGCTATGAGATCGGAACGCGGTGGAGGCCGATATCAGTTGTGTCGTTGCATTAAGGAGTGGTATCTAGATGAGCTAGGCCCCCTTTAACCCTGCCCAGAACATAGCCTAACCAGGGCCGAACTCAATTCTATCCGAAGAACTACATTTGAGTGCGCTGAATTAAGCCACTGCGACAACCACCACTCTACTATGTGCCTCTGCTGCGGAATCTCATCCATATGTCTAGAGAAACACCCGTCTTGCTTCTTGAATTTTTCTATTTGCTAGATACAATGTGATTTATAAAGTAGCATAGTTATCATTTTTTAATATTTGTTCTATTGTCGAATAAGGTGTTTGGATTGGTGTGAGAGATGAAAAGAAAAAGGCCCAGAGTAACTTTTAGTTTCGTAGTAACAAAATGGTAGGTACTGCCAAATTGCATTTCAATGTTTTTTTTTTTTTTTTTTTAACACGGAACTCCCGCAAGCCGGCAGCGCAGATAGAAACCCGGGGTGACGCTAGCGGAGGACCCATCACCCCGACATCATGCTTAAGATCTCGTGCAAATGAGCGGTATTCGAACTCCTCTTCTCCTCACAAAAGGTCATGGAGCCTTATCCAACCTGGACACCGCATGACGGTGGTTTGCATTTCAATATTTGTACTACACTTTCCATATAAATGAGAAACATTTCCTTACCTTGCAAATAAAATGAACTTGCCAAGTTGCACGGACAAACTCAGGCGACCTTCTTCCCAAAGACCTTCCCATAGTTCTCTTAATAAGAAATTGAAAGAGATGAAACCGACTCATGAATCTCATGTTTACTGAATGAGAAATCAAACAACCTTTTATTCAAAAAAAAGGTCGACATGCCAAATTGATTGAATGACTTGAGCTTATGAGGACACTCAAAATTTGGATGAATTACACTGACATGTCGAAGTAATTGAGAATACAAAGACAAGAAGTCATCCATGATACTAAAGGCAAATAGGTGAACTCAAATGCCCATAACAGTGAAGCTACTCGCAAATGCAGGATGAAACCAATGTAATGGAGATCACGTTTGAGCTTGGACATCTAATTTTCTCTCCCTCTGGGAAGCCTTATTTTCATGAGGATCTTCTGTCAATGACCTAAATCTGAAGGAAAAGGAGTTCAATAGTATCTCAGCCTGGAGGTCTCCACTGATTTAATTAAGGCAATTGGCCATTCTTAGCGAGCAGTTCGAATTTTAGAACTCCAATGCTTGCTTCTCAGCAGCAAGAGCTTCAGCCTTGATGGGGGGCTCCCACAAAATTGTAGTTTCAGCAAGTAATGAGGTCATGATGTATGGGTTCTTGTTTGAGGCAAGACACCTGTCTTCCAAGTAACTTGTATATCATTTTAAGCCGTTAACTAACTGAACAAGGAAGGTAAACTTTGTACATTTTATTGATATTCAGAAATAACGAAGCATTTCAGAAAGGTTTTGATGCACTAAAAGAACCAAGATGTCCAAAGTCCTTATTTCAGCTTAGGAAGCAAGACTATGGGAATGCTTTATGATTGTTAAAAAGTCAAAATTCCTTGTGCATAGTTGCAATCATGGAATCGATTGAGACCAGAAAGGATAAAGAATACTTATATGTAATACTTTTTCATGGTAGTGTTTTTGGAATCATTTGATAAAGTTGAGCATCTCCAAATGATTTTCAGATAGAGCACAGAAGGGAACTGGTATGGTCATTGTTATGGTACCTTTTCCTTGCTTCTCATTGTCACGGCCCACACAGATTGAGAAACCACAATTGGCAACTCCCTGCATAACAATACAAGTAATTCAGGCATCACAATGAAATATGAGTTCATTAGCAGGGCAATCTTTAAATTTGACTAGTAGTTGATATGCTTCTTCTGAGCATTACCGAAGACAATGTGTTGGTGTTGACTGTTTCATGCTTTCCCATCAATCTTCTCCATAGGCGCTAATGTGCTCCTCATGGCGAAGTGAGAGATTCAGAATTGCCTTCTTTATCACTTTAAAGCCTCCCTCTTCTCTCATGTTTTTTGTATTGCAGAAAAATCAAAGAACACACTCTTAAAGGTCCTTCACTGAACAAAAATTCTTAACCAAGTCCATGTTATTTCTATGGTGTGAACTTGTTAGTTAGTATGGCATCCTGCACTGTTGCAGTCACCCTGAGAAGGAAGAGAATGCTTTTATCAATTTTGGGGTATAATAATGCGTAAATGGTGATGGTGAAGTCAGCTAACCTCTATTGGCTTTGGATCTTACATGAGGACAACACAAGCTTGCTCGGTTATTCTCTGTTGTATAAAAAAGATAAACAATCAAGTATTTAAATACCTCAGAACATGTCTGTATGCACTTATTTTGTTTGCTGTTAATGGAATTTTGTTATTTTCTTGAGCAAGTAATTGAAATTTCACCTAAAGAATTTATCTTGAACACCAGAGATGATCTCCTGCTTCAATTCCCATGCTTTGTCTGACTTGGTGTTCTCACTGCAAGATAGAAGCCAGTGTTGATAGCAACAGCTCTGTGCTTTTTTTTCTGTTTTCCTTTTTAAAATAACAAGCAAGCTAGAGGTCAGGTATTACCTGGCCCAGATCACCCTCCATTGGTGCTATTAATGTTGATACCAGCATATAAGCAAGCCTTGTAGTGAGCATCGGATACATCTCAGTCGGATGACTTATTAGCCCCAACACCATAGTAATGAGGCCCCTAAATGAAAATAAAACCTCGCATCACAATACAATTTTTTTTGTCATCAACTTAAAGCCTATTATCTATCAATATACAGGGAAATTCGTTGGGAAAAAATTTCTCACCTAGGAACCTTGATATCCTCCGATAGGCCAACCGAATGGCCATTGAACATTTATCTGCAATAGGGTGTTTTCTTGCTCAATCCAATACATAATGTGAACATTTAGCCCAAAAATATGAACTTGTCCATTTCAAAACTTTCTAATTCACGATATATAACTCATGTTTTTGGATCTCCCACCATGAAATGTCACTGATAACCTTTGGGTTACTTAATTTCAGCAACCCTGACGTGCTTGGTTGCTGGGATCGGCTTACCAGCTAATGTATATGAATTGGAAATAACCCGAAGACAAACAATAATACTCCGTAAACCAATTGAAACGCCCTTTCTCGTTTCATCAACCTGTTCAGATGATCTAACTGGTGGTCAGTGAGTTCTTTGTGATCCTCATTTGGCATTGTGTCCTCAGTGCCAAAATTCACACCATTTCTGTCTAGCCTGAAAAATAAAGCAGTGTAAGAAATAGACATATCTACTGAAACAAAAGCCCTATGAACTTAATCTCATGGAAGATAGTTCAAACAACGAGCTCTATCTGTATGACTTAGCCTTCTGGTATTAATGCGATTTTAGTTTTGAAAAGATAAAAGAATAGACTGAGTACTTCAAAGAAAGGGGTTTCCTTAGTAAGTGCCATTGCCGAAAAGTTGAAAACCGCTTTTTGGAGACTAGTTTCAAGAAGGACGGCTTACATTTTGAAGCATAAATAGTGAGTCTTATTGATTTCCCTAAAGACACTACCACAAATTTCCTTTAAAAGAAAAACTAAAAACAATGGCATAACTATGCTTCGCATTTCAGAACCATTTCAAGGTTATTCTCAAGCCTCATTCCCAAAAGCGAGCTTGCGAACAAGCAAAAAACCGAGGGCAGTTACAGAGTTTAAGAGATTAATGAAATTCCACCCCAGCAAGGATCAATCGTCAAACATGTTTTTCTGATATTTCCTTGGATCTAATGGAAGATCAACTCGTGAATATTGACAATGCACCTAATTCTTTCCTCTTGCAATCAAAAGGCAATCACATTGAAGTACTTTCTTCTCTCACAAACTTCGCACAATCGCAAATTGCCCTCGCCAACGGCTTTGGCGAAAATATCCATCAGATATCACCATGGCAAAGCAAGACTACCAAACACAACAATCATCAATATGGCCAATTGAAGTCACAGAACAAGAAAAACCTAAGATGAGAGTGGATACAAGAGAAACCAATTCCACACGAGGTCCACAACATAAGACTTCACACAATTGTCAACCAAACAAAATGTGCAGGACAACCTTGCTGAGATCAAAATGGAGAAGTCACAAATACGACCTCTTTTAATTTCAAAACATGTACTCGATTGCTTAAGGCGGTGCTCAAGATTGGCAAAGGGATTTTACCTGAGAACCCGTGCAGAATGGTTGAACAGCAAATCGAGAGCGTCGATCATGGTCAAATGCTAAAGATCGCCTTCACTGTCCTCCCCTCAAGCAGAAATATACCCTTGCGATTGATATCGCTGGATGAGACGAAGTAGGAATTTTTCCTCGTTTTTTTCTCGCACTCTTCGGAAGGAAGCGATGCGCCCAAACCTTTTAGCGATTTTTTTCATGTCCCTCCCCAAATCAAATCGAGTATGGAAACACGATATCCGAAAATTAAAAATGCAAAAATCTGGGAAACAAGGTCCCACATACCGTGAAGAAAATTAGGCTAGATCCGTCATCCAATGTTTTCGTGCGGGATATGAGCGATCTTGTCCCAATCCTCGCCGCTTGTCTTTTGCAACTCTCCTCCAATCCTCCGCAATCTTCGACGTATAGGTGAATAAGGGATGTGAGCCTTCGCATTGCTTCAGGAAATGACGTCAACGAGGAGCACTCACCGATGCGGAGATTTTGAAGTGATTGAAGGGCCTCGATCTGCTCTGGTATATCGTTCAAATTGCGGCAATCCCAAATTGTGAGACGCTCGAGATTGCGGGCCTGTAGAAGCCACTGCGGGAGAGATGTCAATTTGGGAAGCTCATAGATGCATAGGGAGCGGAGACTCGGAAGGCCTCCATGGAAATCCAAGATGTTGCCGCTTTCGTCTTTGGATATATCCAGCTCCTCACAATACGAAATAGAGAGATCCATGAGGCTCGATAGATGTCGCATACCTTGCCAGAGGGAAGTCAATTGACGACACTTTCCAATCGAAAGAGATTCAAGGGAAGTGAGACTTTGGAAACCCTCCTCGGGCAAACGTTTTAAAAACTTTATATTCCAAATAGATAGTGTCTTCAACTTATCAAGGCCAAGCATCATCTGATTTATTAACAACGCTCCGTTGACACGAATCAGAACTAACTCCTCAAGATGAGGAGTTAGTGGCATGGCTTTTAATTTTTCACAGCCCTCGATCTCCAATTTCAATAGACTAGGAAATGATGCTGGTGAAGGGGATGATTGGTCCGACTCGATATATTCCAATTCAGGCATATCCTTAATATTTAAAGACTTGAGGCAAGGTAGTTGGTCCAAAGTGGGGGAAGACGTTCACATCTTTTGCAAGCACCGAACGATACGTCAACTAAATGTGGCAAGAAAGATACAAGGCTATCCATCATCCACTTGGGAAAGCTCTCACCTTTATATTCCATGATCTCCAACCTTTGCAGATTTGGGGGCGGCTTCAGTCTATCAAATAGCACTTCATCTATTACTACATCATCGGTGTTGAAATCGCCCCAACTAAGTATCAAAGATTCCAGAGAATGCTTCCCCATCAATATCTCATCCTCGCATTTGACTTCCGCATTTGTTATGTATCCCAAATTTTCAATTGAAAGTTGTCCCCGGATGTTATTAAGCCCCTTTAGCTCCCCAAGTACGCAATAATTCTTAGCATGAGCTTTATCTTTGGGTAAAATGAAGTTTGTTAGCCTATGCAAAGAACTGATTTCCCCTATTCCACGTGGCAAATAACTAAGTTTCAGACAACCATCTATGTCTAGATTCCGAAGGCTAACTAACTTCCTTATATCACTTGGCAACTCTACGAGGGCATCACAGCAGTAGAGATTAAGTGTTTGCAAGCTTTGCAATTTCGTAATGGAGTTAGGAAGACTTTTGAGTGTGCGGTTGTGAGAGAGATCGAGATATGTGAGATACTTTAACTTATAAATGGACTGTGGCACCTTCTCGACCTTTATGTCTTGCAGATCCAAGATGCGCAATCTCTTGAAATTTAGAATTAATTGGCCTAGATCCACTCGACCTGTTGGTTCTCTTTCTTCCCAATATCTAGCAGTAGATAGAAATGTTCTTAGTGCACTTGCTTTCAAGCGTAAGATTGGAAGTTCATCCATCAAATTGAAAGTCGAACCATAGGATATATGACGAGTTCTTTCATTTATGATATTTGTGTCATCCCTTGCCACCCAACACCTGTTCCCTGCAACTAAGCAGGCTAGATCATGCATCAAATCATGCATCTTGCAAGTTTCCTCCTTCGTGTATGGATCTTTTTTAAAATCTTGGAAGAAGTTACTCCAACATAGATCCATGAAATATTCATGAGCAATGTCTTCTAAAAGCTTACCTGAATTTGATGGCTGGATAAATCCTTCTGCCATCCAAAGATAGACTAAAGTATGCTTCTCTATCTCAAAATCTTTGGGAAACAATGAACAAATGGCGAAACATTGTTTCAAATGTGAAGGAAGATGGTCATAACTTAGCTTGAGAATAGATATTATATCATCTTCCCTTTGAGACACTTTTGGGAGCTCAACATCTTTGAAACGTAACCATTCATCTTTAGTTTCCTTAAAGAATAATAACCTCCCAATAGTTCGAACAATCAATGGAACTTCATAACACTTTTTAACTATCTCTTTACCAATAGCTAGCATGCTAGGATCTTGTCTAGCCCCTTCTTTTCGACCAGCCATTCGCATCAACAAATCAAGAGAATCACTTTCAGATAAGCCATTAAGAAGAAGAGGCGGAGCAGGGGAGGTGATCTTTGCAACCAAAGGAAGGCGTGTAGTTATAAGGATCTTGCTTCCTCTAGCACCTCCCATCAATAATGATTTCAAGTTGTGCCATGTTTCTGATTTTGCATCCCACAAATCATCCAAAACTAAGAGATATCTCCTTCCATCAATTATTTTCCTCAGTTCAATTTGCAACATATCCATCACATTGTGGTTTGGTGGTTCTTTCTTCTCCCCACAAGCTATGATATTTTTCACTATTTTTTTCACATCAAAGTCATTAGAGATACAAACCCACATTTTCAAGTTAAAATGTTTACTAACCATCTCATCATTATACACACATTGAGCAAGAGCTGTTTTTCCAAGCCCACCAATACCAACTATTGGAAGTATGGAAACGTGCTCTTTCACATCCAAATCTAGTAAGAATTCCATGACCTTCCTTTTATCATTATCTCTTCCAATAATGTCTTTCCCACATGTAAACGAATACGTCTCCTCTTTCTCCCTCCGCTCTATCTCTGCTTGCAAATCCATAGGTTGTTTGTCCAAGTGGAAATTCTTTTCAGCCTCAATGGCTGCCATTCTCTCCCTCACTGCTCTTACTTTTCTACTCATCTTCAGTTCAAAAGCAAGCTGGTTTGAACTTGAGAAAAATGTCCTTACCTCCTTGATCATTTCATTGTCGCCCCTCAGTTCTCGTCGCGTAGCTTCTATATTAAATTCTTCAAGCACGTCCTGCGCGTCATAGAAAGCGTCTTTCAGTTTCTCAACCCAATCTTTGATTTGGGGACTCTGGTGGTATTGCTCTTCTGCATGGTCCAGCACAGCACGAAGCATGGTGATGTTGCTCTCGAGCGCCTGAAGTTCACGCTGGATGCCCCTAACTTTCCTACCTTTTGCAGTGCTTGAGTAATCAGATTGGCAAGGATGCTTCCAGCAATGCTGATGACAGCTTCTGCCATATTTGTTCTCTCTATCTCTGTGTCTGTCTCTATGGGGATGAGAAGATTTCAGTCCTGTCGTTCCAAGGCTAGAGTCTTCTCAGATGATGTATAACAAGTTTGTCCTTAAGATTAGATAAGCATACAATAATGGTAGATACTAGAAAATATTTAACTGACAAACACTAATTCCAAAGCATCCTATGTCATATAAGATTACATCCCATGTAATAAGTAAGGCGAGTTCCTATTAATACATTTTTCTAGAAACATTATGTTAAATTATACGAGATGATTGAGTTTTTTACTACCATACTGTTAAGTAATATGTCTAATTAACATTAAGGAAATTGGGAGGTAATTGAGTGATGACGTGGTTCGACCGTTAAGCTCCATTTTGCTGGACTTTCTTCTTAGTTTGGTTTTAATATATGATGCGTTATAAATTAAAACGAAACAAGGTAATCACAATGATCAGAGGCTTTTTAAAAAATAAAATTAATTTTGTGCTCTCATGTAAAATTCAAAATGTTATTTAAATATAAAAAGTCATTATTCAAATTACATATTAATGTTTACGTGTTGTGAAAATTTCATATGTTTAAAGACAAAATACTGTAAAATGTAGACTGAGACAACATTAGAATAAACAAAAATAAAATGTAAAAATCTATCAAGACAAGCCATTAGCTACGTTGGTGATGGTCTTGAAATCTGCTAGAGGTGGTGGACCATGTCATTGTCTTTTCTACGTGTCATCGTTTCTGTTTTCGTTACTTTCCTCTTTAAGGCGAATAGAGAGTGCAAGGTAACTTGTTGGTGAAGCAAAGCCACAATTTTTCACTTCTGTTGGCGGACAAATGAGAATCAGCATCCACTTACAAAGGCTACATAAAATGGCAATCATTTGAAATCATGTCCAAATTTATGAGTAATAGCATGAGTCTAACATGATGCTTGAGATCTTTAATAGATAGCAGGTGTTGCGCATTCTTATTCACTTATAATCACAATTAGTTGTTGTATTTGGTCACTCCCCCTTCCATGTTAGTCGCATGTTCATAGTTTCTATGGATGCTGAATCAATTACATTTAATTCCATTTCTTTCTAACCGCCCCTTGCTCTACCAGGATTTTCAAAAGAAATCATGAGACTCTTAGTATGTACGTAGCGAGTAATTTTTCATGTGACCAGTAACTTTTTACAAGATATTCGACTTCCAATATATAAGTAAGTACTCACCTATTTACATTATTAATAATTTTTTACATAAAAGGTAACCTATCTACATTGATTCTTACCGTCCCATGTATTTTTTTTTTTTTAAAAAGGACAAGTTTGAAAAAAAAAAAAAAATTGATGCTTTTTGCAACGTAACAGAAAATCTTAATTTGTAAGACCAAAAATTTACATGAAGTTTGTGACCTATTCATGGGATGAGTAAGTTTTGCTTTAAAAAAGTAGTTACCACCGACCCAGTTTAGTAAAAGAAAATATAGGAATTGACAAACAATATTTAAGCCGCCCACGGGTCTAGAAAGTGAAAATTAAAGTTTTTTTTTTTTTTCTCAGCAGCTGTAAATGAAAATCTCCCAAGGGGGCTAAAGAACAAATGGGCCCGGCTTTTTTCTGATGATGCCCATTTTCCTAGTTTCATCACCTGCTTTCCTTAGAAAACGGTGCACGTTCACATGCTTAAAAAATGGTGCACGTCCACATGCTTTCCTTAGAAAACAGTGCACGTTCACATGCTTTCCTTTTAATACAGTGCCGGTTCACATGCATGCCCCAGTTGTTTTGTAGTAAACACCGGAGTATTAAGATTAATAGAACTTGGATCTTGAGAAGACGGAAAATTATCATAGCTGCGGGGGCAACTTAAAATCTAACTTCACATGAATTTCCACTTTTGTTCGAATAAAAAACTGAAGAAAAGATCTTTACCAAAAAAAAAAAAAAAACTAAAGAAAAGATTATAAAGTATAAATTGTGAATGAAGTAGTATGAAACCTTTGTGTGCAAAAAATAAATTGCAGATTGGTATAGAAGTACGATGTGCGGTGGGATAACAAAAAAGCAAGCTGATGAGGATGCTTTTCAACTTTAGATTTTAAATTGCGGAATGGTAGAACGGCTCTTAAAGTTGGCTAATCTTCTTTTGTGAATTCCATTTAGAATTGGAAATTGGTACATGTTACATCTTCTTATGTGCCCAATTTGAAGAAGGCTAAATATCCTAAATATGTAAATCTTTACGCCATATAAGTCATATTTTTAAATCCAAATAAAAGACGTCGATAGTTTCCCTAAACATTCTTTATTTCATCAATCTATTCATTTTCAGAAAAGCTCTCTGGTTAGTCGCTATAAGAAAGCACGAACCTGGCTAATAGTGGGCTGATCGACGGTCGACCAACAAAGGCGAGGCCCCAACCGGCCAGATCAAGAGAGGACAGGAGACGATGTCGGCAAGACTAAGAGAGAAAGAGAGAGATGAGATAAGACGGCGTAGGCAAGACTCCAGGAAGAGAGAGATCAAGGGCACTGATGGGGAAAGTAATAGAGACGAAGAGTCTGAGAGAGAGGCTAGCTATGGGAGCGAGAACTAAAAGAGAGTAGCAAGGGTCTTTAAATATAAAAGATTTAGCACTGTTTTGTAGGGCTGTCAATGGGTCGGGTCGGGTTTTGACGTTACCCGACCCGACCCGAATAATAAGGCAATGTGTTCCGACCCGAACCGACCCGAAAAAGCATAATACCCGAGCAATATTGCGGGTCGGGTCCGGGTCGGGTTTCGGGTTTACATTTTTTTCAGAACAAAAAGTTTCACTAAAAGTAAACCAAGTTCTGCATCCTCAAACCCAGACGGAGAGGATGTAGTCCTCAATACAGATGATGCATCAAGATGAAGCAAAAAATCAATCCTCTACTTACTGTTGCAAAGCAAGAAATAAGTTCAGTGAAAGGAAAGTTATATATGTATCCAAGATGAGATCACTTTATCACAACCCATACTCTTGAAGAAAGCCAAGAAAAAATCGAACAAAATTACACTTTCGCCAAGAATCCACAGAGGGTGAATTTGTTTATATTAACTGAAAAGGAACAAAAGAGACGAAAGAGGAGAGAGTTCATTCAGAATAGAGGAACAAGAATTTGCAAAACCAACAAGCGAAAAGGAACAAACTTTTCTGCACAATCCAAAACAAAAACCAGAAACCACATAAAAAAACAAACACGGAATGATCACCCGCGAAGAACACACGGAGTTCCAAGCAAAGCACCGCGAGATTCAATGTCGTTCTCACTTCACAAGCATTGGACAGAAAAACAGAGCAAGCTCCGAGCTTTCCAACAAAAGCCCGAAAATTAGGACGAAGGGCGACGAGAAAACGAAAACCCACAAGAAGGGAAAAAAAAAGGGAAGGAGAGGGCGGTGCCTGTATTAACGATCGTAAGGCAAGACCATGAACCGCCAGAGCTTGATTCGCCAGCTGCAAATTGGGGACGAAGATGGCTCGAAAGAGGAGTGACGGCGGAGATCTTATGGCGAAGCGAAACCCTAGAATGCGAGGAGCAAAGAAGAGGGCGGCGGCAGAGTCAACAAGGAGGCGAAGTCGTTCACGGCGGTGGCCGCAGAGTTGATGACCGAAGAAGGCGCAATCGTCGATGGCGGCAGTGTCGACGAGAGGAGACAGCGAGAAGGCAGAGTCGTCGGCTTTGGGTGTGGAGTGTTTTGTGTTTGGGTGAGATGTTTGTTTCATTATTTGGAGTAACTAATGCGTTCACGGGCCGAACACTGTTTCGACCTAACCCGATTTAAAATATGTTTATTTGCTTATTTTGTCATCATTACCCAAATAATATTAAGAATTACGCTTATTAAGTAGAGCTGTGACGAGGTTCATTTGAATTTATGACGTGCTAGCTAGTCTAAATTCTTCAAAAACTACAAAATAAGGATTCTATTCATTGTAATATCGGTTCTATAGATGATATCGGCTTGACTACCCGTATCGGCATCCCATCGAACGCCGGTTGAGCACGTTCTAAGCTACTGGATTGGTCTGTCAGAGCTTAACCAGCCGGGCCGGCGCCGACGGCAGATCTGGTGAGTTGGTGAGACGGGTCAAAGTCCTCCACTCAGCTAAGGCAAGTTGGTTAGGTAGAATAGAATTGCCCCCAAAAGATGATAATTACGATTATAGCCCAAAAGAGGGAAGTTTATAAATCGTAATTGTAAAAGTAACGAGAAAAAAAATGGACATTTAGTCCCCCACTAGTTGATGTCTACGTTCACCGGCTGTTCTTTTCTATCCAATTGACTTTTCTATCTCGTTTGTAGGACGTAAATTGGCTTTGTTGCTCCACTTTTGACATCTCCCCTCTTCCATTGCTACATGAGTGTCTCTTTTTCCATTACTAGTAGAATTTCCACATGCTACATGTCTTGCTTAAAATTAACAATACCAGAAATTAGTATAAGAAGGGGGCCAAGAAGACCTCTCCAATAGTCATGGGTTTACCAATCATTGAAGAGAACAATAAGGGTTGTGGTGAAGCTAAGTGATAATGAGCCGATGGAGAGAGAAAACTATGAATTTTAGGAAGACCAAGACTTTCACCTATCAAAAACATTAAACAAAGACCAAGACTTTCAAAGATGCTCATAGGAGGTTAGAGAAATCAATATAAAATATTTTTTTTGTCCACAAGTGCTTGTTTGTGATAACTTTATAAAAATAGAGTTATTTTACCTATTTTAGGCAACAATTAATGCATTATCTATGAGAAAATATTTCGATTTCCTTTCGATGATTTAAATGTTCTTTGTTTATGCAGAATATTGAGATTTGGAGAAGATAAGGAAAAGAATGGCAATTATCGGGAACTCAAATAAAAGCAGCGAGTGGAAGATGGATATCAAATCGGGAAATTCTTGATTTTGTTCCGATGTTATCTCGCAAGCATTGAGAGATAGATATTTTAGATTTCCTATAAATAGGAAGAGAGAGCAGCTAGGTTTTTTTAGCTAGATTGTTTTCCATTGTTCGAGAGTTTTTCAAGTATTTTGAAGAGAAGACAAAAGTGGTGACAGAATTCTTGTTCTTTGATTCAAGATCTTGGGTTTGATTTATATTTATATTTTTATTCCTTATTCTACTATGTTCTAATTTTCTTTTGTTAGAGCTACGATGTAGCCTAACCATGATGATGTGAATTTCATGATTTTTATGTTCTACAATTGATTTCATTCATGTGAGTTATTTATTATTGCGTTTAATGCTTTTGAGTGACTAGCTACCACTTGAATGATCGATGTGCATGTTTGAGATCGAGAGGTGATAATATGCAATTGCTCATTATAATATATAACCATGAATTAAACGTGGATAGAAACATACCACGTTATTTGTGTAGCTTTCGGTGATAAGGTGATCCAAAAGACTCATTGTAAACCGGGAATATTCATAGTTTTTAATACACTCATGTTTATTTTAATTCACATAGAGATATAATAGATTAATAAGCTAAGTAGGTTTGCTATACCTAGAGATAGGATAGTAAATAGATTAGGAAATTCTGCTATCACATGTTTAATATCGTTCTAGTATTCATAACAATATGAAATTCATATCTAATGGTTACGGTGAAATCGGATGCTCTAACATATTTATTTGATCGATTTTACTGCATTTAGTCTACAAATTTCTTTTTTAATTCATTCTTAATTATATTTTGATTTGTTAGATAAATTTTAGAATTAATCTATTTTAGTATTTAATTAGTTTATTAATCATCGATCTCCGTGGGAAGATACTTTATCTCATCATTATATTACTTGTTCGATACGTGCACTTGCGTTTAGACTTTTACGAACATTTTGCAATATTTAGAGAATTTCCCCATAGACTTTGTTGGATATCGTGTGCCTTTTTGTCTGGAAAGTGAAGCAAAAGTAGATAATTTCCATGCATTACATGTGAAGCAATAGTGAAGCACTTTAAGAAAAAGCAATAATGGGAGAGAAACTTTAATCAATTCCACATAGAGCAAGACTTTGTGAAAAAAAAAAAAGTGATGATTAGAGAAAAACTTTAACCATTTCCAGGAAGACCAAGACTTTGCTAGATGTAAATTGGCTTTGTTCCTTCACTTTTCACATTTCTCTTTTGTCACTATGTGAATGTCTATTTTTCCATTGCTAGTGAAATTTTCATGCGTTACATGTAAAATTAACAATACTATAATTTTCAATTAATTAGTTTCATGTTTAATTATATTGGGGTTTTTCATTCATTAATCTCTATTGTACTTGTCTATTAGAATTATGTCTAGGTTTTCATTTACAAGTTTAAGTTAGATAAAAGAAAAAAGGCAAAAAAAAAAAAAAAAAGAACTTGAAAAAAAAGCAAAAAACTGAAAAAGAAAAAAAAAAATCAGGAATAGGCCACCGTTGCAGTTGGCGCTACTAGCCGGACTAGCCATCACAACCAGTCACCTTAAATTACCTAATGACTAAACTGACTTAATCTATAAGTATATTCATAATTAAAAAATTGAAATATAAAATTGACAATTTCTTACATGCGCCATAAAAAAATTAGATTCAACGTGGAGCTCACTTCATTCAATAGTGGATGTGAGCTGGGCTTACATGCACTGGGTTCATTCAAAAAATTTCCCCCATCTCGTGTCTAAGACTTTAACAAGAGTTGCTACCAAAACGAGTGAGTCTTTCTTGAAAAAAGAAGAAGAAGGGGCTTAGTCTCAAGAGACCAAATTCTCTCATTTATTACGCCCATGAAGCTGCAGCTTTGAAGCCCAACAGACTAAATTCCTTCAGCTTAGTTATAATTTTTTTTTTTTTTTTTTTTTTTGGTAAAAAGCTTAGTTATAATTGTTGTAGTTGGCTTATCAGAGAAAAGAGGAATAGTTAAGAGGTAGAAAGAAGAATCAAGAAAGCTGGAAAAGTGAAGTGAAAAGCATGCTAGAGAGAGAAAGGATCCGGTTCAAGTTCGCTAGGAACGTCTTAACACGTTGGATTAATGTTGTGCAAGCAGCGCTTGATAAGAATTCAAAGACTTAATTCTCCTGATTGATGAAATTTTTTTTAGATTAAGCTGTAATTTCAATTCCGTTCGGGTTTTAGGTTGCTAGGTTGATTAATTCAATTATCCGTAGAGTGAGAATTGAGTGCCCGAAGTCAACACCTCTTGTATTCTACGCTTTTACCAGTGTAGTTCCTTTTGGCAGCTTGCCCAGTCCATCTAGAAGTCTTATTGCAACACCGTTTTCTTCGTTAAACTCAACGCAAAGGCTACTATGTTATGTGAAATTTTAATGATTTTTTAAAATACAGAAATTTCTATTATTACTTAGAAATTATGAGAATTGTGAAATTATGGAACATGGTTTGTAGGATATACAAAAAATTTCAAGTCGATCTCGTGAATTCAAATATAAATATCAATTGTGGAAAATTCTAATTCCTTTGAAAAGTTCAGTGCGATCATTGAAGAAAAAGCATTAGTGCACGTGACATTAGAAAGATCTAATTTTTTCAGTTTTCTAAAAAATAAAATTAACTAGTTTTCGCAAAAAAAAAATTATTATTTCATATGATTGAAACAGTAAAATATCAAGCATTTTAAGCATATAAATAGATATTCTTATATGGCATGCTCTTTTAAAAAGTTAGATCAAGCATTGGATATTTTTTAGCCTCTCTAATATGGAAATATTCTAAACTAAAATATATATATAGTGTGTGTTGGGGGGCATGCGGAATCAATATTTTTTAAAAAATCGTTAATTTTGGGTGAAGGCTTGGTCCTTCATTTCTTAAAAAGGATGGCTGGGCAATCCATTCCTTCTCGCTATGGATGTGAGTCACGGTGACTATCAGGAGAAATGAAAAAGATCGAGAGTACTCGACTCATATAAGTTTGATTTATAGTTCTATGTGTGTTCTTAGAACGGCGAGATTGAACTTGGAGATATGCCAAGCGGTCTTTGAATTGGAAAATCGCCTGGTTTGATTAATACCTATGTCCCCATGTGATGTAACTTACCAAATCAAAATGCAAGTTGGCCTTCGAAGCGTTGGTCTCTAAAACGGTATGAGCCAGACCTGGTGTCGATCCTCTTCTTTCACGGAAGCCTTCGATTCTCCTCGGAGATCAATCAAAACCCAGAGCCGACCAAGTAAACTGGAAAATCCTCCGAGGGAAAGTGGAGATGGTGGGAGGTGTGCAAGGAGCGAGCAAGAGGCGACCAGATGCCGTCCGGACGCAGGCGGTGATCGTGAGCTCTCGCGAGAGAATTGGATGACGTTGTCGCGCAAATGGGGGAGAGAGAGCCATGCGACCTCAAAACGCACAGGAATTGGAGCCAAAAAAGCCGGTTGGATCCACTAACGTCGATCGTCACTGCCGACGCCGTCCAAGACTCCCTCTGGTTAGTTGAACAACTGATTGTGACCGATAAAAGCTCTCTATTCTGTTTTGAGTGTCGCACGTGTGAAATAGAGACCGAGAGCTTTGTTGTTTGCTAGCAATGAAAATTGTTCACGTCCGAGATTATATTACTAACAACTGCAATTCGGTCTTGATGATCTCATGCTGATTGGGTTGTGATTCTCGCTCTCTCGTTGCGTTTCTGGTGAAATGCCTGAGCCGTATTAGTCTAAATATGACTTTGAATCTGACTGACATCGTCTTTCTGCTTGAATGATTCATCGTACCAGTTGAATAGGTTAAGTAAATCTAAACCGATATCCACTTTTGAGTCCATTCCCGAATGTCTCGGTCTTGGTAGCCTTCTGGTACTCTAAGGCAGATAAACTGGACTCTCTGAAATTAGCTAAAAATGAGGATTCCGGTACTCTAAGGCAGATAAACTCGACTCTTTGAAATTAGTTAAAAATGATGATATGTTGAATTGTAAATACTCTGTCGATGGTTGCTGGTGCGCTCATGAAGCATAGGCTGATCATGGAGACTAATACATTGTAGTGTGGATCCCATTTGCTGTACATATCTTTTTCTAATAGTGAATTCCAAATCATGTCATCTCTGCGAGTGAACGTGAATATGTGTTCACCGGATGAAAAAATAGTGTGGCAGCCGCCACGTTCTTGTTGCAAAATTAAATGACAAAAAAGGTAGAATTGAAAAGTAGTTGGAAATTTTTTCTAAAAAATAAATATGAAACGTTATAGAAAAAAAAAAGTAGATTCGTGTCTTCACAAATCTACAATGATGCAGATCTATTAGAAAACTTGATACGTCTATAATCATAGGCAATGTATAGCTTTTTATAACTCAAAAGGGATGAATAGACTCAAAGCTCATGGAACACCCCATTATAAAATAAATAGTTACAAAAACAGGCCACACTATTTCCACACTCGAAATGGAGGGAAAGGTTGAAAGGGATTAAAAAAAGGCAAGAAACGTTCTCATATGAGTGGGGAGCTCCATTTATTTCTAATTCACTTATGATCGGACCATCATCACAGCCATTATGCCATTTCAAAATAGAGGCAAAATCCCAAGAAAATCATCAGTTTGACAAGTTCTGGAAATTCTCTCCCTAATTTATTAGATAATAATTTCCAATAAATTGGACAAATTGCGTCACCCTAAGTTAAAAAAGATGAATAGTGCTAGAGACACTCATATTGACATATTTAATTGGCTCAAACTTTATAATACTCAAACAATAAATAGATTTATAAAAATTAGATAATGTCACCATTTTGCCACATCTAATGGAAACTGAAGGTGGTATTGGTAAAAAATCTTCCAACAAGGAATGCGTTCATCAGTAGTTAAGCGCACAGGAGTAGACTTATTGCTCTCAGACATTTCAAAAAAGAGACTAACTTGAGCTGTTCAAGCGCAACATCTTGACAACATTCAAGAGGGTTTGAACCACAGCAGCATCTGCTACCTTGGAAGCTGCTCTAAGTTATTAAAGAGTTGAGATTCAAGGTACTAACCCCCTTTTAATTACAATGGGCATGCCTTTTCAAAGGCTTGTTGCTCTTTGCGGCATAAATCGAACTCGTTTGTGTGGTAATACATGCAACCAACATAAGCATCCATCTCTTTTGTGCACCTCTGGTGAAGATCTTTCAGTCTGCATAGCCAAAAATACATGGTTTAGATACTGCAATGGAAAGTGGTAAGTAAAATGCAACAGCTACTTTTATCAGTTGAAAGAGGTGTCACAAATTTTTCCAGCACCTCCATTTGAGTTTCCAAAAAATCCATTTGTATCAGACTTCTGTGGGCGAATGTCATGAATCATTGACAGTAAAGCTTATAGCCAGTTTGTATTTGCCAATGCAAGGGTTGTGCAGCCCAAATATGAAACAGAGTGATGCAACAACTAAGAGGCTCACAAGTATGTCTGCATCTAAAACTATGAAAAGAAGTAGACTGCATTCCTCTCACTTGAAATTGAAAGTGCATAGCCCATAAGTCAGTCACCAAGCCGTGTGCTCTGTATATCAAGATCATCAAGTATCTAGAATGAAATCCCTATCATCAAATGGTGTAAGCAAAGTCTACTGATCCAAGCGAAAGTCATAGATCCCACACACATCTTTATGGAGAGAAAACTCAACCATACTGATTCTAAAGCACTAAGTCTTAAATGCTGCACAAAACAGAAGCCCGACCATATGACTACCTTCAAAGCAGAAATAATTGTTCTCCCAAGAGATTTGGAATTAGGATCCAGAACTAAGACCCAAGATACTACTCAACTACATTTGATTTAACCAAAATGATAAAGAGGTTTGAGGAAGGAAGCTCCCAGCCAGATGTGAAAGGAGCTCCTTGTGAAGTACTATATACGGTGGTGTAGGAGCGAATGAAATAAGGGATGGTCGGCGTTGAGAAAGGAATAGAATCAAAAGAAGAATATTCTTAATGTTTGATTCGGATAGAAAAATGGAATGCCCCTTGCTTGTGTTTTTTTTCTCAATTCCACTTGAATGTTCCTTGCATTGAAGTGGCAAAGCTAAATGAGTCTTTTTCCCCAAATGTACCTTTCCTTCTCTCTCTCTTTTACTTTTATGGAAGAGACAAATTTGAGAAAACAAACAAGCAAGGGGCATTCCCTTGGAATTCTTGTTCCTATCCTAACAAAATTTTGTTCAATTCTTAGTGGAATGTGGATGTAAAGAAGACTAAATTGTCCATCAAAATCCATTCAAAAGATTGCATGCTTAACCGCATATGAACATGGATAACTAAAAACTGGCCAAAAGGGAATTGAGAAGCGACCCCATGTCAGATACCCGACGCCATGTTCTGTGTTCTCCAGACCATTAATGACTCCCTTACGAACTCGTATAGGGAGGAGATGAACTTGAGAAAACACACAAGCAAGGGGCATTCTGTTGGAATTCTTGTTCCTATTCTCACAAAATTGTGTTAGAAACTTCGTGGAATGTGGATGTGAAGAAAACTAAATTGTACATCAAAATCCATTCAAAAGATCGCATGCTTAACTGCATATGAACAGGCATAGCTAAAAACTGGCCAAACAGGAATCGAGATGCGACTGTACGTCAGATACCCGAAACCATGTTCTGTGCTTTCCAGACCCATTATGACTACATTTCGAACTCGGTATGCAAACTACCTTATATCAAATCCTTCCCCCACACTATCCTTAGCTGCTAATGATTCCAATTGCCCATTTTCAAGACATTCACAAGCAACTAAGAAAATCCTACGCTCTACTCTTTGGAGTTTTCTCAGCAACATTCCCCACATCACACATGCCAATCTAACGACGCAAGAAATGCCCCCACTTCCTCGCTTTTCAGATAAGCGAACTGACGATGCGGCAATAACAACAACAACAACAACAACAACAACAACAATCATAACGAAGGCGCGCGCGACCGAATCGGGAAGCATCAAGAGAGAAAGAATCACGCTCACAGGTGGAGCACGCAGCGGGTGACTTGCTGACCCTTCTCGAGGCAATTCTCCGGGTTGGGGTCCTTCTGCTTGCACTTGAGGAAGGCCACGTTCTCCGACAGGCAGCTCGCCCCGATGTGCTTCGACGACGCCGTCAGCACCGCCGACGTCGGGATCGGGCCCCCGGCGGCGTCCAGCGACGTCGCCATCCCGGCCGACATCGAATTCCTCTTGGGTTGTCTTCTCTTCCTTCTTGGTCTTCCCTGCGGCAGAGAAGATGGGTGAAGCAGATTCTTCTTCAACGAATGCGTGATCCGGGAATTCAAGACCAAGAGAACTCCAGATCGAAAGGAGAGATCTTTGAATTTCTGGGCAAAGTCGTCATCTTTACCTGATTGACTGTTCGCAGTTGCAGCAGAGAGAGAGAGAGAGAGAGAGAGAGAGAGGATTCTGCAGTAATAGATGATGATATTCTCAACATCCGCAGTGAAAGTAATTCTTTTGAAATACTTTCTTTTCTACGAATGAAAGGTTAGTTAATGAGATTTTAGAATTGGCCAATTGATAAAATCCATCTCATTTCGAGGTGTGTTTATGTTTACAAGAAATATTTGTACATGGAGAAAAAATCATTAATAATCTTAAATTATACTCACCGTGACACACTTATTTTTATTTTTTATAATATGAAAAATTCTAAACTTATATCCATGCGATAAATTTATTCTAAAACATTTTCTTGTGATACTAAAGATCTCGAACTTTTACTCTCATGATACATTATATATAAATTTTTTTATGTCATTAAATTAATTTTAAGTTTGGGATTTTTTGGGTATAAGTTAAGGTTTTTCAGGTCACAAAAAAATTTAGTGTAAATGTGCTATAGTGTGCATTGTGTAAGGCTTCTTGTTGCTTTTTCCATTGAAGTTTCACAAATTAGAATTCAAATTTACTTTCTTGAGAAATTTATAATTAATGAAATTTGGGATAATATTAAGGGTTAACACTACAAAAAAAAATCCTAAATTAATATACTTGTGCCACATCCAAATTAATTTTAGTGCCACAAAAAATTTCAAATTAGTATTCTTATGATTTATTTATCCTAAATCATTTTTCATGACACAAAATCATAAATCGGTACATTCAGGTTGCATTTATCCCATTTTTCTTAGTTTTTCATAAATTTTATTATGGATGTATTACTTTGAAATTATGTACTAGGCTGGAATTTTCGGTAGTATCATTCCTAAAATTAAATTTTTTCTTCCAGCCTTATGTTTTTTCATCAACCCGAGTCCCAATTTGTCCCAAGAAAAGCCAAAGTCAGGTTTTAAAGGGGCACTCTCATAATTTTGCGGACACAAGCGTTTCCATTTATGAGAGAGAAATTCAGAGGTATTGTGTTAATTTTTGATCTCTGATTAGTGTTTATAATCAATTCTTTACTTGTGTTCTCATGTATTTGTAAAATGAAGTTCAACTATATGTGTTTGTGCTGAAATTACAAGAATTAGGCTCAGCAGTTGATTGTCGAGAGGCCAGCGTAGCAGAGCCATGATCAGGCCGGGGGTGTTTACTAGATTTGGTTACAAATCCCCCCACGATTAACCCTTTCCTCAATTTTACGCCTCTAGGAGGACCAGCTGCCTTCATTTCTAGGATACTGGACTAGCAATCGTCAAGAGGCCAGCGCAGTAGAGCCATGATCAGGCCGGGGGTGTTTACCAAATTTGGTTACAAATCCCCCCGCGGTTAACCCTTTCCTCAATTTTACGCCTTGATGAGGGCTCCGATTTGGCGTAGCAGTTTAAGGTCTTGCTAAGGACCAAAAGTTCAACTATATGTGTTTGTGCTGAAATTACAAGAGTTAGGCTCAGCGGTTGATTGTTGTTTGAGTTCAACGAACTGGAAATGTCGGTACAACTGCATTTCTTGTGCCTTAGATAGACACAGGCAATTAAGAAAGGAACACAAACTTGATCTTGATTCTTGGATTTTGAAGTCTAGGTTTAGGACGATTCGAACACCCGATCGTAGGCTCTCGAAATTGATGGCGGGATATCTCGAGCTAAAATTATAGATTATATTAGATCAATACATTGTTGGGAAGTGAAGGCACATGAGATTGAAGAATAGGAAAATTGGAAGTCAAAGTAAATTATAAGCCTCTAAGAATACTGATAATCATAGGCCTATTCGTGGTGGCTCTAGCCATTTCGGCCATGGCAATAGAGTCAGCTTTTATCTCATCAAATTTAAGCTTCCTTTGTTTTAGGGTAGATAAATAATTGAACCTTAAGGGATGAGATAAGCTGTGGATCCGAGAGAACCATATTGAAGTTTGAAAACAACGTAACGAACACTATTCTTGCACTGAGAGTAGTCTGGATGGTACCAATGCCTTGAAAATAATGACTTATATTGTTTAAAATAAATAGTAAATGTAAAAAAATACTTTCATCATTGCTAATCATTTATGTCCAAATATTTACTGGGATTATGAAAACATTTTTCATTTATTCATTATTGTAAGAAAGTTAAGCGATCATTTTTAAGAAGATATTTTGTAAATTATTCATTTTTCGCAAAATATTTTGTGAGCCTTACATAGAATTTATTCTAAATGATTCTCTCATTTTGTCAGTTTCGATCTCCTTTCAAAGATTTTTTTTTTTTTTTTTTTTCCTTTAACTTGCGAACGTAGTCTAACAATTGTTTTGGCGTTTAGTCTACTATCCAAGTCAACTGAGAACAAAGAGAAAGATAGAACCGACGCGTTTAGAGTGGAATGCTATTACTTTTGGAATGATAATGGGTGCCGCGTGTTTGATCTAATGCTATTCCAGTTTATAAAAATCGGAATGGGGATTGATGGATCCCGTGAGGATGGAGAAATCGCTGGCCTTGTTGGAGAAACAGGCGAACCTCTTCATGGAGTCTTACCGGCGGGCCGAGACAGCAAAGAAATAGGCAACAACCGACGGTTAGACTTGGTAGGATTTGGTGGCGATACGTTCAGGGTTTTGATTTTGGTTGGGGAACTTTGGAGGACTTAAATCACTGTATTGCGGATAAACTGCAGTTCTTCATTAGTCACAATCTTATGATGCTTCTCGAATCAACTGCATGGCTGTTAAGTAAGCCTTTAATCATCAAAATGTCTGCAATATTGATGCAACGACATATTTAGCTTCCCGAGCATTGGATTTTTCAGCGGGAAATGTACTTCGATTTTGAATCACATTTCCTTCTTGCAGTTGTTCTTTTCTCATGCCACAGTGGAGAGTTGTAATCTTGTTCTCTTTCTTCACTTCACAACCATCAAACTTAAAAAAAGAAAAAGCAGAAAGAGAATGAAAATCAAATGAGGAATTGCATCAGGTGCGAGTCTCTGGTGTAGTGGGGTGGCGACGACTGGGCGGATGGGCTGATCCATGTGCCAGAGAGCAGCGGAGATGCTGGGGTGGCTGCAGATGTGGAGGAGACAGAGGAGCTTATTGAAAGAGCAGGCGGCACCGGTTGGGCAATGCAGTGACGGGGGCAGCTACAAGGAAAGAGGTGAAGATTAAGGATAACAAAGAGGCAGTTTGAGGAGTTGTTGGGGAAGCCAGACATAAAGGAAAGAGGATCCACTCAATTTCATTTCGCAACAATGGATTTCAGAGCTCTAGAGCTCGTCATAATGCTGCTTCTTCTCGACGTTCCTCAGTACACTCTCCTTGGCATCGGTACTCAGGTTGCGTCAAGCTCACTTGTATATTAGTTCAAGCTCATTGCAGGCCTTTGCTGAATCTCCTTCTGTCAACATCAGTGTGCAAATGAGAGTTTCCACCTCCGGCCTCATAAGGATCCTCAAGCTTGGGAACCCCACGTAGGTTCTCTCTCTTCGACCCATCAGTTTGCTTTAGGTCTTTGCTCTGCTTGAAATTTTCTGGTGAGAGGAGCGAGTCGACAGTTACAGACGCTTCCACTGCATTATAGCAAGCATAAACAAAAGTCTCCTAAAAATCAATCGGTCAATTTCGTTAAATTCACTAAAGAATGTCCAACCCTTTTGTAGGAACTTGTCAGATAATGCGCACTTCAATCCGAAGCTGCTAGTGTCAAAGTTTCCTTGGTTTGAGAGACAAACGCAGGATTGTCATAAAACCCATGAATGACTCAAAGTTTTGGGCTTTGAAATTGGCATTCTATCACTTATCACAACACTCAAAACATGGTTGTCAATCTGATTGGTCACATACTCGACATGTGTCCCTCCCTTAATAGTAGCTATCCCATTCACCAAGCTGACCTGTTTTAGAATTCACAATGTTAAATTCGTTCAGTAGTAATCTAGCTCTATATTCGCCCGTTACAGAAGAAAGTATTCAAACTACCTGTTGAAACTGTCCTTCGCTCAGGCTTAGACAGACTTCCACCACTCCTCACAGTCTCCTGAATCCTGATCCAATCAAGCAAATTTAGTATTCAGAATACCATTCCGAACTACAAAATGACACTAATCAGACAAAAAGAAAGGAGAGAACCTTGGGAGGAAGGAACGTTCTGGTCTATTTTCATAGGCATATTTGAGACAGAGGCATGTTTTCACAGGAACCCTTTTCCCGTTCACCTCGATCTTCTGTGTCTTCCCGAGACACCCAGCCAAGTCAATCACACGCTTTTTCATCAAAGCAACCACATCATCTTCAAGGTGGGTCATGTTAAACTTTGCCAAGTCTGGCTTGAATGAGACCTTGGTGCAGTTTCCGCCTGCCTCGCATGCCTTAATATCAGGTGGGCCTTTCAATCTCATGTTTTGTTGAGAAAACCTTTAAATCAGTGGAACGGATCAGTATAGGAGTTCAACCAAAGCAATCCCGCTAACCCAATGAAAACCAAAATGAGTGCGTTTGCTATCCTAAAAGAGTAGCCAAAAACCTTGAGCAGAAGATACTACATGACCTCCCAAAGAAAAAGCAGCACCATCCCGAACGAACAAGGGCAGCTGAACTGCAATAAAGAAGAAGGCAAAACCTAAACGGAAAGCCAAACAACAGCTACTAACGGAGCATGTCGCTGCCTAAAACACTTGCTGCACTTGAAGCCCCGCTTCGCTGCCACTGGAGACGAACTGTCAGCCACCAAAACCCAAAACTGATTCTCTCTGGTTTGAAGAGATTTTTTCCAAGCAGAATCTCCCAAAATGGAGTTTTTAGCTTGCACTTCAGGCCATTATTGCCATCAGCAGTCTCAATAACAAACTCAGCGGAGAATAAGCTTAGCACCATTCCCATTCCTCTTCCCTCAGTCGTCGTCTTTATCGCGTCGTCGTAGCTATAGCCCGTTTTGTTATGAAGTCAACGACCATAAAACTATTTTTGGACTCCCTGAAGGCGACCGCCGACGCGGAGAAGCACCTGATCAGCTGTGCACAACAACGGGGAGTTGATTTTCGGGCGTTTGCTGACCAGCTCTAGCTACGACGACACAATAGAGAAGGCGACTGGGGGAAGAATTGGGAACGGTGCTAAACGCACGAATGCGTTCTGGCGGTGGCGGGTCTCCTCGATGGTCTCGCCCTTCAGCACTGGGGAGCGTCCTGGGCCATGTGGACACGAAAGCTTGAATAACTAAACGAAAGGGTAGTTGGTCCTTTCATGCGGTTATCGAGTACATCTAGCCGGAGATGCAGGCTGACGGAGACGCGAAGTTGATGGGGAAAACTGGGAAGAAAAGGTATTCCAAATGATCGGCGAAAACTAAGTGTCAAATCAACAGGCTTTCACAAGATTCGCATGCCATGTAAGACCTCAAATTACAATTCTAATTCTACTTAATTTTTTGTCTTATAATAAAATCCTAATTTTTTGGCTTATAATTCTACTTAATTTTTTGGCTTGATCCTAATTTTATTACGAACTTTCTTTTTGTCTTGCAAAAAATCACCAACTTTTTACTTGAATTTCAAATTATGCCCATTAACCTTCTATCCAAAATTTCTTATTAATGATCAAGAGATTGGAAACTCATGAGCACGTGAGCTGTTGGAGCGTCCCAAACTGAGCGTCTTGAGTGCGAGCTCTTTGATTACGAGAGATGAAAAACTCCCATGCATGAGAGATTGAAGACTAAGGGCTCAATTGAAGATCCTCAAGCGAGATGTGAAAGTAATTGAAGAAAGCTAACCTTAATTACTTTGGTTAATACCTAAATTTTAGATTAAAGAAGATGCCATTTGGAATGATTACGCGGAAATTCATCTCCAAAGGCACCTTCTTGGATTTGGAAATTTAAGAAAAAAAACTAGAGCAATAACGCCACGTAAAATTGTTAGGGGCAATTTTGGATGAAATGAAATGTTAGCAAAATAGATATGAGACTCAAGTAAAAGTTAATGAATTTTTATAAATTTATTGTAGAATTGAGAGTGAATTTGAAATTTGAGGTTTTTTTTAGAGTAGAATTGAGATTAAAGGTTGTTGACACCTAAATTTTGACGATTCGATCATTCATTTATTGCATAAAAAATTTGGGACTAAACTTTAGCACCTAAACAAAAATATTAAATCACATTACATATAGTTATTAGGAGCATGTTTCAATATAGTTGCATTTTCATGGACCGGTAGCATGTTTCAATATAGTTGCATTTTCATGGACCGGTAGCGAATGGGCTTAAGTTCTGAACATAATTGCATTGGATTGGTTGGCGGCAGATGAACTCGGGTAAATGGTTTTGAGCTTTATTGAAGTTAAGCCCGCGGTAAGTGAAAGATTGGAGTAAGCTTCGTAATACGAATCCAACATTTGGTATGATGTTATCCATCAAATTCATCCAATGACAACTTTCAAAGTTAAACAAAAGGAATTTCAATAATTAGCCTGGCTAGATGAAAGTTCTTTTTAAATCACAAAATTTGCAAAATTTAGTTGACAATGACTAAACCAAACTGGCCGATGCTGAGTAGTATATGCGACCTTTCAAGCCGGGGATGAAAGAAATTTGAAAAAATACCAAGCACAAACACTACAAAAGCGGCATGTGCAAATCCTACAAAGGTTATTATCTTGTAAGACAGATGCGGCTTCAGAAATAAGGTAATTTTGAGTCTCTATGCATGAATAATTATAAATCAATCTCAACATATTTTGGTTTTGTACAAACTATCATTAACCAATTAAGGATTATAAAAACTTCAAGAAGTACAAGTGGTTGAAAAAATCTTGGAGTATTAATTGAAATATTTGACTAATCGTTGTAACAGTCGAATAAGGGCGGGATGTGACAATTTTTGGAGTGATTGATGGGTTCATTGTACTTGCGTGAACAAAGAATGAATTAAAAGTCCATCGATTTAAATCGCGAGCAAGCTTTGTGTAGTCAAGTTAGTCAATTAAGAGGAGGAGAAGGTTGTCGGAGGTTCTCGAGATAGAGGTGAAAATTCAAATTCCAGCGAAAAATATATAAAACATGAGAAATCAAAACTCAAGTGTTCTAAGCGCAACAAATTTGAATATTAAAAATCTGAGTGCCAAGCAAAGATGTGGTACAAGCATGCAAAACAAGCGCACGCAATTGATGCTGACGAAAACATAGTGCTAGCATGCAAAAAGGATGACTAGAGCACCGTGTACAGCAACATCTATTATTGACATTTGTCCTTAGTATGTACTCGGACTTGGAGGTTTGTCCATGCCATGAGATGAACAGTGGGAGCCGCATTTCACACTAGGATCCTAAGAAGCAGCATCCCATATTATTTACTATTCAAGATGATGTGAGAAATTTACCGTGCACGATCAGTTTTGACAATCAGACAAATTGGTCAAGGTACTAATCCACGGTTGCACATTTGACATCGGGGTAGAGTTCTGAAGCTTCCACACAGAACTACGGCTCAATCTCAAAGCTGGTTTGGTCTCCTTTCACGAAAATTGAATGGTATATGGCCAACATGTGATTGAGTGGGAACGTTGACCAGTCGAAGCTTGAGATAGAGATAATTTCACATGCTTAAATCTAATAGAAAATGCATCCCTAACCTTGAATGTTCTTCAGAACTTGCTCCTCTGGAACGTAAACCCGCTCCTGGGTCTTGCCGATCTTTCTCTCCCACAAAGACATAAGATCATACATTGAGTAGGCATTGGCAGGAGGTCTGATGTACAGAGTTGTGTTCAAAGTCCTTGGATCATCCACGGCTTTGATGGTATAGGTGCCGATGTCACCTCCTCACTATTCACCACTATATATCGACGGGAGAAAGTTTTAGAAATCGGCTAATAAATAAATCACAGAGCAATCGATCTGCCTAGAGTTACTTTCCGCTCGTACTTAGTAAAGAATTCTCTTGATAAACAGATTCATCAAACAACTGGCATCCTTATGTTCTTTTCTCAACCACATACATCAAGATGACCTTCTTTATATGCTGAACAGGTGGTATTGCGCCAAGGTAACCCACATGACATTCATATCATCTATTATTCCCCAAATTGAAGACCTAACGGATGCGAAAGGCCCAACATCTCCAGACAAGGAAGTTGCCTGGAACTCCCAAGCCCCAAGAGCTGCGCCTCACTTTCATTGCTATCGTAATTGAATCGTGAAAGATGTACAGAAAAATCTCAACGGCTTAAAATGCGAAGCATTTCGACAGATTGCTTCTTACCTTTCACATTTCCATCTCCTAAGATGACAATTTTATCTCTAGGGAGAGCTATAGCCCTGACTTGTGCCAATGTTGGAAGGACGTAACCTGCAAAACATTTACAACATACATAGGTATAAGGGATTCCCTCGGCCTCAACAAGGCAGCGGATCTTAGCCTTGATGGCAAGAAGAGCTTTCGCTGACTCTATAGCGTGGACACATAATGAAATCAGAGGAAACATCTTTATTAGAATGCAGCAAAAATTTAAAGCATATTCCCCTAAACCAAAAAACTTATATGAGTTTTGGCGAAAACAAAGGATGAAGAACTTATATGAGACTGAATTTCTAGTTGATTCATTATGTTACTATAACAGAGTAAAATGTTATTATAAGTGAATCAATTTATTCAGCAATTCAGCAAATTCGACCTCAAGTGCTATTAGAAAAATTAGAAGAAACGGGGCAGCAGCCAGATAACTCCGTCAAGTCTTAAATAGGCAGACATTCTGCTTGCTTGGACACTTTCACAAGATATCAAGTAAGTCCAATGCCTTTTGTGAGCATGCTTTGTTCCATTCACTATCGACCGTCAACCACCCAAAGCAACGACAACTACTAAATACTATCCCAACAAGTGGGATTGGGTAACATATTCACAACAATGATGATACTACTGAGAAAGACCATTTAAAGGACTAACTAGTTTGTGTTTCCCACGATTTCATGATCAAAGAGCTAGGCAAATCATCCAAAATGGAAATTGAGCACTCAAAACTTTTTACCCAAAGTCGTGATCGAGACATCTTGATTTTCAAGTTCTGTTTTCGATTGAATAAGTTAGGCTTTTCATCAATGCACCTATAGTTCTTTTCTCTAAACTGATCACTCATGGGATAATTAGTCTACCGAGTGAAGCCGTTAAGGAATCTAAACACAATAGACTTGAGAATTCGACCAAAAATCGATTGCTCAATCGAGCTAATCTGTAAGGGTCATTACAACACTGTCAAAATCGATCAGAGATCGGAGATAGGTCGATTCGACAGAGGTATATGATTAGTGTGTGGGAGATTCCACCGATTGCAAAATTTACTGTCAAACGGCATTAGACCGATTTTTATGTTATTTATGTATCCGTGCCCGTATTTGAAATATCGAGATTTTACGACAAGCGAGAGTCGCCAATGTGTCAAAAATGTACAATGTGGCTAAAAATAACAGACCACGGGTCAATTGCACTAAAAATTCATAAAAGCTACCCGGTAGGCTAGGTCACGCTAAAATCGCACCCAATTGAATTAGCCACGAATTTAAACCCGATTTCAAAAATTGAAAGTTCTGTTATGTCATGGTTCATTTTAGAATCGCAAACCCGAGATTTCGGCAAAAATTCAAAGTAAGGCTATTTTGGACCAGAAAAATTAGAGGGTCATTTTTGGTTGCATTTTCTACCATCAAGTTGGTTCAATTGATGAGAAAAAATCACGAGATGGATGATGGAACCTTGGCTGATTTTATGGACTCAAATTTGAGTACGGTTGGAGTTGAAATTGAATGAAATTGAGGGCAATTGTCCAAAATTCGCAGCTAAGGATTGCTATAACATTTTGGACCATTTGAGAGACTTCTTGAGGAAGCCATGGAGGGGAAATTGGCTGAGGATGACAGCCATGGCTGGTGGGGGCAAACAATGAGTACAATGAGATATTTTGGTTGACATTTGAGGCTTTTGGGCCCCCTTGCTTCAGCAGCCTTCTTCTTCTTCCCTTAGCTCATTTATCCATTATTGAGATCATTTGAGAGCTTGAGAGAACCAGAGAACCAACTAGCAGCCTCCCCCTTTGTCACGCCCTGAATCTAGAGCACGTGCCCATTCCTCGATAGTCGATAAAATTTGCAATGTCCTAGGACACATCACCAACCCATTCATTTTATTGCACATGTGGAAGTGAATAAATATCCCCTAACAAGAAACAGACTTGGGATAGAAAAGTAGGAAACAGATTTACAAACAAAACACTCTTTATATACACACTGAGTCACTTACAAAGGTCTACAAATGATCGGCTCTCCAAAAAGAAGCTGTCCTAATTTACCTACACCTCAGATTCCCTCAGCTTGGCACTAGATCTTTCATTCTATAGTCCTGAAAAGAATTGAGCCAACGGCAAGGTGAGATATAAATCTCAGCAAGTTCACGCTCTAAACCCCAATTAGGAGGGTAATACGCCTAGAGGCGTCCTAACCACACAATCGTACAACCATAGAGACTTACATTGTCTTAGATCCACCCTACATGTCAAAAAAATTCATATCTCAGACGGCCATAAAAGCATGAGCAGCAATCAAACTCAATCAACTGGAACGCCACACTCAATTTCAACCAAGCACAGGGGTTCTGGTTATAAGGCCAAATCATTATGACATGTTCCATACCGTGTCACACAATTTTGTCACATAACCCGACGTGTCTAACTCAATCAGTCATGCGTTTCTAGTTTTGATCTCGGCCCTATGGGCACGGCCTACTCGACGTTCGGCGGTCTTCTGGTATAGCCAGGCATCGTCTCACCCCATTGAGCACGATAACATCTCTACTAGATGGCTTTCCCGAAGGAACATAGGTCCAGAATCTACTGCGACCGGCTTCCGTTGTCTAGGGGCATCCCATATAGGGGCACGTCCACCCGACTTATTTCGGGGACGGATTCTCTTAGCCAACACATGACCATTCAATCTCGGCCTAAGATACCGTGCATTACACTTAAATGTCTCAATTAAGATGGTGAACCTAACCTATTTTCTTCGTATTAAAAATACACGGTAAAATAATTGTGTGTGGATACACGGTTAAATTGAACCCGAAAAATTGATATCCCCCTTTTTAAAATCCAACTATTTAATATAGTACTTAATGCCATTTTCGGTGTTAAAACCCAACACCTGGTAATTTCTAAAAAATTACCCAAAATTTTCAATTTTGAATTAAATACTCAAAATTACAATCACCACTCAATTAAATAAACCAAGCATACCATTGCAATCAGCACGAAATTCCGGTCACCGGCTATCCCGGTATAATTTTCGAAAATTATTAATTAATTAAATAATACAAAAATTAATTAAATAAATACAATTAAATGCCAAAAATACAAACTTAGGCCGAAATTGCTTAATTAGCTGCCTAAACGGGCCTAGAAAATTTCCGAACCTATCGAAATAGTACAACTACTCTAGTCCCTAATCTATCCGTTCTAACCACCTAACATGCACAAACGGATAATTAAATCATTAATCCATTCTAACTAACCACATAAACCTTAATTAGCCTAAATTAATCATCCCTTAAGCATCATTAACTCCATAAGCAGAGTTTAGCAAGTAAACTCACCAGTTTAGCGTTCCGATGAGTTCATGGTGATGGCGACATGAAGGTGGGCGATAAACAACCTTGCGGCGACACCAAGTGGGGACCAGACAGGCCTGCAAACGAGCCATGAAGCCTCACTGCCCTTGCTGGCTTTTCGGTTCTGGTTGCGGGCCAAAAGGGCTACTTGAGTGGCTTGAAGTGGCGAGGAGAGGCGGTGGTGGTTGTAGAGGCCTAGGTGAGCAACGACAGCGATAGACAATGGTTGAACGGCGACGGCAAGGCTCCGATTGGATGGACAGAGGGCTCGGGACAGCGAGTAGGAGGCGAACGTTGAGCGGGGAGGTGGGACGATGGACAGCACGCACGGGGGACGCGTGGCTCACAGCGGGCGCGTGACAGCGCCGAACGGTGGTCCTGGCTGCTCCAACGATGGTCGATTGGCTAGGGGGAGCTGTTGGCTAGATTTTCTAGTTCTCTCAAGCTTCCAAAACTCACACCAATGGAGAAAGGAGCTACTGAAGGGAGAATATGGCTGTTGGAGATGAAGGGGATCATATAAATATCCAAAACACTTGAGTTTTTGCCCCATCACCCCTTGGCTATCATCCTCAGCCATATTGTAGCCCTCAAGCATTCTCGGCAAGCCTCCCAAGGGTCCAAATGTTGCACACCACCCCAAGCTACGAATTTTGGACCAACTCCCCTCAAATTGATTCAATTCCCCTTCAAGACTCTTCCAATTGGATTCAAATTGATGTCCACGAATCCTACCAAGGTGCCATAGTCACGATCAACATTTTTCCTCATCAATTGAACCAACTCGAATCCCGAAAACCCGACCAAAAATGGTCCTCTGATTTTCCCGGTCAAAAACGACCCTACTTTGAATTTTTGCCAAAAATTTTGGCATGCAAAAAAATCTTCGGAAGGCCAGTCGATGTTCCTAAAATGAATCATGACATGATAGAACTTTCAATTTCTGAAATCAGGTTCAAGTCCATGGTTAATTTCAATTTGGCGCGATTTTAGTGTGACATAACCTACCGGATAGCTTTTAAGATTTTTTTAGTGCAATTGACCCGTGATTGATTATTTTCGAGCCACATTGTACATCTTTGACGCATTGGCGACTCTCGGTTATCGTGAAAATTCCGAGATTTCAAATACGGATACAAGATACTGCAATGACAGAAAAATCGGTCTAGTGCATTTGACGAGAATTTTACAATTAAGTGGAATCACCCACACACTAATCACATACATTTGTCAAACCGACCTATCTCTCGGTCTCTGCTCAATTTCGACGTTGCCGTAATGACCCTTGTAGATTAGCACGATCGAGTAGTCAATTTCTGGTCGAATTCTCAAGTCTATTGCGTTTAGATTCCTTAACGGTTTCACATGATAGATTAATTATCTCGTAAGTTTATCTCATAAGTGGCCAACTCAAAGAAAAGAACTATAGACACGTCGATGAAAAACCCTACTTATTCAATTGAAAATAGAACTTGAAATTCAGGATGTCACACCTTTGCCATCGACCGCCGCCCGAAGCCGTTGGACCTGTCGCACGTCGCCCACAAGCCGTCCGCGCATCCTTCGCACCCACGTGCTCATCCCTCCTCCTACTCGCGACTAGTCGCCGTCCCAAGCCACCCTGGTTGCTGTCAATATCGCCTAGCCGTAGTCCAGCCATCGTCCACCACCGTAGAGCACCGCCGTTGCCCATTGCAACCTCCGTCGCCCACCTGGCCTGTTCCAACCCAACTAGCCACCTCGACCAGCCCCTTTTGGCCCAAGGACAAAGGTCAAAGGCCAACAAGGGTTGAGGTCTTCTAGACCTGTTTTTAGGCTTGTTCGGATCTCTGTTGGTGTCACTGCAGGCTTGAGTGTTGCTCGCCTCCGCATCGCCGTCGCCGTGGACTCACCGGCCCGCTAAACCAGTGAGTTTACTTACTAAGCTCTTCTTAGGGAGTTAATGACGCTTAGTGGATAATTAGTTTAGGCTAATTAGGGATTAGTTTGTTAGTTAGTTTATTTTAGTGACTTAATCGCCTAATTATGCATGTTAGGTGGTTAGAATAGATTGATTATGGGCTAATTAGATTGTACTATTTATCTAGATAGGTGCAATGATTTTCTAGGCCTGTTTAGGTGGTTAGATTAACATTTCCTGCATGAGCTAGTATTTATTGGATTTAATTTGCATTAATTAATTATTTTATATTTTCTGAAAATTATACCGGGATAGCTGGTGACCAGAATTTCATGCTGATTGTAATGGTGTGATTAGTTTATGTAATTGAACACTAATTTGTGCAAATTGGGTGGTGATTGTGATTTTGAGTTATTATTTCAAAAATCAGAAATTTTGGTATTTAATTAGAAAATACCGGGCGTCGGTTTTTAACGCCAAAAAAATATTTTTATGTGTTATATTAAATAGTGTGATTTTTGAAAATGAAGATATCGCATTTTTGGCTCAAATTGACTGTGTACCCACACACGATTATTTTTATCGGGTGTTTTTAATACGAAGAAAATGGGCCAATTCATTATTTTAATTGAGGCATTTGAGTGCAAAGCACAATGTCCTTTGCCGGGATTGATTGATCGTGTGATTGCTAAGTGAACTCGTCTTCAATGTGCATCGGTAGGACGTTGTCCTTATATGGGATGCCCTTAGACAATGAAAGCAAGTCGCAGTAGATTCTGGACTGATGCTCCTTCGAGAATGCTGTCCCTGATGTGCATCGGTGGATGTTGCCGTGTTCAAAGGAGTGAGATGAAGCCTGGCTACGCCAGAAGACCGATGTGCGTCAGTATATTGTGTTTGTGCGGGTAGTAATCAAGTTGGAATGTGTGTTTGATTGAAATTGAAGCGCCAGATTATGAGACAAAATTGTGTGACATGGTATGGGAAGTGTCATAACGATTTGGCCTTATAATTGGGACCCCTGTGATTGATGGATTGATTGATTGATTGATTGATTGATTGAGTATGTGAATTGTACTGACATGTAGGAGGGAATTGAGTCGAGGTAATAAGTCATATGTTTTGTGTGTATAAACTGCCTTTAGGCATATTTCCTTCCTAGTCAGGATTTAAGGGGTGATTGATTGAGTATGTGAATTGTACTGACATGTAGGAGGGAATTGAGGTGAGGTAATAAGTCATCTGTTTTGTGTATATAAACTGCCTTTAGGCATATTTCCTTCCTAGTCGGGATTTAGGGGGTGAACTCGCTAAGAAATTGTCTCACCCTGTCGTGGGCTCAATTCTTTTAAGTCTTTAGATGGTGGTTCCTCCGGTATGTTATGGTCAGCCTCGGAAGGTTACCGAGTTGATTATCGACTTCCTTGTTCCGGTGGCCACCGGGTCTATGAACTCGTAGTGAGCACCGTTTGGATCGATGAGAGCCTACCTTAGAGGGTATCTCATTGATTTAGGGCGTGGTTTCGCCCCGAGCTCAATGGATACAGAGTTGGTCCCCTCCAAGGTTTTAAGATCCCCGTTGTGGTAGTTGACGTTGCTCTAGGCGAGGGCATAGCTGACCCTCTTGATGGTGCTTTGTGGAGGACCCGGCACCCCCGAAGCTTGTGGAATCCGAAGGATCGATGAATGTATCCGACTAGTGGGTCGTGGGACAATTTCCTTTTTGAGGGCCAATGTTTTTGGTAGACAAACTAGTTTTGTATATAAACCTAGTTTGTTTATAAACCAAAGTTTGTTTTGGTTGTGAATTTGTTATCCTGCTTTTCTATCGCATGTTGTTTGCTGTCGGGGCTTTGTTTATTCGCTTTTGCATGTGTAATAAAATGAACGGGTCGGTGACGCGTCCTAGGACTTCACAATTTCATCAACCACAGAGGGATGTGCGCATGCTCGAGGTTTGGGGCGTGACATCCTCGCCCGGAGTGATATCAAAGTTGGTCAATAATTGGAGTGATAAAGTGTGATGGGTTATGGGATAGTTAGTAGGAATGACCTTTATTTCATGCTGATGCATGTGATTGATAATTGTTTGGTAGCTTGTTTGTGAGGATCACTAAGTTTCTAATTTTATATGGAATTGGGAACAAGTTTTGTAGAAAGTCTACACAATGAGTAATTAGGAGCAGAGGACTCCTAGAAAGAGGACCATTGGACTAGTGACTCAGGGTAGGACACCGACAAGAGCCGGTACCCGAGGTGGTCATGGTAGAACGTCGGCTCAAGCTAGCACTAGTGGAGTAGCACCGCCTCTAATCGGTGCTGGGTTAGCAGCCCCTATTGATCTAAGGATCGATGGGATCATACAGGCACTAGAGACGCTTGGAACTCTGATGTGGCAGTAGGCCCAGAATCAAGCCAATGCCACTACCGCCACCGCTACAACTGTTGCTACTACTGCCGTTGCTGTTGCCGCAGCCACACTTGCTGAAGTTCCACTAGGAATGTGGTTGTTGAGAGAGAGAGGCGGATGCACAAGTTAGTGGAGTAGTTCTTGAAGTTGAACTCGGCAAGGTTCACAGGCGCAAGAGATCCCAAAGCTGCATCGCTCTAGATCCAAGACCTAGAGAAAGCCTTTGCACTTCTGATGTGCACTGAGTAGGAGAAAGTTGTCCTGACAGTATACTAGCTGTAGGGTAACGCGAGTACTTGGTGGAGGGCCACTAAAGGCACGGTATTTCCAGAAGGCGTGGTCCCGGTGTGGAACGCCTTCCTTAGAGCCTTTAATGATAAGTATTTTTCTGGTAGCGCCTAAGAGTAGAATATGGAGGAATTCCAACGCCTCCGTCAAGGGATGATGACCATGGACCAATATGAGGCTAAATTTGTGGAGATGTCACAATATGCTTCGAGGTTGGTGGACGACCTTGAAGACAAAGCTAGGAGATTTAGGAACGGCCTCCAATCAAAGCTGAAGAATCCGCTGGTGTCGTTCGATCTCAAGGATTACAACGAGGTATATGGACGAGCCCAGCTGATAGAGAAGAATTTGAGTGAGCAAACCGCCTCGTCTAGATCAAGGTTCAATTCGAATAGAGATGGAAACCGGTTTAGGAATAAACCCATGATTAGAGGAAGGTATCATATCCTGCCTAATAGGAAGGGTGGAATTAGAAAGTCAGTGCCGAGTTAAAATGGTGCATGTCGCTTCTGTGGAAGGTGACATGGATTGGCCTTGTGCCATTTTAGGACAGGTGCTTACTTTGAGTGTGGCCAGTAGGGTCACCAGGCCAGAGACTGTCCCAGAAAATCGAGGGGACTACAACAGTTACCGCCACCACCACCGATGGGTCAGAATAGAGGGTTTGCACCGCAGATTGCACAAGGGGATGGACCAAACAGACCTCCGGCACAAGGAAGAGTGTACGCCATCACTAGAGGACAGGATGAGAACTCGCATGATGTGATCATAGGTACAATTTTGATGAACGACCACGCTGCTTATGCTTTATTTGATCCTGGTGTGACTCATTCGTTTATAGTTGAGCAATTTATTAAGCTGGTCGGATTGAGTCCTGCGTTGTTGGATCAGTGGTTAGCATATCTACATCGTTAAATGATAAAGTTTTAGTTGCAATGAGTTCTCTTAGTTGCAAGTTAGTGATTGGTGAGTAAGAGGGGAAGATAAATTTGATAGTCCTAGCCATGTATGATTTTGATGTGATAATTGGCATGGACTGGCTCACCAAGCAATGAGCCAAGATGGACTGCTATCGTAAAACGATTCAGTTTAACCCATTAACGAGTGAAAGTTTCGAGGTTATTGGGAGTCAAGGGAGGACCCTCGATGACCTTGATCTCGTCACTTGAGGTAACATGTTTGTTAGACGGGGGTTGCCAAGGTTACTTAGCGATTGTCTTGGATACGACAGTCGAGGAGCTAAAGATCGAGGACATCGCTGTAGTGCAAGAGTTTTCAGACGTGTTTCCAAAAGAATTGCGAGGCTTGTCGCTAGAGAGAGAGAGAGAGAGAGAGAGAGAGAGAGAGATTGAGTTCATGATTGAGTTAGCCCTCGAGACAAAGCTAATCTCTAAGGCTCCTTACCAGATGGCGTTGTCTGAGTTGAAAGAACTGAAGGTACATATGCAAGAGTTATTGGATAAGCGATTCATACGTCCTAGTGCATCGCCTTGAGGAGCACCAATTCTATCCGTGAAGAAGAAAGATGGTTCGTTGTGCCTTTGCATTGACTATCGCCAACTCAATTAGGTGACGATGAAGAACAAGTACCCACTCCCGAGGATTGACGACTTGTTTGACTAGTTGCAAGGAGTGTCAATATTTTCTAAAATCGACTTAAGAACGAGGTATCATCAGCTGAGGATAAAAAATGAGGACGTATTGAAGTCAGCATTTTGTATTCGATACGACCATTATGAGTTCACTGTAATGCCATTCGATTTGACGAATGCCCCAGCTGCTTTCATGGATCTAATGAACCGGGTGTTTAAATAGTATTTGGATCAGTTCGTGATTGTTTTCATTGACGATATCCTATTGTACTCGAGAAGTCTTGAGGAGCACGAAAGGCATTTGAGGATGGTGCTTCAGACACTGCGAAATCATGAATTGCATGCCAAGTTTAGCAAGTGCGAGTTTTTGTTGACTCGTGTAGCATTCTTAGGTCACATGATTTCAATTGAAGGAATCTTCGTGAACCCGACCAAGATTGAAGCAGTTATCAACTAGCCAAGACTGATGACAGTGACAGAGATCAGTAGCTTTTTGGGTTTGGTAAGGTATTACAAACGGTTTCTGGAAGGATTTTCAACATTAGCTTCGTTGTTGACTCGACTACTGAAGAAGAAAGAGAAGTTTATGTGGACAGATCAGCGCAAGCATAGTTTCCAAGAGCTTAAGTAGAAACTAACTACCGCACCAATGTTAACAATTCCATCTGGTCTTGGAGGATATGAGATTTACAGTGATGCATCGTTTAGAGGATTGGGTTGCGTGTTAATACAACATGGCAGGGTCGTTGCATACGTGTCCCACCAGTTGAGACCTTATGAGCTGAATTACTCGATACATGACTTAGAACTCGTAGCAATTATTTTCGCTTTGAAGATTTGGAGACATTATTTATGTGGAGAAAGGTTAAAGATCTGTACAGACCATCAAAGTCTCAAGTACCTATTCTCTTATAATGAGTTGAATATGAGACAGCATCGCTGGATGAAACTTTTGAAGGACTATGATTGCGACATCTTATATCACCTTGGAAAGGCTAACAAGGTCGCAGATGCTTTGAGTCAAAGGTCTTCAGTTGCATAGATGATGGTTAAGGAGTGGATTTTACTCGAGAGAGCTCGAGATTCGATTTTTAAATTCGAGGTAGGCCACCTTTCAAATCTTATGGTCACCCTTAGAATTGAGCTGGAAGTGCAAATCAAAATCAAGACGCTTCAGTTGATAGACCCAGATATTCAAAAAATCCTACAAGAGGATACCGAAAAGAGAAATGCTGACTTTCAGATTTCTGATGACGGAATACTAAGGTTTCGTGAACGATTGTGTGTACCTAACGATGCAGAGCTTAAGGAGGAGATCTTAGCAGAAGCTCATCGTAGCAGTTACAGCATTCATCTAGGCAGTACAAAGATGTATCAGAATCTACGTCAACACTATTGGTGGACCGATATGAAGAAAGATATCGCCAAGTATGTTGTTAAGTGTCTGACATGTCAACAAGTGAAGGCACAACATTATAAGTCGGGAGGACTTTTGCAACCTCTTGAGATTCCCGAGTGAAAATAAGAACACATCACAAAAGATTTTGTGACGGGTTTACCAAGGAGTCAGAGAGGTAATGATTCTATTTGGGTAGTGGTTGACAGACTAACGAAGTTGGCTCACTTTATCGCCGTATGAAAGGACCTTACATTGGACAGATATGCAGAATTGTACGTGCATCAGATTGTTCGTCTGCATGGAGTGCCGGTGAGGATTACATCTGATAGAGACCCGAGATTTTCACCTGCCTTTTGTAAAAGCTTGCAGATCGCCTTGGGAACAAAACTGCAATTTAGTATGGCTTACCATCTGCAGACGGATAGCCAGTCGGAAAGGATGATTCAAACTCTCGAGGACATGTTGAGAGCGTGTGTGTTGGATTTCAAGGGAAGTTGGGAACAACAGCTTCACCTCGTCGAGTTCGCCTACAACAACAACTACCAACAGAGTATTTAGATGGCCCCTTTTGAAGCATTGTATGGTAGAACATGTAGAACGTCAGTTTGTTGGGATAAGGTTGGAGAATGAAAAATTACAGGCCCAGAGTTGGTTTAGCAGTCGGTGGATTCAGTTGCAATTATTAGGGACAGATTAAAAACCACTCATAACCGCTAGAAAAGCTACGTAGATTAGCGTCAAAGACCTTTAGAATTCCAAGTTGGTGAGCATGTCTTTCTGAATGTGTCACCAATGAGGGGTACTTTACGCTTTGGCGAGAAAGGAAAGCTGAGTCCAAGGTAGGTAGGTCTTTTTGAGATTCTAGAAAGAATAAGGACCCTAGCGTATCATCTTGCATTACCGCTGAGACTAGCACAAGTGCATGATGTCTTCCACATGTCAATGTTGAGAAAATATGAGCCTGACTCGACCCACGTGTTGAATTTTGAAGAATTAGACATGGACCACAGGGTGTCGTACGTGGAGAGACTGATTCAGATTGTGGATGGGAAGAAGCAGGTTCTGCGCACCAAGACAATTTCATTAGTTAAAGTGGTTTGGCAACACCATGGCATAGAATGAGCAACCTGGGAAAGTGAAGATTCGATGAGATGATTGTACTCCCACCTTTTTGTGTAAATATTTATAATGGTTTAAATTTCGAGAACGAATTTTTATAAGAAAGAAAGAGTTATGACATCCTGATTTTCAAGTTCTATTTTCGATTGAATAAGTTGGACTTTTCATCGACGCGCCTATAGTTCTTTTTCTCGAGCTGATCACTCATGGGATAACTAATCTACCAAGTGAAGCCGTTAAGGAATTTAAACACAATAGACTTGAGAATTCGACTAGAAATTGACCGCTCGACCGTTTTAATCTGCAAGGGTCATTATGACATCGTCAAAATCGATCAGAGACCAGAGATAAGTCGATTCGACGGAGGTATGTGATTAGTGTGTGGGTGATTTCACTTGATTGCAAAATTTCTATTGAACGGCACTAGACCGATTTTTCGATCATTTCTGTACCTTCTGCCAGTATTTGAAACCTCAAGATTTTCACGACAACCGAGAGCCGCTAATGTGTTGAAAATGTACAATATTGCTCGAAAATAATCGACCACGGGTCAATTGCACTAAAAATTTCTAAAAGTTACTCGGTAGGCTAGATCACGCTAAAATCCGCCCGATTGAAATTAACTACGAATTTAAATCCAATTTCAAAAATTGTAAGTTCTATTATGTCACAATTCATTTTAGGAATATCAACTCATCCTCCAAAGATTTTTCTGCAAACCCGAGATTTCAGCGAAAATTAAAAGTAAGGCTATTTTTTATCGAGGAAATTAGAGGGTCATTGTTGTATTTTTTGCCATCAAGTTGGTTCAATTGATGATGAAAAATCACGACATGGACGATGGCACCTTGGCTAATTTTATGGACTCTAATTTGAGTCCAATTAGAGTTGAAATTGAATGAAATTGAGGGGTAATTGTCCAAAATTCGTTGCTAAGGGGTACTGCAACATTTTGGACCATTTGGGAGACTTCTTGAGGAAGCTATGGAGGGGAAATTGGCTGAGGATGATAACCATGGCTGGTGGGGACAAGCAATGAGCATAATGGGATATTTTGATTGACATTTGAGGCTTTTGGGCCCCTTTGCTTCAGTAGCCTTCTTCTTCTTCCCTTAGCTCCTTTATCCATTGTTGAGACCATTTAAGAGCTTGAGAGAATCAGAGAACCAACTAGCAGCCTCCCCCTTGCCGTCGACTAGCGCCCAAAGCCGCCGGACCCATTGCACGCCGCCCGCGAGCCATTCGCCTGTCCCTCGCGCTCGTGTACTTGTCTCGCTTCTTGCTCGCACCTAGCTGCCGTCCCGAGCCACCCTGGTCGCCATCAAGATTGCCTGGCCACCATTTAGCCGCCATACACCAACATCGAGCACCACCGTCACTCACTGCAGCCTTCGTCGCTTGCCTGGCCTGTCCTAGCCTAGCCAGCCGCCTCGACCAGCCCCCTTCAGCCCAAAGACAGAGGGCGAAGGCCAATAGGGGCTAAGGTCTTTTAGGCTTGTTTTAAGGCTCGTTCGGACCTCCGTTGGTGTCGCCGTAGGCTTGAGTGTCGCTCGCCTCCACATTGCCATCTCTATGGACTCACCGGCCCACTAAACCGATGAGTTTACTTGCTAAACTCTGCTTAGGGAGTTAATGACGCTTAGTGGATAATTAATTTAGGCTAATTAGGGATTATGTGGTTTAGTTAGTTTGGATTAGTGATTTAATCGCCTAATTATTTATGTTAGGTGGTTAGAATAGATTGATTAGGGGCTAATTAGATTGTACTATTTATCTAGATAGGTGCAATAATTTTCTAGGCCTGTTTAGGTGGTTAGATTAGCATTTCCAGCCAAAGTTAGTATTTATTGGATTTAATTTGCATTATTTAATTAATTTTTTTTTTATTTAATTATTTTAGATTTTCCGAGAATTATACCGAGATAGACGATGATCGGAATTTCGTGCTGATTACAATGGTGTGCTTAGTTTATGTAATTGAATGCTAATTTGTGCAAATTGGTGGTGATTGTGATTTTGAGTTATTATTTCAAAAATAAGAAATTTTGGTATTTAATCAGAAAATACCGAGCGTCGGTTTTTAACGCCAATTTTTTTTATGTGCTATATTAAATAGTGGGATTTTTTAAAGGAAGATATTGCATTTTTTGCTCAAATTGACCGTGTACCCATACACGATTATTTTTATCGGGTGTTTTTAATACGGAGAAAATAAGCCAAGTTATTATTTTAATTAAGGCATTTGAGTGCAAAGCACAATGTTTTTGGCCAGGATTGGTTGATAGTGTGACGGCTAAGTGAACCCGTCCCTGATGTGCATCGATAGGACATTGCCCCTTTATGGGATGCCCTTGGACAACGGAAGCCGGTCGTAGTAGATTTTGGACCGATGCTCCTTCGGGAATGCTGTCCCCGATGTGCATCGGTGGATGTTGCTGTGCTCAAAGGAGTGAGACGAAGCCTGGCTACGCTAGAAGACCGTTGTGCGTCGGTATATTGTGCCTGTGTGGGCAGTAATCAAGTTGGAATGAGTGTTTGATTGAAATTGAAGTACCGGATTATTGAACAAAATTGTGTGGCACGATATATAACGTGTCACAACGATTTGGCCTTATAATCGGGACCCCTGTGATTGATGGATTGATTGATTGATTGATCGATTGTATTGATTGAATTGATTGATTGACTGATTGAGTATGTGAATTGTATTGACATGCAGGAGCGAATTGAGGTGAGGTAAGTCATCTGTTTTGTGTGTATAGACTGCCTTTAGGCGTATTTCTTTCCTAGTCGAGGTTTAGGGGATGAACTCGCTGAGACATTGTCTCACCTGTTGTGGGCCCAATCTTTTCGAGGTCCTTAGATGGCGGCCTCTACGGTACATTATGGTCAGCCTTAAAGGGTTACTAAGCGATTCATCGACTTCCCTGTTCCTAGGGGCCCTTTGGGTCTATGAGCTCATAGTGATCACCGTGCGGGTCGATGAGAGCCTACCTCAGAGGGTATCTCATCAATTTAGGGCGTGATTTCACTGCGGGCTCAATGGATACAGAGTTGGTCCCCTTTAGGGTTTTGCGATCCTCGTAGTGGTAGTTGACGTCGCTCTAGGTGAGGGCGCAACTGACCCTCCTAATAGTGCTGTGGAGGACCCAGCACTCACGAAGTCTGTGGAGTCCGAAGGATCGGTGAATGTATTCGACTAGTGGGTCATAGGACAGTTTCTTTTTTGAGGGCCGATCTTTTTTGTAGATAGACCTGTTTTGTATATAAACCTAGTTTGTTTATAAAAGCGTGTTTTGGTTGTGAATTTGTTATCTTACTTTTCTGTCTCATGCTGTTTGCTATCAGTGGATTTGTTTATTTGCTTCTGCATGTGCAATAAAATGAATGGGTCGACGACGCGCGTCCTGGGACGTCGCAATTTTATTGACCACCGAGGGATGTGACAGTGTCCATTTCAAAAAGAAAGAAGTGAAGTCTACAAATAGATAAGTCCATCCATCTCATTTCATTAAAGCGGAGCTCACAAGGAGATCGCAATGCACCTAAATCAGTGAGACAAGAATCAAGCTAACACCAACCTATATCATCAGTCAAATGCTGAACGAACAATAGTACTTGAAAATGAAATTACTAGGCACAGCACGACTTGGATATTCCCTGCTGCTTTAATGGCAAGAACAATCCTTTCTTGGTCCTTTACTTGCGCTCGCCCCATAGTAGAGATTATCATATCGACCTACTTAATCGCATTCAGTAGAGTCTCTTGATTGTATATATCTCCTTGAGAATCAAATAACCAAGAGTATGCACGAACGATCAATGAAGTCGGCAATCACTGACAAGATTTGTCTACGCAGTAAAGTGCAACTACGTAGCTATAGCAGTCTCAGAAACAGCTAAAGCATATCAAAGTTTCCCATAAGATTTTGTCCGAAAATGTGCACATTTGTATCATCATGCGAAGCTGAGATCTCGTCAGGCATTTGAAAAAGGAGAGGGACGTGATTTTTGATTTCATCCATGCACAAAGACAAAATATTGGAGAAGAGAAAGAGCAACGCCATATCGTAATGTGACTCCATCAACTCGATCAAGAGAGATAAATATAAAAATCAACTCCGATCCTACTGGTAAAAACATTTCTCAAAATGGCGAATGAACACAACCGCACGGGAATAACTACTCACCTGGAATATATTAACACCTAAGCTCTTGAAACCTTCCACGATGCCAGCCTTGGCAGGGTTGGAGAGAGCAAACTCCCTCACGAGAGTGAAGGTAGGGTGAGCGGACTTAGCATTCGCTTACACAATGAACTTTCTGATGTATCCAGTGCCTCCAATCACCAGCACTATTCTCTTTTCGGCCATCTCGAAGAGTTCTTTCATGGTGGAGGCATGGTTTTTCCTGACGAACTTGCTCGGTGTCGTGCTGTAACTATTGTTGCCTATTGGCACGCATCGAGATGAATCGTCATTTTATTTTGGTTCCGAAAGGGCATAATTGTCTTTTGCGGTGAATTGACTTTCCCACACCCAGCATCCTTCGCTCAAAAAATGAGCACATACAAAAGAGGACCACGAAAGACAGAAGAAATTCATGGTGGAGAATGAGCACGTGCAAAGTACTTATCTATTGATTTTGTTGAATTTGGTGATGATGTAAATTTATTTGAAACAACAACTTGCCATACCAAAAGTAGTCTGAATTTGACATAGAAAATTGATTCTTATGTCGACAAAACATAAATCAAGATAGAAAAGAAATCGACGGCCCTATGGCTGCATGTTCTCCACGGAATTCAAGAACAAATTTGATTGTTACTTCTTGACAAAATAAGCTATTTTATATTTCTTCATTAAATATTCCTAATTCAAGGTGGGTTTAGAAAAACTGAACCAAAGACATCTCTAAGGGCGCGTTTGGTAACAATTCTATTCATGGGAACAGATTCTGATCAGAAATGATTCTTTTTTATTCTGTTCTCGGGAACAATTTCTAAGCATTTTAAGCCATTTGGTAACTGTCCAAAATTTTTGATTCTGGAATAGAATTGTATTTGGTACCGTACTCATTGATTCTATTCCAAATCAATTTCTTTTATTTTTTAAATATTTTTTTTACTTTTTTACTTTTTTTTTTCTTTTCTTTTTTCCCTTTTTCTTCCTATTCTTCTTCTTCTTCTTCTTCTTCTTCTTCTTCTTCTTCTTCTTTTGGCTAGTCGCCGAACTAGTGACTAGCCAGATGAGGGTCGGCGACCTCACTGGAGTGTCGCCAGGCCCTCGGCGAGGCCAGGCCTCATCAGCTGAGCCTCGTTGGTGGCCAGGTCAGCCTTGCCGGAGCTAGGTGAGGCATGCCTGACCACTGGTGGGGCTGGGCATCGCCTCGCCACCGGCGAGCTCGCCGATGGCCTAGCGAGCCTCCGGCGGACGACGGTGGTGGACGGCAACCGCGGGATAGCTGTCGATGAAGAAGAAGAAAAGAGAAGAAGAATAAGAGTTGGTTTTGATTCTTAAATTTGTTCTCAAAACAAGAATCAACTTTTTTTTTTTTTCGATTCTGTTCTAAATTTAATTTCAGGAACAAAAAAATAGAAATTTGTTCTCAGGAACAAAAATTTTACCAAACACGATTATGTTCCCAAATTGCTCTTGGGAACAAAAAATCAAAATCAGACACAGTTTTGATCGTTACCAAACACGACCTAATGCCCTGTTTGGTTCAGCATTCTCAAAGGGCTTTCAGGGCTGAAAGCCCATTGGGAAAAAATTTAGGTGTTTGGTTCAACATTTGGAGATGTCCTTGGCCAAATCTTTGGCCTTTGAAATCTTGAAAGCCCAAAGCGGTGAGGACTGCTTTGGGCTTTCAGCATTTTGGAAATGCAAGTCCACCTCTACTGTTCATCCGTTGACTTTTTTTTTTTTTTTAAACTGATCATCTTCCCCACTTCCCAACCGTCGTTGATCGGCGACGAGTTTCATTAGATTTTATTTTCATTTTATTAAAAAATAATAAAAATCCTTTGCAAATGTTGGGTTCATCTTTTTTTTTTTTTTTGATATTTTTATCTTTTGACAATTAATAGCCCAACTTTTTATCAATACACTAGAATGATCATTAATTAACGAAGATGATTAATACTACAATAATTTTAAAAAAATATTCAAAGTTGAAAACAAACCTAAAAGAACCCAGGCTAAAAGTTGAGCTTTGCATCTAATCTATAATCAAATTATTCTAATATAATTTTTAAGTAAATTTACTAATATATATCTTTTACATTACTCTCAACATGAAAATGTAAAATGTTATATAGTCATTGTTTCTTTTTTGCAATTTTAAAAATACTAAAACTAAAAAACTTAATTTTTTGAGCTTTGCATATAATCTATAATCAAATTCTTTTAATATAATTTTTATATAAATTTACTAATATATATCTTTTACATTACTCTCAACATGAAAATGTAAAATGTTATATAGTCATTGTTTCTTTTTTGCAATTTTAAAAATACTAAAACTAAAAAACTTAATTTGGTCACACTAAAGGGCTTTTCAAATATATGTTTACCAAACAGTTTTGCATTTCCCTAAAGCACTTTTCAGTTATAGTTTACCAAATAATTTAACATTTTAGAAAACCCCTTTACGTCAAAGGTATTTGCATTCTCCTAGGGACATTTCCCCAAAGCTGAACTAAACGAGCCCTAAGTAGACAACAATCCACATAATGCCTAGCTTTTGGGATAAGAAATTGGTTCGAGAGTTGTCCAGATTTATAGCATGTCTCTTTTTGTTCATGTTTGTTCCCCGCAACCTATAAAAGCCCCCGAAACATTAACGATAATTTGATATTGTGAGGAGTTCATAAATCGGTTTACGTTTGTTTTAATTGGTCATTCTTTAAGATTATCCATAATCAGCTCACGACAGAACTCCATCCTTGCTAACATGTTAAGTATTTGCTTCGCGATAGTGGTCATTTGCGAATCATTTAGACGTGAAAGACAATACGATATATAAAAATAGAAAAACCTGTGTCTTTGTGCTAGCTTGGCTTGGCCCATGAACCCAATATCAATCTCCAAAACATAAGTAATTTCTCCAAGCATTTCATAGGATGTCCTCAGACTTTGGGGTTGTACATGCCATGTGATGATCAGCGGAAGTAACATTTCACACTAGGATCCTGAGAAGCAGCATCCTATATTATTTATTATTCAATCCGATGTGAGAAATTTAACAAGCACAATCGGGTTCGATAATCAGACAAACTGATCCAAATACTGATCCACAGTTGTGTATTTGACATCGGGGTAGAGCTCGAAGCTTCCACTCCGAATGATGGCTCAATCTCGAAGTTGGTTTGGGCTCCTTTCACTAAAATAGAATGGAATATTGCTAATATCACATTGAGTGGAACTGCAGCCTCTGCAATGACCGGACAAGCTTTAAATCTTAGAGAGAACATAGACGATTTACTCGCTTAAATTCAATAGAAATGCAGCCCTAACCTTGAATATTCTTCAAAACCTCCTCCTCTGGAACATACACCCTCTCTAGGGTCTTGCCGATCTTTCTCTCCCATAATGACACAAGCTCATTAAAAGAGTAGGTGTTGGCAGGAGGTCTGACGTACAGAATTTTGTTCAAGGTCCTTGGATCATCCACAGCTTTAGTGGTATAGGTGCCAATGTCATCCTCCTTGTTAAACGCCGCTGCATATTAAGGTGGAGAGTTTTAGAATTTGGCTAATAAATAAATCACAGAGCCATTGATCTTCGTAGGGTTACTTTCGACTCGAATTGAAGAAGAATTCTCTCGATAAACGGATTCATCATAGAATCAGCGGACAGATGCATCCATATGTTCTTTTCTCGACCAAATACATAAAGAGAACATTCATGATTTGCCCACTAGGTGGTATTACGCCAAGACAAACCACAACACGCTCATATAATCTATTAGTCTCTAAAGGTGAAGACTAATGGATGTAAGAGTCCCAACATCTCCAGACAAAGATGTTGCCCTGGAATTCTCAAGCTTCAAGAACTGCCCCTCACACTGATCACTACTGTAATTAAGTCGTGATTAACGTACCAATAAATCTTAACTAATTAAAATGCACATTTTGACAAATTACTTCTTACCTTTTGCATTTCCATCCCCTAAGATGACAACTTTATCTCTAGGGGGAGCTGTAGCCCCGATCTGTGACAATGTCCTAAGATAGTCACTTGCAAAACAGTTAGAAACCACATATGTATAAGGGATTCCCTCAGCCTCAGCAAGGCGGCGGATCTTGGCCTTGATAGCATATACAGTCGTTTTTGCTGGCTCCACAGCATGGACACGATCCGCATCATTTCCAAACTCTGAAGGCAAGAATCTCTAAAAGGAAAATTAATTGATTCAGGAGATACATTTTTATTAGAAAGCAACAAAAAACTAGAGCAAATTCCCCTCATCCAATAAACTAACATGAGTTATGGCAAAGAAAGGAAACCAAACTCATATGAGACTATGTTTCATTTTTTTCTTCAACATGTGACTATAACAAAGCAAACAAAGAAAACAAACTTACATAAGACTGAATTTCACTTCTTTTTTTTTTCCAAACGGATTGTAATATAGTAAAAATGATTATAAGTGAATCAAGACTAGCAATTAAGTGCTGTTAGAAAAGTAGAAGAAAAGAAAACTTAAGATTTAATTGTTAGGGCAATAGCTAGATAACTCTAGCAAGTATATAATATGCAAAGATGCTGCTTGCTTGTACACTTTTTATCAAGAAATAAAATATCAGGTGAGTACATTGCCTTTTGTGAGCATGCTAAGCTCCACTCTTTACCGGCCGTCAACCCCCTAGGCAACAACTGCTAAATTATCCACCAGTTGGGTTTTGAAAACTTATTTGCTATAAAATTAATTTTACCGAAAAAACCCTTTTGAAGGAAAAGGTAGTTCATGTTTCCCATGATTGATCAAAGAATACGGTACATGACCATAATCCATATCGAGTGCTTGAAACCTTTTACATTTTTCATTGACCTAGAGGAAACCCAACCATAGTGAATCCGGCATTGTCCGGTACTTGGATTTGAAATAGTTAGCCTCAAATTTCACTGACGACTTCTACGGAAATTCATGACTCTTTAAAAAAGAAAGAAGTGAAGTCTACAGATAAGTGAATGTATCCAATTTCATCAAAGTGGAGCTCACAAAGAGAACGTGATGCACTAATACCAGAAGAAATGAGTTAAGCTTGCACCGACCTATATCATCAGTCAAATGTTAAACGAGCAATGGTAACTTGGATGAAATTATTATAAACAGCACGACCTTGATATTCCCAGCTGCTTTGATGGCTGCAACAATCCTATCTTGGATCTCTACCTGTGTGTGCCCCACAGCAGAGATTACCACATCAACCTGCTTAATCGCAGTCAACAGACTCTCTTGATCATATATGTCTCCCTGAGAATCAAATAACCAAGAGCATGGACAAACAATCAATAAAGTCGCCAATCATCAATCAATCCTATCTTGGCCAGTAGGAAGACTACGAAAAAGGATAGATATGAAGTCCGATGCAGATAAGACTTCAATACCTTCACTAGATGAGAAAAAGTATTATAAGAAATAAAGCATCCACAAAATTATCGTCCATACATTGCCTACCGATCTTTTGAAAGGTTATAGCAAGGGATTTGCGGTGACATCTGAATAAAAGGTCAGTCACATTCACTTCTATATACAAGTTCATTTAGGCAGTACGTAAAATGTGGAAGTCTTCGTAAGATTTGTTTAAAAATGTATTCTGTTCGTACTTCGTATCAGAATGCGGAGCTGAGGTGATTTGTCAGTCAATGTGAAAAATGACCAATAATACAGGGACACATTACTGGTGGAGGGAAAGAGAAACACCAAATATCAACTCAATTTTGTGAAAGATTGAGATAAAAGGCGACTCTGATTCTACGGTTAAAGACATTTCTCGAAACGACGGATGAGATTAATGGTAGGAGACGCTTCTATTTCCAAAGGAGCACCAAATGCGAGAAACGAACATGATTGCATTGGAAGAACTACTCACGTAAACTAAATTGACGCCTAAGCTCTTGAAACCTTCAGCGATGTTGGCCTTGGCTGGGTCGGAGAGAGTGGACTCCCTCACGAGAGCGAAGGTAGGGTGACCGAACTTAGCACTTGCTTCCACGATGAACTTTCCGATGCATCCGGTGCCTCCGATCACCAGGACTCTGCTCTTCTCTGCCATCTCGGAGGGTGTTTTCACAGCGGAGGCGTCGTTCTTCCTGGCGATCTTGATCGGTCTCTGAAGTGACTCTGTAAAAAATGTATGTGTGTATGTGTGCGGGTGTGTGTGTGTGTGTATATATATATAAAGAGAGAGAGAGAGAGAGAGAGAGAGCGCGCCAAAAGGTGGCTAGCTAAAAGGCGGCGGGCTAAAAGGTGGCGGTTCTTGTACACGAAGATATTGGATGATTCCGGAAGGCCTAATCGTCTTTTCATTGAAATAATTTTTCTTGTTAAGATAAATCCTTCATTGGAAAAATGGTACATGGAAAGTGGGAAAAAAGACAGAAGATAAGATTTTGTCTGACTTAGTGATGAACTAAATTATTGTGAAGTAAGATAGATTTTGACTTAACAAAAAACAAGAAAATTTAATTTTGATAGTGCTATAAATTTACGTAATCATAATTGATGAGGAAATAATTGAAACTACCTTTTTACGTTGACTTTTATCATATGAAAAAGATAAGAAAATGGTATGAAATGGGCAATGAGCTACTCTACATTTTTATGGTAGCATGAGCTTCATAGCCGCTGTGGTATTGTTTCGAGGTTCAGTAAATTCTTTTTCCTAGGAGGGTTGACACAAGATTATTGTTCTTTAATTGGCCAACATAAGTTACTATATTTGTAATTCATAACCTCTATGGGAGAAAAAAGCAACATCGCGAGTGTCGAAATATGGAATGATTAGTAAAAAGTTGTTAAACCTTTGACATGTATACCAATTCAATTTTAAATATTTTGATTTGATCAATTTAGTTCTAAATATTTTAACGATTTACCTTACGATACAATCCTAAGTAGCACCAACACCGATATGCAATACGCAAAGCGACACGACATGATATGCTGACACATTTATCTAAGAAAAGAAAAAAAAAAACCGAACGCATTAGGACACATAGTATATTAAATATATATTTTTATATATACATGATAAATTATCATTTCTATGATTATTTCAATCAAATTAATTTAATTCAAATTCACAAATAAATAAATAATAATACAAAAGACTATAATGAATTTACACTAAAAATTGTGAATTATAGGAAGTGAAAGTCAAAAGAGAAGAGGAGATTAGGTTTTCTCCTTTCTCCTTTTTATTATTTTTATTACTACTTATTTTTGTACATATTTACATTTTGACTCGTCATCTATTGAAAATTTTTAAAATTGACATGTGCAAATCGAAATCACGTATCGAAATTCTGGACTCGCATGTTAGACCATGTTAGAAGAGTTAACCACGTGTTAGATATTTCGATATCTATTGACCGCATATTGAAAGGTGTCAAAGTGTAACACCGAACTTGCGTGTCGAGAGTGTTGATCATGAGTCAGATTTTTCAACACCTGTTGACCACGTGTCGAAGCATGTCAAAGCATATTGAACACATGTTGGAGTGTCAAATACGTCCCAAAGAGTGTCAATGCTTTCTAGATACAATCAACGTTGTCAGCCTTCTAACGTAACACAACCAATGCTCACATGAAAAATTTTTGAAATTAAAAAAAAAAAAAAGTATTCTTTTTGGTCTCTTTTTTACCCTTGTTTTTCTTTTCGGTTTCTTTTCATTTCTTACATACTTGTTTCCTCTTCTTCTTCCCTCAATCGCCAGGCCTTGGCAAAGGCCTCGATGCCCTCACCAAGAGTCAACCTCACATGCTTGAGGCAAGGCTTGACCTCGTGACTCCAATTAATTACCCACACCGAGGACAGACCACATATAACAAACAAAATTAGAGAAACCCGCCTCCAACTTTTAGCTTACCATAGCTTTGACATAAAACCATATCAAACTCCAAAACAGGAGTAACTTCTCTAAGCACTGCATAGATGCACACACATCGAATGCTCATAGTATGTCCTCGTATTTGGAGGTTGTACATGCCATAAGATGATCGGCGGGAGCGACATTTCACACAAGGATCCTAACTAGCAAAATCCTATATTATTCATGATTCAAATTGATGTGAGAAACCTACCAAATACAATCAGTTTTGGCTATTAGACAAACTGATCAAGGTACTAATTCTTGGTCATGTATTTGATCCAACTTGATGGCCAAAAGTGTGCTAAAAAATGGGCCTCCGAATTTCCCGGTCCAAAATCATCCAATTTTGATTTTTTGCCAAAAATTTAGGTTCGCTGAAAATTCTTCGAATGATGAATTGATGTTCCAAAAATAAATCGTGACATGACCGAACTTTCAATTTCTGAAATCGGGTTCAATTTCGTAGTTAATTTTAGCGGGACATGATTTTAGCTGACCTAACCTACCGGGTAGCTTTTAGAAATTTTTAGCGCATTTGACCCGTGATCGATTATTTTCAAGCCACATTGTGCATCTTCGACTCATAGGCGGCTCTTGGTTGTTGTGAAAATCTCGAGGTTTCAAATACAAGCACAGGGTACAAAAACAACAGAAAAATCAATTTAGTGTCGTTCAACGAGAATTTTGCAATTAGGTGGAATCACTCATACTTTAATTACATGCCTCAGTCAAAACAACCTATCTGTGGTCTCTAATCAATTCTAACGGTGCCATATTGACCCTTGCAGATTAGCACGGTCAAGTAGTCGATTTCTTGTTGAATTCTCAAGTCAGTCGTGTTTAGATTCCTTAACGGCTTCATTAGATAGATTAGTTATCTCATGAGTGATCAACTCAAAGAAAAAGACTGTAGGCATGTCGATGAAAAGCCCAACTCATTCAATCAAAAAAAAAAAAATCAGGCTGTCACAAGGGGTTCGGATGCCGAGTCATGATTGAGGTTGGACCAATGGAATATCGTCTAGACAGGAGTTCTAGATGATGCCATGCCTAATGGGGCGGGACTATGTCCGGTCATGCCAAAAGACCGCCAACTCTTGTGTTGGTTGTGGCCTGAGGGATTGTAATAATTGGAACACGTATATTGCTAATGAGCATGGAATTTTTAGAATGTATTGTGATTATTATTTATGCATGTTGCACTATTATTGCCATGTGAGATGTGCTAATATGTAGGGGCGTGCCAAGGCGATGTAAGTTTGTATGTGGTGCATGTTTAGGTTGTCCCCGAGGCGAATTAGCTTCCTAATCGAGGTTTAGGAAGTTGACTCACTAAGATTTTTCTCACCCTGTTGTTGTTAATTTTTTCAGGGCCGTAGCGTGGAGAACTACTAAGTGCGGTTGTGGTGGGCGCGAAATACAACACTTTTTGGTTGACCTTGCCGTTAGTGAAGTTTAAACCCTAACCTTTCTAACCCTTTTTGCTCAAAGGCCGTATAGGAATTATCTTTTGTTGTAGGCCTGTACATGTTAAAATCCAAAGGTTAACAAGTTAATAAATAAATCGCCACTTTTGGAAATTGTCTGTTGTGTTTTACTATCCCTATTGTAATGATTGAGTGGGTATTGTTTATTTGAGTTGCTTCTGCATGTGTTTAATCAAAAGATAAAAAGAATGGGTCGGCGACGCGTCTTGGGACGTCACAATTTAATTGAACGTTGAGGGATGTTCGCGCGCTCAGGGTTCAGGACGTGACAGTGTTTAAGTAACTAATATTTGATCAACATCACATTCTGGTGGCCTCAAACGATTGTGTCAATCGAATTTGTTTTTAGAAGAACTTGATTAGATATTTAGTAGAAATTAAAAATAATTTTAGAATAATTGAAAGTACAGGACTTTATTAGAAAAATTAGGGAACTACAATTATGAAACTTTCTTAGAAATATTGCATGGCCAGTGTTGAATAGGCAGCTTGTGTAATTTTAATGGTACTTTTCCACTTAACATTTAGGATTAATATCCTTAAAAACTCAACAGTAGTACACTTATGATAAATTTATTTCAAATTATTTTTTTGATCACAAAAAAATTCCAAACTAGAAGATCTGTGACAAATTTATCCCAAATGACCATTAAAAACCCTAGGCCAATATACTTGTGATAAATTTACTTGCATATTTGCGATAAGTAAACGTTCTTTTAAATTAGTACAATTGTGACAAATAGATAGCAAAATCTCAAACTGGTACACTAATTAACTATCATGTGTTAGTAAAATTTAACGGAAACTAAGATAAGATAAATTTGTCACAAGTATGACAGTTTGAGGTAAATTTATGAAAAGTATACCAACTTGGGGTTTTTTATGGTAAAAAGATTAGTTTAGGATAAATTTATTACATAAGTATCAGTTTGAAGTTTTTTAGAGTATTAACCCTAACATCTATGTAATGAGAACCATGTAAATTGGCTCTTTGCAATTGTTTTTGATTTAATAAAAAAATTTCAGATTGTCCAGATTCATGAAAATGTCCAGATTCATTATGTTCGAAAGGTGTAGGTAGTCGTGCTTGCCTTTTTTTTTTTTTTTTTTTTTTTTCCATCTACAAAAGTCTTTGAAGCATTAATGAAGTCGGGACCTTTCAAAGGCCTTGACCAATTGGTGTAAATCCCGCTAATTTTTATAAAAGTAAATATGAAGAAAATTAAAAATGACACTTTTCAAAACAAAATAAAAATGAAATAATTAAACATTTCAATAAAAGTGCCTACTTCCAATGACAAACTTCAAATATTCAAATCAAAGACTTAACATGTGCCTACGGAGCACTCTTTGACATTTTCCTTTTATATCGGGATCAGCCGATTCTTACATCGTCTTAATTTGCTAAATGTTCATTCAACTATGAAACTCTGACATTGAGGGATTTCTGGCAACATGAAACTATACGAGCAACGGTAAAAACGTTCATCAATGGGCCATTTAGGCCTTGACGGCCCGTGGGAAAAGAATTAGCCAAGGAACATAAGAATTAAAAACATTGTAAACAGCACAGACATAATTCTATGCACATTAAAACGTATTATAAGCTAAACAAGAATCCCCTTTAGCATGTTATCACGAACAAACAATTTTCAAATAGTAGTAAATATTTCTTGGTCCAGTACACTAGGGCCATGTTTGGCCATCAAAAGTCCCAAACTATGCTTACCATTACATATTTACCCCAAACATTTTTATGTGACACAAAAAGCCCTAAACTTGTACTTTTGTACATGCAGGATACATTTACTATTTATCAAGATTTAGTCAATAAGCACAATTAAAAATATATCTACATGGATTATGAAAGGTAAATGATGTTGACATGGTACCCGCATGACTTAAGTGAAATTAAAATGACATTTTTTTTGGTTGGAGAATCATTTGATGAATCTTGTTGGAAGATAAATATATCAAACAGTACAAGAAAAAATCTACAATAAATGCATCGCAATGGACAGCTTGGATTTTACCCCCAAAAAAAGGTTAAGTAAAAATGTGTTACAATTGTCATAATTTGCAATTTTTCATGACTTTTTCCTTCTTATTTTTATGACAGAACCCTAGGAGTAGTAGCAACATATATGCACTCCATAGCCATATCTGACCAGACGATTCAAAATAAGCGGAAAAGCACGCAAAGGACAGGAGGCAACTACATCCACAAACATGCACTGCACAAGGCCTACCAAACGAAAGTGAGTGATTCGATGGGGGTTAGGTGGGTAGTTCTCGTTGTGCATGCATGGTAAAGTCGCGACAGCGTCGGACGGAAGTTGCTCTTCACTAAAACTCGCTTGCTTTTGTCAACCGGCCTTGATGCAGAGATGATCGGCCGAAAGTGGTCGCTCGAATTGGAGCCGATGTCCTAATCTTTAACAATGGCCTATGAAGGGTTCACTCACGCATAGGGTTGTCAAGTGGTGGGTACAAGCCAGGTTTTCACGATACCCGATCCAAAACCATACAACCATGGATTGACCTAACCTGACTTGCCTGAGACTCTAATATCATATAATTTAAGAGAACAGGTAAAATGGTTCCATTGAGGGGCAAAATCGGAAATTTATTCAAAGTTACTCTATGTTGGGTGTCAAAAAAGCCCAAACCGGCCAGACCCTACTCCAACCCTAACGATATAAACATTTAAAAATTCCTATGTGAAGAAGACTAAGGCACAGCCCCAAAGTACCCTAAAATTTAGGATCAGGTTAGGTCGGGCTGCCGTGGGCTTTCTTGACACCCTTACTAGTTACTTAGGAATAGCTCGAGCTCAGCTCACTTAATATTGAGTCGGCCCAAGTTCAAATTCCTCAAATATTTGATTGAGTTGAGTTCGCGCTTTTTAATACTTAGCTTGATACATGATTGAGCTTTCATTATTAAAATTATTTAATAACTATAACAATATATATGAAGATATAATATTCGAGATTATAAAATTCGAGCTTGAGTTTAGATTGTAAGTTTAACCATAATCAAATTGACCATGATTATTATGATACCTTAAGTGTCTCCGATCACCAAGCCTTTGCTCTTCTCGACCATAGGGGAGTTTTCCCGATAGAAGGCGTGGTTTTTCCCGATGAAGTTGCTCAGTCTCTGAAGCGACTCTGTTGTAACTGGAGAGAGAGAACTTAAAAACAGGGTTCTTGTCCTCACGACATATATAGTCATTGAATTTTGATTCCCAAAGGGCATAATTGTCTTTTCAGTGAAATAATATTTTTTGCTAAGACAATCCTTCACTGGAGAAAGGGTACATGGAAAGTGGGAAAACAAGAAAATTTCAGTGATGAATTAATTTATAGTGAAGTGAGATAAGTTTAACTTAGCAAAAAACAAGAAAATTCAATTTTGATGGTGCTATAAATTGAAGTAATCGCTATGGTGAAGTGTTAGAGATTCTATTCAATTAAAAATCATGACTTTATTTCTTGATCTATATTATACTATTATAATGTTCACTGATTTTCATTTCATTGATAAGGAAGTAGTCGAAATCATTTTTCATGTTGACTTTTATTATATGAGAAAATAAGAAAATAGTTTGAAATGGCCAATGAGCTACTCTACGTTCATGTGCTAGCATGATACCATAGAACTTCGTAGCCGCTATACAATCTTTTTGAGGTTCAATAAATTCTTTTTTCAAGGAGGGTTGATCACAAGATTACCTTTCTTTAATTTAGGTTAATACAATAGAAATCTCAAATCGGTATAATAATGATAAATTTACCATAAATTAATTTTTTTACCGCAAAAAATCTTATACTAATATACTCGTGATAAATTTACCTTGAACTATGATCACGAAAAACTATAAATTAGTATATTAGTGATAAATTTATTTAAAACTAATATTTTGATAATAAAAAAAACTCCAAACTGGTACACTTAAGACAAATTTACTCTTCATTAGCTTCTATTGAATTTTACTGTTAAATTTGCTAATATGGATGACACATGATGACGTGGTATGATGACATGACAAGTGCATGTGGAAATTCATAGGGTAAGTATTATGAAAAATCTCACTCGGGTACATTTGTGACAAATTTAATGCTACTAATATGATAAATTTAATGATACACCTGTGACAAATTCGGGATTTTTTGTGTTTTTAACCCTATAAATTTTCACATGGAATTTCCACGTCATCAACATGTTATAATGTGTCATCCACGTCAATAAAATTTAATAGTGAAATTTGGCAGAAGTTAGCAAAAGGTAAATTTGTCACAAGTATATCAATTTAGAGTTTTTGATAGTCAAAATATTAATTTGGAGATTGTCACAAGTCCACTATTTTAGGATAAATTTATCATAAGTGTACAGTTTTAGAATTTTTTGTGGTCAAAAAATTAATCTTTGGTAAATTTATCACAAACATTCTAGTTTAGAGTTTTTCATAATATTAATCCTTTTGTTGATTGGCCAAGGTTACTACATTCATAATTCGCAACCTTTTTAGAAAAAAGTGACATTATGAGAGTTGAAATGTGGAATGATTAAAAAAAGTCTTAAACTTTTAATATGTACATCAATTCAATCTTAAAATTTTTAAATTTAATCAATTTAATTCTAAATCTTTAATGATTTATCTTGCAATACAGTCAATTTGTCCAATTTAATTCTAAACCTTTTTAACGAGTTATCTTGCGATACAATCAACGCTAGCTATATGATGCAACACAATCAATGCCAACCTAAACAATTTTTACAATTAAAAAAATGTGATTTTTTTCCCCTTTCTTTTTCTTTTCATTTCTTCGTACTTTTTTTTTTCCCTTGTTCCTCTACCAATCGCCAAGCCTCGGCAAAGGCCGCAATGCCCTCGGCAAGGGTTGATCTCATCGTTAACGGCTCCAATTCATTCCCACACCAAGGACGTACCACACATAATATACAAAATGGGAGAAACCCAATGTCCTTTTTGCTTGCCCATTAATAAAAAACCCTATCAACTCCAAAACAGAAGAAACTTCTACGAGCTTTGCATAGATGTACACATATCGAATGATCATAGTATTTTTTCATATTTGGAGGTTGCACACGCCATGAGATGATCGAGCGGGAGCGACATTTCACACAAGGATTGTAACAAGTAGAATCCTATATTATTCATGATTCAAACGATGTGATAAATCTACCAATCCCAATCGGTTTTAGCCGTTAGACAACCGATCAAGGTCTTGATCCACGGTCGTGTATTTGACACCGGGGTAGAACTCGAAGCTTCCACTCCGAACGATGGCTCAATCTCAAAGCTAATTTGGTCTCCTTTCACGAAAATAGAATAAGGTAGCGCCAATCACATTGAGTGGAACTGCTACCTACGCAATATGATCGACAGGTAGATCGATCGACAGCAAAATACTTAAATCTCGAGAGAAATAGGCAATTTCACGTGCTTTTGTTGGATCTTTTGATGTCTAAGTGCTGCTGTTTTTAGACTAAAACTTCTCTTCTGTTCTGTTTTATATTGTTTTAGTTTATTTTCTTACTTAGTCAATTATGTTATGCGTTGTTGTTGTGTTATTTAGGAAGTTAAGTACTTGTTCGGGTGCGGTTACAAGCTGAACGTGTGTGTGTGTGTGCAGTTATTTTTTTTTTTGGTTTAAGTCGTGTTCGTACTTGACTTTTTTATTAGAACTGCGCAGAAGACAGTTTCCATGCTCTGTTTTTCTCTGTTTCCTCGTTTTTTCATCTTTCTTCCTCGATATCTATAGTTCTGGTTTTTCTGCTTCTTTTTGCTGCTTTAATCAGAATCAACGGTGGTATCGAGCATCGAATGATCTTGAGGGACTATGAAGTGAAGCAAGTATTGTATTGCAAAGAGGTTAGAGGGTGATGGAGACAAGTTCAAGTGGTTTTTTCTGCGATGGCTTCTCCGTATTTACCGGAGAGAATTATCAAGCATGGGCTGTTAAAATGAAAGCATTTCGGAGGGTCATGATCTGTGGGAAGCTGTGGAGGATGATTATGAAGTTGCTCCACTTCCAAATAATCCGACCATGAATCAAATCAAGCTTCATAAAGAGAGAACCACAAGGAAAGCCAAGGCAAAATCTTGCACGTATCTTTGTTGTCTCGCCTACCATCTTCACCGAATTATGAAGTGTGACTGCGAAGGTCATATGGGATTTCTTGAAGGAAGAATATGAAGGAGATGAGAAGATAAGAGGTATGAAAGTGCTGAATCTCTTGAGAGAATTTGAGAGACAGCAGATGAAGGAATCGAGTCGGTGAAGGAATACTCGAGATAGGCTAGTGGGAATAGCGATAAAATCGAGTTTTGGGAACCGACTTGAGGGATGATAGGCTTGTTCGGAAGATCCTAGTGTCTCTTCCAGAAAAATTTGAAGCTACTATAGCTTCTCTCGGAAAACACAAGGGACTTGGCGATATAAAACTTGCGAGTTCTTTGAATGCTTTGCGAGCACGGGAGCACGAAGACTAATGAGGAGAGAAGATTATGTTGAGGGGGCATTGCAAGCCAAAGTAAAGCAAAATGATGGAGGCAAAGGGAAGAAATGGATTCAGTTTAAGGGAAATGTTGCTGATTCGAAATTTTTACCAAAAGAAGGAAATGCTGGTGGATCTAGCAAATGGAAAAATAATAAAAGGCCATGTCGTATTGTGGTGGAACCAACTATCGAGTCCTTTAGATGCTGGAAAAGGCCGGATGCGAGGTGCAGAAGATGCCACAAGTTGGGTCATATGGAAGCTATTTGCAAAGGGAAAGCCTATCAAAGCAAACGGAGAAGCACAAGTGGCGGTGAGTGAAGTTGATGAAGAGCACTTATTTGTTGCTTCGGCTGGTGAATATTGATCGAAAATAGTACATGGCGATAGATAGTGGTTGTACTAATCACATGATCGGCAACTTAGAGCTATTCAAGAGCATAAACAAAACAAGTAAAGTCCAAAGTCGAATTGGCAATGGACAGCATATTGAAGTTCGGGGTAAAGGTGTAGTTGCTGTAAAGGAAACCGGGGGGTGAAGTTAATCAAGGATGTCCTCTTTGTGCCAAATATTGACCGAGAATCGTTAAGTGTTGGTGGAGTTAGTGGAGAAGGGCTATATAGTGAAGTTCGAAGGAAGGGAATGTCTCATTAAAGATACTGACAGCAATGAAGTCTTGAGAGTTCAAATGAGGGATAAAAGTTTTGTGTTCAAGCCAAATGAGATGCAGCAGATGGCTTTGAAGTGTACAGAAGAGAATATAGAGCTGTGGCACAAAAGATTGGGGCATGTTCATAGGAGGAGTATCTTTGGTTATGCAGAAAAATGGCCTGGTAGATGATTTACCAAGCTTGAAGGAAGAGCTTCCACAATGCAGAACCTGCCTTCTTGGCAAACAAACCAGATTTCCCTTCAAAGGAGGAGTCTCGAAGACATATCAAAAGCTGGAATTAGTTCACACTGATGTGTGTGGACCTATGTCTGAACCTTCTTTAAATGGAAGCAGGTATTTTATTACTTTTTGATGATCGACTAGAATGAGTTGGATCTATTTTCTGCAAGCTAAGACTAAAGTAGCTGATGTATTTATGAAGTTTAAAGCATTAGTTGAAAATCAAAGTGGGAAGAGAATCAAAGCTCTCAGGTCAGACAATGGATCTGAGTATACAGCTAACAAATTCAAACTGATTTGTGAGCAAGCTGGAATTGTACAACAATTTACAGCCCCTTACTCACCTCAACAGAATGGGGTTAGTGAGAGGAAAAATAGAAGCGTTATGGAGATGGCCAGATGTTTGATGCAAGAAAAGAATTTGCCTAAAAGTTTTTTGGGCTGAGGCAGCCAACACTGCTGTATTTCTTTTAAATAGATTACCTACAAAAGCTTTAGAGAAACTAACACCTCTCGAGGGCTGGCAAGACACTAAACCTTCGTGAAAATTTGAAGGTTTTTGGAAGTTTGTGTTATACTCATATTCCCGATGTCAAAAGGGATAAGCTTGATAAAAAGGCTGAGATTGGAATTTTTGTTGGATATAGCTCTCAATCAAAGGCTTACGAATTTTCTATCCAAAGACAAGGAAGATTATGTGAGCGAGAGATGTTATGTTCTTAGAGGAAGATGAATGGAATTGGTTAAATGGAAGGAACACTGAATTGAAGCACTTTGAAAGACAACCTGAAACTGATGTGGAGACTAATGAAATTACAGGGGAAATGGAAGAAAGTATAGATGATGAACCTGTAAGAGGCACAAGGACACTTGCTGAGATCTATGAAAGGAGTAATGTGGCTGTGCTCGAACCATCAAATTTTTTGAAGCCAAGGAAGATCGAAGTGGTTTGCAGCAATGCAGGAGGAGATGAAAATGATTCAAAAAAATCAGACTTGGGAATTGGTAGACAGGCCATTAAATAAGAATGTAATTGGAGTTAAGTGGGTCTTTAGGAAAAAACTCAATCCTGATGGCTCTGTTAACAAGTATAAAGCAAGGCTGGTTGTTAAAGGCTATGCTCAGGTATGGGGAGTAGACTATTCTGAAACTTTTGCTCCAGTTGCAAGGCTGGACACAGTAAGACTCTTGTTAGCTATTGCAGCTGAGAAGGGTTGGACTATTTTTCAGCTTGATGTCAAGTCTGCATTTTTAAATGGTGAGCTTGAAGAGGAAATTTTTGTTGAACAACCTGAAGGGTTCTGTGTTAAAGGGCAAGAAGAGAGTGTATACAAATTGCATAAAGCTTTATATGGATGAAGCAAGCTCCAAGAGCTGGTATGGAAAAATTGATCGATATCTACTGGATTTAGGTTTTAAAAAGAGCTTGAGTGAGTTCACTCTTTATATTAAGAAAGTGAATCATAGTGTGGTAGTTCTATCTCTATATGTGGATGATCTTTTGGTAACAGGAAATGATGTTCAGCTGATAGAAAATGTTAAGCAAGGCCTATTTGCTGGTTTTGAGATGATGAGACTTAGGAAAAATGGCTTACTTCTTAGGTCTGGAAATCAAGCAAAGTCCTTATGAAATCTTCATTTGTCGAGGAAGTACTTAAAGGAAATTTTGAAGAAATTTCAGATGGAAGAATGTCGAAGTGTCAAGTACACCTATGGCAGCAAAAGAGAAATTGCGAGAAGAATGATGGAAGGTTGTGGATGTTTCGATGTACGAAGTCTAATAGGTTGTCTCATGTATCTCACAAAGCAACCAGACCCGACATTTTATTTGCTGTAAGTGTTCATGTCAGATTTATGAGTGATCCAAGTCAACTTCATTTGATTGCAGCTAAGAGGATTTTAAGGTATTTAAAAGGAACCATGCTTTTTGGAGTGAAGTTTCAAAGGAGTCTAGAATTCAATTTACAAGGTTATTCGATAGTGATTAAGTGGCTCGATGGATGATATGAAGAGTACATCTGGGTACTGTTTGTTTCGGTTTAGGATCAGCTTGTTTCACTTGGTGTTCTAAAAAACAAGAAATTGTAGCTCAATCTACTGCTGAAGCAGAGTTTATAGCTACTACTGCAGCAGCAAATCAAGCCTTATGGCTAAAGAAGATAATGAAAGATCTTTGGCTGAACTCCAATGAATGTATCAAGATCAATGTGGATAACCAAGCTGCAATTGCAATATCTCAAAACCCAGTTTTTCATGGCAAAACTAAGCATTTCAAGGTCAAGTTCTTCTTTCTACGTGAGGTGCAACAAAATGGTGAGGTCATGCTGGTTTATTGCAGATCTGAAGATCAACTTGCTGATATGTTCACTAAACCACTTCAAGCTGGAAGATTTGAAGCATTGAGAAAGAAAATTGGAGTATGCAGCAGCTACTAATCCAAGGAGGAGTTTGTTGGATCTTTTGATGTCTAAGTGCTGCTGTTTTTAGACTAAAACTTTCTGTTCTGTTTTATATTGTTTTAGTTTATTTTCTTACTTAGTCAATTATGTTATGCAGTTGTTGTTGTGTTATTTAGGAAGTTAAGTACTTGTTCAGGTGCAGTTACAAGCTGAACGTGTGTGTGTGTGTGCAGTTATTTTTTTTGGTTTAAGTCGTGTTTAGTACTTGACTTTTTTATTAGAACTGCAGAAGACAGTTTCCATGCTCTGTTTTCTCTGTTTCCTCTGTTTTTTCATCTTTCTTCCTCGATATCTATAGTTCTGGTTTTTCTGCTTCTTTGCTGCTTTAATCAGAATCAACAGCTTTAATCTAATGAAAACGTATCCCTAGCCTTGAATGTTCTTCACAACTTGCTCCTCTTGAACATAAACCCTCTTTGAGTCCTTGCCAATCTTTCTCTCCCACAAAGACACGAGATCATTAAATGAGTAGGTGTTGGCAAGAGGTCGATGTACAGAATATCGTTTAGGGTCTTTGGATCATCCACAGCTTTGATGGTATAGGTGCCAATGTCATCCTCCTTGTTAAACACCGCTATATATTTAAGAGGAGTGTTTTAGAATTTGGCTAACAAATAGTTCACAAAGCCACCGATCTCCCTAGAGTTACTTTCGAGTTGTATTCAATAAAGAATTCTCTCGGTATTGAGTGGAACCACTGCCTTTGCAACACGATCAGATAGGTAGACCGATCGACATCAAAATACTTAAATCTCATAGAGAAATAGGCAATTTCACGTGCTTTAATCTCATGAAAATGTATCCCTAGCCTTGAATGTTCTTCACAACTTGCTCCTCTTGAACATAAACCCTCTCCGAGTCCTTGCCAATCTTTCTCTCCCACAAAGACACGAGATCATTAAACGAGTGTTGGCAGGAGGTCTGATGGTATAGGTGTCAATGTCATCCTCCTTGTTAAGCACCGCTGTATATTTAAGAGGAGAGTTTTAGAATTTGGCTAACAAATAGTTCATAGAGCCATCGATCTCCCTAGAGTTACTTTCGAGTTGTATTTAATAAAGAATTCTCTCGGTAAATAGATTCACCAGACACCTGGCATCTATATGTTCTTTTCCCAACCAAATATGATCAAGATAACCTTTTTTATATGCTGAATAGGCGGTAATGTGCCAAGATAACCCACATGACATTCGTATAATCTATTAGTCCTTAAACTTGAAGACTAATGTATGCAGAGGGCCCAATATCTCCAGACAAGGAAACTACCTGGAATTCTCAGGCTTCAAGAATTGCTCCTTACTCTGATCACTATCTGTTGACAAATGAACAAAAAAATCTCAACAGCCTAACATGCGCATTTCAATGAATTGCTTCTTACCTTTTGCATTTCCATCCCCTAAGATGACAACTTTATCTCTAGGGAAAGCTGTAGCCCCAGGCTGTGACAATGTCAGAAGGAAGTAACCCGCAAAGCAGTTACAACATACATAGGTATGAGGGATACCCTCGGCCTCAACAAGACGGTGGATCTTAGCCTTAGTTGCAGGTATAGCTTTCACTTGCTCCATAGCGTGGACACGATCCACATCATTTCCAATTTTTGAAGGCAGGAATCTCTAAAAAGATACATAATCAAATAAGAAGAAACATCTTTATTAGAAAGCAACAAAAATTTAGAGCATCCCCTTAACCAACAAACTTATATCCAAAAAAAAAAAAGAAGAAGAAACGGGGTAGCAGCCAGATAACTCCGTCAAGTCTAAAATAGGCAAACATACTGCTAGCTTGGACATTTTCACAAGAAATAAGATTTCAGGTAAGTACATTGCCTTTTGTAAGCATCCTGAGTTCCACTCATTATTGACCATCAACCACCCAAAGCAATGACAACTACTAAGTACTATCCCAGCAAGTGGGATTGAGTAACATATTTGCAACAACGATAATACTACTGAAAAGACCATATTGAGTGCTCGAAACTTTTGCATTTTTGGTTGACCAAGAGGAAACCCGACACCACACAGTTTCAGGATAGATAAAGCCTCCCGGAGAATGTGGGCAGCCCAATGCCCATACAAATATCGAGACAGAGGAGGGCATGAGGTTGAGGTCAAAGAACCTTTGTGTGCGTGAAGATATAAATCTCTGAGTAAATTAATATACATATTAATGAGTTCGTGTGGATGGTACATTTTGCATACATGAAGACAAAATTCCCTACCCAATTAAATTCGTCAAAAAGAAATAGCGTGGATTCAGAGTAGCCCACTTAGAAGGCCAAACTGTCCTATACTTGAGTTTGAAATAGCTATCCTCGAATTTCACCAATCACTTCTACACAAAGACATGACCATTTAAGAAAAAGAAGTTGAAGTCCGCAGATAAATAAGTCAATCCATCCCGTTTTATCAAAGCAAAGCTCACAAGAAGAACATGATGCCCTTATACCAGAAGACAGAAGCTAATGCAACCTACGTCGTCAGTCACATGGTAAAGGAAGAATAGTAACAAGGACGAAATTACCAGAAATAGCACCACCTCCGGCTGCTTTAATGGGAGAACAATCTTGTCTTGGTCCTCTAGTTGTTGGTTCCCAACAGCAGAGATTACCACATCAACCCGCTCAATCGCGTTCAGTAGACTCTTCTGATCATATATGTCTCCCTGAGAATGAAATAACCAAGAGCCTGGCTAAGCTATCAATAAAGTCAGCAATCATCAACAAGATTTGTCTACACAGCAAGTTGCAGCTACGTAGCTGTAGCTGTCTCCGAAATAGTTAAAGCATACGGAAGTTTCCACAAAATTTGATCGTGAATGTGCACGTTCGCATCATCATGCGAAGCGGAGATTTGGTCAGGCATTCGAAAAACGAGAGCCACGTGATTTCTGATTTCAATCGTATACAAAGACAAAATATCAGAGGATAGAAAGAGAAACACCAACTCCATGAACTCCATCAAGTGAAAGATTGAGACAAAAATCAACTCCGATTTTACTGCTAAAGATATTTCTCAGAACGGCGAACGAGTTTAACGGCAAGTGACTAGATTGATGCCTAAGCTCTTGAAACCTTCGAAGATGTCGGCCTTGGCGGGATTGGAGAGGGCAGACTCCCTCATGAGAGCGAAGGTAGGGTGACCGGACTTATCACTTGCTTCCACGATGAACTTTCCAATGTATCTAGTGCCTTCCGATCACCAGGACTTTGCTCTTCTCCGCCATCTCGGAGGGTTTTCTCACGGCGGAGGCATGGTCTTTCCCAGCGAGCTTGCTCTGTCTCATGCTGCAACTGTTGGCACGCATCAAGATGAGTCGTCCTTTTATTTTGATTCCGAAAGGACATATTCGGTGTGAATTTGACTTTCCGCCCCCATCATCCTTTACTTGGAAAATTAGTGCTTGCAAAAAGAGAGGCAAATTAGATACAAAGTACTAACCTATCGATTTTGTCTAATTTGACCGATGATGTGAATTTTTTCTGAAATAAGAACAGCTTAACTTACTAAGCATGAGAAATTCTAAATTCAAGTTTTTAATATAAAATCGGTTGTTGTGTTGACAAACGTCCGCAAAGTTTAAAAAGAAATCAATTACGAAATTAAAGAATGAAAATCTCTTTGCTAAAGACAGAAGTTAGCAGTTACTTTGTGACAAAAAAGAAAAAGAAAAGAAAATAAAAGTTATTTTATCTTTCTTCATTAGATATTGTTGACATTGTGCCTAGTTCGTGTACTTTCGACCTTTATAAAAGGGTATGAGAAGAGGGTTGAAGTAGGAAACCAAAGAAATAGCATTCTCAATGAGAAAGTTCATAATATTATTATTCTTTGGAATCCATTTGGGACAATGTTATCCATCAATTTCATCCGATTACAACTTTCAAAGTTAAACAAAAATTTCAATAATCGGTCTGGCTAGATGAAAGTTCTTTTTAAATCGCAAAATTCACGAAATCTAGTGGACAATGACTACACCAAAGTGACCGATGCTGAGTATCGTATGCCATCTTTCAAGCTGGGGAGGAAAGGATAGTAGAAAAAATATCAAGCACAAACACTACGAAAGCAACGTGTGATATTCTGCAAAAATCCTACAAAGACTATTATCGTGTCAGACAGATGCAGCTTCTAACATTTCAAGGTAATTTTAAATCTTTACGCATGAATGATTCCGAATCACTCTCAACATGTTTTGATTGTGTACAAACTATCATTAATCAATTGTGGGTTAACAGGGAAAGACTTCAAGAAGTACGAGTGGTTGGAGTCTTAACTGAAAGATTTGACTAGTTGTCGTAACAGCCGAAGAAGAGCAAGATGTGACAACCAAGACATTGGAGTGATTGATGGGTTCATTATATTTGCATGAGGAAAGAATGAATTAAAATTCCATCGATTCAAATCCCAAGCAAGCTTTGTAGAGTCAAGTTAATCAACCAAGCTGCGGAGGGAAGAGGTGGCAGAGGTACCCGAGATAGAGGTGGAAATTCAAATTCCACCGAAAAATATATAACACACGACAAATCAAAACTCAAGTATTCTAAATGCAATAAATTTGAACATTACAAATCCAAATGCCAAGTAAAGATGCGGTACAAGTATGCAGAACAAGCGCACACCATCGATGCTGACGAAAACATAATGTTAGCGTGCAAGAAGGATGACTCGAGCACGTTGGCAGCAACATCTATTATTGACATTTGTGCTTAGCATGTCCTCAGACTAGGAGGTTGTCCATGCCATGAGATGATCAGCGGGAGCCGCATTTCACACTTGGATCCTGAGAAGCAGCATCCCATATTTTTTACTATTCAAGCTGATGTGAGAAATTTACAGTCGGTTTCGAAATCAGACAAACTGATCAAGGTACTGATTTGCGATCGTGCATTTGACATCGGGGTAGAGCTCTAAAGCTTCCACTCCAAACAATGGCTCAATCTCAAAGTTGGTTTGGTCTCCTTTCACAAAAATTGAATGAAATATGGCCAACATGACATTGAGTGGAAACGCCACCCTCTGCAATATGACCAGGACAAGTAGACCAATCGAAGCTTGAGAACACAGAGGATTTCATGTGCTTAAATCTAATGCAAAAGCATCCCTAACCTTGAATGTTATTCAGAACTTGCTCCTCTGGAACATACACTCTCTCCAGGGTCTTGCCGATCTTCCTCTCCCACAAAGACACCGACTCATTAAAAGAGAAGATGTTGGCAGGTAGTCTGATGTAGAGAGTTTTGTTCAAGGTCAGGGATCATCCACGGCTTTGATGGTATAGGTGCTGATGTCTATCCTCCTTATTAATCACTGCTGTATATCAACGGGAGAGAGTTTTAGAATTCGGCTAATAAATAAATCACAGAGCAATTAATCTACCTAGAGTTAATTTCAGCTCGCATCTTGTAAAGAATTATCTCGATGAGCAGATTCATCAAACAACTGGCATCATATGTTCTTTTCTCAACCACATACATCAAGATAATCTTCTTTACATGTTGAACAGGTGGCATTGTGCCAAGGTAACCCACATGACATTCATATCATATATTAGTCCCTAAATTGAAGACTAATGGATGCAAAAGGCCCAAAATCTCCAGACAAGGAAGTTGCCTGGAATTCTCAAGCTCCAAGAACTGCTCCTCACTCTGATTGCTATCATAATTAAATCGTGAAAGATGTACAGAAATCTCAACGGCTTAAAATGCGAAGCATTTCGACAGATTACTTCTTACCTTTCACATTTCCATCTTCTGAGATGACTACTTTATCTCTAGGGGGAACTATAGCCCCAAGCTGTGCCAATGTCGGAAGGATGTAACCTGCAAAACTGTTACAACATACATAGATATTAGGGATTCCCTCGGCCTCAACAATGCCGCGGATCTTACCTTTGATGGCAAGAGTAACTTTTGCTGGCTCCACAGCATGGACGCAATCCACGTCATTTCCAAACTCTGAAGGCAAGAATCTCCAAAAATAAACACAATGAAATCAGAAGAAACATCTTTGTTAGAAAGCAGAAAAAATTTAGAGCATATTCCCCTTAACCAAAAAACATGTATGAGTTCCAACAAAAAAAGGAAGACAAACTTATATGAGAAGGAATTTCGAGTTGTTTCAATATGTTACTATAACATAGTAGAAAGTGATCATAAGTGAATCAATAAATTCAGCAATTCAGCAAAGTCGACTCCAAGTGCTATAAGAAAAATAGAAGAAACAGAGCAGCAGCCAGATAACCCTGTCAAATATAGAATAGGCAGATATTCTACCCAGTCAAATAAAGAATAGGCAGACATTCTGCTTGCGTGGACACCTTCACAAGTAACAAGATATCGGGTAAGACCAATGCCTTCTGTGAGCATGCCGAGTTCCACTCGCTATTGACTGTCAACCACTCAAAGCACCGACAAGTACCAAGTACCACTTCAAGGATTAACTAGTTCATGTTTCCCACAGTCCTATAGTTGAATTCAAAATAGTTACTCTTGAATTTCACTGATGACTTCTACACAAGGTTATGACCATTTAAAAAAGAAAGATGTTGAAGTCTACAGATAGATAAATCCATCCATCCCATTTCATCAAAGCAAAGCTCGCAAGGAGATCGCAATGCACCTAAACTAGTAAGACAAGAATCAAGCTAATACCCATTAGTCAAACGCTAAACCAACAATAGGAACTTGAAATGAAATTACTAGGCACAGCACCACCTTGATATTCCCAGCTGCTTTAATGGCAGCAACAATTCTGTCTTGGTCCTTTACTTGTGCTCGCCCCACAGCAGAGATTACCACATCTACTTGTGTAATCACAATAGACTCTCTTGATCATATATGTCTCCCTGAGAATCAAATAACCAAGAGCATGGACAAATGATCAATGAAGTCGGCAATCATCCACAAGATTTGTCTACACAGCAAAGCGCAGCTACGTAGCTATAGCTGTCTCAGAAACAGCTAAAGCATATCGAAGTTTGCACAAGATTTTGTCTGAAAATGTGCACGTTCACATCATCATGCAAAGCTGAAATTTCGTCAGGCATTTGAAAAAGGAGAGGGACGTGATTTCTGATTTCAACCAAGCACAAAGACAAAATATCAGAGAAGAGAAAGAGCAACGCCATATCGTAATGTGACTCCATCAACTCCATGAAGTGAGAGATAAAAATCAACTCCGATCCTACTGATAAAAACATTTCTCAAAACGGCGAACGAATGCAACCGCACGGGAATAACTACTCACCTGGAATATATTGATGCCTGAACTCTTGAAACCTTCGATGATGCCAGCCTTGGCGGGGTTGGGGAGAGTGGACTTGTCACACCCCAGAGCTCCGAGCGCTCACACATCCCTTGGTGGTCGATGAAATTGCGACGTCCCATGAAGCGTCACCGACCCATTCATTTTATTGCACATGTGGAAGCGAATAAAATAAACCCCTTACAGCAAACAACATGGGATAGAAAAACAAGATAACAAATTTACAACTAAAACACGCTTTTATACACAAACTAAGTTTATATACAAAACTAGCATGTTTACCAAAAAGATCAGCCCTCAAAAAGGAAACTATCCTACGGTCCACTAGTTGGACGCGTTCACCGATCCTTCAGACTCCACAGGGCTTCGGGGGCGCCAAGTCCACCACAACACCATCAGGAGGGTCGGTTGTATCCTCGCCAAAAGCGGCGTCAACTACCACAGCGGGGACCTCAAAACCCTGGAGGGGACCAACTCTGTATCCATTGAGTCCGCAGCGAAACCACGCCCTAAATCGATGAGGTACCCTCTGAGGTTGGCCCTCACTGACTCAGACGGTGGTCACTACGAGCTAATAGACCCAAACCCCGTGGCCTCCGGGAACATGATAGTCAGTAACCAACTCAATAACCCTTTGAGGCCAACCATAACGTACTGGTGGGGCTGCCTTCTAAGGACCTGAAAAGAATTGAGTCCACGACGGGGTGAGACAATGTCTTAACAAGTTCACCTCCTAAACTCCAACTAGGAAAGAAATACACCTAGCCACACAATCACACAACCACAAAGACTCACCTTATCTCAGATCCTTCCTGCAGATCAGCATGGTTCAAAAACATAACCATGTGCAGTAATCAAACTCAATCAATTGGAACGCCACCACTTTCATCTCAATAAACACAAGGGTCCCGATTATAAGGCCCAATCGTTATGACATATTGTAACGACCCAATGGTATCAGAGCCGACTCCCGACCGTGCGTGGGGGCCACATAGCGAGGACGTTGTGCCCTTAAGGGGTGGAGGGTGTGACAGCTTAAGGAAGGGGAGAGGTCCTCTCTAGTCCCACATCGCTTAGGGGGAGTCTTGGAGCTAGTTTATAAAGGCTTGGGTCCCTTTAATCTATATAACGCGTTTTAAAGCCGTGAGGACTCAGTGTCCAAAGCGGACAATATTATATAGTGGGACCCGGGTCGTTACACATGTTCCATACCATGCCACAATTTTGTCCCATAATAAGGTGCATCAAATCAATCAATCATACATTCCAATTGATTATGACCCAACGGCCACGACCAACTCAACAGTCACCGGTCTTTCGGCGTAGCCGGGCATCGTCTCGCATTATCGAGCATGGCAACATCTACATCTAGACAACATTCCACATAGAAGCATTAGTCCAGCCTCCACTACAACCGGCATCTGTTGACTTGGGGCATTCCCAAAGGAGCATTACCCAGCCTCAAAGGCTCGTGATGGGTTCTCATATCATTCATGCACCCATTCAATCCGGCCAAGACATCGTGCTTCATACTCAACTGCCCTAATGAAAATAATGTACTTGGCCTATATTCTTCGTATTAAAAACACAAGGTAAAATAATTGTGTGTGGGTACATGATCAATTTGAACCAGAAAAATTGATACCATTCTTTTTAAAGTCTCACTATTTGATATAGTATTTAAAACTATTTTCGATGTCAAAATTCGACATCCGGGATTTCCTAAGTAAATATCGAAATTTCACAATTTTGGAATTAATAACCAAATTTCTAATCACTACTCAATTTGTACAAATTAACACTCAATTGCATAAACTAAGCACACCATTGCAATAAACACGAAATTCTGATCACTGGCTATCCCAAAATAATTTCCGAAAAATATTAAATAATTAAATAAGTTTTAAAAAATAATTAAATAAAGAAATTTAAATACCATAAATACCAATTTAGGCTGGAAATACTAATCTAACCACCTAAACGGGCCTAGACTATTTCCGAACCTAACTAGATAAATAATACAATCTATCTAGTCTCTAATTAGTCTATTCTAACCACCTAACATGAACAATTAAACAGTTAAATCACTAATCTAAACTAACTAACCACCTAATCCCTAATTAGCCTAAACTAATTATCCACTAAGCGTCATTAACTCCATAAGCAGATTTTAGCAAGTAAACTCATCGATTTAGTAGGCTGGTGAGTCTACAACGTCAGTGATGCAAAGGTGAACGACACTTGAGCTTGCGATGACACCAACGGAGGTCCAGATGGGCCTTAAAATAGGCCACAAGCTCTCAGCTAGGAGTTGAGCGTTGGCCACTGCTCGAGGCTGCTGGGCTGGATCAAAGGGGCTGAAACAGCATGGGATGGGACTTGGTGGCTGTAGAGACTCCAAGTAGTGGATTTGACTGGCTGGATGGTGGCGAACGGCGACTGGACAGCGACCAAGAGGTCTCGACGGTGGCCAGGACACACGGGGGACGACGGACAAGCGGGGCTCGAGCAGGGCAGTTGGACGGCTCGTGGGCGGCATGCGGGCTCGCGACGAGTAAACAAGTGGTGAGGAGGGCTCCGGTGGCGGTTGACGAGCTAGGGGGAGGGCTTGCCGATTTCTCTAGTTTTTCTCAAGCTCTAAAACTCTAATCAATGGATAAAATGGGCTCAAGAAGAGAGAAGAAGACAGCTGTAGCAAGAGGGGGACCCAATTGCCTCAAATATCCACCAAAATGCTCATTGGTTGGCCCCACTTGATTAGCCCTATCCTAAGCCATTTTTCCTCACTCAAACTTCCCCTAGAAGCTTCCCCAAATGGTCCAAATGTTGCTACACCCCCTTGGCTACGAAATTGGACAATTCCCTCCAAATTTCATTCAATTCCCCTCCAATTGAGCTCAAATTAGAGTCCAAAAATTCAGCCAATGTGCCATCATCCATCTCATGATTTTTTTTCTCATTGAACCAACTTGATGGCAAAAAATGCGACAAAAAATGGCCCTCTAATTTTCTTGGTCCAAAATAATCTTACTTTGATTTTTCGTTGAAATCTCAAGTTTGCAGAAAAATTTTCGGAGAATGAGTCGACGCTACTAAAATGAATCGTGATATGACAGAACTTTCAATTTTTGAAATCAAGTTTAAATTCAAGATTAATTTCAACCGAGTGCAATTTTAGCATGAATTAGTCTACCGAGTAGATATTAGGAATTTTTAGTGCAATTGACCTATGATCGATTACTTTCGAGCCACATTGTGCATCTTCGACACATTGGCAACTCTTGGTTGTCGTGAAAATCTTGAGGTTTCAAATATGGGTACAAGGTACAGAGATGATAGAAAAATCGGTCTGGTGCCATTCGATAGAAATTTTACAATACGGTGGAATTATCCACACACTAATCGCATACCTCTGTCGAATCAACCCATCTCCGGTCTCTGATCGATTTTGATAGTGTCATATTGACCCTTGCAGATTAGCACGGTTGAGTAGTCAATTTTTGGTCGAATTCTCAAGTCTATTGCGTCAAAATCTCTTAACTGCTTCACCAGATAGACTAGTTATCTCGTGAGTGATCAGCTTAGAGAATAGAACTATAGGCGCATCAATCAAAAACCCAACTTATTCAATTGAAAACGGAATTGGAAATTCGGGATTTCACAACTCTTCCTATCTTGAAATTTAAACCATTACAAATCTTTAAACAAAAAGGTGGAGGTACAGTCATCTCATTGAATATTCACTTTCCCAAGTTGCTCATTATGTGCCGTGGTATTGCCAGACCACTTTGACTAACGGGATTGTCTTGGTGCGCAGAACCTGTTCTTTGCGGTCTACAATCTAAACCGGTCTCTCCACATATAACACCCTATCGTCCACATCTAACTCTTCAAAGTTCAGCACATGGGTCGGGTCAAGCTCATACTTCCTCAATATCGACACGTGAAAGACATCATGCACTTGCACCAACCTTAGTGGCAATGCAAGATGATGCGCCAGAGTCCCTATCCTTTCTAGAATCTCAAAGAGACCTACGTATCTCGAACTCAGCTTTCCCTTTTTGCTGAAGCACAAAGTACCCCCCATTGGTGACATCTTCATAAAGACGTGCTCACTAATTTGGAATTTCAAAGGTCTTCAACGCTTATCTGTGTAGCTCTTCTGGTAGCTTGGAGCAGTCTTTAATCTATCCTTGATAACTGTGACTGCATTCATTGACTGCTAAACCAACTCTGGGCTTGTGATTTTCCATTCTCCAACCTCATCCCAACAAACTAGCGTTCTGCACGCTCTACCATACAACGCTTTGAAAGGTGCCATATGAATACTCTGTTGGAAGCTGTTATTGTAGGTGAACTCGACAAAATGAAGCCGTTCCTCCTAGCTTCCTTTGAAATCCAACATGCAAGCTCTCAACATGTCCTCGAGAGTCTGAATCCGTCTGCAGATGGTAAGCTGTACTAAATTGCAACTTCATCCCCAAGACGATCTGCAACTCTATCAGATGTGATTGTCACTAGCACTCAATGCAGACGAATAATTTGACACACGTATAATTTTGCATATTTGTCCAATGCAAGGTCCTTTTGTACAGCGATAAAGTGAGCCAACTTTGTCAGTCTGTTGACCACAATCCAAATGAAATCATTACCCCTCTGATTCCTCGGTAAGCCCATCACAAAGTCCATTGTGATGTGTTCCTATTTCCACTCGGGAATCTTGAGAGCTTGCAAAAGTCCTCTCGACTTACAATGATGTGCCTTCACTTGCTGACACGTCAGACATTTGGCGACATGTTTAGCGATATCTACCTTCATACCGATCCACCAATAGTGTTGACGCAGATTCTGATATATCTTCGTACTGTTTGGATGAATGTTGTAACTGCTAAGATGAGCTTCTGACAAAATCTCTTCTTTAAGCTCTGCATTGTCAGGTACACACAATTGTCCTCGGAACCTTAGTGTTCAATTTTCATAAATCTAAAAATCAGCCTTTCTCTTTTCGGTATCCTCTTGCATGATTTTCTGAATATTTGGGTTTGTCAACTAAAGCGTCTTGATTTTGATTCTCACTTCCGGCTCAATTCTAATGGTGGCCATAAGATTTGAAATGTGGCCTACCTCAAATTTGAAAATCGAATCTCGAGCTCTTTCAAGTAAAATCCATTCCTTAACCACCATCTGTGCAACTGAAGACTTCCTACTCAAAGCGTCTACGACCTTGTTAGCCTTTCTAGGGTGATACAAGATGTTGCAATCATAGTCATTCAAAAGTTCCATCCAGCGATGCTATCTCATATTTAACTCATTTTGAGAGAATAGGTACTTGAGACTTTGATGGTCTGTAAAGATTTGGAATCTTTCTCAACGTAAATAATGTCTCCAAATCTTCAGAGTAAAGATAATTGATGTGAATTCCAAGTCATGCGTCGGATAATTCAGCTCATGAGGTCTCAACTGACGGGACACGTATGCAACAACCATACTATGTTACATTAACATGCAATCTAGTCCTCTAAACGACGCATTACTGTAGATCTCGTACCCTCTAGGACCAGATAGAATTGTCAACACTAGTGCGGTAGTTAGTTTCTGCTTAAGCTCTTGAAAACTATGCTCACACTTATCTGTCGACACAAACTTCTCTTCCTTCTTCAGTAGTCGAGTCAACGATGTGGCCAAAACTGAAAATCCTTCCACAAACCTTTTGTAGTAACTTGCCAAACCCAAAAAGCTTCTAATCTCTGTCACTATTGTCATTCTTGGCCAATTGATAACTGCTTCGATCTTGCTCCTTCACCTGAAATCACATGACCTAGGAACACAACACGAGTCAACCAAAACTCGCACTTGCTAAACTTGGCGTATAGCTCATGGTTCCTTAGTGTCTGAAGCACCATCCTCAAATGCCTTTCGTGCTCCTCAAGACTTCTCGAGTACACTAGGATATCGTTGATAAAAACGATCACAAACTGATCCAGATATTCTTTGAAAACTAAGTTCATCAAATCTATGAAAGCAATTGGGGCGTTCATCAAACCAAACAACATTACAGTGAACTCATAATGGCTGTATCGACTACGAAATGCCGACTTTAGTATATCCTCCTTTCTGATTGTTGACACATAAATTTTGGCGACCTGTTTAGTCATTTATTGCATTAAAAAGTTAGGGGTTAATTTTATCCCTGAAAAAAAAAAGTTAATTGCATAACATATAATTTTATGTGCATTTATTTTTTAATTTGCATTCATATTGGGTCGGTAACAAATGGGTTTGATTTAGTAGTTCTAAGCTTTAATTTAGCAGGTTGGACTAAGCCCACAAAGCAAGTAAATTGGCCCGAGCCCGTATTCTTTTAATGATAAAAATTACCTAAATGGAGATTTCAAATGATATTACGGTGGATTTTTGGAATTTAAGAAAATTGGGTTGCAATCTTATCTTTAGGCGATAAAATCAAGAGATGTGACAAAATAAAAAAAATAAAAAAAAACGTGATATTATGTGCAAAAAAGAAATCTTCGCGGATGTTGATTTGAAAATGAAATTAAAACCCTAACCTTCATCCTATAAAAAGATTTTTCGTGTAGGGTTTTAGGGAGGGCCACACAATAGAAATACATGGCCACTTAGGGCGTGCATGGAAACGTTTCTTAGAAACGTTTCCGGAACACTTCTGTACGGATTTTGTTCCCGTGAACAAAAAAAGAACAGAAACACATTTGGTTGCATTTCTGTTCTTTTTTTATTTTTTTGTTCCCGGAACAAAAAAACAAAACTGGAACAAAGGAACAACACCGGCTGAAGCTCTTCTCCTCCGTGCGTGCTCGTCGCTCTCGGCTGAAGCTTCGTTCTCGTGCTCTCCCTTTTCCGGCGTCTCTCCCATCTCTCCAGCGGCTCCCACTCGGCTGACTCTCCGGCGACTCCTCACTCCAGCGACTCCTCACTCCGGCGACTCCAGTGCACGTTTCTAGTGCTCCTCCTTCTCCGGTCAGCGTTGCTCCCCCTTCGGCGCGACAAATCTGGGACGGCTCACTCAAGCCTTAGCGAGCGTTGCTTGCCCAGATCTGCCGCGCCGAAGGGGGAGCAACGCTCACTCGAGCTCAAGCCGCAGCTCGCTCGAGCAGCATCTCAAGCGAGGCTCAAGCAGCATCTCGAGCGAGGCTCGAGCGAGCTGCTCGAGCAGGTCGCTGGAGCTGCTCGAGCAAGGCTCGATCGAGCTGTAGCTGCTGAAGCAGCATCTGGAGCAGCAGCAGCTCGCTCGAGCAATTGCTTCCATTCGTCCACTCTCAGGCGTGCACATTCGTTCTCCTACTCTGTTCATTCTTCTTTCCCCTGTTCCGATGTTTTCTTTGATCGATTCGATGATGTGCCAGTATCTTCAGATTGAATTTTCATTTTGAAAGTTTTTGTGGGTTTATGTACGTTGGGGTGAAGTATCGTTGTCGAACTTTACGCCCAAAGCGCATGGATCGATTGGAGATTTTTCAGGGATGAATGGAAACTCGACATATGTCGGTTAGGGCTCAAGAAATCAGGAGGAGCAAGTCTTTGCAAATGGCTTTGTTCCGGGTTTGATTCGCTGATTCGCGCTACAAACGATCCCCATTCGTTTGGGGGATCATGACGTATTTTTTTGGCAATCTGCACCTTGTTATGTGCTGTACGTGTGCGAATGGAGTCTGGCTTTGTACTGTGAATTTTGCTCTAGTCAAGAAAGTTCCGACTTCAGACTTCATATTGGGTTTCATCAATTGAAAAGCAGGGGAAAGCTAGCCATAAAGGGCAGCATGCTATCGCCTTTATGATTTTCTTTTAGCTATCTTTAAAGATCAAGGATAGGATGATGGCAAGTTATCTTTCAATCTTGCAATCTGAAATGTAATTTGTTCGGAGGGAATAATTGCTAAATATGTCATCTCCTGTTTTCGATCTTTTTATCAGTCACATGGTTGTTCTGTGCTTTTCCTGTTAATATTCTCTTTCTTTTTCCTCTGTTGCATAGTTTTGAATGCGGCACTGAATTTTACGTTGAAGGTGAAAGCTGGAACTAGTTAACCAAGAATTGTTGCATCGGTTGATGGGGATATCCCGAAACGGAAAACATGATCATTAGCTATGGAAATGGTGAAGGGAGGCTGATACAATGGAGCTTGAGTGGCGGAAAGTTTCTGCCGTTCATGATTGTCCACCAGGATATTGGACCTTTTGCTCTGAAAATTTCTTTTTAGAACCAACGGCTGATGCAAGTGACGTCAACAGCATTCGGGAAGGAGGAGAATACAGCCTAGACTATTCATATGTTCTTGGGAGGTTCTGGAGTTGGAATTGAGCCTCAACCTCTCAAGGCGTCTAATGTCTCTCCTTGCACAAGTAAATGCTTTAGAATCTCAGTCGGGAAAAATGGGAGATGGGCTAATGCAGTTGACAGTTTACACTTGGTCAATGAGGACGAAGCAGCAATTAAATCTCTGCGGGCCTGGGATAGTAATGGGACGAGTTGAATTTGCAGAAGCTACAAAGTTTGAGTGCTCTGCTATTGAGGCTAGAAGGAGGAGAACCAAAGTGAAGATATTACGCACACTCCATACTTGGTACAGGAAGCTCTCGTATGAAAGAGAAGCTAAGTCCATAGAATAGAGATGGCTTGACCTTCAAGCACAGAAAAATTCATATGGCATGTTTATCCACCCTGCAAAGCAAATACTGGGTCCTGTGGAGCACACAATGATGATCTAGATGGCTAGATGCACAGGGAGGCAGAAGGCCAGAAACTCAAGCAAGGTAACCTTGCTCTGAAGAACAGCATATCTGCAAGGAATCTGTGAGGGTGTTCTGGGAGATGAGAGAGAGAACAGAATCTGACTCTGCCGATGCAAGAACATAGATGGGGGGTTATATATATATGACTATATCTGGGGCAGGAAAAGAGCCCACACGGCGTCCTCATACTCAAGTTCGTTTGGATCGGATTCCTGGCCAACTAGACCTTGTTAGCAAAGCAGTGGAACTAGTGTGGAGTGCAGGTGCATCTCTGTTCAGAAGATATTTCACAAGGTAAAGATCTAATTCCTAATCGGCTGTAGACACTATCAATGATGAGAAGCCCGCCATTTAACTACATAACACCGGCGGTATCTATCCTGAATGGTTTCGACCCACCCTGGCGATGATTGTGATTGCTCTGGAGGTTGTTAGGATTCAGGAAATGTCCTTGTATCATCAAGAAAGGGGGGACATCCCAAATGACCACAATGGAGCTTGCGTAGAAGTCGGAGTAATTTAAACTGTGTTATACGAATGGGGGATTTTGATTTCGACATCTACGGGACTGTGACGTGATTCTCCACCCGCAGCTGCTCTCCTGACCTTCACCACAAACCCCTCCATTACGATCACGGGAACAAGAGACTGCCACAGTTGGTGTTCTTTAGCTGCTGAAAACATTCCACCTCTGCAGGAGTCGACAATCTCGTACCATAACATCAAGACAGCCCGATCAAGTTTGTGATTCCGATGGAAACGCTGAGAATGAAAGTTGCTGCTATTTTGATTCTAGAGCGTCCCGGGTGAATGTGAGAAAAACTGATGGAAGAAGAAACTTTTCACATCATAGAGAACTAACTTGGTGTTGACCTGGGATGGTTCCCGTCCAAGCTCTGGAAAAGCTTCCCAGGGGCGTGCGCACGCGATTCCCATTTCGCGCATGATCCTCGCATGTTGCTTTAGAAAGTCAGTATGATTCCCCAGCTGTTTTACCATTGTCGTGTTGGATGCATGCGAAATGGCGACAAGGCATGCGTGATTGCCTTGTGATCACTCTCAAATGACAATCAGTTTGATATCATTTACTGCGGCATGAATTTGTTATTATCATTTTCCCATCTGATGGAGCCTTGAGTTTTGGTTTAATTTTCTCTAGACTTCTTTTTTTCTCAATTGATGATTGATCCTCATCTGCATGTAACCAAGTCAACGAATCTTACTCGTGACTGAACCGAATCATAACATCATAATCACATGATAATTGATATTGATGATAACAACCAGTGACCAAATTACATAATATAAACAAGAATCACGGGGATAAAATATCGATATTTAGAATCATGAGTTTAATTGTAAAATATTTGAATAGCTACTCTAGCATTGTATAAAAAAAGAAAATGGGTGGGCGCATAAGAGGATGAAATAGCAAGTTTGTAAGAGAAGTGTGAATTAATAATTTCCGCTTTGAAAACTTTGTCCTCTTATACTTTAATAATGTAGGGTATCTTTTTTTTTTTTTTGGTAAAAAAATTGCGGGGTAATTGAAATAGGCTTTAAAAGGGATATAAATCTCACCATTCTATTTGTAGCGTTAAATAAATTAATTAGCAGCACTATTTTTCCAAAAGACACAAGGATCTCATTTCTTAAGCTTAGCAAAAAGAGGAAAAAAAATAAATCACGGCAAAACAAAAGCACTGTGCAAAACAAAAAGAGTATCCATTTGGACCTACAGGAGGGGAAGTTGCAGATGATACATCGGCTGAGCAGTCATCTGGGATGAACAGCCTTAGGATAAGAATTGCAAATAAAATGGCAAGGGATCACAATATGCATGAGATTTGTTGACTTTTGTAATATTGTTTTTACGTATTCATTGTGATGCAGTTGAACAATGAACTATATTACTTCATTATTGCGATGTCATGTATGGAAGCGTTCATGTTGAGATGTATGAAATTTTCGTTTAAGGGCGCACATATGAGCATGTTGAAAATATTTTTCATTTCACACCCCATTTTTCAAAAATTAAATTTATAAGCATTTAATGAGAATGAGAAATCAATATCAAGTTTATATGCTTTAAAACTAAAAAATAAAAAAGTACTTGAAAAAATTTGATATAAACTTTAATAAAAAAAAAATTCTATGAAATATGCCATATGATCATGCTAAAAATGTTTGTCTTCACCGACCATGAACAAAATAAAATTAATGAGCATTTCATAAGAATGAGAATTCAATATCAATTTTAAACTTTATTAAAAAAATGTTTAAAAAAAAAACAGAAATTTTTTTGTCGTTTACCAAACGTGTTTACGTTCTTTTTCTATTCTAGGAACAGAAATTGACTACGAGTTACCAAACATGTTTTGTTCTTTTTTTATTTCAAGAACAGTTTTTTTTTTTTACACTTACCAAACGCGTTCTTTTGTTCAAAAGCTGTTCCCGGAACAAAAACACTTTTTTTTTTTATTTCTGTTCCCGGGAACAAAAAAGAAACGAAGTGTTTCCATGCACACCCTTAGTTTTCACATCTAAGGGGCTTCTCTTGGTTTTCTTTGTCAAAGATTGAAGACAAAAGAAAATTTTTCTTTCTTGTAGAGTTTTAGGGGGTTCGTTCAAGAAAAAAGAGACAAAAGGGAAAGGAAGAGAAAGCATTGAGGAAGGAAAAGTCAGAAAATGGGATAAAAGTACAAAGAAGCAGTAGAGGAAGGCATGATTGGACAGCTACTGTTCACCATCTTCTACATGTTTGTTGTTCACACCTTCACCAGACTGACGATTCCTCCTCTTCTATGTTGTGACGACGCTACCGAACCGCACCTGCTCCAAGTTCCTATCGCACCAGCCGCAACGAAGCCCCTGCAACGCCTCTGCCCGTGACCCAGGACTAGTCACTAAGGTTCGACACCTTGCAGCTCCCTCTCCGAGTGACGTTCGCAGCAGCCCACGAGCTTTCCCTATTGAGCCTCCACCTTCCGATCAATCGCACCTCCGCTCCGCACTTTGCACGACTGCGGCAGCCGCGACTCGACCCCCGCACGCTGCTCCGTGCTAGCAGATCTGAGTCAAGCTCGCCTTTGGTCGCGACCTAGTGCTGACGCCAAGCAGCTCCACCAGCCCGACGCCCTCGCTCACCTATTGCGCCCTGCCGTCGCCACCTGCGAGCTCAACCTGGCGTCGCCGAACCCGCCTGAACCGCGACCAGCCGCGGTTGCTACATTTGCTGGACTCGAGCTGGACCACCACCACCGCACCGACCCGCAAAGCGTTCTGCCAGCCACTGTCGCACTCTGCCTCACCCACAACTCGCGAGACCCCAGCGAAGCCATGGCTACCCCTGCTCTGTTCCGAGCTCTCTTGTTTCATTGTTGGTCCACCTCCGCCCGAGATCCGTCTTCGACGCTCTTGCAGCTTCTCCTTCCTCGACCCTATCAGACTCCAAAGTCCACCGTAGCATACAACCTAGAATAGTCATCGACGTTTGTGGGCCCATTCGCCGCTGCTCCCACTCTAACCAACCCGCAGCCGTGCCTCCGTCGCACCAGCATTGCTGCCACGCCAGATCCGGATGCCACTCTTCGCGAGCTTCGATCGCGACGCCCTTGGGATTGACGGTGACCAGCCACCACGAGCACCGCCCTTAGCTGCCAAGCCACTATTTGACAAAAAGAAAAAAAGGAAAAAAATCAATTTAGGTAGTTTTTTTTTTCTTTTATTCATTTATCTATCCTATTTTTATTATTTTTGTTATTTTACTTTATTTGCACTTTTTAGTGTAATTATTCCTTAATGTAAAGATGAGATGTTCAACATGAAATTGCCTCTGAAATTTGGGATTGACAGTCCGATTTTCGCGCCCGAAATCCGACTCGCAATCCCAATCACTTGAAAAGTTGCCAATCCGATCTCACACTCAAGATTCGATTCCCAATTTATTTAAAAATTGGCCAACTCGATCTCATGCGCGAGATATGGTTCATCAATTTGTGGATATCGAACCTATCTTATCTGATTTGCCGTAATGTTGGTTGAATCAATTTTATTTTTGTAAAATGAAAAAATCCAAAAAATATTTGAATTAGGATTTGGGTTGGTTTTAGAATATCTCTTATTATCTTGCATATTTAGAATATGATTTTCTATCAAATTTTAAAAAAAAATAAAAATAAATAAAATATCAAAAATAAAATATCAAATCAATCAATTTAGGTTGCTAGTTTTTTTTTTTTTTGACTTAGGTTGCATGTTTAATAATTTGACAATTCTTAATTTCGAAATTAATAAAACAAAAACACAAAAAAGGTCATCATGCATATGTCATATAGAATTAGGACATTCTTTGTACGTCATTGCATATTTGATAATATTGCATGTCTCATTTTGAGTTTAATTTGATTTTTAGATAAATTACATCTTAGGTTAGAGATTGCTAGGTTAAGATAATATCATAGTTTAAATTAGGATTTAGTCTGACCTAATACTTAATATGAGATGGATAGAGTCTTAACCTAGATAGGTATTTTTGCATTCTTCTTAATTTCAAATTTCATGAAAAATACAAAAAAAAAATTGTCTTAGAATAAATTCATTTCATTCTCTAGAATAGATTGCATTTTTAGGAAAATAAAAATCATGTGCATGTCATATAGAATTAGGTTCATAAAATGCACGTCATTTAGTGATTGCTAGGTTCGTTTAATTAGAACTTCCTCATCATTAGAGTTAGGTCATTTGATAAATTTAGATTGCATATTTATTGCATTTCTTTGGAAGTCGTTTTATTCATTCATATAGCGTAGGTCATATTGCCATGACATATCATTGCATGTTAGATTAATAACATGGCATGATTCCTATTAAAAAGTGAAAACAAAAATTGAGTGATTGCATGTTAATAAGAAATCATATCTAGGACTATTGATGTAAATTTTGATCTAATAACGCAGATGCTTTCGTTGCTTTGAGGTAAGTTTTGCAATTTATTTATTACTTTACTTGGGTGTTTAACTGGTGGTTTGTGCACCCGCATGATCACCTCACATGTTAGGGAGATAATTTAAAATCAATTCAAGCTACTTGCCAAACATTTTTCAAAATAAAAGAGAAAGGTACCGAAAGGGCGTTAGAGAAATCTAGCGTAATCAAGTCCCAAAACTCACAATCTTTGGTTCATAGGAGTAAATAAATCTCCTGTTATTTTATTTGGATTTCTAATCAACCCACCAAAAATAGATTAGTGGTGACTCATAGATAAAATGTATCTGCATGTTAAGAAATTTAAACCTAAGTTGCGAATTAGTATGGGCTTGGGAAAGCCCGAGTTAAGTCTAAGCTTAACAATCCATTAGCCAAACCCTAGGTGGTTCACACCTGAAAAATTAGTCACGACAGCTTGGCGACTCCGTTGGGGACTTGAGTTAAAACTCTTAGTGGACTTAGGCCAATTTATTTTTGAAAAAAAAATACTTGTTTAGCAACGAGGATCCCAAGCACATCCCTAACATTTAAGGTGTTAAATGTTTTTGCAGATTGGGAGGTATAAGGGGAGTAGTGATTGCTAACCCTTGTCTTGCAGGTTGGAGTTGAGAATGAATGTTTTAGATTCGAGTTATTGAAGTATTGTTTGATATAAAATGTTGTGCATGCCTTGCATTTGCACTACACTCTTGCACACACAACCTGCCACTGGACTTGGGCCATATAAAATTATTTAGCATGCTCGTGGTATGAGTTGCCCATTTCAATCCCAAAGTTTCTTTCATGGTGTCAAGAGTACCCACCTCGATCCACATGCCAGCGACTAGGGTTGGCTCTTTGACCAAGCTGGAGTCATGAGGACCTGACATAGTCCACAAGCCCGTGGCTAGTCTGATCATCCCTGTGGCTCCAGCTTGATAGGTATTATAGATTAAACATTGAACCACTTACCATGCGCATGTCTATGTGATTGCAATTTACTTACTTTGTCATACTCTTGGTCCGTCAATGATAATCTAGGTCAATCATTGGTTTAATTTATTTGTCAATTAGAAATGAAATGAGGAAATTGCCATGCAATGAATCATTTGGAAAATAACAAAAAAACTTTGGAGAATTTGTCTACAATTCATGCCTATGACATTTGATATTTACTAGGGTATCTATTTTTCTAACTCTCTTTAAGAAATTCCCTTCTTGTACGAACTTTTCATGAAAAAATGAAAAATCGATATAGATCATTGTCATGGACTGACTTTCGATTTACACCTCATGCTTACATGTTCCCATTCATTCAATTTAGGTGATTATGGAGCGGTCCCGCTCAACCATCCATACACAATCAAGAACTAAAATGATGGATCAAAGCAAGTGAGAAATTGTGACTCGAAGGAAAAAGCCAAGAGACTTTTGAACCATCTCATTTTCCTAAGGACCAAGGAGGGTGAAGAACTCAAACACCCATGATTCATGAGCATTATTTTCCTGGCTTGATGAGGAAGCATTTGGAAAAGGCGCATTAGGTTGCGATGATAAATCAATTGGCTCAATTGTTGCTCAACAAGATTGATAACAAAATTCTAAAACGTTAATATGGATCACATCTCGATACCACTTGAAATAATCATCTTGAGGAGCCAAGCAAAATGCTTTGCATTTCCTTACTTGACAGACTTTTCATCATTGCCCATTAAATGAGGGGCAAGTAAAAGAGGAACGTCATTCTTTAGTGGTAGAGGTACGTCTCGTCCTTGAACATAATTAATTTTGGGAAATGACACTTTGTTCTTTTCCTTACAGATGATAAATTGAGGGCATGACAAATTTCGGTAGTGACCCGATTGAGATAAAATCTCGATCTGAGCCAAAATGGATGTGTAATTTGAATTTACTATGATGTTGCATTGTATCCTTTTCATGCATGTTCTCTTGTGCATGGGAAAAAGTAGATTTTCAATTTTGATTGATAAGGACAATTCAAGGACACCCAATTGCCGAGATAGTCCCTTCGTGGGACAATTCATTGATTGAATGCTTGAAATCATGTTTTTCATACTTATGAGGGCATGTTTTGTCTATTTGAAGTCACAAAAGCTTTTCATGCTTAAAGTTGCTTGACCCTTTTGAAACTAGAAATTTTATATTGATTTAGCTTACCAAATTCATGTGGAGATTTGTCAAGATAGACAACTCAATGGAGTGACATCAATGTTTAAGAACGCTGAATGAGACGTATCAGGATGATGAAAGGCAAGCCTTATCCTATACACAGTCCCTTACTTATACACTTGTAAGATGAGTGTAGGAAGTTCCATACCCGCAAGGTAAATAGTTCTCTCGTGAAAGGTACGATAATCGAAATGATGAGGGGTAATTCATTTTTCTATCTCAAACACTACATATGATCCATTGCTTAACCACTTTGAGCCCCATACACTTGTGGAAATTCTTTCAAATTACCCCTATCAAGAACCATCCCACATTGGGGCAAATTGTAGGGTAAGACAACATCATTGGGTGAAGAAAATGGATTGAAATTTTCTTGCTCTCACTTACATCAATCTTTTAGTCTTGCTATTACATTTAATTCTTGTAGTAATTTAAGTGTCTTAGGATGACGAAGAGCATTTTTTTCACTAACCTATACACTTATATCATTTGCATAGCCCACTTGAGCCTGCAATTTCATTTCTTTAAACCCATTTGGTGATCATCCCTCACATTAGGGCAAAGCAAAAGGCAGATGAAGACTCTTGAAATGTTTGAGTGTCATTCAAAGTATAATTGCTTGACGCACACATTCTGCGCAAAGATTGAAATCAAAATAGAACTAAGGGGCATGAAAAAGCAGTGTGCTTGATAAAAGCAAGGCCAACACCCATGAAAAAAGTGAAGAAAAAATGAATAAGAACTAGGGGCATGAAAAAGCGGTGTGTCTGGTAAAAGCAAGGCCAATGCCCATAGATGAAAAAAGAAAGTCAAGATTGGTGGCTGTCAATTGTAAGAATTGAATTCCAATGGAGCAAATACTCAAAGAACTCAGAAGTTGAGTTTCTACAATCAATGGGGCACCTTATGAAGACAATCCCCATGGTGATAAAGAAAATTGGTGGCAGTGTCAAGATAATCATCAACTCTCACCCTTTACACACATTTTGAGCCTAATGATCATTTCATTTCTCAACCCATGAACCCAGCCTATGTTACGTCCCTTACAAAGTTTCTTCAAATTATGGCACTTGAATTAACATGGGAGTTCATATGTTTATAAGCATTGTTCAAAGAAGTGCGAGCAAGATTATTTCTTTCTCATTTTGCAGGGTTCTTGACTTGTAAACCCAGAGATGATTACAAAATTGTTCTTTCAATTGCTTTGACTCGAAGAGTCCCTTTGTTAAGCCGTTGATCGAGCCTGCATTACGATCCCTATTAAAAACCTCTCAGATTGGTAAGGTCGTATCGCTTGCGAGAATATTTGGACCCTTGTTGGTATGATGATAGTGAGATGGAGTGATTCTCATAAAATAGCCTCTAAATGAGAGTGAGTGAAAGTCATTTCTAATTAAAGGTCCCTCATTTGATATTCTTAGGAAATCCATGTCATGAGTAAAAATTGTCTTGAATGATAATTCTCTCTAATGGAAATTTGGGTGATGCAAAGGTCATTATGCATGAACCCGATTGAATTAATAAAAACTTCAGTGGATTTTGAAGTATGCATTCTAAAATAGCCTTAATTGCTTATTTCTTTGGTAAATGCATTTTTGCTCTAATCATGTCTAATAGGTAATGCTTTTTCAAAGACCCGAGAGCTCTTGACATTCAGGTTCCTTTCAGAATGTCTCATGATATTAGGAGATGAGAAACATTCACGGACATTCAAGGTGCATATTTGATGTTCCCAAAATTTATTTCTACCAAGATATCTAAATTCCAAAACACACATTCCCAAGAATCAAAGATATCACTAGGTAAATATCTCTCTACCTATACTCTAAATACTTGTCATTGAGTAGGTATATTATCTCAAGTGCATCAACATTTGACTTGGTCAAGCTGTCCTTTATATTGACCTGGCGTGCTTTTGTAGCCCAGAGTCATTTTCATCGACCCGGCGTGCTTCTGTAGCCCAGTGTTCCTTTTCATAACCTGACGTGCTTTTGTAGCCCAGAGTCCCTTTTATCAAATCGGCATGCTTTTGTAGCCCGATGTCCCTTATAATTGACCTGGCGTGCTTTTGTAGCCCAGAGTCATTTTCATCGACTCCAGCATGCTTCCATAGCCCGATGTTCCTTTTCATAACCCAGTGTGCTTTCGTAGCCTAGAGTCCCTTTCATCGACTCGGCGTGCTTTTGTAGCCCGATGTCCCTTTATAATTGACCCGGCGTGCTTTCGTAGCCTAGAGTTCTTTTCATCGACCTGGCGTGCTTTCGTAGCCCAGTGTTCCTTTTCATGACCTGGCATGCTTTCGTAGCCTAGAGCCCCTTTCATCGACTCGACGTGCTTTTGTAACCCGATGTCCCTTATAATTGATATGGCGTGCTTTCGTAGCCCAGAGTCCCTTTTATTGAACCGGCGTGCTTTCGTAGCCCGGAGTTCCTAACTTGGCGTGCTTTTATAGCCCAGAGTCCCTCTTTATCGACTCTGCGTGCTTTTGTAGCCCGGTATCTATTTATATTGACTTGGCGTGCTTTTGTAGCCCAAAGTCCTTTACACCGACACTCGATGGAGTTGTCCCCCAAAGATTTTTTTTTTTCTAAATTCAGTCTGATTAAGGCGACCAAAGAATGATTCGGGTCCTAGTCCGATGATCTATGTTGCAACGCTGAGCAATCGAAAAATTGTTCGGGTCCTAGCCAAGCAAAGTTTCTGTTTAGGCGACCGTAGAATGGTATGGGTCCCAAACAACATTTATTACTCTAACAGGTGACCGTAGAATGGTACGAGTCCTGGAAATGCAATTTTCCCCATTCAGGCAACCGTAGAATGGTACAGGTCCTGAAAAGTGAATCCCTATTTAGGCGACCATAGAATGGTACGGGTCCTGGACATGTAACACCAACTATCTCAAATTACTCTATCATCCCTGAAGGTAAGTTAATCCAGGTAGGTTTATTTATCATTTGTGTTTCCATGCATCATATAAATTGCATTAAAAAATGGAATTCATTTTCCAACCAAAAAAAAAAAAAAATCATTCAATGTATGTGCATAGTCAAAATTTAGGTCTCGATTTATCTTTGAAGGCATCCACTTCAAGCTCACCTTCAAAGAGGGGCAGCTGTTGACACATAAATTTTGGCAACCCGTTTAGTTATTTATTGCATTAAAAATTATGGGTTAATTTTATCCCTGAAAAAATAGTTAATTACATAGCATATAGTTTAAGGCGCATTTATTTTTTAATTTGCATTTATATTGGGACGGTTACAAATGGGTTTGATTTAGTAGTTCTAAGCTTTAATTTGACAGGTCGAACTAAGCTCACGAAGTAAGTAAATTGGCCCAAGCCCGTTTTCTTTTAATGACAAAAATTACCTAAATGGAGATTTGAAATGATATTACGGTGGATTTTTGGAATTTAAAAAAATTGGGTTGCAATCTTATCTTTAGGCGATAAAATCAGGAGATGTGCAAAAAAAAAGTGATATTACGTGCGAAAAAGAAATCTTCGCGGATGTTGATTTGAAATGAAATTAAAACCCTAATCTTCAGCCTATAAAAATATTTTTCATGTAGGGTTTCAGGGAGGGCCACACAATAGAAATACACGGCCACTTAGTTTTCACGTCAAAGGGGCTTCTCTCGGTTTTCTTCGTCAAAGATTGAAGACAAAAAAAAAGTTTTCTTTCTTGTAGAGTTTTGGGGGGTTCGTTCAGGAAAAAAGAGACAAAAAGGAAAGGAAGAGAAAGCATTGAGGAAGGAAAAGTCAGAAAAGGGGAGAAAAGTACAGAGAAAATATTAGGTATCCTAACAGTGCCACGCAATCCGTGCTCTGAACCATTCATTGCGTGACACCTGTCCATGTGTCAGTCCACGTCGGCTCCCTCGGCTCCCTCTTCTCTCCGACGTCGTTCCAGTTTAAACCAACGCGCGGGCAATTAAAAAAAGTGGAAAGGGCATTCTCTCTCCTCTGTCTTCTCTCTCCTCTTTGCTCTCCCTTCCTCCTCCGACGCTCCTTCTATCTAGCGATTCCTCTCTCCTCTGTCTTCTCTCTCCTCTTTGCTCTCTCTTCCTCCTCCGACGCTCCTTCCGGTCTAGCGATTCCTCCGACGACGGTCGCTCCCTCCCGACGACGGCCTTTCTCTCTCCACTCGACGGCCTCATCTCAAGGCTCCATTTTCTCGGCGCACTTCTTCCTAAATCGAGTTCTCTCCCGACGGCCGATTTCGCTCGCCGCCCATCGCCGCTCCGCCGGTGACCCGCGAGTCCGCTCCATTCCACCACAGCCGCGCCGCGTCCGACGCCGTTGCATCGCAACCGCAGCCGAGCCGAAATCTAGCCGTCGGAGTCCCTCCGCCCGCAAATCCGAGGTCCTCGCAAAGCATGCGTGACCCAATCCCCCGAGCTGCCACGCCGCCCGCCGCCGATCTGCAAAGCACTCCAGCTCGCGCCGCCCACGGAGGACACCGATCTTGCCGCACCGGAGTTGCCCGACGGCGCCGCTCCAGATCTGCCACCGTCCGTGAGCCCCGACGACCCGCGTGCTGTCCCGACACGTCGCCGAGCCGACACGTCGCCGAGCTGCCTGTTGCCGTCCCCCGACTCGCAACCGAGAAGCAATCGTTCCGCCCTGCTCGAAGTAGTTGCTCCGCCCTGCTCGAAGCAGTCGCTCGAGAAGCCCTAAATCTGCGAGTCAGGTTCGATTTTATTTTCCGAGGTTTTATGTTCGCATCTTTGTTTTGGGGGAAAGCTTGACCTAAATCTGCCATCAAGTTCACTAGTTTATTGCTTTTGATTCTAAGCGCAGCAACGCGAGAAGTGAAACTGCGATTGTCTCTCTCTCTACCCTTGTCCGGTTTTTCCGTTCTTGGCAAATTCGAAGATGAGCCCACTTCTGGATACATGATCTTAGCCGACCCGTCAAGTCGAAGCCCGACGTAATCTCGCTGCTTCGCTCCACCAAGCTGTTGAATCGCTTGTGTCTGGGGGGTTTCAAGATTTTCCGGGGGCAATCACCTGTTCCGCCATTGCAGACTTCCAGGCGAGAAGAAATGTGCCCACAATAATCACCCAACACCGAACCGCCTCCTTTGTCCTCTCTCGGTATGTCGTCATCCCTTCTCTGCTTTCGTTTTTTCCCTCGTCGTTTGGTTTCAGGAAGTGGTGGGGATGTTACAAGTAAAAGAAAGGAATCGGGCCGTGAGGTTTCACTTGAATTGTGAGAGATTAACACGGGAGTGGTTGACCCCACGTCCCATATATGGCGAACGGTATGATTTTTGAAAGAAAGCGGGTTCGCATGAGCTATGAGCGTTGGTGGGGAACGAGCAAGAAAGTGGGTTTTGCTGAAAATTTTGATTTTGTTGAAGTTGGACAAGTTGGGAGTCACGGCATTTCTCTTTGTTGAAAGCTAGTTAATCTTAGATGCTGTTTGTCAAGAAAAATTATAGGAAGAGTAGACACGAACTAATGTGACTCTTTCGATGAACCGAACACATGGGGAAACTGGTATTACTTGAGATCTCTTGGAATAGTTGGTGGGTGTATCTAGATTCATGAACACCCGGAATTGAATTAAATGGTTGCATTTCTTTTATTGATAAGCGTTTTCTGCTCCTCTCGCTCATGCTTTGTATCGACTTTAGTGTCCATTTTTCTTGTTTTCTCATTCTCTTTTTTGGTTTTGCCGTAAAGGGAATTAGTCGAATTGTTTGTGAACTTTTCGTCAAGCACATGAACAAATGGCTCTCACTTTTTACTTGTTACATCTTTCCTTTAAAATGTGTGTAATCTCATCAATTTTTTTGTCATTTGCTTCTTTGTAAGACACATTTTCTTCCAACTGCTTCTCTATTCAGACTTTCGCATTTTTAAGCCTAGGGTAAAATGCACTAAAGGTGACTCAATTTTCAATATTTTTTTCATTAGCCTGGCACAAACTTTTTACTTGTTGAAAATTTGAGGTAGTTGTCTATGTGGTTTATTTTAATATTGTTTTAGTCTTAATTGATGTGGCTTATTAAATGTGCAGCGATACAATTGCAGCATCACATAGTATCTATTGAATACTACAACTGCAGCAATAAAATGATGTTGCCGAGAATTACTTGCAACTGTCTTGAGTTTGAGATAATGTCTTATAGATTATCATTACAATGGTGAAACAGTACCCAAAAAGAAAAAGGACTGAGCAAGTTTTCAACAATACAAGTCCCAAAATTTAATGGTGTTGCTTAATTAGGTTGGTTGGATACAGAACCAGCAAGGTCCCGTGCTAACATGGCCTTTTTAGTCTATAGAGTTGCATGAGTGCATGAAAAGGCCACGGTATGGACAATTGAGAGTTTTTCATATCTGAATTTGGGTGATGGTGAGGGACTAGAATTTGGAGATGTTTGTATGTAATGCTCGATTACAAATAATAAGTTTAATTTTGATTTGTGGAAGTTTGGTAGACCAAAATGAGAAAACTTATGTTTTTTTTTTCTTGGTGGTAGATTTATTTTGTGGTATGTCAAGTCGCAACAATCTTTAAGACGAAATAAACGACATTGGTTCTTGACTCACGGGATTGGGGCGATGAATTCAAGGCCATGATGAAAACGGTCATGGACTGGAAAATGGCTTCACGCCAGTAGTTGAGAGCGATGCTGAACGCGCTTAGCCAGAAGATGTTCAAAGACAAACTTTCTTCTCTCAGAGGCTAAAAGATGTTCCACCCATGGCTTCTTAATCTGATCCAGATGAACCGTGGAGAAACAAAATTGAAGTCTCATCAAAAGGGTATTTGGGAAGGAGGCATTATACAAAATCATTGCATTGGTTTGCTACTGCAGGGACATAGATGCTGTGGTTATATTATTTAGCATGTGCCATTTCTCTGTAATTAGAGTTGCCTTTTGTTCATGCTAGACTTTTGAACAACTGCTTTTGCCTTTCCTATATGAACTACAGATCCTGATTGACCTAAGAATGACAAGGCAACCATTCTTACGGACACAATCCAGGTGCTGAAGGATTTAACCACGGAAGTTAACAAATTGAAAGCTGAATGTGCAGCTCTTATTGAAGAATCTCGTGAGGTGATTTTATCTTCATCCAGTATCCTGAGGTTCTAATGTCCATTGTTTGCGTTGATGCTAATAGTAACTTTGCATTACAACCAGCTGATGCAGGAGAAGAATGAGCTCAGAGAAGAGAAATCATCTTTAAAATCTGAAGTTGAAAATCTTAATGTCCAGTACCAGCAAAGGACGAGGGTTATGTACCCTTGGGCTGCCATGGATCCATCCGTCGTCATGGGTCCAGCCTACTCATATCCAGTTCCAATACCCGTCACTCCAGGTCCAATACCCATGCTCTCACAACTTCAGCCTTTCCCTTTTTTTGGAATTCAGAATGCAAGTGCTATTCCTGCTCCGTGTTCTACCTTTATCCCAAATTCAATGCCTGCCAATCCCACATTTGAACAGCAGTCAACCCAATATGCTTCCACTTCTCACGTGTCAAATAAAAAAGACTCCAAAAGCAGGTCTTCAGATCATCAAAGGGGCAGCATTGCAGAGCAAGACGAAGATTCAAATGACGTGGCAACGGACCTTGAACTTAAGATGCCTGGAACATCATCACATCAGTTTTTTTTTTTTTTTAATATTCTGAACCAGAGCTAGATCTACTCTGTAAATTGGCACAATATGCATAACAGTATATATTATGCAGGACTTGACATCCGGAGAAAAGAAGGGCAAGCAGACCCAGAGGAAGGAGATAAGTATTTTACTGATGGGAGCTCGTCGAGCAAGCTTTCCTCATCTCAGGCTTTTCCAGATAGTTCCTCCAATAGTGTTAGTGACAACCCAAAGTCCAGTAGATGAAGAGTTGAGTCCAGAAAATCTTAATATCACAATTTTCTTTTCCTGTTACAGGCCTAACTCATTTTCTAGTCCTTTCGTAGTTCGTACCCCGAGGCTGGTCAGTTGTATATTATGTTGCGTTTGCTTAACTTACGGGGAATTTTTTTAGTTTATACAGATTTCAGAGCATATGCCTGAAACTTGAACAATGAAGGGCACATTCATTACTTTTTTAAGGGTTTAGCTCCAGCAACCATGACATAATTGATTGGAGCTTCTGTTTTGCATCCAAACTATCTTGCGACTTTTGACCTGCCATGAGGCAAAAGCCAGGTTGTACTCCTGCATGAGTCATTCGCATCGTGTATTTGTGATGCCCTGGTGGTTATTAGATAAAAAAGTCTCTAGAGATGCTGTCGTCAAGAGGTAACGAATCAATGTACCGATGGAGATGTGAGCTAGCATATGCTTTTGGGTATTCCCAACATCATTGACCGGAGTAGAAAAAGGCGAATTCTTTATGTTCTGCACATCACCTCCTACATTCGCTATTCTATTGGCCATGATTCAACGCGATGATGAATGGCTGTTGAAATCAAGAAGCGTCACCCTAAATAATATGATCAATTTATTTTCGTTAATGGCTGCTCAACATTCTTCTCTAAATAATTCACAGGAAAAGCAGGTGCATCGCCCATCTCCGAGAGACTGAAAAATGTTTACACTTAAATTCATTTGCGATGCCAAAAAAATTGGGTAAAGAGAAGGCTTTACAAGTAAAAAAGCATTGCCCATTCTATAATAGAACAGGCCCCCAAATTCGAGGGCGTTAAATATACACTCGCAGCCTACACATCCCACACTCATTAGAAGACGTACGCCCGTATAGCCCTTCCCTCTCACAAAGTAAACGACCACAACCAGCAATCTCTCCAAACCTTCATCCTCAAGCACTTCTCGGCTAACTTGGGGTGTGACATGCAAAATCCCTTGATACTAACTTTTGTACAGGGATTTCCACTGGCAATGGAGCGGAGTACAAAGGCGGTCATCATGGTTGGCTCGGTATATCTTGAGTAACCAAAATACGTAACCTGTCTTGTGCTCCCTCCTCTCTTTTTAACACCCAAAAGCTCCAGAATGGATCTATATCTTCCTCAAATTCCGATAACCAGATGGGCTCGGCAAGTTTTGAGAGCCCATGCTTGCAGTTCTTAACAGCCTTCTGAACTCCGATAAACTTATTTTCCCATCTTTGTCGACGTTGGCTTCCTCTAGCAGAGGACCGAGGGAGCCTTTGAAACCTGTCTGCTAAAAAGGGCATGGGAGCATCATGTCAAGGTTACACGTTAACATGCTTAACCATTTCTTTGTAGCAAGCAACATAAAAAACCTGCGCCACTACTTTGAGCAGAATATACAACAAGAGGCAATACATTCGGCTAGTATTTTCAGATGAGACAATAACCAAATTATCAAGGTCACAAGCTGAACAGTTTCTTTATGTGAAGCTGCAACAGAAAGTAGCTATGCTACTATTTTGTGCCCAATATGCAAAAAGACAGAACTTATCCCAACTTTTGGGCAATTTTGCAAGAAACAAACTTCAAGCTCCCAAGAGACAGGGTCAAAATTCAGTTACAAATTAAAGCAAATACATTTAGCCCTGTCTACGTAATTTAATTTTCACTCTACCCATACCCATAGTGACACAAATGAGAACTAGAGGGCAAATGAATGTGGAAGGGACGAATAAATGAAGATAGTCAAAATTACCAGTCGAGGTTCTTCCGGGGTTATATAACCATCACGATCAATGTCAAATTTTTCAAAAAGTGGCTGTGACCGCAGCTGCCACTTCTCCGAGTCATGTTCCTCCATTCGATGCACATGAAGAGTAGCTGCAACAAACTCAGTAAAATCCACTTAGCTCATCCGTGTTGCTATCGATCTACATGAAGGAAAAATAAAAGAGATTCTTATGCACCATTCAGGACTCAAATGTTTGTGCAAAATCTATAAGCTTGGCAGCAGCTCATCTTATGAACGAAAAAATTAGTCCAACATTTCTTGGCTAACAACACAAGCAAGTTTTCTAAATGATGAAACATGAAGCAAGAACTAAATGGAAGCTTCAAGCATCGAATATGAACAAAAGAGAATCACCAAAACAATAAAAGAAGAACGTGAAACTGACAGAAATGGTATTCCACAAAACCCACCAGAAAAACAAATCTCAATTGCTAATACACAAGGAGAAAACAAGGCCATAACAAAGGTAAAGATAAAAGTTACCGCTTGAAGAATCTCTAAGACATGTGGTTCCTTCATCTTCCAGGGAAGATCCTAAGCAAGGGCCTGCATGCATACAACACTCATGATCATGATGTAATTAAAATATTCATCAGAGTGAATGTGGAATGAGAAAGAAATGGATACCTCTTTCATTTCTTCAAGACTAATAGAACCATTTTTATCTACATCAATTGCAGCAAATTGATCCTTGAGGTCAGCAAGTTCCTCTTCATCAAGTGTGCTTGCTAGTGCCTGCAAGCAATATTCGTTAGACATTGACATGATATAATATCCTTTCCTCCTTGAACAAATCTTACAGAGCAGTTTTGTTACCCGTAAAGCAAATTGTTTCAGTCAACCGTACTTCACAAATTGTCTCATATTGTTCAAAACTTATATATCAATAGGGATATCTGATGCATTTCCTCCTTCTCTGACCCATGGATATGCTGAAAGTTGCAGCAATGAATAAAGATCAATGTTAAGAGGAAACAGAAATTATTTTCCCAACATAAATGGTCCATGCTCCAATAAGCAACCACTTCTTTTCCTAAATCTTGAAATGAATCTATTAAAAAGTAGGGTTATAGAAGCACAGATGACTAGCAAAATTGCCACAGATGTCTCTAATTTACCTGCTCATGATTTGTAAGAGACCGAGATGTAGGAGGTTGCGAAAAACTACTCAAATGAGCCAAAGCATCAGCTAGAGCATTTACACCTTGCTCTTCAATTAGTTTTTGTGCTGTTGGAGTGAAAAACCCTACAGACTTAGGATGAACCGCTTTGAGGGTCGCAACAACTTGCTCAGCGGATGACTCCAAAACTTCATGCATTGCCGGAGGGCTAATAAACTCAAATGTGCAACCTACACCTCACTCAATGGATCTGACAGTTCACCTTTGACTACTTGTATACATCAATATAGCCATTCCTTCTTTCCCGGCGCGTCCAGTACGAACAGACCGATGGACAAAAGTCTCTGAATCATTTGGCAGTTCATAGTGGATGACCTGGCATTAGGAGTTGCATACTCTTGTTAATCTTATACACGTAGCTTTGTGAGAGGACTAACTAATCGTGCAGGTAAACAAACTTAAAAAACTAAATAACCTACGAGATCAACATAAGGGATATCCAACCCATGAGATGCAACATCAGTAGCAACAAGAACAGTGAACTTCCCCTGCCGGAAACCATTAAGAGTTCTCTCCCTCTGATGCTGAGATATATCCCCATGCAATGCTTCAGAGGCAATGATACTCGTTAATGCCATTGACACCTCATCTGCATCTCTTTTACTCTGTATGAAAACAATGGTCTTCCCACCTTTCACATACACGTAAGATAGATATACAAAAAGCTCATTTATCTAGTAAAAGCACAATCTATTAAAGCCTACCATAAAGCATGTAGGCAAGAACAAAATCAAAGCCTTCTTCCATTAAGCAGGAAGAATCTTAAGAAACAGCATGATAGAGAAATTCAGGACATATGCCTAATGGGAGACATCCATATGCAAATGTTAGCGAATCAAATAAGCATCTTGATTGGGGAAAGACGCAGGAGTAAAAGCATGTAAATTTCTAAGGTGCACAGTTAATCCAAAGAAATACTTCCAAGAGAGTCATATCTATAAGCTAAAGACAAACACACAGATGATGTTTGGTAATAGTCACACATCTTTTTGTTTGGGGTACTTCTTTTCACCAAAATGATAGAGCGAGGACTGCTTCAAAATACAATAGCCAAGAAGCAAATCTCCAAGATCATCTACAGAGTGCTATTGCCTTTTCCAGTCCCACTCTCACATTTCACACATTTTCATTTTGCTCTACAGTCTACAGGAACTCAAAGCCCCTGCATGCCGCAGCTTTTCCAAGAAGCAACCCTCAGAAAGATATGACCAAGGGATAATAAGACAAATTCTAGCTGTCACCTTGCAAACATACACATCCGAAAAACAAAATTAACATTAGCTGAGGCCTGCTGGTCAGAGACTTACTATGAACACGTATGCACCATCTTAAATTGATGATTATATTCTCAAAGAACTAGATGGAAAGAAAATATAACATCATTTTGGATAGCAACGGAAAAATCTATTAAATGAATAAAGAAGTTCATAAAAAACAGCTCTAACACATTAGTTCTTGAGGAAGAAACCCTTCCATAATCACCAAACATGCCCCAAAATCTCAGATTACTTCAAAAGGCAAAAGACCCAATATTGAACCATAGATTACAATAAACAACGAAAGAACCAAGATATGTTAACAGTCATTCTTTAGATAACTAGCTATAGATAGTGAAGTCATTCTTTAGATAACTAGCTATAGATAGTGAAGATTGTGAAGACATTGCATATAACAACCCAAACATCGGGATGACAAGAGTGGGAAATCAGACAAAACCTGCCCAGCATGTACTGCAGAAAGGATGACCATAAGCAGCTGACATAATTTTATCACGTGGATAGGACTCAAAACAGATTCCACAGGTAAGCTGCAAAGAGAGCGGTCCATAGTCAGTGAAAGTAAGTGGAAACTGAGCCTGGAAACAATTCAGACAATTAAGACAACATACTTCTCTTAAATTAGGATGCTCAACAACCGGTCTTTCCAATAAGCCCACTGCTTTTCGCACTCTGTCTTCATCAGCAAACCGTGCATCATGAACTTTACTTACGCTCCTGCAATGCCAACTTAATCCATTAAAAAGCATAGCAGGAATGGTAGAAACTTAAATTTTAACTCACCACCTAAACATCACGACATCAAGCATTTCTATAGACAACTCAATTACCACAACTAAAAGCGGCAGCGTGGAGATAAATGCAATTTTCCAAAAATAAATTACATATACAGGTTGACTGTCAAAAGCATTATAATGCCAAGCACCACCAGAAACAAACAATGGCAAGAAAGCCACATCATATAGCACATCAGGTGCGACAGCTAAAGCACCAACGAAGGACCCCCTTACCAATTGTAATGGTGCAGCAGGGTGATAGCAGCAACTCTAGGTATAGATAGGACGCCTGCAACTCTCATTATATCATCCTCTTGACGTTGTCGTATGTCTTCCTCCTTTAAAATGATATAGCTTTGCTGAAGAAATGGAAACATAAAAAAGCATAATCAGACAACCAAATATGCACAATAAAAACAAAAAAAGAACAGCAAAGACGTTGAAGGTTCAAAGATCAGGTGCTCTCTTGATCAAATAATATTTCTCCCGAAACAGATAAAGGAAAGACAGTTCATCCAATGTGTTGAACACGCATGATCAATTACTCCCAGTTATTTTCAGGACATAAGCACGTTCACCCATCAAGCTTGATTGTTGGAAGAAGAAGAAGCAGAAGAATTCACACCCACAACTATACTAATATCATCTCACGAGCAAGTCGTCCGTCCTTCATGAAGGACAAAATATCAATTTAACACCCTTACATTGCTACAGTGGTAGACTCAATTAGCCTTTGGATTATTGAAAAAATTGGCCACTAAGCACTGTTAAAATTCAAGTAAATAATCGAAAGAGTCTAGGCAATGCTAAATGTAGAGGCAAATAATTGAGCGACATCTCAGATATATGCTGCCATCCTTACACTGGTGAGACCAGCATCTGTAAAATGTTCGCTTATGTAAGAACAACATTGCAGGAAACGATGCACTTGACGGCAGCATCAAGTCATGAATCACCAGAACTAAGCAGAGTCCTTGTCTTACCTTTTGCTTATTGCCGTCAAGTCGACCAACGATGCATGACCGCCCTTCCATCAGGGCAGTTCCAAGGAGACTTGAGATCTGCCAAGTGCTCAAGTATCTGCACAAAACAATGGTCGGACAGCAAGCAAATTAAATCACTGTCGTTTTGTCATGAATGGTTCGCCTAAGCTTTCTCACATTGCTGCGCTTAGAATCAGAAGCAATAAACCAGCAAACTTCTGGTCGCAGATCTAGGCCAACCTTTCTCCCCCAAAACAAAGATGCGAACATAAAAACCCAGGAAATAAAATCGAACCTGACTGGTTCGCCTAGCACATTAACAAAGGTCAAGGTTTTCTACTTAATTTTCCAGCCAACTAAGTATGCTCAAACAAAGAAAAACTCAGCCAGCAATAAACAACAGCAATTCATACCAAAGCGAAAATATTGGATAACACGGGAAGGAAACAAAGGATAAAGCATACTTGAATGGGAAAGAGATGGGTAATGCCAAGTTTCTCAAGAGATTCCACGAGCCTCTGAGGCAAACCCAGCTTGGAGAGAAAAAGCTCGTCCTCACTCACACTCTCAGCCTCGCCGCCCTCAGACATGAAGCCGCCCTCATCCTCACTCGCGTCAACCTCGCTCTCCGAGAACCCACCGGTCCCCAACTTCTTGAAAGCCTCCTCGCTCAGCACCGAGTTCGGCGTGGCGATGGCAGACGTCATGAAGCTGCTCAGGCTCCTCTTAAGACCGCACCTTTTCACGCACCCACTTTCTAAAAGCCCAGAGGGTCTTCGGACATGGCACTCGCTGGACGAACAGAGCAAGGAATTGAAGTGGGGCTTCTCGGAAAACGACAGAGAAACCACGGCACCAGCCGAGCGATTGCTTCTCGCTCGTGAGTCGGGGGACAGAGAGAGGCGAGCGAAATCGGCCGTCGGGAGAGAGCGCGATTTAGGAAGAAGTGCGCCGAGAGAATGGAGCCCTGAGATGAGGCCGTTGAGTGGAGAGAGAAAGGCCGTCGTCGGGAGGGAGCGACGGTCGTCGGAGGAATCGCTAGATCGGAAGGAGCGTCGTCGTCGGAAGAGAGAAGACAGAGGAGAGAGAATGCCCTTTCCACTTTTTTTAATTGCCCGCGCGTTGGTTTAAACTGGAACGACGTCGGAGAGAAGAGGGAGCCGAGGGAGCCGACGTGGACTGACACATGGACAGGTGTCACGCAATGAATGGTGCAGAGCACGGATTGCGTGGCACTGTTAGGGCACCTAATATTTTCTCAAAAGTACAAAGAAGCAGTAAAGGAAGGGGTGATTGGACAACTACTGTTCACCATCTTCTACACATTTGTTGTTCATGCCTTCACCAGACTAACGGTTCCTCCTCTTCTGTGCTGCAAAGACGCTACCGAACTGCACTTGCTCCAAGTTCCCGTTGCACTAGCCGCGACGAAGCCCCTGCAACGCCTCTACCCACAACCCAGGACCGGTCGTTGAGGTTTGACGCGCTGCAGCTCCCTCTCCGAGTGACATCCATAGCAGCTCACGAGCTTTCCATGTTGCACCTCCACCTGCCGATCGATCGCGCCTCTGCTCTCCCACTACCTAACCTGCAGCAGCCGCGAGCTGGTCCCCCTGCACGCTGCTTCGACACCGACAGATCTGAGTCGAGCTCACCTCTACTCGCGACCTAGCGCTGACGCCGAGCAGCTCCACCAGCCCAACACCCCGATGCCCTCGCTCGCCTACTGCGCCCTGCCATCGCCACTTGCAAGCTCAACCCAATGTCGCTGCACCCACCCGACCCGCGACCAGCCACGGCTGCTACATTTGCTGGACCCGAGCCGGACCACCACCACCGCACCGCACCGACCCACAAAGCATTCGACCAGCCACTGTCGTTCTCCGCCTCACCTATAACCCATGAGACCTCGGCGAAGCCGCGGCTGCCCCTGCTCTATTCCGAGCTCCCCTATTTCGCTGCTAGTCCACCTCCGCCTGAGATCCGTCTCTGACACTCCTGCAGCTTCTCCCTCCTCGACGCTATCAGACTCCGAAGTCCACCGCAGCATACAGCCCAAAACTGTCATTGGCATTTGTGGGTTCATTTGCCACTGCTCCCGCTCTAACCGACCCGCAGCTGCGCCTCTGCCACACCAACGCTACTGCCACGCTAGATTTGGATGCCACTCTTCGCCGGAGCTCCGACTGCGATGCCCTTGCAGGTCCGACGGTGACCAGCCACCACAAGCACCGGCCTTGGCTGCAAGCCACTATTTGACAAAAAGGAAAAAAGGAAAAAAATCAATTTAGGTAGTTTGTTCTTTTATTCATTTATCTATCCTATTTTTATTATTGTTGTTATTTTACTTTATTTGCACTTTTTAGTGTAATTATTCCTTAGTGTAAAAATGAGATGTTCGACATGAAATTACTTCTGAAATTTGAGATTGACAGTCCGATTTCTGCGCCCGAAATCCAACTCGCAATCTCAATCACTTGAAAAGTTGCCAATCCGATCTCACGCTCGAGATTCGATTCCCAATTTATTTAAAAATTGGCCAACCCGATCTCATGCCAAGATATGGTTCGTCAATTTGTGGATATCGAACCTATCTTATCTGATTTGCCGTCATGTTGGTTGAATCAATTTTATTTTTGTAAAAGGAAAAAATCCAAAAAAATATTTGAATTAGGATTTGGGTTGGTTTTAGAATATCTCTTTTTATCTTGCATATTTAGAATATGATTTTATATCGAATTTAATAAAAATAAAAAATAAATAAAATATCAAAAATAAAATATCAAATGAATCAATTTAGGTTGCTAGTTTTTTTTTTTTTTTTGACTTAGGTTGCATGTTTAATAATTTGACAATTATTAATTTCGAAATTAATAAAACAAAAACACAAAAAAGGTCATCATGGTCATCATGCATATGTCATATAGAATTAGGGCATTTTTTGTACGTCATTGCATATTTGATAATGTTGCATGTCTCATTTTGAGTTTAATTTGATTTTTAGATAAATTGCATCTTAGGTTAGAGATTGCTAGGTTAAGATAATATCATAGTTTAAATTAGGATTTAGTCTAACCTAATCCTTAATATGAATTGGATAGAGTCTTAATCTAGATAGGTATTTTTGCATTTTTCTTAATTTCGAATTTCATGAAAAATATAAAAAATTGTCTTAGAATAAATTCATTTCATTCTCTGGAATAGATTGCATTTTTAGGAAAATAAAAATCATGTGCACGTCATTTAATGATTGCTAGGTTCGTTTAATTAGAACTTTCTCGTCATTAGAGGTAGGTCATTTGATAAATTTAGATTGCATATTTATTGCATTTTTTTGGAAGTCGTTTTATTCATTCATATAGTGTAGGTCATATTGCCATGCCATATCATTGCATGTTAGATTAATAACATTGCATGAATCCAATTAAAAAGTGAAAACAACAATTGAGTGATTGCGTGTTAATAAGAAATCATATCTAGAACTATTGATGTGAATTCTGATCTAACAACGCAGATGCTTTCGTGGCTTTAAGATAAGTTTTGCAATTTATTTATTACTTTACTTGGGTGTTTAACTGGCGGTTTGCGCACCCGCATGATCACCTCACATGTTAGGGAGATAATTTAAAATCAATTCAAGCTACTTGCCAAACATTTTTTTTTCAAATAAAAGAGATAGGTATCGAAAGGGCGTTAGAGAAATTTAGCGTAATCAAGTCCCCAAACTCTCAATCTCTAGTTCGTAGGAGTAAATAAATCTCCCGTTATTTTACTTGGATTTCTAATCGACCCACCAAAAATAGATTAGTGGTGACTCCTAGATAAAATGTATCTGCATGTTAAGAAATTTAAACATAAGTCGCGAATTGGTATGAGCTTGGGAGAGCCCGAGTTAAGTTTAGGCTTAACAATTCATTGGCCAAACTCTAGGTGGTTCACACTTGAAAATTTGGTCGCAACACTGATCCTCAGCTGATGATTCTATGTCTTTAAGTCAATCTTAGAAAATATTGACATTCCTTGCAACTGGTCAAACAAGTTGTCAATCCTTGGCAGTGAATACTTGTTCTTGATCGTCACTTGATTGAGTTGATGATAATCGATGCACAGACGCAACAAAGCATCTTTCTTTTTCATGAACAGAACTCGTGCTCCCCAACGTGATGCACTGAGACATATGAATCCCTTATTCAACGATTTCCGCATCTGTACCTTTAGCTCTTTCCACTCAGACAACGCCATACCGTAGGGAGCCTTAGAGATTACCTCTGTCCCAGGGGCTATCTCAATCACAAACTCAATCTCTCTCTCTAGCAACAGACCTGGCAATTCTTTCGGGAACACGTCTGGAAACTCTTGAACCACTGCGATATCTTCGATCTTCAGCTCCTCAATTATCGTATCCATGACAGTCACCAAGTAACTTTAGCAACCCCCATCTAACAAACGAGTTGCCTCAAGCAATGAGATTAAGGTAATCGAGGGTCCTCCTCGACTCCCAATAAACTCGAAACTTTCACCCACTAACGGGTTAAACTGAATTGCTTTACGATAACAGTCCATTTTAGCTCATTGCTTGGTGAACCGTCCATGCCAATTATTACATCGAAATTCATACATGGCTAGGACTATCAAATCTATCATCCTCTCTCGCTCACTAATCACTAACTTGCAACTAGGATAACCCATCGTAGACAACACCTTATCCTTTAATGGTGTAGATATGCTAACCATTGAGTCCAACAACTCATGACTCAATCCTACCAACTTAACGAATTGCTCAACTATAAACAAATGAGTTATGTCACGCCCTAATCTTCAAATGCGTGCCCATCCCTCACCTGGTCGATTAATAACGACATTCTAGGACACATCGCCGACCCATTTATTTTTATACGCATGTGGAAGCATAAGATAATCCTCAAACAATAAAACATTTTGATAGAAAAGTATGATTAAAAACTTGAAACCAGAAACACCCACACACTTATATATATTGCAATTCATTATGCAAATATATACAAGATCAACTACTAAGTCCGGTCCTAGTCAAGCTTGCTCAACAACGAAGTCTAAAGACAGGGGTGGCGTTTCAGTCCTTTGCTGAGTCCTCATCTGGGTTCTCCTCCTGCTCGATGAAATCTCTTCCTTCCACGCTCCCGCAAGAGCCTACCTCAGCATACTCAAGTGATATTGGGTCTTCAAGATCAGGAGTCACCGGGTCAATCACCTCTCCACCTCTGGGTTCTACAATGCCCTCTCCATACACTACTTCCAAAGCATACTTAGGCACCTCAAATTCTGGTATCGGGCCCACCCTTCACCTATCACTATAGTATCGATACCATGCTTGATATTGATGGGACACCTTCTGGGGTTTACCCATCTCAACCTAGACAATGGATTTCACCATTACGTACTCCAATCCTTCGACGTGCCCCGACATTAGCACGTGGAACTTCTGTTTAGTGATTTCCTCCGATAAACCAAAACCCATGGGAGGAGGTAGAGGTACTACCATTTATGGGCCTGAAATGGTTATTCAATAACCAATGAGGCAACATCTGAGCGAGTTATACCCCCTAAGACTCGATTAGTAAACCAATACGCTATCCGGGCCACCTATACACGCATAGATTAGAGGACTTACCTTGATCTCAAATTTCACCTGCAAATCAGCACAGTTCAAAATGTACCCCAATCATAATATCACAGATTGATATCTCGATCAATCGACTTAGTCGATTACATGTCAATCGGACCATTCACCGCTAATTTCCATCCATACTATGCAATTTATAAGATAGTATACCTAATTGCCGAGCCACGTGCAATCTCTAAGGCATCATATATGCCAATGCGATGCACTTAATCACCAAGCCACGTGCATTCTCTAAGCTGCCATATCACCAAGGCGACATACTAATCACTGAGCCCCATGCATTCTCTAAGGTGACTTATATGCCAAGGCGATGTACTAATTACCGAGCCACGTCGCACATCATTTCTTCTTATCTTTTATCATACCTGATAAAATATCATGCGTGGGCACACGATTGCTCTTAGCCAAAATATAATATTTTCCTTTCCATAACTCTCACATTTTTTGCAGTCCACTAAAATATTTTTGGCATTATCAACCAATACCCAGCTACATTATTCAATTTAGGAAATAAATCATGAATTCACAAATAATTCATTTCAGCACAAAATAAAGCTCAATTAAATAAACGGACTACGCCACGATAATCAGTATGAAATTCCAGTCGTCAGCTTTCCCCCGCCTAATTTATGGAAAAGAAATAATTAAATAATTAATTTCGAAAATTAATAAATAAATATTAAAAATCTAATTTAGGCCCGTAATGCTTAAATGGAGGCCAAAACAAATTGGGAAAAAATCCCGAGATGCACTCAATAAATACGAATACGTCTCTACTTGCTAATTACATGAACCAAACACCTAACATGCATCATTAAGTCACTAATTAAATTATTCTAAACTAATCTAACCACATAATCATGCTTAATTAACACTAATCAACCCTTAAGCATCATTAGCAAAATAAGCAAGTATTAGTGAGCTAAACTCACCCGTTTAACAATCCGCTCAGATTGAAACGTCAAGAACGTCGCAAGGGACGTTTAACTCCAAAGCGGGCCTCGGGTTCAGGGCCCAAAAACACCTCAAAGTGGCCCTAGAACCTTGCTAGACCCACTAGCTAAGTTGCTGGTCTTGGCAGCGAAGAAACGGCAAAGGGCAACTACAGTTGAGCTCCTCAGGTCACGACACAGTGGCTGGAAGGCGAGGGGAGGCAAGCAAGGTGGATGGCATGCACGGCTTGGCACGGGTGGAGGCGAAACGGCAACAGGTGGTGGCGTGGCTGGTGGCGACTTGGCGTGCAATGGCTGGACGGCGTGGTTGCTCCTTCCGTTGGCTTATGCTGGCGTCTTCCTTGCTGGTTGGGGGTGTCGCATGAAGCAAGAGGGAGAGGAGAGAGAGAGAGAGAGAGAGAGAGAGAGAGAGAGAGAGGATAAGGGAGAGATGGAGAGTCCCTTGGCCAATATTTTCCACACCCTTGTCCCCTTCAAGCTTGTCCACCAAGCCAACCCTCCATGGCTATCAATTGGCCACCAAGGCACTCCCCCACAGCCTGTCAAATAGTCCAAAAATGCTAGGGAGAATCGGGCACACGAATTTGACATCATTTGGCTTCAATTGGATTCCTCAACTTACTTGATTTAATCTCAATTGGCCATACTAAATTCAATTGATGCCTCATTGATCATCTTAGCATTTTTCCTCACCCACATATCCATCTTTCTTCCCATTTTTGCAACCAAAATCAATCCCCGGCCTTTTCTGCACAAAACGGTCATAAACCGACTTTTTCTTAAAAAATCTCAATTGTCGAAAAATCTTCCGAGACTAAGTTATGAGTCCTAGAATTTATTGTAACATGACAAAATCTTCAATTTCTAAAATCGGACTTGAATTAGCGGTTAATTTCCATTTGGCGCCTTTTTAACGTGACCTAGACTAATTGGATAGTTTTCAGTAGGGCAAATGATCCATGGTCGATTTTCTTCGAGCTATTATGAACCCACTTGACTCAATGGAGACTCTTGATTGTTGTGAAAATATCGAAGATTCAATTATGGACACAAGGTACCAAAATGACAGTAAAGTCATATTAATGCCGGTCGACGAGAATTTTACAATTTAATGGAGTCACCTACGATTGGCCACACATCTCAGTCGAACAGACCTACCTCTGATCTCAAATCGATTTTTAACTGTGTCGTAATGACCTCTAAAGATAAGCACGGTCGAGAAGCCGATTTATGGTCGAATTCTCAAGTCTATTTACTTTAAAGTCCTTAAAAGCTTCCCCAAATAGTCTAGTTATCTCGAGAGTAATCAAGATGAAAACAGCCCTATAGGCGCGTCAAATAAATGCCTGATTAATTCAGTAGAAAACAAGGTTGGAAATCTGGGATATCACAAGTTGCACTAGGGTCAAATAAAGTATAAGTAGCATTATTATTCAACGAGACCGTACCTGTGATCACATCAAAAGAGTCCTCTGCTTGTCCTCTGGTGATGGCATATACCTTTCCCTACGCTGGAGGCCTATTCTGTCTACCCTATTATGCAATCTGTGGCACGAACCCTCTATTCTGACCCATCGGTGGCGATGGCGACAACTGTTGCGGTCCCATCTGTCTTCTGAGACAATCTCTCACTTAGTGGCCCTGCTAGCCACACACATAACAAGCACCCAGCCTAGAATGGCATGGGGCCGATCCATGTCGTCTTCCACAGAAGTAACACACGTTCAACTAACTCGGCGCTGACTTACTTACTCCACCTTTCTTGTTAGGTGGGATAGGGTACCTTCCTCCTGTCATAGGTTTCTTCCCAAACCTATTTCCATCCCTATTCGAACTAATCATGACCTAGATGTAGCGACTTGTTCATTCAGATTCCATTCTATTAGCTGGGTCCGACCGTATAGCTCGTTGTAATCCTTCAGGTTGAATGGCACCAGCGAATTCTTCAACTCTAGTCAAAGGCTATTTCTGAACCTCCCAGCTCTATCTTCAGGATGCTCCACCAGCCTAGGAGTGTATTGCGATAATTCCGCAAACTTAGCTTCATATCGATCCACTGTTAGCATGCCTTGACAGAGGTGCTGGAATTCCTCCATCTTCTGCTCTCGGGCACTATTAGAAAAATACTTGCTACTGAAGGCTCTTAGGAAGACGTTCTACACCGGAACCTCACCTTCAGGGACTACTTTGCCTCCGATAGCCCTCTACTAGGTACTCGAATTACCCTACAATTGATACACTACCAGGTACTAGCGTTGGCCTGAGACGGCGCTTGACCACAACCATCTCAAGTACCGACCATTATCAGCGTCCTACCCCAAGTTACTGGTCCCATGGTCCTCTTCCTAGGAGTTCTTTGCTCCTAATCACTCATTATGTAAGTTCTTTGCAGAAACATGCTTTCCAATTCTACATAGAATTAGAAGTTGAGCGATCACACCAAACAAGTTACTAAATAGCTATCACTCATATGCATCAGCATAAAATAAAGGTCATTCCTACTAACTATCCCAAGAACTCTTGCACCTTATCACTCCAACTACCGACCAGCTCTGATACCACTCCGGGCAAGGATATCACGCCCTAGAGCTCCGATCGCATGCACATCCCTCGGTGGTTGATGAAATTGCAACATTCCAGGACACATCGCTGACCCATTTATTTTATTGCACATGTGAAAGCGAATAAAACAAACCCCTAATAGCAAACAGCATGGGATGAAAAAGCAGGATAACAAATTCACAACCAAAACACACTTTTATACACAAACTAAGTTATATACAAAACTAGTCTGTCTACCAAAAAGATCATCCCTTAAAAAGAAAACTGTCCTACAATCCACTAGTCGGACGCATTTTCCAATCCTTCGGACTCCACAAGCTCCGGGAGTGCTGAGTCCAACATAACACCATCAAGAGGGTCGGTTGTACCCTCACCAAAAGCAGCGTCAACTACCACAACGGGGACCTCAAAATCTTAGAGGGGACCAACTCTGTATCCATTAAGCCCGCAGCGAAACCACACCCTAAATCGATGAGGTACCCTTTGAGGTAGGCCCTCATCGACCCAGACAGTGGTCACTACGAGCTCATAGACCCAGACAGTGGCCTTTGGAAACAAGGTAGTCAGTAACTAGCTCGGTAACCCTCTAAGGCTAACCATAACGGACTGGCGGGGCCACCATCTAAGGACCTGAAAAGAATTGAGCCCGCAACGGGGTGAGAAAATATCTCAACAAGTTCACCCCATAAACTCCAACTAGGAAGGAAATATGCCTAGCCATACAATCACACAACCACAGAGACTCACCTTGTCTCAGATTCTCCTTGCAAGTCAGCACAATTCAAATACACAATTATATGCAGTAATCAAACTCAATCAATTGGAATGCCACCACTTTCATCTCAATAAACACAAGGATCTCGATTATAAAGCCAAATCGTTATAACACGTCCCATACCGTGCCACACAATTTTGTCCTATAATCAGACACGTCAAATCAATAAATCATGCATCTCAATTGATTACGATTCAATGGCCATGGCCGACTCAACAGTCAATGGTCTTCCGGCGTAGCCGGGCGTCGTCTTGCACTATCGCACACTGCAACATCTACATCAAGACGGCATTCCACATAAAAGCATTGATCTAGCCTCTACTGCGAATAACATCCATTGACCTGAGGCACTCCCAAAGGAGCATCGCCTGGCCCTAAAGGCTTGTGACGTGTTCTCATAGCATTCATGTACCCGTCCAATCCCAGCCAAAATATCGTGTTTTGCACTCAAATGTCCTAATTAAAATAATGTACTTAGCCTATTTTCTTTGTATTAAAAACACGGTAAAATAATCGTGCATGGTTACATGGTCAATTTGAACAAGAAAACCTTATATCCTTCATTTTAAAATCCCACTATTTGACATAGTATTTAAAACTATTTTTGGTGTCAAAATCCGACACCCAAGATTTTATAATTAAATATCAAAATTTCACAATTTTTGAATAAATAACCAAATTTCCAATCACCACTCAATTTACACAAATTAACACTCAATTACTTAAACTAAGCACAACATTGCAATCAGCATTAAATTCCGGTCACCGGCTATCCCGCTATAATTTTCGAAAAATATTAAGTAATTAAATAAATTGCAAAAATAATTAAATAAAGCAATTGAAATACCATAAATACCAACTTAGGCCGGAAATACTAATCTAACCACCTGAACGGACCTAGAAAATTTCCGAACCTAACTAGATAAATAGTATAATCTATCTAATCTCTAATTAGTCTATTCTAACCACCTAATATGCACAATTGAACAATTAAATCACTAATCTAAACTAACTAACCACATAATCCCTAATTAGCCTAAACTAATTATCAACTAAGCACCATTAACTCCCTAAGTAGAGTTTAACAAGTAAACACACCAATTTAGCGGGCCGGTGAGTCCACGACATTGACGATGTAAAGGTGAGAGACACTGGAGCCTGCGGTGACACCAACGAAGGTCCGAATGGGCCTTAAAATGGGCCACAAGCTCTCAGCTAGGGGTTGAACTTCAGCCACTGCTCTGGGGCTACTAGGCTGGATCGAAGGGGCTAAAACGACACGGGATGGGAGGCGGTGTTTGCAGTGACTCCAAGCGGTGGTTCTAGCTGGCTGGATAGCAGTGAACAGCGACTAGACGGCGACCAAGAGGTTTCGACGGTGGCCAGAACACGTGGGGGATAGCAGACGGCGGGATGTGAGCTAGGTAGACAGACGACTTGCGGGCGGCATACGAGCTCACGACAAGCAAACGGGTGGTGAGGGGGGCTTCGGCGGCGGTCAACGAGCTAGGGGGAGGGCTTGCCGGTTTCTCTAGTTTTTCTCAAGCTCTAAAACTCTCAACAATGGATAAAGTGGGCTCAAGGAGGAAGAAGAAGACAGCTGCAGCAAGAAGAGGACCCAATGACCTCAAAATATCCACCAAAATGCTCATTGCTTGGCCCCCACTTGATCAGCCCTATCCTTAGCCATTTTTCCTCACTCAAACTTCCCCTAGAAGTTCCTCCAAATGGTTCAAATGTTGCCGCACCCCCTTGGTTACGAGTTTGGATAAGTTCCCTCCAAATTTCATTCGATTCCCCTCCAATTGATCTCAAATTGGAGTACAAATATTCAACCAAGGTGTCATCATCCATCTCATGATTGTTCCTCGTCAATTGAACCAACTTGACGGTAAAAAATGCGACAAAAAACGACCCTCTAATTTTCCCAGTTCAAAATAGCCATACTTTGATTTTTCGTCAAAATCTTGGGTTTGCAGAAAAATCTTCGAATGATGAGTCGACGTTCCTAAAATAAATTGTGACATGACAAAACTTTCAATTTCTTAAATTGGGTTTAAATTCGCCGTTAATTTCAACCAGGCACAATTTTAGCATGACCTAGTTTACCGGATAGCTCTTAGAAATTTTTAGTGCAATTGACCCATGGTTGATTATTTTCGAGCCACATTGTGCGTCTTCGACACAATGGCGACTCTTGGTTGTCATGAAAATCTCGAGATTTCAAATATGGGCGCAGGTACGAAATGACAAAAAAATTAGTCTACCGCCATTTGACAGAAATTTTGCAATCCGGTGGAATCGCCACACACTAATCACATACCTCTGTCAAATCGACCTATCTCCGGTCTCTGATCGATTTTGACAGTACCGTATTGACCATTGCATATTAGCACGGTCGAGTAGTCGATTTCTTGTCGAATTCTCAAGTTTATTGCGTCAAAATCCTTAACTACTTCACCAGATAGACTAGTTATCTCGTGAGTGATTAGCTCAAAGAATAGAACTATAAGCGCATCGATGAAAAGCCAAACTTATTCAATTAAAAACAGAATTGGAATTTCAGGATGTCACAGGACTCCTTCACAAGAGCAAAGGTAGGGTGACCAAACGTAACACTCACCTCCATGATGAACTTTCCGATGTATCCAATGCGTCTTATCACCAACACTTTGCTCTTCTCGGCCATCTCGAAGGGTTCTTTTACGGCGGAGGCGCAGTTCTTCTCGGCAAACTTGCTCGGTCTTGTGCTGCAACTGCTGTTGCCTGTTGGCGCGCATTGAGATGAATCGTCCTTTTATTTTGGTTCCAAAAGAGCATAATTGTCTTTTCGGTGAATTGACTTTCCCACCCCCATCACCCTTCGCCCGGAAAATGAGTACACACAAAAGTGGTCTACGAAAGAGAAGAAAGTTACGGTGGAGAATGAGTACGTGACGTGGACTTTTTTTAAATAACAACTTGACTTACTAAAAGTTGTCTAAATTTGATCAAGAAAATTGATTATTGTGTCGACCGAACCTCCATTGAGATAGAAAAGAAATCAATTGTTCTGATTTATGATTGGCTGCGTGTTCTTTACAAAATTCAAAAATGATAACTCTCCTGTTAAAAACAGATGTTTTTGACTGTTACTTTCTGACAAAATAAGCTATTTAATCTTTTTTTCATTAGATATTCCTGACTTATGATGAGTTTTGGAAAACCGAACCAAACACACACTTAGTTAGACAATAATCCACAATATATCAAGTTTTGGAATAAGAATTTGGCTCAAGACTTATCCAGATTCATCGCGCATGCTTCTTTTTCTTCCCGTTTGTTCCCTCGCAGCCTCTAAGAATCCCCCAAAACATTAACGATGATTCAAAATTACGACAAGTTTGACAATCGGTTTACGCCTATTTTAACTTGTTATTCTTTTAGACGAGAAAGATAACATGACATACAAAAATAGAGAAACCTGTGTCTTTGTGTTAGCTTCGATTAGCCTATGAACCCATATCAAACTCCAAAATAGAAGCAACTTCTCCAAGCGCCGCAGAGACGCGCCACATTGAACATTCATACTTTATAGTTTCCTCAGACTTAGCTGTTGTACATGCCATGTGATGATCAGCAGAAGCGACATTTCACACTAGGATCCTGAGAAGCAGCATCCTATATTATTTATTACCACACGGTGACGTGAGAAATTTACAAGCATGTTCGGTTTCGATAATCAAACAAATTGATCGAGGTACTGATCCACGGTCATGTATTTGACATCGGGGTAGAGCTCCGAAGCTTCCACTCCAAATGATGGCTCAATCTCGAAGTTCGTTTGGTCTCCTTTCACAAAGACAGAATGGGATAATGCCAATATCATGTTGTGTGGAACAGCCGCCTCTGCAATATGATCGGACAAGCTTTAAATGTCAGAGAGAACAGAGAGGATTTCAAGCACTTAAATCCAATAAAAATGCATCCCTGACCTTGAATGTTCTTCAGAACCTGTTCCTCTGGAACATACACCCTCTCTAGGGTCTTGCCGATCTTTCTCTCCCACAAAGACACGAGCTCATTCATTGAGTAGGTGTTGGCAGGAGGTTTGATATACAAAATTTTGTCCAAGGTCCTTGGATCATCCACAGCTTTGATGGTATAGGTGCCGATGTCATCCTCCTTGTTAAACACCGCTACATATTGACGGGGAGAGTTTTACAATTTGGCTAATAAATAAATCACAGAGCCATTGATCTTCCTAGGGCTACTTTCGACTCACATTGAAGAAGAATTATCTTATCAATCATTAGACAACATGCAGACAAATGCATTCATATGTTCTTTTCCCAAACAAATACATAAAGAGAACCTTCATGATCTGCCCGCTAGGTGGTATTATGCCAAGATAAACCACAACACATTCATATCACATATTAGTCTCTGAAATTGAAGACTAATGGATGTAAGAGTCCCATTATCTCCAGACAAGGACGTTACCCTGAAATTATCAAGCTTCAAGAATTGCCTCTCACTTTGATCACTACTGTAATTAATTCGTTGTTAATGTATAAAAAAAATCTTAACTAATTAAAATGCGCATTTCAATGAATTGCTTCTTACCTTTTGCATTTCCATCCCCTAAGATGACAACTTTATCTCTAGGGGGAGCTGTAGCCTCGGGCTGTGACAATGTCGGAAGGTAGTAACTTCCAAAAGAGTTAGAAGCCACATATGTATAAGGGATTCCCTCAGCCTCAACAAGGCGGCGGATCTTGGCTTTGACAGCATATCCAGTTTTTGCTGGCTCCACAGCATGGACACGATCCACATCAGTTCCAAACTCTGAAGGCAAGAATCTCTAAATAGAAAATTAATTGATTCAGAAGAGGCATTTTTATTAGAAAGCAACAAAAAAACTAGAGTGCATTCCCCTCATCCAACAAATTTACATGAGTTTTGGCAAAAAGAGAAACCAAACTTATATGAGACTGAATTTCACTTTTTTCTTCAATATGTGACTATAAGAGAGTAAAAATTATTATAAATGAATCAAGACTAGCAATTAAGGTGTTGTTAGGTAATGCTCTGAGAAACTTTTTTTTTTTGGTTTTTTTTCCTAGGCATAGAAATAGAACAGAAACGCATTTGGTAATTTTTTTATTCCTAGGAATAGATTAAAAAAACACAAAATAAATAATAATTGTTTTTTTGTTTGTCTTTTTTGTTTTTGAAAACAAGTTAAGAAACAAGCATTTTCTCTTTTCTTTTCTTCTTTTTCTCTTCCTCTCTTCTTCTCCTTAGCCAGTAGCTGGCCTTGGCAATGGCTGGCGACTAGCCAAACGAGGCTCGATGACCTCGTTGAACCCTCGCCAGCCCCTGGGGAGGTCACCCCAAGCTCATCGATTGCCAGCAAGGCCCCCCTTAACCTTGCCTGACCACCATGAGGTTGGCAATGCCTAGGTGGGCAACGCCGACCTTGTGGTGGCCGGGCGAGGTTGAGCCTCGCAGGTCGCCTCGTCAGTCATCGGCCAACCATGGCCAAGGCCAGCGATTGACTAGAGGAAGGAAAAGAAAAGGAAAAAAAGGAAAAAATGTAATAAAATTATTAATAAATTAAAAGAAATTTCAAATCACAAAAATATTTGGGATCGTACCAAATGCATTTTTGTTCCAGGAATAAAAAATTGTGTAGTTATCAAATGCGTTTAAATGCTCAAAAACATGTTCATCATAGAAATAGGAAAAATCGTTTCTAAACAGAAATTGTTTCCGAAAACAGAAATATTACCATACGCCTAAGTGCTATTAGAAAAGTAGAAGAAAAGAAAATTGAAGATTTAATTGTTAGGGCAATAGCCAGATAACTCTGTCAAGTATAAAATATGCAAAGACGCTGCTTGCTTGGACACTTTTCACAAGTAGTAAAATATCAGGTAAGTTCTAACCATCAACCCCCTCAAAGCAACAAGTACTAAACTATCCACTAGCTGGGTTCTGAAAACTTATTTGCTACATTAATAATTCTACCGAAAAAGACCATTTGAAGGATTAAGTAGTTCATGTTTCTCATTATTGATCAAAGAGCGGGGTACATGACTGTAATCCATATTGAGTGCTTAAAACCTTTTGACTTTTTCGATGACCTAGAGGAAAAAACATAACCACGGTGAAGCCAGCATTGTCCGGTACTTGAATTTGAAATAGTTAGCCTCAAATTTCACCGACGACTTCTACACAAAGTTATGACCATTTAAAAAGGAAAGAAGTGAAGTCTACAGGTAAAAAGTGAATCCATCCCATTTCATCAAAGCAGAGCTCACAATAAGAACGTGATGCACTCATACTAGAAGAAAAGACTTAAGCTAACAACTAACACCAACCTATATCGTCAATCAAATGCTAAACAAACAATAATAACTCGAAATGAAATTACTAGACACGGCACAACCTTGATATTCCCGGCTGCTTTGATGGCTGCAACAATCCTGTCTTGGTCTTCTAGATGTGCTCGCCCCACAGCAGAGATTACCACATCAACTTGCTTAATCGCACTCAACAGACTCTTTTGATCGTATATGTCTCCCTGAGAATCAAATAACCATGAGCATGGAAAAACAATCAATAAAGTGAGCAATCATCAACCGATCCAATTTTGGCCAGTAGGAAGACTACGAAAAAGGACAAATACAAATGCTGATAAGACTTCAATACCTTCACCAGACAAGAAAAAGTGTTATGAGAAATTAAAAAAAAAAAGCTGCTATCCACAGACTTCTTGTCCATGCATTACCTACCTACCAATCTTTTGAAAGGTTACAACAAGGTATTTGCAATGACATCTGAATTACAGATCAGCCACATGTACTTCTGTATAAAAATTCATCTACACAGTACGAAACATATGGAAAATTTCATAAGATTTGCCTAAAAATGGAAACTTTCACAAGATTTGTCTAAAAATGTACTCGTTCGTTTCAGCATGCGAAGCTAAGGAGATTCGTCAGTCAGTGTGAAAAATGAGAGGGAGATTGTTTCTGGTTTCGCCAACTTACGAGGCCGAAATATCAGAGAAGAGAAAAAGCAACGCCGAATTGTGACGTGACTCCATCAACTCGATCTTGTGAAAGATAAAGATGAAAATCGACTCCGATACTACTGGTTAAAGACATTTCTCAGAATTCCGAGCATGATCAAATGGCAAGGGACGCTTCGATTCCTCGAAGCGGCACCAAAAGTGGGAAACGACCAAATCACACGGGAATAACTACTCACATGGACTAGGGTCACACTTAAGCTCTTGAAACCTTCGATGATTTCGGCCTTGGCGGGGTTGGAGAGAGTGGACTCCCTCACAAGAGCAAAGGTAGGGCGACCGGACTTAGCACTCGCTTTCACGATGAACTTTCCAATTTCTCCAGTGCCTCCGATCACCAGGACTCTGCTCTTCTCTGCCATCTTGGAGGGTCTTTTCACAGCGGGCCTGGTGTTTTCCAGCGAACTTGATCGAAGAGAGAGAGAGAGAGAGAGAGAGAGAGCTAAAAGGCGGGGGTTCCTGTCTTCGTGACGCGATGGAGTGTCATCGGATGATTCTGGAAGGGCATAATCGTCTTTTCATTGAAATAATTTTTCTTATTGAGGTAATCCTTTACTAGAAAAAGGGTACATGGAAAGTGGGAATAGATAGATGATAACGATTTCGTTTCATTTTAACTTAGCAAAAAAAGCAAGAAAATTTAATTTTGATGGTGCTATAAATTTAAGTAATCGTAATTGATGAGGAAGTAGTTGAAACTACTTTTTTATGTTGACTTTTATCATATGAAAAAAAAAAAAAAAAAGATTATAAAATGGACAATGAGCTACTCTACATCCATATGGTAGCATGATATCATAGAGCTTCATAACCACTATGCTATTGTTTTGAGGTTCGATGAATTCTTTTTCTTGGAGGGTTGATCACAAGATTACCCTTCTTTAATTAATTGGCCAATACAATATTAGTATATTTGTAATTCATAACCTCTATGTGAGAAAAAAGTAGCATTACGAGTGTCAATATATGGAGTGATTAGTAAAAAGTTATTAAACCTTTGACATATATACCAATTCAATTTTAAATATTAAACCTTTGACATATATACCAATTCAATTTTAAATATTTCGATTTGATCAATTTAGTTCTAAATTTTTTAATAATTTACCTTACGATACAATTTTAAGTAGCATCGATACCGACACACGATACGATATAATATGCCAACACGTCATTTCCGACACATTGGGACATGTATATTAAATGTAAATTAATTAATTTAATTCAAATTCACAAATAAATAAATAATAAAAGATATTAGAATGAATTTACACTAAAAATTGTGAGTCTTGGAAAGTGAAAGTTAAAAGAGAAGAGAAAAGAAGACTAGATTTTTCTTTTTTCTCATTTTTATTATTTTTATTACTGCTCACCCGAAATATATCGACGCCTAAGCTCTTGAAACCTTCGACGATGCCAGCCTTGGTGAGGTCAGAGAGAGCGGACTCCCTCACGAGAGCAAAGGTAGGGTAACCGGACCTAGCAGTCGCTTCCACGATTACCAGGATTTTGCTTTTCTCGGCCACCTCGGAGGGTTCCTTCACAGCGAAGGTGCGGTTTTTCCCGGAGAACTTGCTCGGTCTCGTGCTGCGACTATTGCTTGTTGGTGCGCATCGAGATGAATCGTCACTTTATTTTGGTTCCAAAAGGGCATAATTCTCTTTTTCAGTGAATTGACTTTCCCACCCCATCATACTTCGCTCGGAAAATGAGTAGATGCAAAAGTGGGCCACAAAAGATGGAAGAAATTTACGGTGGAAAATGAGCACGTGCAAAGTACGTATCTATCGATTTTGTTGAATTTGGCCGATGACGTAATTTTTTTGGAAACAACAACTTGACTTACGAGGTGAGATATAAATCTCCGCGAGTTCATGCTTTAAACCCCAATTAAGAGGGTAATACATCTACGGGCGTCCAAACCACTCAACCACACAATCACAGAAACTTACCTCGTCTCAGATCCTTCCTTCATGTCAGCATAATTCATAACATAGACATAACAGTATTTATGCTCAAACAATTAAAACGCCAACTCTTTCATCTCAACAACACAAGGGGTCCCGATTATAAGGACAAATCGTTATGACATGTCTCATTCCGTGCCACATAATTTTATCCTATAATCCGACGCGCTAATTTCACTCAGTATGCATTCTAATTGTTAATCATGATCACACATGGGCACGGCCTACTTGTAGTTTGGTGGTCCACTGGCATAGCCAAATTTCGTCTTGCCCTAACGAGCATGGCAACGTCACTACGTCGACGGCATTTCATAAAGGAGCATCGATCTAGAATCTACTGCGATCGGCATCCATTGGTAGGGCATCCCATATAAGGGCACGTCCAGCTTAACAGCTCAAGATTGGTTCTCTTAACCAACACACGACCATTCAATCTCGGCCAAGGACATCGTGCATTGCACTCAAATGCCTCCATTAAAATGGTGAACCTGGCCAATTTTTTTCGTATTAAAAACATATGGTAAATAGTCGTGTGTGGGTACACGATCAATTTGAACAAGAAAAATTGATATAATTCCTTTTCAAATCTCACTATTTGATATAGTCATTAAAACCATTTTCGGTGTCAAAACCCAACACTTAGTAATTTCTAAATAATTACCAAAATTTTTAAATTTTGAATTAAATACTCAAAACTACAATCACTACTCAATGTGAACAATTTAACTTTCAATTTCAGGAATTAACCACACCATTGCAATCAGCACGAAATTCCGGTCACCGTCTATCTCGGTATAATTTCTGAAAAAATATTAATTAATTAAATAAATACCAAAATTAATTTTTTTGCACAATATACCAAAATTAATTAAATAATGCCAATTAAATACCAAAAATACCAACTTAGGTCGGAAATGCTTAATTAATCACCCGAACGGGCCGGGAAAATTTTCGAACCTATCTAGATAAATAGTATAACTTATCTAGTCTCTAATTAAATTATTGCAACCACCTAACATGCACAAACAAATAATTAAATCACTAATTCATTCTAACTATCTACCTAAATCTCAATTAGCCTAAACGAATCATCCCTTAAGCATAATTAACTCCCTAAGCAAAGTTTAGCAAGTAAACTCACCGGTTTAGCGATCCGATGAGTCCACGGCAACGGCAACGCGGAGACGGGTGACAAACCTCCTGGTGGCAAAGCCAAGCAAGGTCCGGAAGAGGATTAAAACAGGCCACAAGCTCTCAGCCCTTGCTGGAGCCTTGGCTACTAATCTTGGGCTGTAGACGGTTGGACACGCAACTTGGACAGCTGGAACAAGCCAAGCGAGCTGAAGCGGTGGACCAGGCGAAGCTGGACGATGACGCACGGTGGCTGGACGATGGTGGAGGGGCTCGAACGATGAGCTGGGCTCGCAAGACAGCGAGCACGAGCAATCATGAGCGAGCGGACGCGAGTGGGGGCCGACACTACTTCGAGCGTGCGATGGGCATGCGACGGTGGTCCGATGGCTTCGGGTGGCTATCAACGGTGTAGGGGGAGGGCTACCGGTTTTCTCTGCAATTCCAAGCTCTCCAAATGCTCTCTAATGGAGAAAGCAAGGCATGGGAGGAAGAAGGGTCCCTCTTTGGCTTCCATTCTATCTCTTTGTCCCTTGGCAAGGCCCCACCAGCCTTGACTGTCTTCCTTAGCCACTTTGCAGACTTCAAACTTCCCTTAGAAGCTTCACCAAGTGGTCCAAAGGTTTAGGGGACCATGGCCTACGAATTTTGGTCACATTTCCAACTCAATTTTCTCTCTAATTAGACCTAAATCGATCCCCATAAATTCCACAAAGGTGTCCTCGACCAAATTAACATTTTTCATTGCCAGTAGAACTAACTTGCATCCCAAAAAGGCGATAAAAAACAGTCCTCTAAATTTTCCAATCAAAATTGGCTCTATAATGAATTTTCACCAAAAATCTCAGTTTGCAAAAAAAACTTCGGAATGTGACTCGATGTTCCTAAAATAAATCGTGATATGACAAAACTTTCAATTTCTAAAATCGAGTTCAAATTTGAGGTTAATTTTAATCCGGCGTGATTTTAACATGATCTAACCTACCGAGTAGCTTTTAGAAATTTTTAGTACAATTGACCCGTTGTTAATTATTTTCAAGCCACATTGTATATCTTCAATATATTAGCGACTCCCGGTTATCGTGAAAATCTCGAAGTTTTAAATATTGACATGGGGTACAAAAATGATAGAAAAATTGGTCTAGTACCATTCGACAGAAATTTTGCAATTAGGTGGAATCACCCACACACTAATCATATACCTTTATTGAATTGACATATATCCAGTCTTTATCGATTTTGACAGTGCCGTAATAACCCTAGCAGATTAGCACGGTCAAACGGTTGATTTCTAGTCGAATTCTCAAATTTATTGTATTAAAATCCCTTAATGGCTTCACCAGAATGATTAGTTATCTCGTGAGTGATCAGCTTAGAGAACAGAATTATAGGCACATCGATAAAAAGCCCAATTCATTCTATTGAAAACAGAACCTGAAATTCAGGATGTCACAGTATTATTCTTCTCGACAAATTTGATCAGTCTCTAAAATAACTCTACTGTAGAGAGAGAGAGAGAGAGAGAGAGAGCATGTGCTAAAAGGAGGGGCTCTTGTCTTTGTGACAGGACAGAGCATCATTGGATGATTTTGGAATGGCGTAATCGTCTCTTCTTTGAAAAAAGGGTATATGGAAAGTGGGAAAATAGACAAAAGATAACGATTTTATCTTATTTCAGTGATGAACTGAATTATTGTAAAGTAGGACAGATTTTAACTTGGCGAAAAATAAGAAAATTTAATTTTGATAGTGCTATAAATTTAAGTAATCGTAATTGATGAGGAAGTAGTTGAAACACTTTTTTACGTTGACTTTTATCAGGTGAAAAAGATAAGAAAATGGTGTGAAATGGGCAATGAGCTACTCTACATTCATAGCATGATATTATAAAGCTTCATAGCCGCTATGCTATTGTTTTGAGATTCAATAAACTCTTTTTCCTAGGAGGGTTGATCACAAGATTACCGTTCTTTAATTAATTGGCCGACACGAGATTACTATATTTGTAATTCATAACCTCTACGGGAGAAAAAAGCAACATTACAAGTGTCGAAATATGGAATGATTAGTAAAAAGATGTTAAACCTTTGACATTTATACCAATTCAATTTTAAATATTTTAATTTGATCAATTTAGTTATAAATCTTTTAATGATTTATCTTGTGATACAATCCTAAGAAGCACTAACATCGATACGCGACACATGACACATGACACATCATTTCTAAAAAATAAAAAAAATGAATTCCAACATATTATGACACATATATATTAAATGTATATTTTTATTTCAATCATTAATTTGATTCAAATTCATAAATAAATAAATAATAATAAAAGATGTCAAAGTGCAATTCCAAACTTACGTGTTGACAGAATTGATCGGTCAGATTTTTCAACACCTGTTAACCATGCGTTGGAACATGTCAAAACATATCAAACACATGTCGGAATGTTGAATACGCCCCAAAGAGTGCCGTGCTTCCTAGAGACAATCAACGTTGGCCTTCTAATGTAACATGGCAAATGCTCACATGAAATTTTTTTGAAATTTTAAAAAACATATTCTTTTCACTCTCTTTTTACCCTTCTTTTTCATTTCCTTTTCTTTTCATTTCTTACGTACTTTTTCCCTTGGCAAACGCCGAAGACCTTGATGCCCTCACCAAGGGTCAACCTCACATGCCTGGCAAGGCTCGACCTCATCATTGGCGGCTCCAATTCATTACCCACACTAAGAACGTACCACATATAATATACAAAATTAGAGAAACCCATGTTTAATTTCCAGCTTCCCATAGCTTGGCCCATAAAGCCATATCAAACTCCAAAACAAGAGAAACTTCTCTAAGCACTGCATAGATGCACACACATCGAATGTTCATAGTATGTCCTCTTCTTTGGAGTTTGTACATGCCATAAGACGATCAGCGGGAGCGACATTTCACGCAAGGATCCTAACTAGCAGAATCCAGTATTATTCATAATTCAAACCGATGTGAGAAATCTACTAAACACAGTCAGTTTCAGCTATCAGACAAACTGATCAAGGTATCGATCCATGGTCGTGTATTTGACGTCAGGATAGAGCTCTGAAGCTTCCACTCCAAACGACGGCTCAATCTCAAAGTTGGTGTGGTCTCCTTTCACGAAAACAAAATGAGATATGGCCAATATCACATTGAGTGGAATTGCCGCTTCTGCAATATGGCAATACAAATAGATCAATTGACTTCAGAATACTTAAATCTCGGAAAGAAATAGACAATCCACGTGCTTAAATCTAATAGAAACACATCCCTGACCTTGAATGTTCTTCAAAACTTGCTCCTCTGGAACATAAACCCTCTCTAGGGTCTTTCCAATCTTACTCTCCCACAAAGACACGAGATCATTAAACAAGTAGGTGTTGGCAGGAGGTCTGATGTACAGAATTTTGTTCAAGGTTCTCGGATCATCCACGGCTTTGATGGTATAGGCACCAATGTCATCCTCTTTGTTAAACACTGCTGTGTATTGACAGCAAGAATTTTAGAATTTGGTTAATAAATATAAGCCATCAATAATCCCAGAGTTATGTTCAGCTCGCATTCAAAGAAGAACTTTCTCAGTAAACAGAATCACTAGACAACTGCATCCATACATTCTTTCCTCTCCAAACTACATTAAAATGACCTTCATGATCTACCGCCTAGGCGGTATTGTGCCGAGATAAACCACAGAACTTCCATATCATCTATCAGTCTCTGAAAGAGAAGACTAATGGCCAACATCTCCAAATACAGAAGATGCTTGGAATTCTCAAGCTTCAAGAACTGCCCCACTCTGATTACTACCATAATTAAGTTGTGAAAATTTTTCAGAAAAACTCTTAATGAATTAAAATGCGAATCTCAAGTTGCTTCTTACCTTTTACATTTCCATCCCCTAAGATAACAACTTTATCTCTAGGGGGAGCTCTGTGACAATGTTGGGAAGAAGTAACCTGCAAAAAAGTTAGACGACACATAGGTATAAGGGATTCCCTTGGCCTCAACAAGGCGGCGAATCTTGGCCTTGATAGCAAATGCACTTTTTGCTGGCTCCACAGCATGGACACGATCCATGTCATTTCCAAACTCTAAAGGCAAGAATCTCTGAGAAAAAAATTAATTGAATTAGAAGAAACATTTTTATTAGAAAGCAACACAAACTAGAGCATATTCCCCTTATCGAACAAGCTTACATGCATTCTGGCAAATAAAGAAAACACGAGACTGACTTTCACGTTTTAATATGTTACTATAACAGAGTAAAAAATAGTTACAAGTGAATCAATACAAGCAATGAAGCAAATTCAATCCCAATGGCTATTAGAAAAATAGAAGAAAAGAAAACTGAAGATTTAATTATTAACGCATTTGCCAGATAACTCTGTCCAGTATAAAAATGCAAAGATGCTGCTTGGTTGGACACTTTGACCAGTAATAAAATATCGAGTAAGTTTTGCGAGCATGCTGAGCTCCACTCATTATGGACCCTTAACCCCAAAGCAACAACTACTAAACTATCCACTAACTGGGTTTTTGTAACTTATTTACAACAGTAATAATACCACGAAATTCATGATGCAAGAGCTGGATAGATGACCATAATCCATATTGAGTGCTAGAAACTCTTTGTTCTTTTCGGTGACCTAGAAGAAACCCAACCACAGAGGTTCTGAATAAATAAAGCCTCCTGGAGTTTGTGGGCAGCCCAATATCCATACAAGGACCAAGACTGGTGAGAGCACGAGTTTAGGGTCAAAGAACCTTTTTGATTGTGTAAAGATGTCGATCTCCGAGTAACACATACGAGTATGTATGAATTCATCTAGATGGTACACCATTCATCCATAATGACAGAATTTCCTACCCAATTGAATACGTCAAAAAGCAATAGTGTGGATCTAAAGTAGCCCACTTAGAAGCCCACACTATGCTATACTTGGATTTGAAATAACTATCCTCAAATTTCGCTGACGACTTCTACACAAAGTCATAACTATTAAGTCAATCCATCCCATTTCATCAAAGCGAAGCTCACGAGGAGAACGCAATGCACTTATACCAGAAGATAAGAATTAAACCAACGCCAACCTTTATCATCAGTCAGATGCTAAACAAAAGTAGTAACTTGGACAAAATTGATATTCCCGGCTGCTTTGATGGCAGCAACAATCCTATCTTGGTCCTCTATTTGTGCTCGCCCCACAGCAGAGATTACCACATCGACCTACTTGATCGCACTCAATAGACTCTCTTGATTGTATATGTCTCCCTGAGAATCAAATAACCAAGAGCATGGACAAACAATCAATAAAGTCAGCAATCATCAAAAAATCCTATTTTGACCAGTAGGAAGACTAAGAAAATGAGAAATACATAATCCCATGCAAATAAAACTTCAATACCTTCACCGGACGAGACAAAGTATCATGAGAAATAAAAAGACAAAGCTACTATCCGTAGTATAACGCTCGTCCACACATTGCCTACCGATCTTCAAAATGCTATAACAAGGCATCTTACCGTAAAAATGCATCTATACAGTACATTACATATGGAAAATTTCGTAAGATTTGTCTACAAATGGACTTGTTCGTAAGAGAAACGCCAAATCGTAACGTGACTCCATCAACTGCGATCTCATGAAAGATTGAGATGAAAAATCGACTCCGATTCTGCTGCTAAAAACATTTCTCGGAAATGCGGAACGAGACATAACGGCAGGCGACGCTTCGATTTTCTCGAAGCAGAACCAAACATGCGAAGCGAACACAATCGCACGGGAAGAACTACTCACGTGAACTAAATTGACGCCGAGGGTCTTGAAACCTTCGACGATCTTGGCCTTGACGGGGCTGGAGAGAGTGGACTCCCTCACGAGAGCGAAGGTAGGGCGACCGGACTTAGCACTTGCTTCCACGATGAACTTTCCCATGTATCCAGTGCCTCCGATCACCAGGACCTTGCTCTTCGCGGCCATCTCTGAGTGGCTTTCACGGCGGAGGCGCGGTGTTTTCCGGCGAACTTGATCGATTTCTAGAAGCAACTCCGCTGTGACTGGAGAGAGAGAGAGAGGGAGGGGGGGGGGGAAGGAGAGATAAAAAGCGGGATTCCTGTTTTCACGCTGAAGCGTCGATTTATCGGAATCTTGAAGGGCATAATAGTATTTTCATTGAAATGATTTTCACCGTTTTCAACGAAAAAGGTACACGTAAAGTTTGAAAATAAACAATTCGCCAGAAAATAAAAGTTTGAAAATTAAATAGAAGAAAATCAAATATGCGTGAAATAAGCCAAAATAAGAAAATTTAAATTTAAGTTTAACTGGTGCTGAAGATTTAAGCAATCACGTAATTTTGGAGTGTGAGATACTCGAATTAATTTCATATTATGATTTTATTTCTTCGATTGCATATTAAGTCATCACATTTGAGATTGGTTTTTCACATGTCTAGTAAGGAAGAAGTGATTGTATTTTAGATTTATTTTATGGTATCAAAAGAAATAAGTGAAAATGGTCTGAAGGGTCAATGAGCTATGCAATTAGTTCATAACTTCTCCAGGAACAAAAAGAAAAGGGAGAGCAACCCTGTTAAATTCATTCAGGGATTGAAGAGTAACCATGACCTAAGTGAATCAGGCGCATAACACAATAATCTTTTTATCATTAAATGGAAAGGATGTCATGCCCCGATCCTCGAGCATGCACACATCCTTCTCATTTGGTCGATTATATGATGCGATATCCCAAGATTATGTATCACCGACTCTTTCATTTATTAAGCACATGCGGAAGCAGTTATAATCCCCAATCAATAAATTGATGGGATAGAAAAGCAGAGCCATATTTTTCATATTGAAACTTATAACCAAACTTTTATACAAAATTCACATCAACATGGAGTTCTAAAAGAAGATAAAATCTCAGTTCACCCGGACCGTACTCAAGGCCCCTTTAGGTATTATCTTCTTCTCTCAAAAATCCTCTTCCTCAGGTTTCAACTCAAAGTTCTCTTTCTCAGATTCCTCCTCCTCAGCTCCTCATCGGGATCCTGAAATGTTTTCCCCAAACAGGGATGAGATTACGTCTCAGCGAGTTCTACTCCACTAAGACTCAATTAGGGAACCAATACACTACTCGGTTGTCTATGCACAACATGAGTCAGAGGACTTACCTTAGCCTCAGTTTCCACCTGCAGGCATCCAAGCAATCACATTACTGATCAAAGCATCGTTCAAATCGACCCAGTTGATTACATGTCAACAAGACCACTCACGATCATTTCTATTTAGTCAATCAATTCACAACATCAAATCAAGCCAATAATCAATCGACCTAATCGATTACATGACAACAATGACTCTTCCCTGGCCAATTCAGTGCAATCAGTCAATCCATGACAAATAAATCAAATCATATCCGTGATTCCATCTATACTCGATAACTAATTTCAACATGCCAATTCAACATTCCCACTCAAATATAGGCTCAAGGCGTTAGAGGTAACCCCAACACGAAGTCTCGTCATTGTGCAGTAATTAGTCATTGACCACAAATAACAATAGTATAAGGCGCTAGAGGTGACTCACATAAGATCTTGCCATCGTGTAGCACTTAGCCCTCCACTATGCATAACAATGCTGCAAAGCGCTAGAGGTAATTCTCATGCGACTCAGGTCACCATGTAACACTTAACCCTTAACTACAATAAGCAAAGGTATAAGGCGCTAGAGGTAACTCACACGAAGTCTTTTACTTGTGTAGTACTTAGTCCTTTACCTACTCATGATCCATTGGTTTCCTTCAACACGACACACGTCACATCAACTTCAAATAATCATCTTGCTTCAACTATAAGCCAACACACGATTAATCCCTCATGGCCCAATGACATTGTGCTTCGCACTTAACTTCCTCAATTAAAGTAATGTCTTGGCCTCATTTCTTCGTATTAGAAAATATCCAATAAAATATCATGCGTGGGCACACGGCTGGCCTTAGCCAAAATCTAATATTTTCCTTTCCATAACTCCCACATTTTCTATAGTCCGCTCAAATAGTTTTGGCATTATCAACCGATGCCCGGTTATTTTTCAATTAATAACCAATTATTTTCCAATTAAAGAATAATTCCCATCCTTCGCAAATAATTCAATTCAACACAAAATAAAGCTCCATTAAATAAATGGACTTCACCACGACGATCGCCACGAAATTTCGGTCATCGACTAACCCAACTTTAATTTCCGAAAAATAAATAATTAATTAATTAATTTCGAAAATTAATAATTAATTACAATAAATCCAATTTAGCTCAAATTAAAGCCCAATTAAATAAACAGGCTGCACCACCACTATCATCAGCATAAAAATTCGGCCACTAGCCATCCTAGTTGAATTTCCGGAAAATAATTAATTAAATAATTAATTTCGAAAATTAATATTTAAATACAAGAAATTCAATTTAGCATAAAATAAAGCCCGATTAAATAAACGGACTTTGCCACGGTCATCAGCATAATATTCTGGTCATTGGTCATTACTGTCGAATTTTCGGAAAATAAATAATTAATTAATTAATTTCGAAAAATAATATTTAAATGCCAAAAATTCCACTTAGGCCCGAATTATCAAATTGAAGCCTGATTAGGGTTGGGAAAAATCCCGGGCTATCCTCAATAAATAGTAGACCACGTCTACTTGCTAAATACACATTCAATTTGTCAAATTTGCATCACAATTAACTAATAAACACTAATCTAACAACCTAAACCTAATTAAAAAAAATAAACAACCAATAAGTGTAATTAGCTCACTAAGCAAGGATTAGTGAGATTACTCACCAAATCGTGCGCAAATTGGATCAATCCGACGGGGGCGACGCAAGAAACAATTCTTCCCAAAGCACGGCTTGAGTTCGGGGCTCGGAAACGGCCCAAAAGCGGGCCCGAACCAGTTGGAAACCCATTTCGTGGGTTGCGGTTCAAGGCTTGCCGGAGCTAATCCGGCAGCTAGGGCGGCGAGGGGAGGCCGACGGAGGGCGAGGGAGACGCCGGGGACGCCGGGCGGAGCTGGGCGGTGGCCGGAGGTGGCCGAACGAGGTTGGACAGAGGTTGGGCAGCGACTGGGTCGCACGGGGGAGCACAACTAGGCGCGAGGGACGGCCAAAGGAACGCGCAGCATTGCGCGGGCGGGTGTCACGAGTGCGGTGCGACGGCGGGACGAGCGGCGACGGTGGGCTGCAGCTTCTGATCTTCCTCAGCTTTTGGTTCGCACGAAGGAGAAGAAGAAAAAGGGAGAGTTCGGTCACGTGGGGGAGGAAGAAGAGAGAGAAGAGATAGGTATTGACCGGTCAAAGAGGGAAAAGAAAGAGAGAGAGAGGACAGGCGGTGGGGGAAAAATCGCACAAGGGGGAGGGGAGAGGAGAGAGAAGAGAGAGAGAAAAGAAAGAAAAAGAAATAAAAGAAAAGAGAGGGAGAGAGAGAAAAAGAAATAAAACAATAGCCTTATTATTATTATTATTATTTTCTTTTCTCTTTCCATTTCTATTTTTTTTTTGGGCTTCAATTTTTCTTCCAATAATTTCTTTCTTGAAATTTCGGACTCGTCAATAAATTGACGAACAATGAGACAATGTCCTAAAAAAAAGAATTATGACGTGCTTAAAATTCGATTCCCGAAATCAAGTTCAATTTCGTGGTTAAAAATCGATCAGACATGATTTTAGCAAAATCCAACTAATTAGGTAACTTTTAGGGATTTTACTGCAGATACATCCCTTAACAGCTTCACCCAATAGGTTAGTTAACTCGTGAGTGATTAGCTCAGAGAAAAAGGGCCATAGGTACGTCGACGAAATGTCTATTTTACTTTATCGAAACGGGGTTGAATTTTAGGATGTCACAAAGTACTTTAAGATTGGACCATTACTTAGGCTCCGTTTGTTTTGCAGAAAATGTGGCATTTCTGGAAAATATTTTCTAAGAAGTCATTTTCCAGGAAAATGTAATTATTTTCTAATATTCTGATGAAACCTAAAAATAAAATGAAAAATATATCTCGTTTTTTGGTAAGGAAAATCTTTTCCTCAATATACTCTTTTTCATTTATTTTATTTTTTAAAATCTAGTATTAATTTTTGTCATTTTTCTTTTTCTTTTTCTTTTCTTTTCTTTTTTTTGGTTTTCCATCTCCTTCTTTCTTAGCCGGTCGCCGCCACAAAGAATGGCCCGTGACCAGCCACCAACAAGCCTCGAGCTCGCCGATGAGCACGAGGCTCACTACTCCTCGATTAGCGAGTGCAAGTGTCAAGCTCGAAGCTTGCCGATCGACGAACGCGAGTTTAAGATCGATGAGCTCGAGGTTCGCCTAGCGATGGCCAACGACTACCCAAGAAATAAGAAGATGGCAAACAAAGAAAAAAAAGAAATAAAAAATAATTTGAATTAAAAAAAAAAAGAAGAAGAAGAAATGGGGAGAGAAAGTGAGGATTTGTCGAGGTATGAGATAAAAGAGATCAAGTTGGAAAAATGTTTTCCACTTTTTAAAAGTGGAAAACATTTTCTCTAATTTAGAAGGCTTTTTTCCTTTTATGGAAAACATTTTCTCAAAGGAAATTCATTTTTCCTGAAACGAATGTCGAAAAATCCGAAAAATGTTTTTCCGAAAATTACTTTCCGCAAAACAAATGGAGTCTTAAGCTAGATAGACAATTTTTGCAATTTTCTAATTTCGAATTTTACGTAAAATGCCAAAAAAAAAAAAACATTACCTTAGAATAAATTAGTTTCTTTCTCTAGGATAGATTGCATGCTTATTAAGAAAACACAAAAAATACTATACTTATATCATGTAGTTTAGGTCCTGTCATGTCACTTCATATTAGATTAGTAGCATGCATTGCATAAAACATGATTCTCATTAAACAAGTGAAAATGAAAATTAAGTGATTATGTATTAATTAGAAATCACATTTACGATTGTTGATGTGAATTTTGATCTGACATTGCAAATACTTTCGTTGATATGAGGTAAGTCTCATAATTTATTTATTACTTTATTTGGATATTAAATTGGTGGTTTACGCACCTGCATGATCTCATCACATGTTAGGAAAGTAAATTAAAATCAATTCAAGTTGCCTACAAAATATTTTTTTGAAATAAAAGAAAAATGTACCGAAAGAGTATTAGAGAAATCTAGTATAATTAAGTTTCCGAACTAACAGTTTCTGGTTTGTAAGAGTAAAGTAAATTTCCTATTACTTTACTTGAGTTTTTAATCAACCCACCAAAAATAGATTAGTGTCGACTCCTAATTGAAAAATCATTTGCATGATAAGAACTTGAACCTAAGTCGTGAATTGGTATAAGTTTGGAAGAGCCCAAGCTAAGTTTAGGCTCCGTAATCCATTAGTCATTAGCCAAACCTAGGTGATCTTCCTGAGGTTAGATCGCGATAGAGGTCAAGATTGGGTTTTGTTTTATTAGGCCTATAAGGAGACGAGTCAAGAAGTGGCAAATGTCAAATGTCACTAGGGAGTTAGAAACTTGTCTTGTTTGAGCTATTATTACTTTTCAGAATTTTGCCTCAGGAAAATGTAATGACGGGAGATGTGTCATCAGTGGGGATATCCCACATGTCAGCTCATCATCGATTTTTATTTTTTCAATCGGCCCAAAATTCCCATATCTTATTCCATGTCGAAAAAGAATTTAACGAGGGAGATACATTAGGTTAAAATAAATCTAGAACAGATTATGTGAAATTTATGCGACACCTTTTATTTCTGTACATTTAGATGTATTTTGGCATTTAAAGATCGGCAAGCATGTAGCGATTGCCATGATGAATTTAAAGGGTCATCACGTTAGTCATTCCAAACCTTTTAATTCTCATGCCATCTCTCTTCGATCTGTGCTTATGTTTTCAGCCTCCAAAAATATTTTATGGTCGTTGATTTCAGAACAAAAAGAGTACCGACCTTGGCAAGAATTGAGATCCATACTAGTGATTGCTCATGGAGTTGGCCGAATTTCAGTCTCATGCTAGGACCGGCCAGGCCCACCAATTCTTTTGTTTTCTATTTTACATTTTGGAATGGGCCTTGACCTTACGGCATGGCCCCAATCATTGAGCATTTTTGGGGCCTCGACCTTAAAAATTCAGTCAATGACTCAAGTCCATCAAATGGCCATAGAAAATAGAAAGGATATGGAAAACTCAAAACCAATATTATCATAAAATTACCAAAAATTAATTTTTTGACCATAAAAAATATAAACTGGTATATATATGACATATTTATTCCAAATTAACTTTTTTATGACAAAAAAGAATCATAAACTAGTATATTTGTAATAAATTTACCTTATATTAGTTTTCATTCAATTTTACTATCAAAAAACTAAGTTAAATGACATGCGATAGTTTACTGGTATACAAATTTAATGTTTTACCCTCCATTTGTTATAGTTGTACTAGTTTTGTGATTTTTCGAGGTACTAATTCAATTTAATGGAGGGTGTATTTATTATAAATGTACCGGTTTAGGGTTTTTGGCGGTTAAAAAATTAGTTTAGAATAAATTTGTCATAAGTGTATCAATTTGAGGATTTTCATGGTAAAAAAATTAATTTATGATATATTTGTTATACATGTACCAATTTAGAGTTTTTCGCAGTATTAACTTGAAAAAAAAATAGTGGTTTGTGAACATTGAAGCCCTAGCAGTTGGCTCTCACTTCCGAAAGCTTGTACTCTCTAAAACCATTTGTCAATTTCTTTTATTAACTTTCTCTTTACAACGAGTTAATCGCATTCAAAATATCCCAAGAGAGAACAACAACAACAACAACAACAACCACCATATCTGATCATCCCAATTCAATTAAGACTATACCATGCAATTCATGTGGGGACTCGTTCAGTGAGCTTCACGACAACAACATGCATATGCTGGCTTGGCCCTCGTGACAAACCGAATATGAGGACGACTCGACGATTGAAAGCAATTGTAGGGGTGAATGCTTGAAGCTTGTCCCCAGCAAAATGCTTCCTTAGACGATACCTTCTATTCTCGAAGAAAACCCTCGAGTAATTGTAGCATTGGCTTCTCGGAGAAGAACTTTTGGTGTTTTGAGGACATTCCGGTGCGAGATCGATGCTAATGGTGTCGAAAGGCCATTTGCACTATATTTGGCAGTGAATTAATCAGTAAAAGAAAGGTGCGTGTCTAGATTGATTTTTACGTTTTACTAAATCTGAATCTCGCGACTGGCACATGTAACCCAAAACATGCTTGAAACTTTTGTGGTATGTAAATGTTGATACTTTGATTTGCTTATAATTTTTTCATGTATATATATTTTAAATTTTAATTATACTTTAACTTTTGGTGGAAAGATTTGTACTTATATAGGGAACATCGATTTAAGGTGTTTGTAAAATCGAAAAGATGAGAGATTCATGGGACTTGACAAATCACAGTTATTATCGGGTTTGCTTGATAAATAAAAAATATGTATCGTGCATGTATTGACAAAGACATCACTAAAATAATTTATGAAAGGTTCGTAAGTTGATGAAAACATAAATTTTCATTTTTCAATCTCATCTCTAAAATAACTTCTTCTTTTTTTCCAAAAGACCTTTTTTTTCACTTTTGTTTCTCCTCTTTTTTCCTTGTTTCTTTTATCTTTTCCCTTTTTTAAAATCGATTTTCCTCCTTTTTTTTTTTTTTTTTCTTATGATGCTTTATATGTTGGACTAAACTTCGTTGGTGGCCACTCGTTTCTCCCCCCATTGATTAGGTCGCATGTAAAAGCAGGAAGAGATGAAAGCAACTTGTCCAGTTGTGCTCTCTATCCCCCAATTAGGAAGTATCCACGGGGCAAGATTGAGGAATCTCTGGCTTTCCTCTTCTAAGCTACCGCTTAGAGGAGCGTCGAGGCGGGCTATGTTGACCGAGGCTTAAAGGCGCCGTCCTCGTTGGTAGAATTCCGGCATGTTCGTTTTTCAATTATTGACCCGACTTTATGTAGTATTCTAATAAGTCGTATGATGTTTTGTGTCTGGAGAACTTTTACAAATTGAACATTATCTCAAACATGTTACGAACAGTGGATGACTCATTAGTTGGAGCGACCTACATGTATTATTCGACGAGATAAGACATTTCATGTGTCGCATTATTTACTGGATGATAAATTTGTTCTCTTCTAATTGATCATTATGACATGATTGGTTATGGTAGGCATGCTTTGATGGGCCTAGTTAATCGTGAAATAAACCTAACATCATGTGGAGCCATGAACAAGAATTGCCTCTAGAGGAGCTTTAGCTTGTTACTTCTCACATAAAAATTTGCATAACATTACATCTATATATTAGACTTACATAAATAACCCAATATAAATCTTGCACAAGCATACCTATTGCCACGGGCAAATGATCCTCCACCTACTTCTTATTAACCATATGCTCTCAAAACATACACATGACCCAAAAAGAAACTACGAAGCCTCACACCTAGTTAATCACATTACATTTCTTCCGGATCTCGCCGTCGCTCCCCATAAGCACCTGGAGCGCGCCCATCTGCTTCATCGACTGCCTGAACTCGGTGAAGAAGCCATCCTGGTCCAGCAACTTGTCGATGATCTTGCTCGACTCCTTGTCGCTCAGAAGCATGGTGTCGGATTGGAAGAGGCCCTAGTTTGGGTTCTGTAGGGAAAAATGGATTCCCTAAAACCGGTCCAACACTTAACCGAACCCCTAAAACAAATGCGGAAGACGAGCCCAAGAATCACATATATCACCGATCAAAGATACACTACGGAATCGAGCATATCATATTGTCCACAGGTTAAACACAAATGTTAAAGTTCGACAAAGAATCCCGATCCCGTTCTACCGAGGAGCGTACTGTTACTGTAAGGGGGGAAAAACGTTGTTTTTTGGAGTGTAGCGTCTTACGCTTCTTGAGGGGGGAGAGAGCGTCTTCACGTACGTACGCCAAAAGGTACGTTCCTTTTTTTTTCAACTTTCCCTCAAAGCGTTTCTTCCAAAGGACGCATCCTCTCAACGTAACACTTCCTCCGAAAGACACAACCTTTCCTCCATGAGCCCTTAACCTACGGGCCGGGTTCTTAGGCCCAACATGGGCGGACGGGCCCACTTAGGCCCATCAAGTCATAGACTAAAACCATCAGGTTCAAGGCTGTGTAGCAGTGGCTGTTGAAGGAGAGGGGGATTCCGGGGTCCATCGCGACGGTGGTGACGTTATTGGAGTGCGTCTTGCACTAGGCCTTCAATTGAGAGGCGTAGGTCGGGTCGAGGGAAAGAAAGGTCTTGGTCGCCTTTGCCGGTAAAGTTGTAGAGCCTGTTGCTGAAGAAGTTGCAGTGCCCGACCCCAATTGTGTGCCCACCTGATGAACCAGAAATGTAGTTTATACTTAATTAATTAACTAATTAATTCAACTGCTCTTCTTATTTTGATTAGTCGTTAGTTTGTCCTCGTGTAATGGCAAGTGAATGTCCAAGTCTGTGTCTTGTTCAAATCGAGAAAGCTCGGGTGTTTTTGATGGGGTGTTTTTTTTTTTTTTTTTTTCACTTGTAATGTCAACATGCTATGTTTCTCTCATTGGGAAACCAAAATCTATATAAATAGGAAATATTGAAATTACGAATACTGTGCTCTGGTTGCCCATCCTATATAATATAAAAAGTGGGGTCTGACTTACACCGTTATTAGTTGAAAATGATCGTATCATTAGGATAGTAACTTATTTGTGAAGTAACTAAATAAAAGAATTCTTTGTAATTACACTCCGTTACACCAGATAAAAAAGAATGCGGATAATTTCACCACGGACTTCAATGCTATACTTTGGTTTGTTTGGAAAAGAAAAAAAGATATTCCATTACATATTTTTGAGTGAGACAACCTGATACAATTATTGTGAGCATAAGTACAACCTAAATGCTAAAACTTGGCATAAAGGGATATTCAAGTGCCAAAAGTTAGAACAGTGACACTTTTTTTTTTTTTTGGTAAGGTAAATTTTTTTTGGTAAGGTGGAAAGTGACACTTAAGTGTAAGTGTCATTTTTAAAAAAAAAATGGGACACTTAAATATCACCTCCAACGAACCTCGCAAAAAATCTTACGTGGTAATTTTTATTAATCTTGCTCGCTTGTGTGACTCACTAGAAAGCTGACTTAGCAAAGAAATGCAAAAACGACGTCATTTTGGCGTGGATTTAAATTTTAATATAAAAATTCATTAAATTAAATATAAAATAATTTTTTTCAAAAAAAAAAGAGGAAGCAAGAAGATGAATAGTTGGAGGCAGTTGAGGGCTCGCCCACATCGCCACCGACTCCTCGCCATCATCAGGAAGGGCCGGCAACGGTGGGGGAAGGGTTGGCCTGGCCCTTCCTAGCGATCTCAGGGAGGCATCGGTGGCGAGGGTTGAGCTCTTAGTTGCCTTCAACTATTCGTCTTCTTCCTCCCCTTTTTTTAATTCATCTTAAATTTAATTTAATTAAGTTTTATATTAATTATTTATCCACATCATCAGCAAAATGATGTTGTTTTTGCATTTGTCTAATTATTTATCCGGGCTAAATTAGTTAGATAGACTGAATTGGTACCAATGTAGCAATGTTTAAGATTAAATTTGTTCAATTAAAAAATTTACAATTGAATTTGTATCAATGTAATAGGTTTATGATTTTTTTTTTTTTTTGTATTTTTCCAGATAAGTTATGATGCCTATGTAGTTTTTATTGTTTATGGATTGATCACGAATCAAAATACGGTTGACTTTGACGTATTTGTGTGGTCGAAAATAGTATCAAAAGAAGACAGATGAATTTTTGCTTGATAGTCTAGTGTCGCCATGGAATGCTCCAAAAAAACTTTTTTCCACAATAGTTTTGTTCAAGAGCACGTGTCGAGGAGTGTCGACGAGGTTACTAAAGTTCTACTAACTCGAGAAGAAAAGCTTTCAAAAGTGTTGAAACACACTCAAAAGAACGCCAATGAATGTTCCAAGAGTTTTCATCGCCTCGAAAAGTCTTGCTTGGATAGAGACCGAGTCTCGAGCAGCTAAAATGAGGATGTCAACACAAGAGACGACGAGGGGGCATGTTTCCTCTAGCTTCTCCTTGATCTTGCCTATTACATCAAACCCAGTTAGCGACTGGTTCGGAACTGCCGCCTTCTCCGCCTTGTTGTTTGCCGTCAAATCTAGCAAAATCGAGCCATTGCAACCCTACACACATGAAGCGATCCGATCAAACACCGATGAAACATTACCATGCGAAACTCTCTTTCTACAACCATGTGGCAATGATATGAAGCAATGAAATGATTCTTCTAATGAATGTGCGTTCTTAGTGCAATCTAGACATAGCATGAGACTCGTGTATGCAAAAAAATTGAGTATATATGCTCTAGATGACCGTGTAGGACGCTAGATCAAAAGCTGCTAATTTATGCACAAGGCAAGATCGCCGACCAGTGCTCGTGCGAATGCATCCTTGAATGAAGGTGAATTTCACTGCGTCAAGAGAACTTTGAGTTGACTTGTTGTGTTGATTCTAGTAGTGTATTGGTTAAAGGGTGACCTAAACTGAGATGGCTGGCTTGAAAAACTGGCGGTGCAGAATCAATTAAAAATGGTGATAGCAACTCTGGTGGGGTTATGCTCGGGGATCGTAATTCCATATGGCAGGTGAAGAAATCTACATTTTCCTGTTCAGAGACGCATCATTTCAACTTTTTAGCCTTTTAAAATCTGCAAGTTGCCCATAAAAAGCTCATGGTAACATCCAACCTTTAGGAATTATCCATGAACTGAGTGATAGACGCAAATTGCGCAACCCCAAGATCTCCATAACCAGAACAAAAACATGCATAATTGAGTAGAAAGATTAACGCATCTGTTTTGGGATCCATCGAACATAAAGCGGAAGCATAAAAATGATTACCCACATATATCAAGAGGATCCATGCATCAAGTCCTTCTCCTCTATTGCCATCCGTATCACTGGCTCAATGAGGTGGCCCCCCTCACGTTTAGCGTTAGGTAAACACCTCTTAGGTGAGGATACATGTGAGAATTAGGGTTAGATGAGAGACTTGAGCACTATTTATAGAGTTTCCAGCCAGGGGCACAGGCTCAACTCGGCCCACACTAGCCAGCCCATATTAGACTAATTAAGAAACATTCTATCTCTCTTTAGACCAACCCTGTTTTATGGTAACCGTAAAAACAGTAAATTACAATATCAATTAATTTAGTCCACATTAGGAAAACTCTTACATTCTCCCACTTGGACTATATTAATTGAAATCATACCGTATGTGCGCACATTTGGTCCAGAGATAATTCTTAATAGTCAATCCTATCCCATAAAGTCTTAAACACCGAATCATGGCGGTAACTACGTGTATACACACAGAGCCTTCCATGGTCATGAATGTTCTCAACTTTATTTATATGGATTCAATATGGTAGTGTGTCAAATGGATAATGAGATCCCATTTGTCAGTCATCATTCTCTTACCTTAGGTGTCACAAAAACTTGTGCCACAAGAGAATGCTTTATGGTTCCAATGAACCCACATATGTCTTGTCCTTATGGTTAACCTTTCTTTATGTATTACAAGACATATGCACAAGGCTAATAACCGGAATCCCCTAGCCTTCACTCAAGGTTTATACAATCCCTTGAGACTTTATCAATATGTATTTAACATAATAACAATACATTCAAAAAATATTTTATTGAATGCAAAAGTTGATACATATCAAACCGTTACTAAGTGTAACGAACCACATATGTGAACTTTATCAAATAAAGCCAAAATAGCTCCCACTAAACAACAGTATCCGAAGATACTTCTAAGCCCATGTTAACGATATGTTACTAAAATACACATGGGCGTAGGCCTTTAGTTAGTGGATCTACAACCACATCATCTGTGAAAATATGTTATATTATAAGTCACATTTCTGTACCGTTTCTTTATGATAAAAAAATATCTTACCACCATATATTTAGACCCCTTGAGACATCTGTAGTAAATAAATAATACTACAAATTTGTTATCTCAATACAACCGTATGGGTCTATCCATCAAGTTAAAATGATCAATTCCGTCATGAGGTTTGGAGCCTAAAAGCCCAAGTAAGCCTAAAAGAATGTTACTAACACTGCTTACATAGCAGAAGATGACATAAGACTTTATTTACTGCACTTACTGCTAACATATGTATTTTGTTATTGATTGAATGTCATCAGAATAGCCAGCAAAGTTTACATCTAAATACCCTACTAACTGCAAGAATTGAACATGGCTATAAATTAGCATATAATCTCTTGTCTTCTTTAAGTACCTTAAAACCTTATTGACAGCAACCCAGTGATCATGTCCTGGATTTGACCGATATCTGCCTAGAAGTCCCGTCACAAAGACAACATTTAGTCTAGTGCAAATTCGAGCATACATTATACTTTTAAGTGCATTGACACAAGGTACACCATTTAATTAGATTTTCTCAATATCTAAATAAGGACAATGTGATAGATTTAGTCCATCACCCTTAACAACAGGAGCAATTCCTGGCTTGCAATGATGTATATTGAATATTTTCAATATACAATCAACAAATGTCTTCCAAGAAAATCTAATATAATATGGCAAAAACAATCCTTACAGATCTCAGTATTATCTCAAGGTCACAACTTGTAAGCAAAATATCATGTACATAAAGTATGAGAAAAAATAAATTTCCTCCTATTGACCTTGCAGTATATTGAATTACTTTGTTCCCAATTAAACAAAATAACAACACTATGAAACTTTAATAATATTGTCGGAAACTTGCTTAAGACCATGAATTAGAACTTTTCAGTCTACACACAAGTTTACTTGAATCTACTGCAAAATCATCCAATTGCACAATATAGATTTTGTATCTATTTGGCGTAACTTTATATCAAAATAAATTATTAATGCCACATTCACTTTGAAAGAATCTTTTAAAGAAATAGTTATTTCTTCAATATAATCAATCCATCCCTCTTTCAGAGTGAAAACTTTAGTTATCAATTTGGCTTTAAATTCCACAATCTTTCTTTGAAATTCTATTAATTTTGTACGCCAATTTGCAACTAATGAACTTGTAATCTTTAGGCAAGTAAGTTAGTTTCCAAACACTATGATATTTCATAGATTGTATATCACCTTTTATGGCATTCAATCGCATACTTGATTGAAAATAAAAAACGACATTTATAAATATGTCATTACATCAACCATATAGTGGATATTGTAATCATGCTCTCACAAATAGACTATATAGTATGATGGTATAACTGATCGTTTTTCCTTAACAAATCTCCTTAATAAAGCTGCAACCACTTCATTCTGCACTTGAGAGGTTTAAGAAATTTCATTATAAACTATATCAAGAATAGTACCTTGAACCTCAACAAGTTTAGTCTATGGTACAGGAGATTCCATAATTATCTGTATAGGTAAAGACAAAAACACAATAACCTCCATCATATTATTATCTTTAATAGTCTAAGAGCAGCTATCCTCTACAATTACATCAATATTTAAAAACTTTAGAGTATGTGATTCCATAATTCTTGTACCTTTTTTAGGGTCATAAAATCAATACCCATTTTGTATATGAAAAAATTGCTTTCATAATATCAGCCTACAAAAGATCAGATAAAATTAGTCTTACTAATCATACTCATCACCATGTTCAATATGGTGCATTTATGCCTTTCGCCCAAATCTTTTTGTTAGAATTTTCAGGTATAGTAATTAAACTACCACCCCAGAATCTACCGAGTATTTGACAAATGACCCTTTAAGCTATTTCGCATTGTCATACTTCCCAAAATACTCATTGCCATTGTTAAACCTGACAACCTTTTTAATCATATACGAGATGTATATGTCATTAGGATTTAAACACAATTTTTGCAGATGTGTCCTAATTTCAAGCAACTAAGGTTTCCTTCATCTTATAGCAGTGCAGTCCGCAGGCAAACCTCTTTTCAAGTGTTCCAGAATGGAACGCTTCATGGACAATAAGCAAATTCAATTGCTCTTTTCTCAAGCAACAAATCATATGTCCACAACTTAAAATTTGAAGCAGTAAAAAACCTCAATAATGACGGAATTACCATTTACAGAAAAGGTGACTGAAAAACAAGCAGTATATAATTAGCATCATGTGAGCATTGTGTAACTTGACGTACAAGTACACATCCAAAGAGTTACATGCAAAATCACATAATCACCTTTGGGCAGAATACATGACATGCAATTGTACACTCCCCACATGATAAGGGTTATGAGAATATATTCCAATTCTTCGTGAATTCATCACATTTTGGCATATGAATCACTAGAATCAGTCACTCCTCCACCACACTATCATGTATCCCTCCATGAAGTAATACACAATCACCTCCTTTGGGAGTATGATTACGCATTAGACTAGGAGACATCTCAATCATCATACGAGACCGAAATTTCTCAAACCCAATCAAGCGTGCCACTTTGGCAGTCACTACTCAATTGAATCATTGAAATTCTTTCATACCAGGGATATAAGCTTTACTCCTCACATTCACCATATATATGTGATTTTAACTTTAGTGATATGGGCATCATATCACCAAAATCACATATCATGCTAATTACATTGCTTTATTCATTAATATATATCTATAGCGAACCTGAAAGACAGATTCCAATGAGATCATTGATCACAGTAACACAAGAAATTTCTCATAACAGAGAATAAAACATCTCTTATGCACCACAATTACATATTACCAGAACAACATAAAAAGAATGCTGATCTATAATATCTCTCACAAATTAACATCAATAGTAATATAGGGTACACCAAATCGACAAGCTTGACAGCTGATCTATTATTACTCATGAATTCATAAGACAAAAATAACTCCAAGGCCAACAACTGATTTATTAATCAATTTTAGGTAACAAATATCATTACTTCACCCAGTGGCCTATTAATTGAGTCAAATCAGATAACCAAATATCTAAAATTTAACAGTAGATACTACTAATTTGCATAAATGTTGTCATACTCCTTAACCATAAAAAAATATTCAACTTGATAGACATTAACAAGTGACCGGATGAATTCATGTACAATATGCAGTAACTTAATTGACATGCATTACCCACATTCAACAGATGTGTTAATCAGTACATCAGTTTGGTCACGAGTTCTTAAGGCGTCTATCATTCAAAAATTACCAGTGTGTAAAGGAGTATACTTGAGTAACAAAAGTTTCATAATCTTTATTGTTTCTCATCAGCTCAATACATAGCTCAAATACAATCTCATATGAATTGTATCTCATTAAGTCGGCTTCGAGTTCACAATAAAGTTTGATTTTTATTTATGAATCACACATTTATAATATTTATGTGATAACATACCTATAACCCAACACTTATATTTCCAAAATCACAGAAAATATAAGAAAAATACGCAAAAGTACACTAAAAATACACGTATTTAGGGTTCCGTATGTATTTTCACATCCATAAAACTATCAAAGATATAAAATAAATATACCACAAGATAGGAAATCACCATACGAGTCCAACGCCGCCAGCCACGCGCCGTACGGCACTCCATGCGCCCTCACGCGCCGCCTGAGTGCGCGGCGCGTGAAGCTCACACGCGGTGCGCGTTTGATGCCTAGGCGGCGCGTGGCCGCGCGTGGAGGCGCGTGAGGCCTCCCCCGGCGACGCGCCGCCAACCGTCTTGCTCGTCTCGTCGAGCCCAGTCCGAATTTGTGATTTAATTTTATTTTTATTGAACAAAAAATCTCGAAAATCACAAATTAGGGCAAAATCCGTACTAATTAGGGCAAAACCTTTATGCGTTCAAGTTCTAGGTTATGGTTGCTCTGATACTACATGTTAGACGCAAATTGCGCAACCCCAAGATCTCCATAACCAGAACAAGAACATGCATAATTGAGTAGAAAGATTAACGCACATGTTTTGGGATCCATTGAACATAAAGCGGAAGCATAAAAAGGATTGCCCACATATATCAAGGGGATCCACGCATCAAGTCCTTCTCCTCTATTGCCCTCCGTATCACTGGCTCAATGAGGTGCCCCCCATCACGTTTAGCGTTAGGTAAACGCCCCTTAGGTGAGGATACATGTGAGAATTAGGGTTAGAGGAGAGACTTGAGCACTATTTATAGAGTTTCCAGCCAGTCCCCCTCATTACGGGCCAGGCTCAACTCGGCCCACACTAGCCAGCCCATATTAGACTAATTAAGAAACCTTCTATCTCTCTTTAGACCAACTCTGTTTTACGGTAACCGTAAAAACAGTAAATTATAATATCAATTAATTTAGTCCACATTAGGAAAACTCTTACATTGAGATCGAGGCATTGAGGCGCTGGCTTTCCTCTTCTAAGCTGCCGCTTAGAGGAGCGTCGAGGCGGGCTCTGTTGATTGAGGCTCAATGGTGGCTGGCCTCGCCGGTAGAATTTCAACGTCTCGGCATTGAAGCTGAAGCCGCTAATCACCATAATCTTGACAACGTGCAGGGCTTTGTTGAGGCGGACGTGATAACAAGAGCGAGTAATGAATGCGTTGAACTTGTGGGTGAAGCCGCGGTCGAGGCTGTGAGAGGATGTCGTTCAAGGCCAAGGGGAGGGCTCGAAGGTGAGGATTAGGATGGAAGAACAAGGAAAATGAAAATGAGAGAAAAGATAAATGAAAAGAGAGAAAATAAAAGAATGTAAGTGAAAGAGAAAGCAAATAAAAGGTAAAAAGTCTTTTGACAAAAACACCCTTGACCTTGTTAGGATTTAACTAATTGGTCGGAGCAAGGCCCTTATTTGAGATTAATTCAACACTTCAGGCTTTTATTTGAGATAAGGTCTTCTTGAGTCGTTTTTTGAAAGAAAGAAAAAACATTTTTGCTTCATGCCCTTATTAGAAAATTTTCTGTTGTTTAAAAATTTTGGAAACTAGTTTTCTTTCTAGAAATTTCAGAAGAAAACATGCTAAATTTATGTGATACACGTCTAATGCAAGTATGATAGTTTTTCACTTACTAACCCGACTATTCTAATGAATCATATAATTCTTGTGTTTGGAGAATTTTTACAAACAGAATATTATCTCAAACACTTTGCAAATAGTGGATGACTTCCCACTTGAAGTGACCTACATGTATTATTTAACGAGAAAAGACATTCCATGTCCCACATTATTTATTAGATAACAAATGTGTTTTATTCTAATTGATCATTACGACATGGTAGATTATGGTAGGCATCCTTCAATTGGCCTAATTAATTGTGAAATTAACCTAACATCGTGTGGAGCCATATTGCCTCTAAGAGCTTTAGCTTGTTACTTCTCACATAAAAATTTGTATAACATTACATCTATATATTAGGTTTACATAATTACAAAAATTTGACTGACATAAAGCAAGCAAGTAATGTGTGTTTTACATTTTATTTTTTGGGCGGGTGAGTTCTTTTATAGGAGCACTATCTATATGAGATACGTCTGATTTTTTTTTATTTTTTTTTTGGTTCAAAGTAAGTTCTACAGAGTTATTTGCACCAAGCCTAAGCTAAATTTTTGCAGAAAAGATTGGCTGACGTAAGACAGAAAAGATTGGCCAAAATAAGACAAATATTCGATCACACTCTCCAAATGTATATCTTGCAAAATATATATATATATATTTCCATAGGCAAATGATTCTCCACCTATTTCTTATTAACCATATGCTCTCAGAGCACATACATAACCCATAAAGAAACTATAAAGCTTCACACCTAATTAATCACATTACATTTCGTCCGGATCTCGCCGTCGCTCCCGGTGAGAACTTGGACCATGCCCATCCGCTTCATCGACTGGCCAAACTTGGTGAAGAAGCCGTCCTGGTCCAGCAAATCGTTCACGATCTTGCTTGACTCCTTGTTGGTCAGGAGCGCGGCATCGGACTGGAAGAGGCCCTGCTTTTGGTTCAATGCCGTGTAGTAGTGGTTGTCGAAGGAGAGGGGGCTTCCGGGGTCCATCGCGACGGTGGTGGCGGTATCAGAGAGCGTCTTGCATCGGGCCTTCAGTTGAGAGGCATAGGTCGGGTTGAGGGAAGGGTCTTGGTCGCCTTTGCCGCCTTTGCCGGTGAAGTTGTAGAGCCTCTTGCTGAAGAAGCTGCAGTGCCCGACCCCAATTGTGTGGCCACCTGATGGCCCAGATAGGTAGTATACTTAATTGATTAGTAAATTAATTTAACGTCTCTTCTTATTCTGATTAGTGATTACTTTGTTCAAGTGTGTGCGCGTGTGTATATATCACTTATGATATTTCCATTTAAAATAAAAATATATTTTTGTCGTTTCTAAACTTTAGATAATAAATTGTAAAATATACAAGCTATAAACTTTATAAAATTCCTATAGGTGATTTGGTAAGGGAAATTTGAGAAGATAAGCCCATGGTTACTCACCATGTGGGATTCCCTTAAAATATAAACATTGTCCAATGTAAGTTAAAAGGGAGGAAAAAAATAAATGAAACCTACAACAATTATTGAATGTAATTCAGATAATCACGAATATGAAACAATATTCATTTCATCAACTTACGGTATTCCATTTTAAGTTGAATTTTCTTTTGTTTATGTCTGATATCAATCTTTTACCACATCTGCTTCGACTTTTCTTGTAATATTTTTTTAATCAATCCAAATATGGTAAAAGGAACTGCATATAAAAAACAAACCAGAAAAAAATATTTGAGCATATTTGTTTCAAGAATAATTGTTATTTTGATGAACGACCACTGAATTCGATGTTCAATTCCCATTTACTTGCATGTGATGACAGTAAATAAGAAATTGATAAACTTCTTTAAGAGACTAGTCGTTTCGTAGTCAGAAAATGGTAGGAGAATTGAAAATCCATGATTTATATCCTTCATGACCGGATATTTACTTTTAGCATTTATCAATTCGTAGATATTATCATTTTATTTTTTTTGTGCAATGTCCACCTAAAACTGCTATGGAACTTTCCATGGAGTGTTTTTTTTTTTTTTTTGCTTGAATAATATCATCGAGCTATGTTTCTCTCATTGTAAGACCAAAAACTATATAGAATCTACATAAATATGAAATTTCGAATCTTGCTCGTCCACGGATATTGTGTTCTGGTTGCCCATCCCGTAGAAAATAGAAAGTGGGGTCCAAGTTGCAACATTTCTTTGTTTTGGGAAATGAGATTCCCTTGAAAGTGCATAAATTCACTGTGTGGGGCCATTTTACCCATCACATTAATCAATTGGCTTCCCTTTCCAGAAACGAGAAAAGGGTATTTCATTAAATATTTTTCAGAGATAATCCGGTACAATGCATGTGCATTCTTACGAAAATATTCACACACGCAAAAATAAATGACCTGTAAAGGAAAATTGACTCACTAGACATTAGGACAACCTACCCAGGAGCACTTGGCTAATTTTGACCATATAAAATGTGAAAAAAAAAATTATATTTAATTTACCTGCTAAGACAACAAGGTCGTGAAGATTGAGGCCCTTGTTGGCAAAAGATTGCTTGAGAGACGTGAAGTTGAAGAGTGGGTTAGGGATATTGGAAAGCGCCTCCGATTCACGTGAGATTCTCCCGTCTCTTCTTCCAGTCAACACCTCCCACAGTGACTTCTTGAACTGCAAATCACAATTAATTGGTGCCATCATGTGAGATCCACTAAAATGTTAAATCAATGTAAATCATGATATGTATCCACTATATAGAAGCTGCCGACCAATATGGGGATCGACTTTGTTTTGGGTGATTTGCACATTATTTGTGAGGGTTTTCAACAGCCAGAAGTAAGAGAAAACTTTTAATTTTGAGGAAAAAGATACCCTCTAATTTTGGATAATGATTATGGCCAATGTATATATTTTATTATCTATGGATTGATCACGAATCGGAATATGATTAGGGTCGGTGTATGTGTGGGGTTGAAAATAATATCAAAGGAAGATAGATAAGCTTTTGGTTGATAGTCTAGTGTCGCCATCAAATGATCCAAGGCTTTTTCCAGAATAGTTTTTTCAAAAGCACGTGTGAGGATTGTTGCTAAGGATATTAAAGTTCTAACTCATGAAGTTTTCAAAAGTGTTGAAACAAACTCAAAAGAATACCAATAAATTGTTCAAGAGTTTTCATCACTCCAAAAAGTCTTACATGGAAAGAGACCGAGTCTCTAGCAGCTAAAGCGAGGATGTCGGCACAAGAGACGACGCCGGGGCATGTTTCCTCTAGCTTCTCCTTGATCTTGTCTATCACATCAAACCCAGTTAGCGATCGGTTCGGAACCGCCACCTTCTCCGCCTTGTTGTTCGCCGTCGAGTCTAGCAAAATTGAGCCGTCACAACCCTGCACACGTGAAACGATGCAATCAAACACCGATGAAATATTACCACATGAAACTCTCCTTCTACAATCATGCACGTCAGCATCGATTTTTTACCACACGAAACAATGAAATGATTCTTCTTCTCGGGACAATCGAGAAATAGCATGTGTACGCGCAAAAATTGAGTACTTCATGCACAAGACTCACGTATATATATATGCTCTAGATGACCGTGTAGGACACTAGATCAAAAGAAGGTAATTCATGCACAAGGTTGAGTTCACTGGCCCATGCACGCGTGCGTGCATCCTTGGATGACAGTAAGTTTCACCGGATCATACTACAGTCTCACATAATTAGTTTTACTCATGCAAGTCAAGTGCGTATAATGTTATCATCATCTTCCTTTTTGATGGAGAGATTGCTGATTGCCTAATGAGAGTCCCAGCATAGGCGTGGCGTCGGGTTTAATCTATTCGAATGCATGGATGACACAGTGTATACAGACGTACGTACCCTAACGAAGCAGTCATGGAAATGCATTCTCAAGAACTTGGCGGGCAAAGCTGAGTTGCTAGCGACATGCTTCCACGTGACACTCTTCACTATTTCCTCAGCGAGAGGACATGCGCTCTTGTAGAAATTCTTCCTCAAGTCCCCTCCTTCTGAATCCCCTATGTGGCCAAAGAAGACGACCATAGCGATTACCGACACTAAGCCCATATTACTCATCTTTCTCTCTCTCTCTCTCTCAACTAGTAAGGCATACATGTCCATGCATGTTTTTATCCTTTATATAGGGGCCCGAACTGCTAAAATGCAAGCAAGGTGAGATCACATCACAAAGCAAGCAAAGCCCGATGACGGTCTGGAGAGTTTTGAGATTGACTTGCGTTATTCCAAGTCTTGTGGGGATCCTAGTAGCGTATTGGTTAAAGGGTACCTATCCTGGTAAGGCTGGTTTGAAAAACTGGCGGTGGAAAAATAGGTTTATAATGGCGATGGCGACTCTGGTGGGGTTATGCTAGGGCTTCTAGAAATTGATTCCCTGGGGATAGTAATTCCATATGGCAGGTGAAGAAACTCCATCTTCCTGTTCAGAGACGTATCATTTCACCTTTTTAGCCTTTTAAAATCTGCAAGTTGCCCATAGAAAGCTCGTGGTAACATCCCACAATTAGGAATTGTCCACGAGCCGAGATTGAGGCATTGAGGCGATGGCTTTATCTTCTAAGCTGCCGCTTAGAGGAGCGTCAAGGGGGGCTTTGTTGACTAAGGCTTTAAGGTGGCTACGCTTGCCGGTCGAATTCCAGCGTTGTGGCATTGAAGCCGAAGCCACTAAAATCGCCATCATCTCGACAATGTTTAGGGCTTTGTTGAGGCGGACATGATGACAAAAGCGAGTAATGAGTGCGTCGAACTTGTGGATGAATCCGCGGTCGAGGCCGAGGAGAGCGCATAGGATTGGGATAGAAGAAAAAGGAAAATGAGAATGAGAGAAAAGATAACATAAAAGAAAAGAGAGAAGAAAAGAAAGGTAGTGAATGTGAACGAAAACAAATAGAAAAAGCTTTTTTTTTTCTTTATGAGAATGCTCCCGATCTTATTAAAATTTAACTGATTAATGAGCTCAAGTCTTTATTTGAGATTAATTTGCCACTTTAAACTCTTATTTGAAATAAGGTTTATTTTGGGTCATCTTTTGAAAAAAAACACTTTTGCTTAATGTCCTTATTCAAAATTCAATTAAAAATATTAAAAACTAATTTTCTTCTTAGAAATTTCAGAAGAAAACACGCTGAATTTATATGATACACATCTAATGCAAGTATTATCGTTTTTCACTTATTGAACTGACTTTACATTGTATTCTTATAAATCAGATGATTTTTGTGTTTTGAGAATTTTTACAAATTAAATATTATCTCAAACACGTTACGAATAATGAATGACTCACTAGTTGGAGCGACCTGCATGTATTATTTAACGAGATAAGACATTTTGTGTGCTATATTATTTACTAGATAATGAATGTGTTCTATTCCGATTGATCATTACAACATAATTGATCATGGTAGGCATACTTTGATTGGTCCATTTAATTGTGAAATTGGCCTAACATTTGGGTGGAGCCAGTAACAAGAATTGCCATTAGGAGCTTTAGCTCGTTACTTCTCACATAATTTTTTTTTATAACATTACATCTATATATTAGATTTTTATAATTACAAAAATTTGATTGACATAAACAAGCAAGTAATGCGTGTTTTGCATTTTATTTTTTTGAACGGGGGGAGTTCTTTTGTAGGAGCACTATCTATATGAGATGTGTCTCATTTTTATTTTTATTTTTATTTGGTTTAGAGTAAGTTCTGCAGAATTATTGGCACCAAACCTAAGCTAAATTTTTTAGCAGCAAAAGATTGGCTGACATAAGACAGAAAAGACTGGCCAAAATAAGACAAAAAGGATCATAGTTAAACTATTGTTCAACAATTATTAGATCACACTTTCCCAATATAAATCTTGCACAAAAATACCAATTGCCAAAGGCAAATGGTCCTCCACCTACTTCAAATAATTTAAATGCTCTCAAAACACATGCATAACCCAAAAAGAAACTATAAGACCTCACACCTAATTAATCACTTCCCAATATAAATCTTGCACAAAAATACCTATTGCCATAGGCAAATGGTCCTCCACCTTCTTCAAATAATTTATATGCTCTCAAAACACATGCATAACCCAAAAAGAAACTATAAAACCTCACACTCTAATTAATCACGTTACATTTCTTCCGGATCTCGCCGTTGCTCCCTGTGAGCACGTCGACCGCGCCCATCCGTTTCATCGACTGGCCGAACTCGGTGAAGAAGCCATCCTGGTCCAGCAACTCGTTGACGATCTTCCTCGACTCCAGGTTGGTCAGGAGCGCGGCGTCGGACTGGAAGAGGCCCTGCTTTCGGTTCAAGGCCTTGTAGTAGTGGCTGTCGAAGGAGAGGGGGCTTCCGGGGTCCATCGCGACAGTGGTGGCGTTATCGGAGAGCGTCTTGCATTGAGCCTTTAGTTGAGAGGCGTAGGTCGGGTCGAGGGACGGGTCTTGGTCGCCTTTTCCGGTGAAGTTGTAGAGCCGGTTGCTGAAGAAGTTGCAGTGCCCGACCCCAATCGTGTGCCCACCTGATGACCCAGACGTGTCGTATACTTAATTAATTCATTCAACTTTGCTTCTCATAAGATTGAATTTTCCTTTTCTTATAAAGTTTGAAAGTTGACCCTTTTTTCAAGTCGAGCGCTTGAGAACTTTCCAAAAAAGTATAAACATTATAATATATATGTATATCGTTTATGATTTTTTCATTTAATATTAGAAATATATTTTTGTCGTTTTTAAAATTTTAGAAAATTTGTAAAATATACAATTCATAATAATCGGACCTTCAGATTCTCTCTATATGTATGGGGCTATGAGTTTCCATCTGTTCACCGTCATTAGGGAAAACTGTTTACTTATGCTTTACATATAATTCCTATAGGACATATGTCAAGGGATATTTGAGAAGATAATAAGCACATTAATCAATTTGTTTCCCTTTTCAGGAACGAGAAAAGGGTATTTCGTTAAATATTTTTCAGAGAGAGAATCCGGTACAATTCAAGTGTATTCTTACGAAAATATTCACAAAGATACACACGCAAAAAGAAAAAGAAATAAATGACCTGAAAAGGGAAATTGACTGACTGGACATTAGGTCCTACGAGCACATGGCTAATTTTGACCCTATAAAATGTGAAATTTTTTTATATTTGATTTACCTGATAAGACAACAAGGTCGTGAAGAGTGAGGCTCTTGTTGGCAAAAGATTGCTTGAGAGTTGTAAAGTTGAAGAATGGGGAAGGAATATTGGAAAGCGCTTCTGATTCACGTGAAATTCTCCCATCTCTTCTTCCAGTCAACACCTCCCACATCGACTTTTTGAACTGCAAATCACAATTAATTGTTGCAATCATGTGAGATCCACTAAAACTTCAAATTAATGTAAATCATAATATAAATACACCATATATAGAAGCTGCCGACCAATATCGGGATCAACTTTGTTGTGAGTGATTTGCACATTATTAGTTGGAATTTTCAACAACCAGAAACAAGAGAAAACTTTAATTTTGGAAAAAAAGAAAGAAAAAGAGGTACGTTTGTCTCTCAAATCGATCGACCTTATTGAACTTTTTCATAGTAAAGTGTTGGGACACTTTTTGTAGAAGCAATAGCGTTCAATTGGATAATGATTAGGACCGGTGAATATTTTTTTTTTTATCTATGGATTGATCACAAATCAAAATATAATTAAGGCTGATGTATGTGTAGGGTCGAGAATAGTATCATTAGAAGATGGATGAGCTTTTACTTGATAATCTAGTGTCGCCATCGTATGGTTAAAAAAGCTTTTTCCACAATAGTTTTTTTCAAGGGCACGTGTCATGGAGTGTTGATGAGGTTATTAAAATTCTACTAACTCATGAAGAAAAGTTTTCAAAACAAACCCAAGAGAATGCCAATGAATGGCCCTAGAGTTTTCATCACCCCGAAAAGTCTTACTTGGAGAGAGACCGAGTCTCTAGCAGCTAAAGCCAGGATGTCGGCACAAGAGACGACCCCAGGGCATGTTTCCTCCAGCTTCTCCTTGATCTCGTCTATTACGTCGAACCCGGTTAGCGACTGGTTCGGAACCGCCTCCTTCTCCGCCTTGTTGTTCGCCGTCGAGTCTAGCAAAACCGAGCCATCGCAACCCTACACACATGAAACGATGCGATCAAGCACCAAAGAAATATTACCACGCAAAACTCTCATTCTACAACCATGCACGTAAGCATCGATTTTTTACCTTGTGCGACCATATGGAACAATGAAATGATTCTTCTAAAGAATATCAGTTCTCGGTTCAATCTAGACATAGCAAGAGACTCGTGTATGTATATATATGACACGGCCAAACGACGGTACTATATATATATATAGATGACACTGACAAACGACAGTAGTTCATGCACAAAGGCGAGTTCGCCGGCCGGTGCACGTGCAAATGCAAGCCTAATAAAAGTTCCAGCATAGGCATAGTGTCGGGATTAATCTACTCCAATGCATGGATAATTATAGTGTATATATACGTGCGTACCCTAACGAAGCAATCATGGAAATGCATCCTCAGGAACTTGGCGGGCAAAGCTGAGTTACTGGCGGCATGCTTCCACGTGATATTCTGCACTATTTCCTCAGCAAGAGGACATGCGCTCTTGTAGAAATTCTTCCTCAAGTCCCCTCCTTCTGAGTCTCCTATGTGCCCAAAGAAGACAACTATGGTGATTACCAGCACTAAGCTCATATTACTCATCTCTCTCTCTCTCTCTCTCTCTCAAACAACTAGTAAGGCATGCGTCTTCATGCATATTTTCATCCTTTATATAGGGTAGACAAAGGCGAAACAAGACAATTGGGTTTTGCATTTTTCGCAGGGGCCAGCAATTATATCATTATTTTCTGCTAAAAAGCTGGTGCAAGCAAGGTGAGATCATCAAGCAAGCAAAGCCCGATCATAGTCAAAAGAGATTCGTGTTGACTAGTCGCGTCGCTCCAAGTCCGTTTACATCCCGGTACAGTGTATTGGTTAAAGGGTGACCTAAACTAAGAGATGGCTAGTTTGAAAAATCTGGCGGTGCGGAATCAGTTCAAAAATGGAGATAGCGACTTCGTGGGGGTTACGCTAGGGCTTCTGGAAAATGACTCCCGGGGGGGATCGGAATTCCATAGGGCAGGTGGAGAAAATTCCACCTTCCTGTTCAAAGAACGCATCACTTCAACTTTTTTAGCCTTTTAAAACCCGCGAGTTGCCCATAAGAGGCTCGTGGTAAAATGCACGGCTTCATATTCTTCGACGACATATATAACCTAATGGATATTGTTGGTTGGTGCCAACTGTGTACACCAAATCCACTCCTAACAAGGTTGAATAATGAATAATATATGTGATCAACCTGGAGATGATCAGGAAAGTACCCCCACCATGCTTCTTGTTCGGTCGTCGCAATCATCGCATAGATTAGTTGCATCCACCAGGGTTCTCTTGCAAGGATAAACGCAGTGCTGTATCGGGATAAATGACCCACCACCACCCAAAGTTGGGAAGCCAAAGTTGATTTTGTGTGTGATGTCGGACTCCGGTTTCCAGGATGACAGCTCTCTTCGAGAACACCGAATTTGTTAGACAGAATAATATAAGTCTAGGGGTCCCATACGATCGGGTCAGTCGGCCAAAATGAAGGAAAAATTATCTTTCGTTATTTGTAGTTATAGGTGGAGATCATATAGCTCTTTTGATCGTGCACTGCCGTATAGATCGGGTACATTTTCTTCGAAACAAGTAATGTTGGTCAGAGGCGGGGTTTCGCCATTCAGCATCGTCGTGCTCCCAGACATCGATTCGGTAAGAAAAGCAAAGGGGAAAAGAACAAAAATCTTTGCGCTCCAGGACATCGATTCGAGTCCACCTATAATTGACAACCGATAAGTGAGATGCCCTGTGAAGAAAGTCGATTCGACCTCCTACGGTACAGTGCCAAAGTGTGCTATACCTCTCATCTCAATCATGTAATATTTCCGTTGAAGCTGATGATTTTCAATTTATGATCAAATAAGCAGATTGGAAAGGCTGGCACAATGACGTACCTAGACAAGAAGGGTTGAAAACTCATGCCATGCATTTAATATTGCATTGGTTCACATCATGACCGAAGCAGAACAGCAAATTTCATCGCAAACAATGATAAATCGATTCTTTTATTAAAATTCATCAAAAAAATGTCAACTCCGCGTCAATTTCGAGTTAACCTGTGTCGGTGTCTGGTCAATTTTTGAGTTTCTCTCAATAAATTGGCGTCACGTTCACGTTATTACCGATCGTTGCTTCCCACCACAGCACGCAGAATAACGCCACCCATTTTTACTAGGAAGTCCAAATAAATCGAGAGAGAGACAGATGTAGAAATATAAACAACTTTTAATGAAGAGGACTAAGCAGGCACAAGAGGGATCCACCAAGGAAAATCCTTCTCCTTCACTTTTTTCAACAGAAAAAAATGGACACAAAATCGACGAAAGGGATGAGATCCGAGTGAATGAAAAGGAAAAGAACAAGGGATGAATTCACCTTGTGTGATCCACATAACAACATTCAGTTTTCTAACAAAAATAAAAGAATCCCAAAGACACCTAAGAGTACCGTCGAATGAGAATGGCTTTCTTATCCGTTGATTGGAATGGATAGGCAGGTTAAACTCTTCCCTGCCAAATGAATTGTGGATTGGCACAATCTATTCCACAAAAATTGCGTGGTGTCCGTGGCTGAAGAAATTTGCCAATAAAATCTTCCACAGTTCAATAAACACCATAAGAAATCAACACTTTGCGATCTTTTTATCTTTAGGAATGCCGGAAATTTAACTAAAAGCTGCAGAAAATATAACATTCTAATTCCAGTAAAAATGGATCATTCTTCTTCATTTCACTTCATTTTAATAGCAGCTTTAGAATCCATTTCATTACAAAACAAGAAAGAATCAATTGAATGGTAGTCCTAAACCCCCCTTGCATAATAAAGTGCTCTAGACAAATAAATAATTTCCTTTGAACAACATGTGAACTCGGTACAGCATACTATGTACAAAACACTGCATAGCTACGGTATCAAGCCAACCCCCCTTCTATTTATGTTTGGTCACAGGAACAAAATTGTTACCATCTTTTTTCAGCCAAATCGTCGAGCGAGTTCTTTTAACATGATCTGCAAAAAGACGGTGCCTGCAATCATGTAAAGCAAGTATATTAGGAAAACCAAAGTGAAAACTTGCCAAAGCATTCGGTACTCATTTCAAGCTCTCTAAAATTTGATAATTGATGTACTTTCATAAGCACAACAACAGATAAAAAACAAGAATAAGTAAGAAGACAGGTAATGGCCCCGAAGAATAATAATGATAAAGAAATTCTAAGACAGGTGAAAAAACCACCCTCCAACTCTCTCACACACAAACAATTCATTTTTGTTCACAGTAGTACATTTGAGGAAACTAACCTTTCATATTCCAGCTTTTGAGTAACTATCCCATTCAGCAGAAGCTCTGAACTATATACGGTTACTCCTGCATGAACAAGAGAACATGATCAAGTCTCTACACGTCGCATTTTAATGGGATTAGGAAAGTCCAAAAAAAATCATCACTCTTGACCTTTCTCAAGGAAAGGAAGGCACGTGTCATAGTCGTCCTCACAGGATAAAATCAACAAATCATCTGTTAATTTATCATCTCTCAAAGCAGATCTTCCAATTCTCTCTACCGGCTGAAATCATTCAAAAGTCAGAATAAGATAAGAATTTGAACTGACAATACTGTACTGGAAACAATAAATGCTTCAGAGAAGCTATGTACTACATACTTGGCCACCAACTGCTTTGACTAGACTTGATATTATGTCTTTACCAGGCTTTGCATTTGAGGTGATCAAAACTCTTCGACCCTGCAGAGATACTGTTTTGAATGTGCCGACAAAATAACAATGATCCTATGATGGCCTAAGTAAAAACAAATCAAACCTTACCAGTAAAAGTGGATGCTGGCATGCGCGTGCCAATGAAACAGGCATACTGAAGCCGAATTGCTTCTCCTTCTTAGCATCTCTTAGTATGTAATTTCTCTCATCGAGAAAGCAGTTTGCTTGTCCACAACTCTCAAGCCATAAATGGGTAACTACCGGCTTTCCAGAAGCAATTGCTTCTAACATGTTTCTCGTACGCACGAATTTATCTGTTATGAAATGTGTGGCTTCAGCAATAGAAGACACTGCAGAAGCTCCTAGACGAGCCAAGATCTGCACAAGAGAACCACGAGACACATTTTAAACAAAAATTGATTCCTGGCAAAAAATTCGTAAAATCACAGGTAATACCTTTTTCTGCAGCTTGATAATATCATCATCCAAGTGGTGGCTGTACAAGACACAAATGTCACTCCTGTCTCTCCTCTTCCGCATATCCTTATATGCTGAAGAAGGTTGTGGTCCTGTTGCACTTAAGCTCTTAATTTCGTTCCTGAGGTATGATCTTGAAAGGTTCTTCTTGCACGATGGAGACATATAACCATTCCCCACACAAACCGGCGAAGCATCATTGAAGGGCGTTGAACAGTTAATAGGGGTAGTATGAGCTGAATTTCCATTACATTTTTCTCCTGAAGTATGATCTAAAATGGCATTTGCTTCTGAATTCTCAGTGGATGATGAGGCGCCCACATCCCCATTTCTCTCATACTGCCCAATTGTGTCAGTCATGTTTAAACCTTTAGCTAACGGTTCCCTATTCAACTTGAAAGAAGTGGTCTCACTAGTGGCATTCTCTAGTCCAGCTTCAAAATTTTGAGCTGGCAACTGTACTTCCAGATCACCCTTTCTTGTAGCATCAGATTTCATCCGTCTAACAGACCTCTTGCCCCTTTCTACTGCAAAAAGTTGCTCCGGTGAATTTCCTCTAGCCTTGACCATTGAGTCATCATCACTTTTTTTGCTGCTTCTTCCATCTTGGGTGCTTCTTTTCCTTTTACGTACCTCAACATTCTCTGCACCATCTGTTGCTTTAGTGTGGTTGCTTGATAAACATTCTGTCCTTTGCACTTGATTAACTGCCAAGGAAGATCTGGTTCTCCTAGCAATGGATGTAAAGAAACCACCTTTGCCTAGTAATTGCTGCTTGCTGGCATAAGTAACTCCATTCGATGTTCTGGTGGCAATTCGTTTACCAAACTCACCAGCTTGGCATCTTCCAAGAGATTCCCTGTTTCTATACTGTAAGTTCTCGGAAGGCAACTTATTCGACTTTTCGCTCATATTGGCAGTAGGGTCAGTCATATCCAAGTTGTGAGTTTTTGTCCAGAACTGCGGCACCTCTTCTTATCCTTGGAACGCTTCTGCAGGGAGATAGATGGCTTTTTACTTTGTTCATTATCATCTCTCTTTGTGCTTCTCAACTTTCTTGTAGAAATGCTGATATCACAATTATCCTCCCTAGGAAGGGCCTCCCCCTGGCATAATTCTTCCATAGCCTCTGCAGCCAGTTGAGTGTCAAAGCCGACATTGAGCATGTCTGGCACACAAGCATCAACAGCAATTGCCCCCAAGCTGTCTCTTGAAGAATCTATCTTAGACTGTTCATCCAACTGATTTGCAAGATCCCTTTTGTGATTCATTTGAGCCGCTTTGGCCAACATCTGACTTTTTCCACCCATTCTCCGAATTGCATTTGAATCAGAATGAAGTACGCCAGTTGTTTTGCAGGGAGCACTTGATGGTTCATCCCTATCTCCTTGACCGTCTTGAAATCTGTTTCCGTGCTTCCTGGGCAAGGTCAGGGATCTGCCCTTACCGCTCCCACCATCAAAGAAATCTTCCTTCCTCCTGCAAAAAATATCTCCACCACCCTCATCCTCGCGTCCATCATCCCAGTCAAAAACCTCTGCTCTTACAGTTATTCTACTTGCACTCTTGGCCAAATTCCGTGGCCCTTCTGCACACGAGATTGATAATGGTTTTCTTCCAATGGTCTTTCCAAAGTCAAGCTCTTCATCAAGTTGCTCAACATTGTCCTTCAGAAACCTGTCAACAAAATCAAGTGCATTTGCCTGAGAAAGATCTCCCGGTTCTTGAGATTCTACATAGCTTAATCCAGCAAGTTTGTCATTTCCAAGAGGAACTTCCTTTGAGTCAGCTGTCTCATCAGGCATGGTGTCAACAACATCCTCTGCAAAGAGTCTTCTAACAGTGCAACTCCCTATTTTGCACTTCTTCCCATGTTCCATCTCCTCTGTATTTTCAATTTTAGTCTCAGCATCACAGTCCTGATCAAATTCTTCACCAGATTTGATATAAGCACCTCGAAAAGATGTTCCATTATCTTCACCAGCCTGTTCTTCTGAAGACTGCCTCATGCTAGCACTACTAGCACTATTCAGGAACATGCTGCGAGCAGCTAAACCAGATGCTCGGAGGGATGCTGCACGAATTGAAGTAAATCCCCTTCTGACAGAACCTAAGCAAGAGAAGAACAGGATGAAGACCAAGGAAGCACTGCAACAAGTACAAGAGCACTGACATACCATAACATTGACCATCATTAACAAACTAAGACATTAAGTTCCGAAGAAGTAGAACTTCCTAATTTTCCAATCTGTATCACACTGCCACAGATGATCAGGATTTGAAAAGGCAGAAAACATTGGTGCACCATAATGGAAGTGAATAATTACTACAGAAAAGGTGCAACAGAACATTCACTGATTCAGTATTGGACCACCTTATAAGGACCTAAGCCGATAATTGGCATTTTGGAGATACAATTCCCTAAAGAATAAAGAGGGTTACTCAGTCATCTTTACAGTCTCTGCAATACTATTGGACAATTCAGCAAAAAAGAATAAGAACAATATTTGACATCACACACCATAACAAGAAGAAATGATGCAGTAATGTGAATAATTCATTCCAAAGCGACAGCCAGAAATCTTAAAAACCTGATCGTCATTCTTGTGAGGGGTTAAATTCATTGTTAGACAGATATTTCAACTATGCAATTTGTTTTAAAAAAGAAAATCGCATGTAAGTTTTCCGCATGAGAGCGAAAACGTACGGTTCACCACCAATGGTCCGGTACCTTCATACCATGGTGGCACAAGAATAAAAAAGCTAAGCAACAACAGAATGTCAGACTCAAGAGGAAATGATAAACTCAGGAGAACACAAGACAGGGACATTAAGTGGATTTACTGCTGAACTCGCATGCTTTCCAAGAGGGTGAGTACACAAGAAAATATATCTGAATGAGCATCCAATAGAAGATCTCCCTGCTACTAATGTTTCATCAATCTTCACTATGATGATATTTCTTGGGATGATTTCCCAACCGACAAAGAACCCATCTGATGCAATAAACAAAAACAAATCCACCAACCAACTAGGAAGAAAAGATGGCCACAAAAGCATGAAGTCGTTTGTATGGCTTATGAATATGATTAGACATAATGCTCGCATAGAATCTGAACAAGCTCACCTGAACTGCACGGTTCATCAGTCAAAGCAGCGGATTGCTCCTTGGTCTCGCTATCCTTGCTAAAAGGACTGCAGGACATCTTCTTCTCATCCCTAGAACAACCACCTTCCCGGTGCAAGCCGCCATCCGATACCTCATCATCAGAACCCAGGACTTCAGTTCCACCCGTATCTTCACCATCACTATCAAAAGCGACTTGAGTATCACAGCCATCTAATAAGAGCTGCGTCTCAACATTCCCGATGCCATCTTCGCAATCAATCACTTGAGTTTCACCCCCGAAATCGACCAATTGGGTCTCTCCACCTGTATCTAGGATCTGGGTCTCAAATGCACCATCTAATGGGACAGTATCATCGAACTGCATTGTGCTTTCCACATAAAGCTCGTCCAAGGTCTCTCCTTTCATCACGTCACCTGATTCTGTCATCAGCAACACAGCACATCAGAACAGAACGAGGACAACACCAACTGCAGACAACATGATCGAAACAAATCACGCCGAAACACGTTCACGTGCAGACGCATCCCCTAATTCACTCTCATAAGCACTCAGTTTACAAACTCGATCCTCCGTACGATCGCAAAGACGCAAAAAAATTTCGCCGAACGTTGCTCACAAAATTTAGAGAAATGCAACCGAAACGCATTGAAAATGCAAAAGCCATCCACAAAATTGGAAGCGAAGCAGTGAAACATGCACGCATAGAGTAGCAAAACCACAAAAGCAAGGTTTTTTCCGGCTTACCAGAGGACGAAGAGAGGGAGGATTCGCGATCGGTAGGCAGGGCCCCAGCAGGAACGGAATCGGCATTGGTGATCGGCGCGGCAGGGTCTCCGCCGCCGCCGCCGCCGCCGACCGAGGTCATCTGGTTCGCTTCAACCGCGAGAACACGCCGGCGGTATCGGATTGGGCTGGCAGCCGAGAACCGGAGGAATCAAACGGTCTGCGTCGATGATCAGTATGAGAGAGAGAGAGAGAGAGAGAGAGAGAGAGAGTGATTAGGGTTTGGAGGGAAAATGGGAGCGGGAGGCGATCTTGGAGGAATTCTTCGTGCCCCTCCTTAAACGTTGGATTCAGGCGAAAAGCCAAAAAAAAGCCAAAAAAAGTGTAGGATGTTATGCTATATAACATTAGATGATTTTTTATTTTTTTTAATTACTGAGGGACTGCCAAAAATCGGCATTTGAGATCACATGACCTCAAGTACCGGAGAAGCTTCACTGCAAATTGCTATTTAGACGTAAACCCTCGAAAGGACATTCATTTAAATGGCGAATATTCGAAGATTCGAACTTATTCCCTTGATAATTGATGATGATGGCTACCTACGGATAAATAACATTAGATGATTTCATAGGAAGAGAGTGGGTATTTGGCCTAGTGATATGGCCCTTCCTTGAGATGTCCTGAGTTCGAATTTCGGAATGCATCGAAGAGGGTCATTGCACCCAATTGCTCGGGGTTAGAAAATTTGCTCTTCTCAATTATTGGGTGAAATTGAATCAAGCTACTCATGAGCGACTTTAGATGGACTGAGTGGGTACTCGTGATTGACTTTGATTTGGAGTCAAGCTCGAGTTTGAAGCTATTCAGATGTTTTGTTGACCTAAGCTCATCAATTCTCAGTTTAGTAGGTTAGCATTGTGTGATCGAGCTTATATTATATTTGTAAAGAGATAAGTATCGGTTAACAATAAACATTCGACCTTTATAAAGGTTGATTCAAGTGCCTTCATATAGTGATCTTAGTTGAGTATCTCCATATTCTAGTTGAGTCAAGCTTGAGGGAAATTATACTAATCCATTGAGCTCGAGTTGAGTTTTGAGCTCAATTTGCACCTCAAGCCCAATGACCTTGGGCGAGCTCGGCTTCGTTTGATCAAGCGATGTAGAGCCTTGCCCCTAGCTAGGAAGGCTTGAGCTCACTTGTGGTTAATCGTCGGCCATCGCTATAGCCGGCGATTGATCGAGGAATAATAACAAGAAAAGAAAAGAAAATGAAAAAAAAAAAAAAAAAGGAATGAAAAGAAAAAATAATTAAAAATTAATTTGAAAATAATAAAATTATTTAAAAAGATTATTAAAAGGAGTGCATCGAAGGAAAAGATTTCCCCCACCGAGAAGATAAAAAATGTTTTCTTTCATTTTCAAATTCTGGCTGAACACCGAAAAAATTGTGTGATTTTATTGGAAGTGACTTTTTGAAAAACATTTTCCAAAAACACCACATTTTTTTTGCAAAACAAATGAAGTGTTAGATTTTGAACCTCTAGATTTTTGCAACTCAAATATATTTGTGGATGGCTGGATGAACTTTTTATTAACTTTTCGTGGTTCAATCAATGATTGAAGTGCCGGATAGAGGTTATTAATTTTAAATTTATCGTTTAATTTTGCAGAAAATATAACATTTCAAATTCAAGTATACTAATAATCAAAGCATGAACTCAAAAATTCTTGAAACTCACATGTTGAGGGCTTAACTAGGGTCAAATTCAACGATATGAAGATACGGTTTGAAATTGAGGTGCCAAGATTTTACTTGACGACAGGTTATGTAACCACCTCAATTTACTTTGGAAAAGAGGGAATAAATCTAGATTTGAGTGCTCTTCTCTCCCGATCTAATTATAAATCTGTGATTTACAAAGGGGATGCGAATCTAGGCGCACACCTACTTTTGTGAGTTTCAGTGATTGGCCGCTAATTGTCCTTTGAAGTTACGACAAATCTATTTTTGTAGAATGATCAAGTTTCTACAAATTATACTAAGTTAACTTTTTGGGACTGGTTTTTTCTTGAAATTGTGCATCTCTCTTTCATGTGAATAAAAAATTTGCTTCTAACCAAAAAAAAAAAAATTCATTTCCCTCCAACGAAGGCTCGAGAACACTCGCATCCGAGATTAGAACCATACCATTAGATCGAAAGTGCACAATTTGCTCAAGTGGTCCGTCTTAGTAATTCACTCTAATATAGATTGGTATCGCATCTTCGTGCAACGCTTTTGGCTGGTATGCCAACATCTTATTTTTAACTCTTATTTGCGCGACATTTATTATTTGTAAGAAGACAATACGCAAAAGCAATAGAACTACCCATGCACATGCACGACCCCGCAAAATTTAATTGGTTCTTCACTCGATCAATATTGTCGCTATCCTTGCTTCAAAAGTTGGTGCGAGACATTAATTCATGTGGGAATATAATATCTCGTTTTATCTTAAGTTGGTTACTTGAGCTAGTCAAGCATATAGATATGTGAAAACTTTTCACATTTAAGGGGAAAAATTGCTTCATATCGGAACCTGTATCGATTATGATATCGATTAAATTGGAATTAGGTCAAATATATATTGTTAAATTAGATTAAATAAAAATGAATAAATTTTAGATAGACCCATTTTCGACTCATCCAAACTAACACGACATATCTGTTTTATAGATATTCATAGATTTTTTTTCTCATATTAGAATTTTTATTACCCAGTTACGAGGCTCGGTCTACTCATTTATTAAGTATAATTTCTGAAAATTTTAATTTTCGTGAATACTCATTGTCTTCAACTCGTGGGTCGGATTCTGTCTGCTCATGGGCCGATTCGGTGGAACCCGTGATTCGCGGTGGACCAATTTCTCGGTCGCGCCTTCATTGTTGAAGGCATCCTATGGATTCCCCTATCGTAAATCAATCAGAAAACAAATAGTGAACTTTCTTTACTACATGTACTTTTCCTCGGCTTTTGTAATCTTTTTGGATTGACTGGTCATTGCTTAAGATTGTTAACTATATGTATGGTGCGTTTAATTTTATATTGTTTGGTTCAACCCCTTTGGTAACAACGTTAGCTTCCCGATCATCGATTGAGTATAAACAAGCGTTACGTCGCCAAAAATTATTTATGATGTATAAATTAATGTTTAGAGTAGTATTGAAAAATCAAACGGTTGTGTTAACATTGACCATAATTGCACCTTTTCATCACAATTGCTTCTTAAGATAATAATATAGTCGATTGATGTATGCGATCCTCAAGTAGACATTTTGTCTTTTAAGTACATTACTTTTGCTAGCAATATCGGCATGATTGGGTCAAGTATTGGAGAAGATTAAATGGAGGGAGAGAGCATTGAGATCAAAACCTTCAATTCAAGTGAAACATTTACATCTGTTCAGTCTGCATAACCGATACAATTATATCGAGTGAATAAGATGAGAGAAGAGAGAGTGTGAGAAAGATGAAGGGGAAGCCATGGCATCCTTCCTGCTCTTTTATCTTCTTAAGATAGAAAGAGTGACGTGACGGTTCAAAATTACCATTAGTAGAACAATGAACAATACTAGAACTATATTTTACTCTTGTTTTCGTCCATGTTCAATTGTATGATTGACTAAAACTTTCACATTGATCCACTTCTCATAAATGAAAAAATCTTCACTAGAGTGCTCACTGGAGTCGAGTTTCAAATCTCCATTGGCTTCATGCGATGTAATGTGCCATACTCAGGCCAATCGAGTTGCACCAAATCAGACAATAATTGATAGATCTTACATAACTAGAGCTCCTTGGTCATTCTCTCGAATTAATTAATCACATTTACTAACAGGATCTCGTGTTGTCACTGGCTACCACTAAACTGCTTTCACCTTTAAGAAACCCATCATCAATGCATGCTCCCCACACTAAATGCAAGCAACTTGTGTCCCCCTTCAATGTAAGATGCTTATCCTCTTTGGGAGATGAGACAATGCAGGAAGAGACAAACCCTCCGACAGCATCCCACGATCCAAACGAAATCATTCTCAACATAATTTGTCCTCGACTCGACGTTCCCATCAAATTCTCTCATCACGGGTCATCTGTTGTAGTTAGAGAGAGAGAGAGAGAGAGAGAGAGAGAGAGGGAATCAATCCCTCCAAATTAGCCCGCACCAAACCACAGCAAATGTCCACCCCTCCTCTCCATCCTTTGCCTCTTCCCTCTAAACCTAGCCAACCTGTATCCTCCCACGACAGACCAATGGTCCCCCGCCACGTGTCTCCATGCCGGACATCCCTTTGCTCTTGATCATAATGGCTGAAAGCCCCACCAGCAACACTCAGTAGCCCAAGCTCAAGCAGAAAAAGAAAGGATCGATACTCTCTCCATAGCTGGCGGTGTTCAAGAAAAGGCATCATTTCTTGATCATTAGAATGGTGTCTTCTTGGTTTGTGCCATCGGCAATCATTGTGTCCTTCCTGGCTCTGCCTCCGCAATCTCTTGCTTCCGAGGAGCTCAATTCAGCTACGCTGCACGCCACCGCGATCTCGTCCCCGCCGGCCATGTCGTCGGACCCCCTCGTGCCGCCTTTCCAAGGGCTCTCGCCGGACATCGCCCCTCTCCTGCCCTCCCCAGGGGCCGCCGCACCGGCCTCCGGCGGGTCCTCCTCCATCCCCACCATCCCCTCCACTCCGAGCCCGCCGAACCCGGACGACGCCCCTCTCGGCCCGGGCTCCGCCATCACGCCGGAGGACCCGTTGATGGCCTCCTCCGCAATTCGCAAGAAGCCGATCGTAGCCATGAAGGTGGTCGCATTTTCTATTTGGGCAGCATCCTGGGCAATGCAGCTTCTGAAAATGTGAGCTTATTTTCTTTATTATTTATTTATTTCTCTTTTCGGGTAATTACTAGGAAAATTAGATTAAGATGGGTGTGCTGGGTGCTACCAGTTCATTGAAAAGCCATCACATTCGTTACTTTCATAATGTAATTTAGATTTTATGTACATCTACTCCCTCTTTTGTGCAGTAATTAGCTCCCTCTTTAAGGCAAGAAAGTTCCACGATATTCGTCGAATCGCATAATTCTTCTCGAGTCTATTTTTGGTCGTGACGAGGTGGTGCCGGGCTAATTTTCGGGTACGAAACAAAGTGCACTCGTGTTCTCAAAGAAATTGAATTCGAAATCCCACGGTTCTTGAGGCTAAATATGCAATTTCATGGTAAAATTGCGCTAAAATTCTGGGGCATTTTCTTGGGGAGCAAGGGGAAAAGCGAGGGTGAATTAGGTGACCGGATAAAGCAAAGGGGAACCAGTCACATGTGGGGATTACCTAATCAAGGCGGTTTTGGTGCAATGATCAGAGTGATAATTCAAGGTTTGGGTAAATGGATTTGACCGTGATTTCGTTTAAAAATTTATGCTCTAGATTTCAGAAAGGGGAGTCGGTGGTCATGTGACCCGATAAGGGGTACCATGACCTAGGGCCTAGTTGCATTATTGCACTGGCCTGTGGAAATGTCATGTGGAAAGAGCTAGCAGTAGGAACATATAATGTGGGACAAATTCATGTGTATATGGACATATGCAGATGTGGGGGGTTTGCACGATGCTAGAGGATCACGAGATGACACGAATTTTCTTTCTCGTTTTTGATAATCCAAAGATACGGATGTGAAAATCCAGTTATCCGAATGCTCATGTTACCCTTACTAACGTAATAAACCAGCTTAGATCAGCTTTTGATCGGTGCAAATGATCCTGTCCTTGAACAGCTTTACATAGTCAATGAGATTATAAGTATAACGAGTGACTTCTAGTTTCTAAACTCAACGACTCAACCAACTACACCAATCCCAAGGGTTGCATGATTTTTTATTTTTTTGGCCACGTGGAAGATTACACAAAATTTTGTGGGACAAAATTATAGACGAAAATACACTTATGACAAAATTATTTAAAATTAATTTTTTGACCATAAAAACTTTTTAATTAGTAGATTTGTGAAAAAATTATCATTCGTTAATACCACAAAAGATCACAAATGAATATATTTATTAATTCATTAATATTACAAAAGATCACAAATTGATATATCCATCAATTATTACGTATCATCCAATTAAGCAAAAGATTACAAATTGATATATCCATCAATTGTTATCAATTATTACGTTTCATCCAATTAAGCAAAAAATCACTTAATTGATATATCCATCAATTGTTATTATCAATTGTTATCAATTGTTACATATAATCCAATTAAGCAATTTGAAGAAAAAATTTAATAGAAACTAATTGAGAGAATATTTGTCATAGATTTATCACTTTAAAATTTGTAATAATAAAAAAATAAAAAAATTTCAAGTAAATTTGTCACGGGTGTGGATTTTTTTTTTTTTTTTTTTTTTATGGTATTAACCTAAGAATTTATAATCATCAACTCAAAAGAGAAATCATCTCAAATCCAAAACGATGGTGATAAAACTCCCCTATCTTCTGTCAAGGCATATGCCTAGTTCAGTTATTCAAGACGGATGCTTTTTCATCAACTAATTCATTCAATGTACTTGTGGGGAAGGAGAAAAACACTCACTCTCTTACCTTACTCCCATCCCTCACCCTCTTCAACCCTCGAAGTTAGCTTTGGATTTGTATCGATACTACTCGTTTCGGAGAAAAAATGTGTGCAATCATAGAAGGTCCAGTTATAGTGAACATGCACATGGTATTTCCATGTCGAAAGAGGAGGAGAGGACAGGGCAACTTCAACATTTCATTGCACGAGGGACGCTCTTGTTCAAGCTGACCATCACGCTCAAATGCGAAATCGTGCTTCTAGTATCGTTGGCTTTGGTCGGAGTCTGAACCCGAGCAATTCTACCCATCATTGTAGGAAACATGCTGATCATTGTAGCATTAAGAGCATGAGAAGGGTACAAATGAGTCCCAAAAACCTAATGGCTCATGACATGCTTAACGAACCCAATGCCAATGGATGCTGATGAAGAAAAAGACAACTCAATGCACAAACAGCAAGTTCCATTTCGGGCCAAAAATAATGTAACTTTAACATAAAATTCCCATCCAAACTAGCAAATTCATCTAGTAAGTAGGGAGTCCTAACTGTGGCAAAGCCACACAAGAGTCACCAACATCCTTCATAAAAAGTACTTGGTTCTTAGAGGAGTCTTAAGAACTAATTTTTCTCAATGAGCTTCTCAATCATATCAGCAGCCTCTTGGACGGTGGTGATGCTCTGAGCGCTCTCTTCCTCCACACTGATCCCGAATTCCTCCTCAAGCCCCATCACAATCTCCACCTGAACCAAAAAGAACTTGTCAGCCATGAAAAGCTATCGTGAAAGAGCCCACACATTACATATACACACGTAAAGGATGGATCTTTTAGCATAACTATGTTATCTGAGAGGAAATGTCATTTTAAAGTAGCATTTTGAGATATGAAAACAACCTACACTTGACAATGATCTCTTAGGATATGACTTTGATCCTTGATATTGGAGTTGTTCAAGAGACAATCATGGACCACAATCAACAGAACTACAACTTCATAGCCATGCCATCAGGCATCTAGTCTCTCAACATTTAAGTGACCACTTCACTAATTGACAGATAATGAGGGCAAGAAAGCTAATGTTAATGCACGCATGATGCAAGCATGAGCACAACAATTGTCAGGATGAATTGGTGCCAATGGCATTAGTGTTCACAAAAAAGGTTGAAGTGATGATGCTTTCAGATATGAAGCAAAGAACCCATATTAGAAGTTAGTGGAGGTGTACCGTATCAAGAGAATCAGCTCCAAGTGCTGCAAACTTAGAGTCTCCTGTAACGGCAGAGTCATCTGGCAGCGCCAACTGCTTCCTCACTATCGCACAGACCTTGTCCACAGTCTCGGGCTTGGCCTGTCAATAAATAAAGATTTTGAAATCTCATTATTAGCAGCATCAACGAACCGATTTGCATGAATGCATAATTGTCGAGTACAAGTGACCAGATTTCACAAACTTGGAACATAGCCAACAATACACCAGTGACTAATTAGACATCCATGATCCCCCAAATTCTGGCAACTTCATGAATATCGTTCTCTTTTACTAATAAAAAAGGGGAAAGATATCATCTAGATAAACCCAAATTCTTACATGAGGCTGGGATATGATGACATACTTATGCCATGTATTTAGAGCATGTGAACAATGAATTACACCGTTGCATTGCATTGAACTTGATGAAGCCTCAAAGCCCTCATTTATCATGGCAAGTAGACTATATTGAACCCCAACAAAGGAACATGGCAAATGAACAGTAGAAGTAATGCATACCGCACATAAAACCTGAAGGCGGGATGACCCTCGGCGTGAAACAAGAGACGGATAGCCTTTCGTATTGATGGGCACTGAGACTGATCTCAGACTTGAGATTCTGCTGTTTGATGGCTACAAAAAAGTATTGGACAAGAAACATAAATTTATAGAAGATAAAGCCATATCTCCTCACATGCAATATAGATTAGTCCACGCTAAGTAAAAAAGAAAAATAATAGTCCATAAACAAGAAAACAAGTAACATAAAGTCATAAATATAAGTCTTGCCGGCTTCAGTTGGCCGCTAAAATTGTTGGCAACAGAAAAGGAGCAGGATACATAGTACCAACAAGTAAGGACTAGCACTTCACTAAAATTTTGTCCTGAAGCATTTATCTAAAGCATGAGCCCCCAGATTTGTCACAACAGTCAGCTAAAACGTGTTGAGGTTCATTGGACCCTATCTCATGTCAAGGCCGGCAAGGCCAGCACTTAAAACAAGAATCTGACCATGCTAACAAAAGCTATTCAATAGAAAATTTAAGATGGTATTGCCAATTGAAAGCGGCATTCCATGAACAAAACCCTTTCTTTTTTAAGTGCCAATACACACAGCAAATCATCAGCATCAGCTACATAAAACTCCAAGCACCTTTTGAGATTAGAGAAATGACCTGCAGGCCTTTCTCCCTTCATTTCGCCTCTCAAAAAATTTCACCTCACCTAGACTTATGTACAATTCTAGCCGTTACTAGTAGACATTGGCACAAAAAATGAAAATTTCGCTACCAAGGGCAGAGGATGAACAAGTTTCACGGGACACAGGCTCTAAAGATGATAGCTCAACGTGCCAAGCCAATCTCGGTCTCATGAAATTATTTATCTAATAGAACTGTCCTCTCTCATGTCATGTACCAAGCAATATCTCCAGACCATCTAAATACTGATTTTCATCTACATGCCTAAAAAATACTGGGTCATCCTAAAGTGCAACAAAAAATCAACAAAACATAACCCACTAATCATAGCTGAATTAAACAAAAATTATCGTGAATATTTTACAAGCACTTCAAGAATAATCAGTAATCCCCCATGCAACCATTTCGATTCATAAGACAAACTCTTGATTTTTGGGTGAAATAGGAATAATTTTTTGTCCATTTATTAAGAAATCCAGCAGATTCCCAGCCGCCAGAACCTCATATTATAACATCACAAATTTTGAATCTTTATACAGTGTAACCACCGGGTTCATCTACAGCAGCATCCACGGGCAACGTAGATCAGAGACAAAGAGAACAAGAACCGCCACCACCCACTGAATCTAAGAAACAGCGGCACAAATCGAAGATATCGATCCGAAACAGAGCTCGTCCACAAACAACCAGTAAAAATCCAACCTTTCGACACAGAGAGCAGCGAATCTCGTCGTGAAACAGCGGATCAACAAATACCCAGAAAAGATCAGGACAAATCATTACCTGGGTCCGCTTTAAAGAGCACGAAGCGAGCTTCATGCAAAGGGATGTTCCAGTAACGGACGCCATCGATTCGAACCAAGAAACGAGAAAGACGAGCGACACAGAGCAAAAACAAGAACTGGAACCGAAATACGATGTACGCAGAGAGCGAGAGGAAGAGATCTGAGACTCCTGAAGAATGAATCACACTGGAGATGTGGAGAGAGACGGAGATGAGAGAGCTATATAAGGGAGAAGGTGTTCGTGTTGTGCGGGGTTGTCCTTGTAGGGCAGCGTTTGTTCGTGCGTTGTTGAGAATCGCTGGCTGCACAGTCCACTTGGCTTGTCCCGTCTTCCTTGTTCTTATCGAATTGGGAGTGTTTGGATTCGGACTTTTCTACGTCCGCCTCCAGGTTTTAGTTATCCCAACACGGTTTGTGTTTGGTTAAGTGGGAAGGAAGTCGGGGAAAAGGGGGAAATAAACCAAGATCTTCGTAATCATCACTCTGTATTTGTTAATTGTCATGGCCCGTGGGAATGAAATGCTAATCTTGTGGGAAATGCTAATCTTGTGGGAAATTACAGGAGCAGTCCTGTGCTATTGCTGATGTTCCATTTTAGTCCCCGTACTTTATCACATTATATATTTGGCCCCTAAACTAAATTTTTATCACAATTTGAGACAAATTTCGTATTTTTGTATCTCCCAGGTGCTGAATTGGAATAAACAAATCGATTATTGAGACTAAAGCTCAAACGGGATTGCTAGCATTGATCGTCACTTTCCAATCCTTTTTATTTATATAGGAAATCAGTAGCAGTGGAAATTAAAAATGGTCCTAGTACTATTGCCCACGTTCAATTTTGGTCCATGTACTATATGGTTTAATTGGTTTGGTCTCTAGACTAATCGTCGGTCTCAATTTCAGCCAAATTTTGTATTTTGTTTAATTGAAATGCAAGCAAAATATGTTGACTAAGTGCAAAAGGTTAACGTGTAGCGTAGTGCAAAAACTGGTGACCCAATAAAAGTTATATTGAAGAATTTCGCACATGAGGAGCAAACTAAATTGTTTCAACCCTAAGCTTAGGTTGTTATGTGCACGAAAGATGGTACACGGATAAATAAAATTCACGTAATAGTGTAGGGATGAGTTTTGTAATTTCTCCTGTATTTATCGATGAAAAGTTTAAGCATTTATAACATAAAATTACTTTTCGATACCACAGTTTTCTTTTGATATAAAGATCGCAGATGTTATCACTTTGTGATTCTCTACTAAACATTTTTCGAATAAACTAATGTCCTATTATTTTCCCATGGACTAAGTACTGGTACAGATTGTTTCTATTTTTGTTCTGTTAATTTGGACATATCGATATTGAATTCAGAAGTCAAGTGATATCTATAGTAGATTTTATTTGCATGGTCACCCTTAGATAATTGACATATGGATAAATTCATTACGCAAGCACTAAATAGCTTTAAGGATAAATGTTACTCCTCCATGAGCGACGTGTAATTTCTGAAAGTTTACTAGTGATATTCACGCTTCAAACTTGCAAATTGAATGCAACTTCTTTCCTCAACACGATTTCTTCGGCACGATAGGTTTATATTAGCTTTTTCGAAAGTTATTGCTTAAGTGCGTACATTGTAAATTTTCTTCTTTGTTTCTTATGACGGGATCGCATCTAATAGGTCTCCTTTTGTATTAATATACCTAACTTAGGACGATTGTGTCACGGACCCGAGAATTAGCATGTCCAAGAGGTTTCCCTGGCACGGGCGTGACACGATGATGACCCTCGGCTTATGTTCCCGAGATGTAAAGTATTCTTCTAGGGACGGGCGATACCGTATTTGTACGCATACGTTATGAATGCAAGTGGTTGGTAGATGGGGAGGTGCAATCTCCACCGTTAGATCTAAGGGAGATCTACGGTTAGGGTTTGCCTTATACTTGTATATAAAGGGGTGTCCTCCCTCATTGTATTCTTATTCACAACATATATGAAAATCCGAGCTTCTCTCTCATCAAGTGTTTCTCTCTCTAGAAGTTCGTTGTGAGTCGAGTGTGAAAGGCTGCTTAAGGGGTGAAACCTTAAGGCCGCACGGGTGAATCGAGAGTTGATCGAGAGTTGATCGATCGGCCCGTGACAAGTGGTATCAGAGCTGATTTGCGATCCAAGCGCAAGTGCAATGGCTGATCCACGATCTGATGAGGCGTTGGTCTTGGGTGATGACTGCGCTGATCGTGGGCGGAACGCCGAGAAGGGCGTTGTCAAGGGGAAGAGGACCCGTGGTGGTTCAAAGGAGCCTATGGGGGATCTTGCACAACGGATGACGAAGTTAGAGTTGTTCGTCTCTGATGTCCAAGGATCGGTCGATGACCTGACCCAGACCGTGGACGGAGTTGATGCCGGAAGGGAGGAGCTGGTTGCGGAAGTGCAAGAGCTCAAGACCGGCATGGGAGAACTCCGCCACGAGTTGCTGGGGACCTTGCAGGAAGAACTAGCCCAACGGTACGAACCCTTTGAGGCCGCTATGGCGGCCATGCGCGCGGAGATTGCGGAGCTTACGGGTAAGCTCGCGGAAGCACAAGCTGCACGCGTGAACGGTGTCATCACGGTGCAAGGTCCACGAGTGGACACGCCAAAGCCAAAGGAATTCCGGGGCTCGCGGGTGGCCAAGGACGTGGACAACTTTCTGTGGTACATGGAGCGATACTTCTAGGCCATGGGAATCAACGACGACCAAACACGGGTAAACACTGCATCGATGTATTTAGCTGATAGTGCATTGTTGTGGTGGCGTCGTCGGTCGGATGATAGGTGTGGGAATCCTATCACGACCTAGAATGGTTTTGTCGAGGAGTTCCGACGGAACTACTTCCCCGCTTATGCGGAGGAGGAAGCTCGTGACGAGCTGAAAGCGTCTCGAGCAAAAGGGTGGTGTGCGCGACTACATCAAGCGGTTCTCGGAGTTGCTACTCCAAATCCCCTCGATGAATGAAGTCGAAGCATTTCACCAGTTCATGGGTGGTCTCAAACCATGGACGAAGCAAGAGTTGAAGCGGTACAACGTGGGAGACCTCACTACGGCCATGACCGTAGCCGAGTCGCTCGTGGAGTACAAAGCATCGCCTTCCACATCCCGACCGGACAACCGTCCAAGGGACCGAGGCACTGGTGGGGGAGATCGGGGTAGATTCAACAATCGACCGACGGGAGCTAGACCACAGAATGGTCCTCACCCTCACCGGGCCAATGCGGGTCAAAACGGAGGTGGGCAAAGGAAGGTACGATCCTATAGCTGTTTCTTTTGCGACGGTCCGCACATGGCGCGGGATTGCCCGAACAAAGCCAAGCTGGCCGCTCTTTGCAAAGAGGATGAGCCAAGGGAGGAAGCACGGTTGGGATCGTTGCGACTCCTAAGCACGATCAAGGCCAAGAAGGCGAAGGAGCCTAAGGGCTTGATGTTCGCGGACGTGAAGATCGGAGTGACCACGATGAGTGCACTCGTGGACACGGGAGCATCCGACATCTTCATCTCGGAGGAGGCCGCGAAGAAACTTAACCTACGGGTTGAGAAGGGAGCCAGTTGGCTCAAGACCGTGAATTCGAAGGAAGTCCCTGCGATCGGGGTTGCAAGGGACGTGGAACTACAACTCGGATCATGGAGAGGCAAGGAGACTCTAGAGGTAATTCCACTTGACGACTACGATATTGTCGTTGGAATTAAATTCTTAGATAGGATCCATGCGGCTGTAGTTCCCTTTGCGGAATGCATTTGCGTGTTGGAAAAGGGTAGCCAATGCGTGATTCCCGTCCATCGTGAGTCGGAGCGCGATCGGAAGATGATCTCGGCCATCCAACTCACCAAAGGAACAAGGAAGGGAGAGGTGACCTTCCTGGCAACCTTGAAGATCGAGGACAACGAGGGTGAAGGGAAGAAAGTCCCGACGGAAGCAACCCAAGTCCTCGACTCGTTCAAGGATGTCATGCCTTCGGAGCTGCCGAAGAAGCTGCCACCCAAGAGGGAGGTGGATCACCGGATCGAGCTTGTGCTTGACGCTCGACCGCCTGCCATGGCGCCTTACCGCATGGCGCCACCCGAGTTGGAAGAGTTGAGGAAGCAACTCAAGGAGTTACTCGACGCTGGCTATATACGGCCGTCCAAGGCCCCGTTCGGTGCGCCAGTCCTGTTCCAAAAGAAGCACGATGGGTCACTCCGGATGTGCATCGACTATCGAGCGCTGAACAAGCTGACGGTGAAGAACAAGTACTCGATCCCGCTCATTGCGGATCTCTTTGATCAACTTGGGGGAGATCAGTGGTTTACCAAGCTGGATCTCCGATCGGGATACTACCAAGTTCGGATCGCCGAAGGGGACGAGCCAAAGACCGCCTGCGTCACGCGATATGGATCCTACGAGTTCCTCGTGATGCCGTTCGGCTTGACCAACGCTCCGGCCACTTTCTGTACAATGATGAACAAGGTACTCCACCCTTTCCTAGATCGGTTTGTAGTGGTTTATCTAGATGACATTGTGGTCTATAGTCGGACGTTGGAGGAGCACATCGAACATCTGAGGCAAGTCTTCCAAGTCTTGCGCGAAAACGAGTTATACGTCAAGCGCGAGAAGTGTGCCTTCGCCCAAGAGGAAGTTCCGTTCCTGGGGCACATCGTCGGGGGTGGACGAGTGCGCATGGATCAAGCCAAGATCCAGTCGATCGTTGAGTGGGAGTCGCCAACAAGAGTGACGGAGTTGAGGTCATTTCTCGGCCTAACCAACTACTACCGGCGGTTCATTCGGAGCTATTCGAGCATCACCGTTCCTCTCACGGACCTCTTGAAGAAGGAGAAGCCATGGGAGTGGACGGATCGGTGCCAAAGAGCATTTGATCGATTGAAGAGAGCCATGACGGAAGAGCCGGTGTTGGTGTTGCCCGACCACACCAAGCCGTATGAGGTGGAGACCGACGCATCGGATTATGCCATAGGAGGTGTCCTCATGCAAGATGGCCATCCGGTGGCGTTCGAGTCTCGAAAGCTGAACGATACCGAGCGACGGTATACCGTTCAAGAAAAGGAGATGACCGCGGTGGTCCATTGCCTCCGGATGTGGAGACACTATCTCCTGGGATCAAAGTTCGTCGTGAAGACGGACAATGTGGCTACGAGTTACTTTCAGACTCAAAAGAAGTTGAGCCCGAAGCAAGCTCGCTGGCAAGATTTTCTGGCGGAGTTCGACTACGCGCTGGAGTACAAGCCGGGGAAGGCCAACTCCGTGGCAGACGCGTTGAGTCGAAGGACGGAGCTGATGAGCCACACGGTGAGTCGACCGAGTTGTCCTTGGGTCGACCGCATCAAAGAAGGGCTGGAGCATGATCCGAGAGCCCAAGCTCTCATCGGGTACGCCAAAGAAGGTAAGACCCGACAATTTTGGTATGAGGACGAGCTCCTCTACACCAAGGGAAGGCGGCTTTACGTGCCCTTCCATGGGAAGTTGAGAAGAGAAATCTTGCGCGAGTGCCACGACTCAAAGTGGGCGGGTCACCCAGGGATCCACCGCACGTTGGCCCTTGTCGAAGATCGCTATTATTGGCCCCAAATGCGGGACGACGTGGAGGCGTATGTGAAGACTTGTCTGGTTTGCCAACAAGACAAGCTGGAACAACGGTCGTCGCCGGGTTTGCTGGAGCCACTTCCCATCCCAACTCGTCCATGGGAAAGCATTTCCATGGACTTCATCGTCAACTTGCCAAAGTCCGAAGGGTGCCGGACTCTAATGGTGGTGGTTGACCGATTCTCCAAGTATGCAACCTTTGTGCCTGCGACAAAGGATTGCCCGGCCGAGGAGGCGGCCAAACTTTTCATGAAGCACGTGGTGAAGTATTGGGGAGTGCCACAAACGATCGTGAGCGATCGGGATCCCCGCTTCACGGGACGTTTCTGGTCCGAGTTGTTCAAGCTGCTGGGGTCGGAGCTGAACATGTCAACAAGTTTGCATCCCCAAACCGACGGTCAGACGGAGCGGGTCAATGCTCTCTTGGAGATCTACCTCCGGCACTACGTGAGCACAACACAAGCAAATTGGGCAAAGTTGATCGATGTAGCCCAATTCTCATACAACTTGCAGCGAAGTGAGTCGACCGGCCAGAGCCCATTCGAGGTTGCGACTGGGCAGCAACCGAACACCCCAAGCACTATCGCTTCGGGTTACCGGGGGAGTAGCCCGCCCGCGTACAAGTTCGCCAAAAATATGCAAGAACAGGCGGACTTGGCCCGGGCGTGTCTACACAAAGCCTCCAAGCGCATGAAGAAATGGGCGGACAAGAAGCGACGACACGTGGAGTTCCAAGTAGGAGACCTAGTGTTGGCCAAGCTACACGCGGTCCTTCGTTACAAGGATGTACACAAAGGGTTGATCCGTCGCTATGAAGGACCATTTCGAGTGCTGCAACGGGTCGGGAAGGTTGCATACAAACTGGAGCTACCAACAAAACTCAAGGTACATCCGGTGTTCCATGTAAGTATGCTTAAACCTTTCCAAATTGATGAGGAAGATCCGGATCGTGGGGAGTCTCATCGGGCGCCACTCGGAGCAAAAACCTCGTATGATCGAGAGGTCGAGAGCATCTTGGCGGATCGAGTCATACGGAAGCGGTATTGTGCGCCCAAACGAGAATATATGATCCGATGGAAGGGTCTTCCAGAGAGCGAAGCCAGTTGGGAGCCCGAGGAGAATCTTTGGCAGTTCAAGAAGGAGATAGAAGATTTCCATGCCGAAGATGCGACGAGGGCGTCGCCTGATTAGGTGGGGGAGAATGTCACGACCCGAGAGTTAGCATGTCCAAGAGGTTTCTACAGCACGGGCGTGACACAATGATGACCCTCGGCCTATGTCCCGAGACGTAGCGTATTCTCCTTGGGGCGGGCGAATACTGTATTTGTACGCATACGATATAAATGCGAGTAGCTGGTAGTTGGCAATAAATGCCGGTAGTTGGTAGATGGGGAGGTGCAATCTCCACCGTCAGATCTAAGGGAGATCTACGGTTAGGGTTTGCCTTATACTTGTATATAAAGGGGTGTCCTCCCTCATTGTATTTCATTCACAACTTATATGAAAATCCAGAGCTTCTCTCTCATCAAGTGTTTCTCTCTCTAGAAGCTCGTTGTGAGTCGAGTGTGAAAAGGCTGCTTAAGGGGTGAAACCTTAAGGCCGCACGGGTGAATCGAGAGTTGATCGAGAGTTGATCGATCGGCCCGTGACAATTGCATAATACTATATTCTATCAAATTAGGAGTTTTATATTTTGAGTACAAGATTAATCAAATTGGCGTCATTATCTTTAATTTGTTAACTTTTCTATCATTTTCCTTATTTTTGTCTTCTATTTTGGCCATTCTTTGCCCCTCGTGAGAGAAAGAAGGTTTAAGGATATTGCTTAAAGGACGAGCTTATGGCCCATAATTAGGCATAGGCTTTTCCCAACCCATACTTCACACAACATTAGAGTGTCCATGAAAATTTTCTAATAAAAAGTCGTTATTAGCTTATTGGAGTTGGCAAAAAAATAATTTAGGTATAGAAGTGAACCTCACTTCTTATGTAATCAGAAAGTTTAAGGTAAGGGGATTTAATTATATTAATTAATTAATTAATGCTATTTCAATACCTAATCTTGTTTATTTAAAAAAGATTTTTGCCAGGCAGTCCAAACTGATTTAAAACCTATCTACAAACATGCAAGGTGATTATGTGAGTGAGGAATTATTAAAATAATCACTAGTAAAGAGTTTAGGGTCAAGGGAATTGATTATAATATTTTGATACATAATATTGTTTATTTAAAAAAGATTTTTGCCAGGCTGTCCAAATTAATTTTAAACCTAATCACTACTATGCAAAGTGATTATGCGAGTGTGCAATTATTAAAATAATCACCAACAACCAAGGAAGTATTAAATAAATTGGAGGACAAAGTGAGAGTCTAATGCTAATAAATAAGAAAAATGCCATTCCTAACTAGACTAAAATGAAAACTGCAATTAATATATTGAGAGCGTGCAATCAATTGATAATTGAAATAAAATTGCGCAAAAAACAACCTAACATTTGTCTCAAAGAATGTTCAAACCCTATAGTAAAGCTTAAGGGCTAGTTTAATTTTGAGCACAATTTTTTTTTTTTTTTAATGATTTTCACAAAATTTAAGAGAAAACTACTCAAAAAATTATTTTTAACATTTTTCCTAACTTTTAGAAAAAATCAATTTTTTTTCGAAATTTTGTTAATTTTTAAATCTTTCTAAAAATTAATTTTTAATCCGAAATTTAGGCCCCGGCCGGGCCCTAAGGCCAGGTCCGAATATGGGCTGGAGGAAACCTTCGGGTCTGGGTCACGAAAAGTGGGAAAAGGCAAGAAACGAAGCGGGCTCATTTAGAACCCAAAAGGGCACCAACGCAAGTCCACATTCACATTAGCTAGATTGAGCCCAAAATTACTAAAACCCCACTTAGGCCCACCTAACTGTTTTCTCTCTTTCCCTTTCCAGCTTTCTTTTTTATTTTCTTTATTTTCTTTTACTATTTATTATCATTATCATTATTATTATTATTTTTATTTCTTTCACTTCCTTCCTCTTCCTGCTCCTGCGATGTCTTCATCCTTGGACTTACACCCTTCCCGGTGTTTGGCCGGAACGACTTGTCCTCCAATCGACGACGCCTACACCAACGCTACTAGCGAGCGCCACCACCAACCTTGTACGTTCACCGGTCGTGCACTACGACCGCCACTCGTCGGCCGACTTACCCCGCCACCAGCCGAGAACCACACCACTTGGCCGACACCAACACAATAAGAAAAACGGCGGGACCAAGGCAAACATAGCCGCCGGCGGCCCCAAAACAACGTCAAGCTCGAAATCGCAGCAAAATGGTAAGATTAACAATACACGGGGACGTCGACTCAGCCCCGGACAAAGAACACGAACAAAGAACACGGAAGCGGATCTAACTTAAGCATTTCGTCGAGCAGTTGGGGCGCACTGTCTCAAACGACAGAAAAACGAACTGCTCGCGGCTCAACAGTCGCGCCGGGATACATGAAAATCAACATACAAAAACACAGGGACAAGACACAAGGACGACGTGGGCCGGAGTTCGCGTGAGCTGAGTGGCTGTGAGCTCCGGCCTGACGTGCCCAAAACAGGGCAATAGCAGAGCTGAGGCTTACCTGCTCGGCTTGAGGTCGTCACCGGGACAGGTCGTCGGAGGGGTTTGCGCGTGGCCGAGGTGTTGGGAGCCCTCGCTCTCTCTCACTCGCCCCTTTCTCCAAAAATACGCTCTCTCGGTTTCTCAAGCCCTCCCTCGGATCACTCTGTCCGAAAAGCCCCAGAAAACTCGAGCTCCTCTCTCGCTTTTAAGCATTGGCGTGCACGGCCTCTTGCCGCGCCGCGCCAGCTGCCGTTGCCGGCCTGCCCCGACCGAACGTCTCACGCGACGCTCTCTGTTGTTCAGTACCGTTCCGTGTCGTTCTTTTTGTTCAACCAGCGGGAGAGAAGCGACGAAAGAAGAAAGAAGCAATGAGACTGGGCCGGGGAAGAAGGAAATGAGAAGGGATCGGGCTGGGCCTAAGCGGAAAGAAAAGGAAACGAAAAGAAAGAGTCCGGGCCAACTTGCCTCGGCCCGGTCACGTTTCTACTTTGCTTTAAATAATTTTTTTAAATAATAATTTTTTAAAATTTTTTTAATACTAATAATGCAAATGTTCCTAATGTCTATATGTGATACAATTTAATGAAAATTATTTTTTTCTAGGGATTAAAATTAATCTCTAATTTTCTATGCAATTTAAAACCTAAATGAATAACATTAATTTAGATATCAAAGATGGTCAAAATTCACATATGACATTTAAAAGTGGCTTGCCAACTGTCATTACATATTGCAAAAATGCTTAACCTCTCAAATTATTCTTCTCTGTCAATTGTATATCTTTCAAATCAGCTAATGTCCTTGTTTTGTGGTTCAGAGAAGTCTAACGACCATCTTTCTTTTTCCCTTTTATCATTAACTGTTATTTTTCTTAGTGCTTTACTTTTCTATAATTCATTCTAACATGTGAATATTACATTTCTATTATCATTAGAAGTTTAGAAACTCCAGGAAAGAATCGGTCATGGCCTCATGCTTGCCCAAGAACAAAACACTAACAGTTCTTAGTTCTTAGGGATAAGTGTATTTGAAGTTCTAAAATTTATTACAAAAGTGTAATTAAATTCTAAAACTTTCAAAATATGCAATTAAGTCTGAAAACTTTACAAAAATGCAATTAGGTTTAAAACTTGTCAAATTGATCTAAACAAATCATTCTATTGATTGTGCTTTTTGAAAATTTTAAGGTTCGATTATACTTTCATAATAAATTTTAGAATTTGATTGCACTTTTTGAAAGTTTTAAGACGTCATTATAATTTTATGACAAGATTTAGAACTTTCAAGGCACCTATCTCTAATTCTTATTAGCTCATTTTCCCGTGCCAACTTAGTAAAGCAAACTTGGTTGTGCGCCAGCACACCCAACAAAGTAGGGCCATTCTCAAAAAGCTCAACCACATTTTCACATGAACATTTTTCAAAAAGCTAAATCATGCTTGGTCGAATGGAGCTGTATGAATTCCATCGAATTGATGGGAAAGATGCTCGGTAGTAATCGATCTTAGTTATTTCCGGAGGAACGTTACTTTGGTCACAATTTGTGGGGAATGCTTGCTCCATTAAGCATTTTATCAAACGATTGGTGGGTGTAATTTAGACCATTCCTAGTGAAACGATAGACAGCTATCGGGTTTCGAAGAAGATCCCTTCGAACCTGTACAAAGTCCGCCCCCGCCTCTTGAGTGCACGCACGTCGTTTGTCACCGCCGTCTTTCTCCAGGTGTGCTTGGTGTAGCTCGCGGCATTGCGGACCGCATTCTCTAGAAAAAAAAAAAATCTAGGGGAATCCTCAGGTTTCCTCGTAGATTAGGCTACTGCTGGCACTTGACGACTCTCCAGCAAGCATGCCATGCTTGCGTACGAAGAAACGCTTGGGGGTGAGGAAGCAAATAAACCGAAGCAGAGAGAGAGAGAGAGAGAGAGAGAGAGAGAGAGAGAGAGAGAGAGAGAGAGGAGTCTATCACGATTGCCCTAATCACGAGCTCAAACTCTAAGCTCGGTAGCCATGGCTGCTTAAAGGTCATATTCATGTGTCACGGGCCGATTGATTGGGATCGTAACTGCGCGGCGACTCGGGCAAATTTGGACTACCCAAGCCAAGCCTTGCTCGATCGAACGCTTACCCGCTCGCTTACCTGGATCGTTGAGAGAGAAAGCTAGAGAGAGGAGCTCTGAAAAGGAAGCGGAAGCTTTGATATTACTGAAATGTTGGGTGATTACAAATGAAGGAGGACACCCCTTTTATAGTGGAGGGCCTCGGATTACAACCATTGATCTACTTTTCATCTGACGGGCGAGATCGCACCGCCTCAACTACCGACATAAATAAAAGGAATAGACTCCAGTAATCTAGCTCAATGACAGTTTCGCCCGCTCTTGCAATTCGGGGAGAAGACTTGGTGGGAATCCGAGTGACAGCAGGAGGTCCACGAGCGAGTTGGAGTCGACTTTGGGAAACCTCTCGGGTCGTCCATCTTTCGGCCCGTGACATTCTCCCCCACTCAATTGAGCGACGTCCTCGTCGCTCTCAGCTCGGCGAGCAGCCTTGCGGGCTTTGGCACGATTTCTCCTGTGCTTGTTTCTCTTCGCTCGGACGCTCACGAACGAAGGGCCGCATCCTTCCATGATGAAGTCAGACGCACGCGACTCGGTCTTCGGCTTGGACGGAGCACGCGGCGCACACTCAACCTCGAGGAAGAGCGCTTGGATGGGCATGGCATGTGTTGGAGTAGGATCTAACTTGGCCTTTGGCTTCATCTCGGTCAGTTTGTTGATGCGCATGACGGCCTTCAAGCTCTTGTTGAGGCGTCGGATCGACGCGATGGTCTTGGTGTCGACCACCCCTTTGATCATGGGGATCATCGACGGGCACTTTTGGTCGAGGATCATTATGCACTTGGTCCTCATGTCGATCATGGCTCCCACACTCTCAAAGAATTGCATGCCAAGTATAAGATCATAATCGTCAAGAGGGATTATCTCGAACGCCATTCGGCCCTTCCATCCGCCAATCTTGACGTCCACGTCGGGTGTTGATCCCACGCCATGGAAGTCGCCTGAATTGATCGGCTTGTATGACTTCTCGGATGGCTCCACGTGAAGTCCCAAGGTCTTTGCAACCTCGGTCAACATGAACATGTTGGATGCGCCGGTGTCGACCAAAGCGTAGAGCGTTCGGCCGCGCACTTCGACCTCCACAAAGAACATGTCGGTGTTTGGAGCGATTTCCTTTTCTTTGGTTGGCGATCAAGCTTGGACCGAGTTGATCATCCTCACAGCTCCAATCCGAATCTACCGCTTATCTTCTTTGGACTCCTCATTTTCTTCCTCAAGGGCAAGGAGGGCGTTGATTCGGCCCTTCTTCGGGCACTTTTGGGTCCAGTGCGGACCTTGGCAAATGAAACAAGGAGAAGGCGGGGGTTGATCAAACCTGCTCGCGTAGTCCGTCGGTGGTTTACCCTTTTGGAAGGCTGGCTTTGAAGACCCTTCTCCCCATGCTTTGGCTCGGCCGCCTTGATCATGCGCAGCCCGGGGAGTGTTTCTTCCAGCTTCATCCTCGCAAGGTCGATCCGATCTCCAATCTCTTTGTCGACTCCTTGGTTCGGTCTTGGTAAGGTCGACGAGCAACTCGGCCACGCTCAACGCACGCGCCAAGCTACTCACGTCCCGCCGCTTCAACTCGAGCAGTGCCCATGGCTTCAACCCATCCATGAACGCTCCGAGAGCCTCCTCTTCGCTTAGGTTGCGAATTTGGAGTTTGAGCTCGGTGAACTCCTTCACGTACTCTCGGATTGTGCCTCTTTGCTCGAGGCGATGGAGCTTGCTACGGGCCTCTTGTTGAGCGAACTCGAGGAAAAAGTAGTCCCGGAACTCTCGCACGAAGTCGTCCCATGTGCACACAGGATCGGCGCCTCGTCTAACCTCGTCGCACCTATTGCGCCACCAAAGCATTGTTGTATCAGACAAGAACATGGACGCGGTTCGTACCTTGGTCGTCTCGTCGGTCATGTTGACGGCGCTGAAGTATTGCTCCATGCTCCAGACGAAGTTGTCCACCTCCTTGGCGGATCATTCGCCCTTGAATTCTTTTGGCTTTGGCACCTCGATTTTGGGCACCGCTTGGTTCGGCACAGCACCATTGGTGATGCTTAGTTTGCACAGGGCGAGCTCGGTCTTGAGCTCTTAGATCTCGGCCTTCATGGCTTCGATCTCGTCCCTACGCGGAGCTTCTTCCTCGACCACTTGGACGCGCTCCTTCAACACATCGATCGATGCTTCAAGGACTTCGTCCTTGTCGTGTAATGGGGCGGTAGCTTCGTTGATGCATGAAGTGAAGTCTTCACGGAGTGAACTGTCGACCTCCATGATCCGGTCTCGCACGTTGTCAAGACCTTCCATGAGTTCTTGCACAGCGCTCCGGACATTCGCGATCTTCTCATCGAACGCAGCTGCGACGTCCCTCGAGGCGTCTCTTCTCTTTCCACGACCGCGGTCCTCTTGGACTTGCACGGTCTCTCCAACCATGACAGCTTCTTGGCTCGACATTCCTTCGAACAGTTGGCGCTCCTTGATCTCTCGAACAGATCTCTCTTTTGCTCTGATACCACTTCTCACGGCCGATCGATTGGGATCGTAACCGCGCGGCGACTCGAGCGAATTTGGACTACCCAAGCCAAGCCTTGCTCGATCGAACGCTTACCCGCTCGCTTACCCGGATCGTTGAGAGAGAAAGCTAGAGAGAGGAGCTCTGAAAAGGAAGCGGAAGCTTTGATATTACTGAAATGTTGGGTGATTACAAATGAAGGAGGACACCCCTTTTATAGTGGAGGGCCTCGGATTACAACCATTGATCTACTTTTCATCTGACGGGCGAGATCGCACCGCCTCAACTACCGACATAAGTATTGAGCTACCATCTACCGACATAAATAAAAGGAACAGACTCCCGTAATCTAGCTCAATGACAGTTTCACCCACCCTTGCAATTCGGGGAGAAGACTTGGTGGGAATCCGAGTGACAAAGCAGGAGGTTCACGGGCGAGTTGGAGTCGACTTTGGGAACCTCTCGGGCCGTCCATCTTTTGGCCCGTGACACATGGATGCTATTAAGGGTGTGCAAAAGAATTGAGAACTGCCCGGACTGCTCGGAAATGGCGGTTCCCATGGAGGCTAATTTGGTTCTTGGTTCCAATTTAATGGAACCGGTAAATACCGGTCCGATTCCCAATTCTAAGTATGGAACCACTCGCCCACCCATCCACCCACCCACCCGAGATCAAATTGGTATATATATATATATATATATATATATATATATTACATCTTAATTACTTAATTATTTAGTAGTTTTTCAGCTAAATATATATGAACATGTATATTTATAGTTATTGGACATTATTGACTAATTTTTTCTATTGGATGTGTAATAGGATTAAGTCCACTTACTCTTTTTTTTTCTCATTCTAATAATCCATTTACTTGCTATCTCAACCAAAACAAAATAAACAAATATACAAGAATGAGAGAACCCATTGGAGATGTCCATAAATGTTTTGTTACCAAATTAAGAGCCAACGGCTCATTTTAAGAGTATGATTAAGTCCCTTCTTAGTCATCTTCATGATAAAATTAGGTTGACATTGAAAAAAGATGGATCAAACAATTAATGTTTTAGAAATCTAGTTCTCCACATGTTTCGATGTCGGAAAACCATAAGTTCACCACACCATGACCTTAGAATAAATTAAGTTATTAGCTAACGAGTATTATTTATTTGTTTCGCCATATAGTTTTCAATCCTTAATCAAAATCAATGGCTCGCAATTCTATCCAAATATAAGGCCGAATAAGCTTTGGTACTCTAAATAGAAAATAGGTTTATCATGATATTAATCGACGAATGCAATTTTATAGAGATTGAGGACTGATTTCATGGACCCACCCGAGAACTAGACCGGATTGATGATCTCGATTCCTACATGGTTCCATGAATGGGTGTGTTTGGTTTAGTATTTCCAATAGGCTTTCAGCCTTCAAAGCCCCTTGGACCGTTTGGCGATTATTTTTAGGGAGTTTTCACTTCAAAGTCAGTATTGAGAAAGCTAAAAGTCCAATGCTAGTAGGGACTAGTTGGTCAAATGCTAAAATTCTATTTTTCTTTCAAAACTACTTTTACCAATTTTTCAAAATTCCAATTTTGTCCTTCATTAGTTTTTTTTTTTTGTTTAATTAAAAAAAGGGCTAAACCCTTTGTTGGACCAACGAAGGGCTATGATTGTTGCTGAGCTAGATTGGGCGTTGGTGGCCGTTGGTTGAGGTCGCCCAATGTTAAGCATCCTACGGCGAGGGTCTGGGTGTCACAAGGGTCACGTGATGGTGTCGTTGGTCACACAATACTCACAAGACCCAAGCGAGGGCCACCCAAGGCCACGAGACCCAAGCAACAGTCACCTGGGTCGCGTGACCCTTGCTAGAGGTTGTCCAATGTTGAGCGACCTCGATTGATGGTCGCCAGTGCCAGTCAAACCGGCGAAGGATTTGGTCATTTTTCAAACACAAATCTATATAATATATCCAAAGCCCATTACAAATTTTTTTTTTTTTTTTTTTTTTTTTTTTTTGCGAAACACATATTCAACTCAAAGTCTATTTGTAAAAATGTTTTAATCAAACAAAATTTGCATTTCCTCAAATAGCTTTGACTTTCAGTATTTGCATTACACTCAAAGCCCATTTGCAAAGTTGAATCAAACATATAGGTGGGTTTGGATTCCAATTTTTGGAACCGGTCCTTAGTGGGCGGTTATTTGTTCTATAAGATGGGAACCACCCACCCGACCATGCTCACCCCTAGATGCCACAGCCACTAGAGCTCGTTGCCATGGCCATGAGATCTTTTTGATTTGCGAACCTTGAGGCCGCATGGTCGCTTGAGCTTTGGCTCGCGGTGACCATGGCTCGTTTGAGTTTTTAGCCACAAAGCTTTAAGTAGCCATGGTTGCCACGAGCCCAAATCCTGCATCCATTGCCGCCGCAAGCTCAAAGCTTGAGCGGCCACAGCCTAAAGCTCAAAATCCTACCTACTCACTACCAACAATCTAAGCGGGTATGGCTGCGAGCTCAAATCGAGCAACCGTGACTGCTCCAAGCTCAAGTTTACAATTACATCTCCACGCTATATGGAGTCATCACTCTGCTTATTTCATAGCTAGTAGCCTCAAGCAAAAAAGAAAGAAACAAAGATAGGAAGTAAGAAAATAAAAGAACGAAAATAATGCATCCTTAACTTGCGGAGCATACAAGAAGTTGCATTGATTCTTTCCTGTTCTTGAATGTAACTTGAGATACCTCAATTCTGCTTAAGACAGGGTTAAGTCTAGCCATATCCCTTCTTTAGTCTCTCTCTTAGACTATAATTTAGAGAAGTCTAAATGTGACTTCATAAATGCGAATTTGGCGAATTTGGAAAAGGAGTTAAGATCAAAAGCCCAACGTTTCACTTATTGGCTAAGCCTCATAAATGTCAATGGCTTGCAATTTGTGCTGAAAGGAATGGTTGTAGTTAGGTTACCAGGAAATATGTGCCTCGTGGAATGAGAGTTCCATTGAAAATTCTCGACAAAATTTGCCCTCCTTCACTCCCTTAACTACTATCTTGGATAACGATACGTCCCCACAATGATGGAAAATTGATTCGATGGCACGGTGCGCAATTAAGTCGATGCCCAAACGTGGCTCCGGGCTGGTGGATGGTTAATGCACATAAACACTGACAGCTTCAAAAGCTCTAGTGTTGGAAAGGAAATCAGGAGAAGCTGATGAAGCGATGAATTTTCAGACATTCTGATATCATCCAGTGCGTGGGAGATTACAAAAGCCATTCACTATCTTAATACAAGCCCAAGACCAAAGAAATACACAACAAAAGAGAAAAACAAGGTTAAGAAATCAGACCTATGTCACAAAAATGCAAAGTAGCTGCGTTGAATGAAATGCTGCTGCTCTCTATGTACGCCATTGATGACATCAAGGTAGTCGAAACTCCACACTCGAAAAACCTGTGTATCAATGTGTCCTATTTATATACCACCAAACAAAATCAATAGCTCTGGATGTCGTCCTCAGCTTTTGTTAGAGCCACTGATGATCGTCTTGATCAGCGGGGGAGCATGGAATAAAAGGCACGGAACCTTGCCCATCGAACACGGGCCCCATGAAGGCATTGTCGAATTTTTGTAAGTAATGGTGCACCGTGGGAGAAGGCGTGCTCAGGAGCTTGGGCAAACTGCTCGGTCAGAGTATGCTTTTGCCGTTCTTGTGAGACTCCCAGTTGTGTCCGTTACCGAGCAGTGGCTGTGTGAAAAGATTTTGGGATTGATGGCTCGGAAGATTTCGTGCTGGCAAAGAATTTGGTTGAAGGAAGCAAGATTCTCACTAGAGGCTAACGGCCCAAACACCTGTATCGAAGAATGATACCTTGAGGAACAGGGTACATACAATGTCACCAATCAGACTCGGCTCGGCATATGATACGCCGTCTTACCACAGGGCTAAACGCAACAGCCGTGATGGTTCTGGCGATCATAAACAGACTGCCCCGCAATTTTGCATTAGAACGAGTAAACTGCATGCACAGAAACTGAACTTCAGAGCAAGCATAAGCGTCAGATTAAGATGAGGAAACATAGTAAAACCTCTTGAGAAAGGCAGCTCTGGTGACCACATTCATCGTATTGCTAGGAATAGAAAGAATCTCATGGTATTGCCTGTGGAAAGTCTCCTGGAAAGCGATCATCTTACCTGGTTATAAGCGAGTGCCCTGGAGAGAGTGCCGCGCCTAATCCCCGCCCACCACATTGCGGCCTGAACATATCAGGGTTAAATTAGGAAAATCTATCATGCTAAAATTCCACTAGAAAATTATAATCTCCAACCTGCTGCTCCAAATCGATCCTTTCGTACTTAGACTTCCTAGCCAAGTTGGATAAGAATAATAGGGGAAAAATGAAGGCGGCTCTTCCAATCAGAACGAGACCCAACGATGTTGCGCTGACCTTGACCGATTTCCAGGACTGAAAATGAATGAAGAAGAATGATGAAACATCAGGGAAATAGAAATTTGATTCCCTGTATTCAATAATCGATGAAAAAATATCGATTCTATATGAAAACATTGCGATAAAGTCATTTCTAAAAGAAGCAAACCACAAGCCATTCTCCAAATGAACATTTCAACACTTCATCTGTGAGAGTTCTCCTTGTCAGCTTCCACATCATCGGACTGTGCAGGCATTGTACTCCTTGTGTAATCAAATAAGCAGAGTTTACACTATATTTACTGAGCTCGTAGTTGGATGAGGAGGAGAATGAATTTTCCATGTGTCTCGCACTTTTGGGGATAAAGCAAGAACTTAGTTTAGGGAAATCCCATTGAGGGCCATCCTGATGGAACAACGACGTCCATGTCAATGTTTCCATACCCTGTAAATACCTGCATCCAAAGATGTGTCCAAACCTTTCACCAATCTGTCCATGTCCCCCAATTGAATCAAGTATCGAAAAATAATTCGAAAGTAATTACTCATGTAAATACTGGGAAAAAATGGTCCACGTACCTAGAGAAAGAAAAGTGGAGAATTTCTAGTCATAAGTTGCGTTCATAGTATTCGAGCTCGTGAGTTATGTGTGGGATATGAGCAATCTTGTACCAGTCCTCGCCTGCTTCTTTTTTGCACCTTTCCTCCAATTTTGGGCAATTGTAGATATTTAGGTGAGTAAGGGAGGTAAGCCTTCGCATTCCTTCAGGTAATGATGTCAACAAGGGGCACTGGACGATTTCAAGCCGTAGAAGTGATTGAAGGGCCTTGATCTGCTCTGGTAAAGCCTTCAACTTCAAGCACTTTTTAATGGAAAGATGCTCGAGATTTTCGACTTGTAGAAGCCACTGTGGGAGATATGCTAGTTTGGGAACACCAAGGATGTTCACGAAGTGGAGACTCTCAAGTCCTTTCAAATCTGAGTAGTTGTCACTTTCGTCTTTGGATAAATCGAGCTCCTCACAATTGGAAAAAGAGAGATGCACAAGGTTCGGTCGCATACCTAGTGAGAGGGAAGTTAACTTGGGACATTCGCTAATTTCAAGACGTTCAAGTGAAGTGAGACTTTGCAAACACTTTTCAGGTAAACATTCTAGAAACCCCATTTGCGAGATATCTAGACTCTTCAACTTATTAAGGGCATGTATGCAATTTGTCAACTCTAGGTCGACCTCCTTCAGAACCAAATGCTCAATATGTGGAGCTAGTGGCATGGCTTTCAAGTTTTCACATTGACGGATCTTTAATCTCAATAGACTAGGAAATGATGCTATTGAAGTGGAGGAATGGTCGGACTCAATGTATTCCAATTCAGTGAGCCTCCAAATCTCCAAAGATTTGAGGTGAGGTAGTCGGCCCAGTTGAGGGAGATGTTTACATCTTCCGCATCTCACCAAGCGTACCTCAACTAAATTTGGCAAGAAAGACACAAAGCTATCCATCATCCACCTTGGAAAGCTCTCACCTTTATATCCCATGATCGTCAACTTCTGCAGATTTGAATGCGGCCTTAGTCCACCTAATAGTGCTTCATCTCTATCCCCAATTACCGCATCATCAGTATTGAAATCAGCCCATTCAAGTTTCAAAGATTCTAGAGAATGCTTCCCTATCAAGTTTGCAGCCCTGGATTCTGCTACTACATCTCTCACATTTCCCAAATTTTCAATGCAAAGGTTTCCTCGGATGTTATTAAGCCCATTTAGCTCCCCAAGTCTACAACAATTCTTAGTAAGAGCTTCATCTTTTGGCAAAATGAAGCGCGTCAACCTATGTAGAGAACTCAGTTGCCCTAGTCCACGTGGTAAAAAATTAAGTCTTGAACAGCCATCTAAATCTAGATTGCGAAGGCTGACAAGCTTCTTTATACCCCTTGGCAATTCTGTAAGGGAACTACAACCGCAAAGATTAAGTGTTTACAAATGATGCAACCTTGTAATGGAGCTAGGAAGCCTTTTCATTTCTTTATTTTGAGAGAGATCAAGATACTTGAGATGTTTCAATATACAGATGGACCTCGGGATCTTCTTGACAATTGTGGCATGCAAATCCAAGATGTGAATTCTCTTGAAACTTTGAATGAGCTGCCGCACTTCTACTTTACTCGTTGGCTCTCTTTGTTCCATTTTGCGATATGGAGGCACATAAAGAAATGTTCTCACTAGATTTGCCGTCAACCACGAGGTTGGAAGTTCATACGTTGAATCACTAGATACATGACGAGTTCCACGTGTGCATTTTGTGTAATTCCATGGGCTTTGACACTCGGTCCTTGCAACTAAGCAGGCTAGATCATGCATCAAATCATGTATCTTGCAAGTCTCTACCTTCGTGATTGGATCCTTCTGAAAATCTTGGAAGAAGTTTCTTAAAAGTAGATCCATGAAATAACCATGAGCAATGTCCTCTACATGTTGACTTCTGTCTGATGGCAGAATAAATCCTGCCGCCACCCAAAGATAGACCAAAGTTTGCTTCTTTATCCTATAATCCTTAGGAAACAATGAACACAACCCAAAACATTGTTTCATATGTGAAGGAAGATGATTGTAACTTAGCCTAAGCATAGGCATTATTCCATCTTCGCTTTGAGACACATCTACGAGCTCGTAATCTTTGAAATGTAACCATTCGAGTATAGTTTTCTTAAAGAATAGTAGACTCCCAATAGTTCGAATAACCAATGGAAGCCCATAGCACTTTCTAACTATCTCTTTGCCGATAGCTAGCAGGTTAGGATCTTCCATCTCTTGACAAGCCGCTTGCATTAATAAATGAAGAGATGCACTTTCAGATAAGCTCTTGAGAAAATAAGGAGGAGTAGTGGCAGTGATCTTCACAACCGATAAAATGCGAGTAGTTATTAGTATCTTGCTTCCTCTAGCACCTCCCAACAGTAAATTTTCCAAATGTAGCCATTCTTCTTGTTCTAGACTCCACAGATCATCTAAAACTAAGAGATATCTCTTTCCCTTAATTTCTCTTCTCAATTCACTTTGCAACCTTTCCATCGGAACCTCAGTGGGTTCTTCCTTCTTTGCACAAGCTATCATTTGTTTCATTATCTCTTTCACGTCAAAGTCATTAGAGACATAAATCCACACTTTAAAGTCAAAGTGTTTACTTAACATCTCATCATTGTACACATAATGAGCAAGAGTTGTTTTTCCAATCCCCCCAGCACCAGTAATTGGAAGGATGGACAAGACTTTTTTCATGTCCAAAGCCAGTAAAAATTCATTAATCATCTTCTTATCATCCTCTCTCCCTATAATACCTCCCTTGTGTATAAACGAATGCATCTCTTCTCTCTTGCTCCTCTCTCTCTCTACTTGCGGATCCACAAGGCGCTCGGCCAAGTGGAAATTCCTATCAGCCTTAATGGTTTCTATTCTCTCCCTCGCTGCTCTTGCTTTATAACTCATCTTCAGTTTAAAAGCAAGTTGGTTTGAATTTGAGAAAAATGCCCTTCCTCCTTAATCATTTCATTGTGGCCCCTCAATTCTTGTCTTATAGCTTCTATATCAAATTCTTCAAGCAAGTCCTGTATGTCATAGAAAGCATCTTTCAGTTTGTCAAGCCAATCTTGGATTTGGCAATCCCGGTAGTATTGCGCCTCTGCATCATAAAGTACAGCTCGAAGCTCGGAGACTGTGTTCCTGAGGACCTCGAGTTCATGCTTGATGCCCCATAAATTTCCAACCTTTTCTAGAGCTCGAGGAACCAGATTAGTAATTATTCCTTCAGCAATGCTGACGATGACAGCATCCGCCATTTTTGTTCTCACGCTATGGATCAGAAGATATTAGTCCAGTCAGTCCAAGGCACGAGACTTCTTATAGTATGCATAATAAGTACATGGGACCTAATTTTCAACATCTTTGACAAATCTGATTTTCAACTTCTTTGACTGAGTCGAGTCGCTGAAGATAGGAATTCTCATCATCCATGCAAGCCTAAATCAACAATGCATCTCGGACCCATGGAGGTCGGGTCAAAGGTCCGTGGTTGGTTTGTCTAATCAAGCCTAATTATATGCTGTTACTCAAGAATTATATCCACTTGAAAGGTGTAGATATCGGACAAATCAATCTTTTCAGAAGAAGCTAGCCCTTTTGATATATTCGTTTTTCTTTTCAGGCTTATCCCAAAACAGTTTTAGAAATCATTCCACAACTCGACTTGATTGGATAGGGACTCTCCCAAATTTTCAAAAAATTAATTAATCCTCAACTTCTACTCTTAATGCACCTGGACAACAATTCGGAGGTTTAAGGAATTTATAGTTTTTGGTTAATCCATGATCTATTGGATATATGTTAAAATTATCATTCAATGAAAAGGTTTTGCTTAGTCCATATATTTGTTTAAAAAATCACTGCTCTTAGTTGAAGGCTCCATTCATTTTTCTATTTTTTTCTTTCTCGAAGGATGGCTAATCATCGTTAAATTCTTGGGACGGACTAGACGTATCACAAAGTTGATATGAGAGCTTAGGTTATAAAATTTTGAAATATTAGTTGGTTCTTATTGGGGCACTGTGAGGTGTGAACTGCTATAAATCAGTGTATATGCATGCTATGCAATATATATTAGAAAGAGATTATTCTCGTGAAAAATCGTAAGTTCTGTATGCGTAGGAAGCCCACTTTCTTTGCTAATCTCTCAAATTTATTTGCTTCCTATAATTCTTTCTTTATTTTTCCCATTGCCCAAATAAATATAAAAATTGTCTTAACAATCTCTTCCCGTACTAGGTAATACCAAAACTTGCACAATTATGCAATGTAAAATCCTATATTCAGGCAATTTTTTTTTTAATGTTATTCCTTTTTCATAAATTTTGGTATGCCCAGCATTTTTTTGATGGTGCACATTTTCATAGTTTCATCACATGCTTTCCGCTGAAGACGATGCATGTTCACATGCCTGCCCAAATTGTTTGGTGGGAACATCGAGTATTGAAATTTACAGGATTTGGATCTTGAAAAGACAGAAAATTATTGCAGCTGTCTGGGCAGCTTATCGTCTTACTTCTACGAAGAATCTGACTTCACATGGCCAAAAACTTTTTCATTAATCTCTGCTTCTGCCCGAAATTTAAAAAAGAAATAAAAATCAGAGAGAACGATTCTGAAGTGTAATTGGGAAAACCAATAAACGCAGTTTATTTATTTATTTTTTATGATGCCCATTTTCATAGTTTTTTTTTTTTTTTTTTTTTTTTGTAAAGGCAAGTAGTATTATAGCAAAAGAACCAAGGAGCTACACAAAAAGCACAGCAAAAACACATCCGACTCCAAAAGAACATACACTCAATTAGACACATGCATCAAGATGAGAGGATGGGACCCATTTTCATAGTTTCATCACATGCTATCCTCAGAAAATGATGCCTCTTCACGCGTTCCTTAGAAAACACGTTTGTTCACATGCATGCCCAAATGGTTTAGTAAGCAACATTGAGTATTAAAATTAATGGGATTTGGAACCATTGTCCATGCACAGTTGGCTCAGGCTCTCTCCCTTTTATGAATGGGAGAAGTTTGAATCCCGAGAGGTGTCGTTAGGAATTCTTACTTGGAGTATTGTGGTGGTGGGTCTGCAATCGTTCCTAGGGTTTTTCATGCATTTGTTGGCTTACAAGATTCCCTGAGTTATCAAAAAAAAAAAAAATTAATGGGATTTGGATCCCAAGATTCCCTAGGCAACTTTATGTTCATTGTGAAAGAACTTTATGTTCATTGTGAAAGTATGCAAAAATGGTCTACATATGGGTGGTGGGCTCATCAAAGTAAGCTGTTGAGGATGTTTTTCCAACTTTAAATTTTTGTATGTGGAATGGCAAAACAGCTCTTGAAGTTGGCTAATATTCTTCTTTGGATTCCAATTTAGATTTGGAAGTTGGTCATGGTATCTGTTTTTATGTGCCCAATTTTTATGTGCAATCGCTGCCCATGGGGGCCATGTTTACACCATAAAGGGCAAATCATTAAATTTCAAGTAAAAGACATCGATATTCCCTTAACATCCTTTTTTTCCGGTCTGAAGGTGAGTGTTCTTGAGTGATATTGTAGGATTTTTTTTTTTTTTAATAATTTCTAAAAGTTATGGTCAATTTGAGGTGTTCATAATAAGTGGAAGGTCGACATGAATTAATTGATATAAAATTAATAACTTAATTAGCAAAAGAGGAAGGACCATCGTGTAGCATAGAGTTCCTTCTAGTCTAAATAACGTAGATAGCCTCATTCCAAGCAAAGCTATAGTAGAGTTTCGAAAAAAAGAAAAATTAAAGATAAGAGATTCAATATTTGAAAACAAGAAGCCTTGTCACCTCTAAAGAAGATCACAAAATCATAAGAAAGTTCAAATAAATTAACTTAATTTATGTATCAACTTAGGTCCAACAGAAAGGCTGGGTTAAACTTGAGATTGTCCATTGATTATCTCTACTCCGTAGCTTACCCCATAGCTACTGAAACTCCTCAGGGCCAACGCGTGTAGCAAGATCATATTTACTTAGGATTGATTCTCTCACTATAAGTATCTAATCAATTCACCCATTAAGGGGTGCTTTTATGACTTCTAAATGTTTGGAATTCAGCTTGGCCTTGGCAATGAACCATCAAGAAAACTCTCCAACAAGTGATTTGATATTCCTCACCAGCCACTGGGCATCCGAGTCAACTAAAATTGCTCGCCCCTCCTCTCATACCCTCTCTATTATATTCGGCCTATGATGTTACTTCCTTGCGACGTTAATTATTCCGCAAAAGGCTAGGGAATATCGCATCAACGACTTATATATGTTTAAACTAAAATACTGACTTATTAATTGTATGTCACTAATAGCGAAACCCAAAGTTATTGTATAAAAATCCTCGTTATAAGCACCCAATCTGATTTATTGTACAAAATCCTTCAAGATATATTATCCATGAAATAAGACTGTCAAGAAGTGAAAAGCCAATCATTCGCCTAATTAATCGAATTCATTTAGTATATTGCATCAATTTTCAAACCTAATATTATTTATATTAGATAATATTAGAATGGACATTTGATATACTATATATTAAAAATTATATATTAATTTGCTAATTTTCCCTCATTAATGGTCACATCATTTATTACATAAAACTTAATATAGGCACCCCACCTCAATTGTTGTACATAAATAAAATACAAGTGCATAATAATAATAATAATAATAATAATAATAATAATAATAATAATAATAATAATAATAATAATAATAATAATAATAATAATAATAATAATAATAATAATAATAATAATAATAATAATAATAATAAATAAATAAATAAATAAATAAATAAATAAATAAATAAATAAATAAATAAATAATATTTAAATGCCAAATATTGATTGCAAATACTCCCACGGCATCAGTATAGTTATATACACGCGTGGAGGTTTTTTTTTGGGTGGGGGTTTGAGTTTCACTTTGTATTTGAACTTTGAAAAAAAATAATAAGGGCACTTTCATACTTTTTACATGTTTAACTAATTATTATTAACCGACCAACAAAAAAAACTAATTATTATTAGTTTATGTCATTTTGGTCCCAATTTAATTGTGGTCTTGACACCGAACTCAACTCTTACAATATACTGGAAATGTAAAAATTACATCCAACCTAATAAGCAAGACAAGTTGATCGTGCTATATTATTCTAGTATAATTATATCATATTGTATTAGATGATTAAGGTTTCCTACTTTATTGTGAAATAATATGGCTAATTAATGTTAAAGGAAGTGGGAGGGATTGAAGTTTTGTCTTGATGTGGCTCAACCATTAAGCTCCATTCTACCAAAAACCTTCTCATGATGGATTTATATGTATACATAGTTTGTTATCATAAATGACACAACTTAAAAAGAATGAAAGAAGGTAATAATGATGATTAAAGATAGTTAAGTTTTATTGGAATTTGTTTATTCTAGCTCTTTAAAAAGCAAAAACAATTCTTTTCAAATTTAAAATGTTATTGAAATATAGAAAGGTCATGAGAAAATTATAGACAAATTACATATCAATTGTTACGTGTTGTGAAAGGCCAAAAAGAAATGTAAAATTGTGCTCAAGACAAGATTAAATTAAACAAAAGCAAAATGTAAAAGTCTATCAAGAGAAGCATTTTTTTTTTTTTAAATTGGGAATTGAACTCGTTCCCTAGGAACTTCCAGGAAAGCTTTCCTTTTTTCTTGTAATTTCATTCTTACTCGGTTTCTTTTTTCTTTTTCTTTTTTTTTTCTTTTTATTGGTGGATGCCCCACCTGCAGAATGAGTTAACTCTTGGCAGTTCACAGTTTATGGCCGAAAAAAGAACGATCTCAGCAGCGAGCAGAGAAATTTCTTAGGTAGTATTCGTCACTCTACCATTCGCGTTGCTTCAAATTTCGTATCCTCCTTTGCTTTGGTGGATTTCCACAAAAGAAAAGGGGAAAACGCAACGTACAATGCTGAGGTCACTCGTCTTCAGAAAATACAGAACTTCTCTCTAACTAGTTGCTATAAGAAACAACGAACCTGGCTAACAGTTGACCACAAGGGCGAGGCCACAGCCCAAGAGATCGAGAGAAGAGGAGACGAGACGGCGTCGGGAAGAGAGAAAAGGAAGGGGGGAAGGAGAGAGAGAGAAGACGAGATGGCGTAAGCGAGACTTTCGAGAGAGAGTCTGAGAGGGAGAGAGGTCGGATCTGGGAGTGAGGAGTAGAAGAGAGAGTAGACTTTAAATAGAGCAACAAACAAAGGAGATTGGTATGTGGCAAAACTGGACTGGATAACCGGTGCGAAGACAAATAGGACAAGTACGATGGAGACCCTAGGCTATTCTATTCACTAAGACTTACCATTAGAATCCATGTGTTTGAAGTGATACTGCTTTGATATGGTCAGAAAGCGATCTAACTCGACCATGGTTAATTTTTAATAATCACTATTAGTAGCTACGTTGAAGTGATACTGCTTTAATAATCAAGTGATATTGCTTTAATAATCAAGTGATTATTCACCGAGACTCATGGCTATTCTATCCACGTGTTTGAAGTGATTATCACTTCAACGTAGTTAATTTTAAATTTTTAAAGCGGTAACTCGACCACAAGTTAGATCGCTTTTTGACTTGGCTATTATATTCACTGACACCCGTGGCTATTCTATCCATGTGTTTGAAGTGATTATCACTTCAACGTAGTTAATTTTAAATTTTTAAAGCAGTAACTCGACCACAAATTTGATCGCTTTCTGACCATGTCAAAGCAGTATCACTTCAAACACATGGATCCTAATGATAGGTCTCCGTGAGTAGAATAGCCACGGGTCTCGGTGAGTAGAATACCCACGGGTCTCGGTGAATAATCACTTGATTATTAAAGCAATATCACTTCAACATAGCTACTAATAGTGATTATTAAAAATTAACCATGGTCGAGTTAGATCGCTTTCTGACCATATCAAAGTAGTATCACTTCAAACACGTGGATTCTACTGGTAGGTCTCGGCGAATAGAATAGCCACGGGTCTCCATTCGTACCTATCTGTCTTCGCACCGGTTATCTAGTCTAGTTTCGCCACGTACCAATCTCCTTTGTTTGTTGAGGAGGATACTTCTGTGAGTTATTGAGAACCTCAAGTCTTTAGCATGAATTCTATTAAAAAAACGGGTGGTTGGTCATGAATAGAATACCCATTTTTTTTAAAGAATTCATGCTAAAGACTTGAGGTTCTCAATAACTCACAAAAGTATCCTCCTCAACAAACAAAGGAGATTGGTACATGGCGAAATTGGACTAGATAACTGGTGCGAAGACAGATAGGACAAGTACGAATGGAGACCCGTGGCTATTCTATTTGCCGAGACCTACCATTAGAATCCACGTGTTTGAAGTGATACTGCTTTGATATGGTCAGAAAGCGATCTAACTCGACCATGGTTAATTTTTAATAATCAATATTAGTAGCTATGTTGAAGTGATATTGCTTTAATAATCAAGTGATTATTCACTGAGACCCGTGGCTATTCTATCCACATGTTTGAAGTGATTATCACTTCAACGTAGTTAATTTTAAATTTTTAAAGCAGTAACTTGACCACAAGTTAGATCGCTTTCTGACCATGTCAAAGCAGTATCACTTCAAACACGTGGATCCTAATGATAGGTCTCGGTGAGTAGAATAGCCATGGGTCTCGGTGAATAGAATAGCCACGGGTCTCGGTGAGTAGAATACCCACGGGTCTCGGTGAATAATCACTTGATTATTAAAGCAATATCACTTCAACATAGCTACTAATAGTGATTATTAAAAATTAACCATGGTCGAGTTAGATCGCTTTTTGACCATATCAAAGCAGTATCACTTCAAACACGTGGATTCTAATGGTAAGTCTCGGCGAATAGAATAGCCACGGTTCTCCAATCGTACTTGTCCTATCTGTCTTCGCACCGGTTATCTAGTCTAGTTTCGCCACGTACCAATCTCCTTTGTTTGTTGAGGAGGATACTTCTGTGAGTTATTGAGAACCTCAAGTCTTTAGCATGAATTCTATTAAATAAACGGGTGGTTGGTCATGAATAGAATACCCGTTTTTTTAATAGAATTCATGCTAAAGACTTGAGGTTCTCAATAACTCACAGAAGTATCCTCCTCAACAAACAAAGGAGATTGGTACGTGGCGAAATTGGACTAGATAACCGGTGCGAAGACAGATAGGACAAGTACGAATGGAGAACCGTGGCTATTCTATTCGCCGAGACCTACCATTAGAATCCACGTGTTTGAAGTGATACTGCTTTGATATGGTCAGAAAGCAATCTAACTCGACTATGGTTAATTTTTAATAATCACTATTAGTAGCTATGTTGAAGTGATATTGCTTTAATAATCAAGTGATTATTCACCGAGACCCGTGGCTATTCTATCCACGTGTTTGAAGTGATTATCACTTCAACGTAGTTAATTTTAAAATTTTAAAGCAGTAACTCGACCACAAGTTAGATTGCTTTTTGACATGGCTATTCTATTCACCGAGACCCGTGGCTATTCTATCCATGTGTTTGAAGTGATTATCACTTCAACGTAGTTAATTTTAAATTTTTAAAACAGTAACTCGACCACAAGTTTGATTGCTTTCTGACCATGTCAAAGCAGTATCACTTCAAACACGTGGATCCTAATGATAGGTCTCGGTGAGTAGAATAGCCACGGTCTCGGTGAGTAGAATACCCACGGGTCTCGGTGAATAATCACTTGATTATTAAAGCAATATCACTTGATTATTAAAGCAATATCACTTCAACATAGCTACGAATAGTGATTATTAAAAATTAACCATGGTCGAGTTAGATCGCTTTCTGACCATATCAAAGTAGTATCACCTCAAACACATGGATTCTAATGGTAGGTCTTGGCGAATAGAATAGCCACGGGTCTCCATTCGTACTTGTCCTATCTGTCTTCGCACCGGTTATCTAGTCTAGTTTCGCCACGTACCAATCTCCTTTGTTTGTTGAGGAGGATACTTCCGTGAGTTATTGAGAACCTCAAGTCTTTAGCATGAATTCTATTAAAAAACGGGTGGTTCTATTCATGACCAACCACCTGTTTTGAATAGCATGACCAACCACCCGTTTTTTAATAGAATTCATGCTAAAGACTTGAGGTTCTCAATAACTCACAGAAGTATCCTCCTCAACAAACAAAGGAGATTGGTACGTGGCGAAATTGGACTAGATAACCGGTGCGAAGACAGATAGGACAAGTACGAATGGAGAACCGTGGCTATTCTATTCGCCGAGACCTACCATTAGAATCCACGTGTTTGAAGTGATACTGCTTTGATATGGTCAGAAAGCGATCTAACTCGACCATGGTTAATTTTTAATAATCACCATTAGTAGCTATGTTGAAGTGATATTGCTTTAATAATCAAGTGATATTGCTTTAATAATCAAGTGATTATTCACCGAGACCCGTGGCTATTCTATTCACCGAGACCCGTGGCTATTCTACTCACCGAGACCTATCATTAGGATCCATGTGTTTGAAATGATACTGCTTTGACATGGTCAGAAAGCGATCTAACTTGTGGTCGAGTTACTGCTTTAAAAATTTAAAATTAACTACGTTGAAGTGATAATCACTTCCAACACGTGGATAGAATAGCCAGGGGTCTTAGTGAATAGAATAGCCAAGTCAGAAAGCGATCTAACTTGTGGTCGAGTTACTGCTTTAAAAATTTAAAATTAACTACGTTGAAGTGATAATCACTTCAAACACGTGGATATAATAGCCACGGGTCTCAGTGAATAGAATAGCCAAGTCAGAAAGCGATCTAACTTGTGGTTGAGTTACTACTTTAAAAATTTAAAATTAACTACGTCGAAGTGATAATCACTTCAAACAGGTGGATAGAATAGCCATGGGTCTCGGTGAATAGAATAGCCACGGGTCTCGGTGAATAATCACTTGATTATTAAAGCAATCTTCAACATAGCTACTAATAGTGATTATTAAAAATTAACCATGGTCGAGTTAGATTGCTTTCTGACCATATCAAAGCAGTATCACTTCAAACACGTGGATTCTAATGGTAGGTCTCGGCGAATAGAATAGCCACGGGTCTCCATTCGTACTTGTCCTATCTGTCTTCGCACCGGTTATCTAGTCCAGTTTCGCCACGTACCAATCTCCTTTGTTTGTTGAGGAGGATACTTCTGTGAGTTATTGAGAACCTCAAGTCTTTAGCATGAATTCTATTAAAAAAACTGGTGGTTGGTCATAACCGAGAATTGATGGACTCTTTTTACCTTCCATAGGAAAATCGATTCCTAATGGGTTGATTGTTGACAATGGCTATGACTATGTTGTTTATGACGTTTGGTCTTGTGCTTGGTGGGTGAGAATCTTGCCAACTTCACCATGATTATGAACTTAAAACACCTTAATATACGCTAGAACTAAGGCAGGTGCCCTCAATTAGTTGCCTAATTGTGGCTTTTTAAGGGTGGTGATATCAAAGATTCTGTTAATCTGATGAGTGATATGTTGTTGTGTGAATTCATACTTCACTTTGAACCTTCATAGCGGGCATGTTTTGTATGAATACATTCGTGATTTGATCTTGAAAGGAGGTGTGACATCCCGATTTTCCAATTCTATTTTCAATAATTTGAGACGGGCATTTCGTTGGCATGCATATAGTTCCTCTCCTTGAGTCGACCACTCATGTGAAAACTAATCTATCGGGTGAAGCCGTTAAGAGTTTCTAATGCATTCGACTCGAGAATTTGGCTAGGAAGCGATCTTTCGACCGAGCTAATCTGCAAGGGTCATTACGGCACAATTAAAAATTGATTAGAGATCGGAGATAGGTCGACTCGACTGAGACATGTGATCAGGTGTGGGTGATTCCACCAAATCGCACAATTCTTGTCGATCGGCACTGAACCGACTTTGCTATCGATTGGGTACCCTGTGTTCGTATTTGAAACCTTGAGATTACCTCGACAACCGAAAGTCGTCAATGTTTCAAAGATGTACATTGTGGCTTGAGATGATCAACCACAGGTTGAATGCATGAAAATTTCTAAAGGCTACCCGGTAGGTTGGGCCGCGCTAGTATCGTGCCAAAGTGAAATTAACCGTGAAATTAAAATTGAATTCAGAAATTGGAAGTCAGGGTGTGTCACAAATCATTTTAGGAATATTAACTCATCTTCGGAAGATTTTTCATGCAAGCCGAGTTTTTCAGCAAAATAATCAGAAAATGGCTAATTTGGCCCAAGAAATTGGTAGGCCCGCTTTTGGTTGTGTTTTTGAGATCTAAGATGGTTCCATGGACAAGTGAAGATGTGAATTGAAGTGTGGTGACATTGGATTAATTTTATGGACTTTAATTGGACTCAATTGGAAGAGAATTGAATGGAATTGAAGAAATTAGGGCACAAGAATTGGACCCGCGGAAAATGAAATTGCACCCATTGGAAATTGTTGTGGAGGATTTGAATTAGTGGAGTGTGACATCATCAGTGATGTCATGGTGGAGGCCAAATTGAAGGAGAGCCTGACAAGTGTCGCAAGCCAATTGGCTCACCAAAAGTGGGGGTGTCACATCAAGCCTTTCTTCTTCCTTGAATCAAGGAGTTGTGTTGGGACTTGGAGAGAGGAGAGAGAGAGGAACGGCCGGAACCAGCAGCCCCGACCGCCCCCTTCGCTGCCGCTCGGCCGCCCGTTCGTCGTCGCCGTCCGCCGCCGTCGGTGCCGTTCCTCCTCCGCCCACGCGACCAGCTAGCTCACGCCATGCTCCGCCCAAGTCAGCCTAACCGAGATGCCGTCCGCTCAAACCAGGCCAACAGCTGCTCGATGCCGCCCCTTCGCCACTTGCTCGGCCGCTCGTTGCCGTCGCTGCTCGCATGCCGTTGCCGCCGCCGCCGCCGCCATGCGTCTGACCCACACCGCTCGTCTCTCCGCTTCGCCTCGGCTCGCGCCTCCATCCCTTCGTCCAGTTGCTGTTTGGAGCCAGCTTGCCGTTACCAAGGTCGCCGTGACACCCGCCGGAGCTGCCGCCTCGCCCGCCAAGCTTCAGTCGCCGTTTCTCCGCCGTTCCCCGCGCTCGAACCGCCGCCAAGCAGCCTCCGTCGGCCTCAACTAGAAGCTGCAGAAAATGGGTATGGCAGCCCATGTTTGGCCTGTTTTGGCTGGCTTCCCGACCCCGGATGCTTGGCCCACTTTGAAGAAAGTTGTTCCCCTCGGCGTCCCCGTCGTTTTGGTCCGCTCGGTTCGTTAATCTGGTGAGTTTAGCTCACTAAACCTCGCTTAGAGGGTTAATTATGCTTTAGGTGTGTTTAGCTTAAGTTAATTAAGCTTAGATGGTAAGTTTAGTTTATTTAATTGTGAGTTAGATTAAGAGGTTGGATCAACTTAAAGTATGTTTAATTAAGGTTAATTTGATGTTTATATTAGTGTAATGGTGATTTGACATAAATGAATTACTTTTGGAATTAAATAAATATTTCTAAATTGTTTAATAATTTAATAATATTTTATTATTCGAAATTATTAAAATATTATTATTTAATTATTTTCGGAATAAATTTAATTAATTATTAAATTCCGAAAATTTTGTCGGGACCCTAAATTCTCAGAATTTCGTGCCGGTCACTGCTATGTAATTAGATTTTGAAATTGACGATTGAATATTATAAATTGAGTGTGAATCGTGAAAGATGTGAATATTATTATTTAATTAATTTTCGGAATAAATTTAATTATTTAATAAATTCTGAAAATTATTTTGGGACTTTATTTTCTCAGAATTTCGTGCCGATCGCTACTGTGCATTTAGAATTTGAATTTGATGAATGGATGTGGCCAATTGAGTGTTGATTGTCTGTATAGACAGACGGAATCACAACTGTTCCTGACACCGCCGTTGATAAGGCAAATCAGAGGGAGCATGCTTCAAGATGTTTAGTGGGGTACTTAGAATAGATCCCAGTGCAAGAAATGGTGCATGATGTTCCTTGATGGGATGTAGAGGACTCACCGATTGTTTGCTGAGTTTGTGGAAATGAGGCTTGAGTCGGCCTAGTGTCAAAGTAAAAAGGAAGCATGATTTGAATATGGCCAGCACGACTGTCAGGTTAGGAACTGTCCATGTAAGTTCAAGAAAGTGTAAGCACCGTTACTGCACATAGGATGCCACTAAAATGGCTGAAAGAGCATGAATGGGTCGACCAAGTATCGACCAAGGAAAGAATATTTTTGAGATATTTTTATCAGAGTAGTGCAATAAGATTATGAGTGAAGGTTGTGGAGTTTTCGTTGTGGTAGTAAAGTAATAGGAAGATGAGTCTCTGACTATAGTTGTACCTGATGAGTTTGCTTATGTATGACTTGGAAGTCATTTATGAAAAGGTTTGGCTCGAGGAGCTTTCTGCTATTATGAATCGTGGCAGTGATATAATTCAGTTTGTTTAGTTAGCGTATGAAAGTTTTGAATTATTGAAAGTCAGAAAGGACCTTTAATCTTTGTTATTCGTCACTGAAGATAACCTGGTTTTGGTTGTTGGTTATCGAATCTACATGGCAACTGAAGTGGATGCGTCAGTTGAGGGGCCGAATATGGAGATCATAATCGTGGTACAGGAGTTTTCTAAGGTATTTTCTAGAGAATTGTCAGGTTTGTAGTCAGAAAGAGAAATGGAGTTCGTGATTGAATTAGCACTCGGAATAGAGCCAGTCTCTAAGACTCCTTACTGGATGTTGTTACCCGAGTTAAAAGAACTGAAGGTGCAGATGCAGGAAGTGTGGGATAGGAGATTCATACGTTCCAGTGCATCACCCTGGGGAACATCCATTCTTTTAGTGAAGAGGAAAGTTGGTTCATTATGTCTGTACATCGATATTCTTCAAGATCGACTGGAGGTCAAGGTATCATTAGTTGAGAATCAGGAAGAAAAACACACCGAAGTTAGCATCTCGTACTTGATATGGCAGTTATGAGTTCATTGTAATACCGTGTGATTTGATGGACAACTTAGCTGTTTGTTTGGGTCTAATGAGCGAAATGTTTAAGGGTACTTGAATCAGTTGTGATCATGTTCATTGAAGTTGTCCTAGTGTGTTCAAAGAGTGCTGAGGAGCACGAGAGACATTTGGATTTGGTACTTCAGACCTTGAGTGCTTTTGGATTTTACAATAAGCTTAGCAGATGCGAGTTTTGGATGACTCGTATTATGTTCCTAGGTCACGTGATTTCAGGCGAAGAAATCTTCGTAGACCCCGTCCGAGATTAAAGCAGTGAACAGTTGGCTGAGATTGACTACAGTGATAGAGATCAGAAGTTTCATGGAAGGGTTTTCAGCGTCAGCGTTGCAGTTGATTCGACTACTGAGGAAGTAAAAAAAAGTTTGTGTGGACAGATGAGTGCAAACGTAGTTTTCAAGAGTTTAAGTAGAAGCTGACTACCGCACCTGTGCTGACTATTCCATCTGGTCTTGAAAGTCATGAGATTTGCAGTGGTGCGTTGTTTAAAGGATTGGGTTGTGTGTTGATACAGCATGATAGGGTTGTTGCATATGCGTCTCGTTGGTTGAGACCTCGAGAGTTGAATATGAGACAGCGTCGTTGGATGGAACTCATTAAGGATTATGACTATGATATTTTGTATCACTCTGGAAAGGTGGGCAAAGTTGCAGATGCACTGAGTCGAGAGTTCTTAGTTGCACAGTTGGTATTCAAGGATTGGATCTTATTTGAGAAAGTTCGAAATTCGGTTTTCAAATCTAAGGTAGGCTACCTTTTGAATCTTATGAGTACTCTTAGAATTGAGTCGAAAGTTCATATCAGAATCAAATCGCTTCAGTGGACAGATTTAGAAATTTAGAAGATTCTATAAGAGAATGCATATGAGAAAGGTTGATTTTCAAGTTTCTAAAGACAGAAAGCAAAGGTTCTGAGGACAATTGTGTGTAATTGATGATGCCGAGATTAAATAAAATATCTTATGAGAAACTCATCATAGCAATTTCAACGTTGTCCAGACAGTACGAATAGATCTTGTTTTGAGTGTGTGATATCTTGATTTTCAAACTTTGATTTCGATTAGTTAAATTGGGCATTTCATCGACGCGATTGCAGTGTTTTCCTCACGAGTTGGCCACTTACGAGATAACTAGACTAATTGGGTGAGTTGTTAAGGACTTTAAGGCAAATAGACTTGAGAATTCGACCAGGAATCGACTTTTCGACCGTGCTCATCTTTAAAGATCATTACGGCACAGTTAAAAATCGAATTAAGATCAGAGATAGGTCGGTTCAACTGAGATGAATGACCGATCGTGGGTGACTCCACTAAATTGGAAAACTCTCGTCGACTGATATTAATTTGATTTTACTGTTGTTTTGGTACCCGTGTCCGTATTTGAATCATCGAGATTTTCACGACCCTCGAGAGTCGCCAATGCGTCAAGTGGGTTCATCGTGATTCGAAGAAAATCGACCACGGGTCATTTGTCCTAAAAAGCTCCGAAAACTACCTAGTAGCCTATGTCACACTAAAAGCGTGTCGGAGTGAAATTAACCACCAATCTAAGTTCGATTTCAGAAATTAGAGATTCTGTCTTGTCACAAAGTGGGTACACCGAAGTGTGTGTATATCCTATAAATCATCTGCATTGAGTGCCGAGGATGAATTGTATTTCAATCTAGATGAGATGTTCCATGTTGGCAGAGCTTTCAGATGGTTCTTTCTTAAGTAGTGCATAGCAGAGAGTGCAGAATTTCAATTGTTGAGACGAAGTTAGGGAAAGAAAGATCATAGGCTTGGGTCAGTACAGTAGTTAGTGATTGTAGTTGCCGTGATCAGTGTCGAGTTATATCGAGACCTTGACCGGGGTTCCCAGTTTCAGCAGATCAGTCAGATAGTTTCTTTTTAATCAGTGCAGAGCAGAGTGTACAGGATTTCAGTCGGTTGAGATGAGATCAGAGATCAGAAAATCGTAGGTCTAGAGTTGGGTTAGGAATCAGTGATTCAGTTGCAATTATTAGAGACAATTTAGAGACTGCTCAGAATCGCCAGTTTAGCTTCGCAGATATTGTGTTGAAGACATTTGGATTTTTAAGTGGGTAAGTCTTTAGTATTTTGAACCATAAGTGGTTTGGGCAAGATAGCGTGATCTAGCAGCATTGGCACAGAAGGAGCAACTTGAGAAAGAGAAGATGATATGAGATGATTGTACCCCCACCTTTTTGTTAAGGATTGGTGAAGGTTTAAATTTCGAGGACGAAATTTTTATAAGAGGGGAAGAGTTGTGACATCCCGATTTTCCAATTCTATTTTCAATAATTTGAGACGGGCATTTCATTGGCACGCATATAGTTCTTTTCCTTGAGTCGGCCACTCATGTGAAAACTAATCTATCGGGTGAAGCCGTTAAGAGTTTCTAATGCATTCGACTCGAGAATTTGGCCAGGAAGCGATCTTTCGACCGAGCTAATCTGCAAGGGTCATTACGGCACAATTAAAAATCGATTAGAGATCGGAGATAGGTCGACTCGACTGAGACATGTGATCAGGTGTGGGTGATTCCACCATATCGCACAATTCTTGTCGATCGGCACTGAACCGACTTTGCTATCGATTGGGTACCTGTGTTCGTATTTGAAACCTTGAGATTACCTCGACAACCGAAAGTCGTCAATGTTTCACGACAACCGAAAGTCGTCAAGGTTTCAAAGATGTACATTGTGGCTTGAGATGATCAACCACGGGTTGAATGCATGAAAATTTCTAAAGGCTACCCGGTAGGTTGGGCCGCGCTAGTATCGTGCCAAAGTGAAATTAACCGTGAAATTGAAATCGAATTCAGAAATTGGAAGTCAAGGTGTGTCACAAATCATTTTAGGAATATTAACTCATCTTCGGAAGATTTTTCATGCAAGCCGAGTTTTTCAGCAAAATAATCAGAAAATGGCTAATTTGGCCCAAGAAATTGGTAGGCCCGCTTTTGGTTGTGTTTTTGAGATCTAAGATGGTTCCATGGACAAGTGAAGATGTGAATTGAAGTGTGGTGACATTGGATTAATTTTATGGACTTTAATTGGACTCAATTGGAAGAGAATTGAATGGAATTGAAGAAATTAGGGCACAAGAATTGGATCCCGGCGGAAAATGAAATTGCACCCATTGGAAGATGTTGTGGAGGATTTGAATTAGTGGAGTGTGACATCATCAGGTGATGTCATGGTGGAGGCCAAATTGAAGGAGAGCCTGACAAGTGTCGCAAGCCAATTGGCTCACCAAAAGTGGGGGTGTCACATCAAGCCTTTCTTCTTTCTTGAATCAAGGAGTTGTGTTGGGACTTGGAGGGAGGAGAGAGAGAGGAACGGTTGGAACGAGCAGCCTCGACCGCCCCCTTCGCTGCCGCTCGGCCGCCCGTTCGTCGTCGCCATCCGCCGCCGTTGGTGCCGTTCCTCCTCCGCCCACGCGACCAGCTAGCTCACGCCAACCGAGATGCCGTCCGCTCGAACCAGGCCAACAGCTGCTCGACGCCGCCCCTTCGCCACTTGCTCGGCCGCTCGTCGCCGTCGCTGCTCGCACGCCGTTGCCGCCGCCGCCGCCGTGCGTCTGACCCACGCCGCTCGTCTCTCTACTCCGCCTCGGCTCGTGCCTCCATCCCTTCGTCCAGTTGCTGTTTGGAGCCAGCTCGCCGTTGCCAAGGTCGCCGTGACACCCGCCGGAGCTGACGCCTCGCCCGCCAAGCTTTAGCCACCGTTTCTTCGCCGTTCCCCGCGCCCGAACCGCCGCCAAGCAGCCTCCGTCGGCCTCAACCAGAAGCTGCAGAAAATGGGTATGGCAGCCCATGTTTGGCCCGTTTTGGCCGGCTTCCCGACCCGGATGCTTGGCCCGCTTTGAAGAAAGTTGTTCCCCTCGGCGTCCCCATCGTTTTGGTCCGCTCGGTTCGCTAATCCGGTGAGTTTAGCTCACTAAACCTCGCTTAGAGGGTTAATTATGCTTTAGGGGTGTTTAGCTTAAGTTAATTAAGCTTATGTGGTTAGTTTAGTTTATTTAATTGTGAGTTAGATTAAGAGGTTGGATTAACTTAAAGTATGTTTAATTAAGGTTAAATTGATGTTTATATTAGTGTAATGGTGATTTGACATAAATGAATTACTTTTGGGATTAAATAAATATTTCTAAATTGTTTAATAATTTAATAATATTTTATTATTCGAAATTATTAAAATATTATTATTTAATTATTTTCGGAATAAATTTAATTAATTATTAAATTCCGAAAATTTTGTCGGGACCCTAAATTCTCAGAATTTCGTGCCGGTCGCTGCTGTGTAATTAGAAATTGAAATTGACGATTGAATATTATAAATTGAGTGTGAATCGTGAAAGATGTGAATATTATTATTTAATTAATTTTCGGAATAAATTTAATTATTTAATAAATTCTGAAAATTATTTTGGGACTTTATTTTCTCAGAATTTCGTGCCAATCGCTACTGTGCATTTAGAATTTGAATTTGATGAATGGATGTGGCCAATTGAGTGTTGATTGTGGTGAATAGAGAATTTTATTCATAAAAATCCAAGTGTCGGGTTTTAATGCAAAAATCAGATTTTTAATGATTATATTTAATAGTGGGGTTTGAAAAAGTGAGATATTGGCTTTTTGATTCGAAATTAGCGTGTCCCCACACACGTGAGTAATTTCTGGAATATTTTTACTATGAAGAAAAATGGCTGGGATCACTATTTTAAGTGGAAGCGTTAAGTGAAATGCAAAGTGTCCTGGGCCGAGTATGATTTGATTGTGTGATAATTAAGAGGAATCGTCCGGGCCGTTGAGCCGGACTTGCCCCTATATGGGATGCCCACGCGGTGGGTGCCGGTCGTAGTAGAAGTGGGCCGGTGGATCGATGCTCCTTCGGGAATGCCGTCGACGTAGTGACGAAACCGTGCTCAAGGGGGAGACGATGCTCATTCGGGAATGCCATCGACTTACCGACGAAGCCACGCTCCATGGGGGAGGCGATGCCTGGCTATATGTCAGTAGATAGCCGAACTGTGAGTAGGCTATGCCCTTGTGTGGCAGTAAATAACAATTGGAATGCATGTTGAGTGTTGTTGATGTGTCGGATTATGGGACGGAATTATGTGGTATGAAATGGGATGTGTCATAATGATTTAGTCCTATAATCAGGACCCTCGCGGTTGTTAGTTATATGAAAGTGAATGCGTTCCGGTTGTTTAAGTTCTTATTACTGCATATGATTGAGTGATATGAACTGTGCTAACTTGCAGGAAGGAATTGAGGCGAGGTAAGTTCTCTGTATAATGTGGCTAGGCTACCCTTGGGCATATTTTCTTTCTAATAGGGGTTTAGGGGGTTGAACTTGCTTAGACATTGTCTCATCCCGGTTGTGGGATTAAAAATTTCAGGTCCCCGGTGGACGGAGCGACTGGATAGCTTTGGTCGCCTTGAGGAGTTGCAGAGGTGAAGTCATAAGAATTGGAGAACGTGTCCGACTTGTAGGTCGTAGGACAGTTCATTTTTAAGAGCCAGTCTTTTGTAGACTTTTGGCTGTAGGCTTCTGTCTGTAATTCTGTTGAATTATGAAAGTGTTATATTGTGGTTTTGCTTCATGCTTTTCTATCCCGTATTTCATTGTCGGGGGGTTTTATAATACGTTTCGCTTGCGCAATAATAAACTAATGGGGTCGGTGACATTACCTGGAAATGTCGCATTTGCATGACTAAGGTGGGATGTTGGCGCGCTCGAAGTTCGGGCGTGACAGGAGGTCTCCAGCTCATAGAAAGGAGCTACAATGTTCAACTTCTTAAACCCATGTCTCTTCAATCTCATTCAGTATGTGGGGATGGGATGGCTAATACGCCCTCAAAAGACTTTTCCTTACTTGCGAATTTGCGTAGTCAATAAATTGCAAATTTAATTTGAATTTCAACTAATACATTGACTCGTAGAATGCATGACGTGAGACTTTAATGATCAACTTTAACCTATTGATTGTAAATTGATCAACCAGTTAGCCAGGAGTCTGATTCATGTGGAAATAACTTGAGATTGCTGGTGGCTTATTGCCATGTTCCGTAAGACTTTATTGGGTTAGTAATGTTCTTGTTTCACCATGCATGTCTCTGTTCTTCTGTCGAATCATTTGACTAAAGATCCTTGGACTGATCAATAATCATTAGAGCATCTTTCCCCTGAGCAATCAGAGTCGACCAGGCGTACATCTGTCAACTAGCATTCGAAGCTCTTTTCCGATTGGTCGCTTCTCCTTCCATACCCTCTCTAGTCTGATTCAGTACCGAGTTCTTCTAGATCAATTAGAAAACCTAACGCTAACCTTCGACGAAGACCGAGACCTACATATTTCTCGGCTATGGTGTCAATCGTAATGATGCTGATTGGCGGGTCGCACTGAGGTGCCTAGGAAAATACTGCCTTAATCATATGATTAGTTGAGATGCAGCAACTTTTTTGGCATTATTAAGAGTCAATTCCTCCATATGGAACGGTGTGTTACCATAAAGGTACATACAAGGACTGGCCAAGAGACTGCAACATGCACGTGGAAGTTGGACTGATTGCCTACTCTCGGGGGTGGAATGCTCGTTCACACACTTGGTCAATCATGGGATTCTGGTTTCGGGATTAGTTATGGATTATATTAATCAGGGGTTGATCTCCTTTTGTCAGTCCCTCACCAACTAACGCCATGTGAAACGGAGGCTCGATGCTGTTGATTTTCTTTGAGGTTTCTTGGTCCACGTGGGGCCGGTTTCTTTGAACAGGAGGAAAGACTGAATAGGCTGGCGACTCCGTTCTCTTTTCTCTCCATGTGAATTCCTCCATCTCGGTCCTTCTCTTTCTATATGTGGGCTCATAACTGAGATCTGCAAGAGCAACAAGGGTCTCTCTCTCTCTCTCTCTCTCTCTCATCCTTAACCTCCTCTCCGTCGTGAGGTTTTATGTTTCCCAATCTGCAGCATGTGTGGTACATGCAAGTGCAGTCACATACTGCTTTGACATGGTCAGAAAGCGATCTAACTTGTGGTCGAGTTACTGCTTTAAAAATTTAAAATTAACTACATTGAAGTGATAATCACTTCAAACACGTGGATAGAATAGCCACGGCTCTCAGTGAATAGAATAGCCAAGTTAGAAAGCGATCCCACTTGTGGTCGAGTTACTGCTTTAAAAATTTAAAATTAACTACATTGAAGTGATAATCACTTCAAACACGTGGATAGAATAGCCACGGGTCTCAATGAATAGAATAGCCAAGTCAGAAAGCGATCTAACTTGTGGTCGAGTTACTGCTTTAAAAATTTAAAATTAACTACGTTGACGTGATAATCACTTCAAACACGTGGATCGAATAGCCACGGGTCTCGGTGAATAATCACTTGATTATTAAAGCAGTATCACTTCAATGTAGCTACTAATAGTGATTATTAAAAATTAACCATGGTCGAGTTAGATCGCTTTCTGACCATATCAAAGCAGTATCGCTTCAAACACATGGATTCTAATGGTAGGGCTCAGTGAATAGAATAGCCACGGGTCTCCATCGTACTTGTCCTATCTGTCTTCGCACCGATTATCCAGTCCAGTTTCGCCACGTACCAATCTCCTTTGTTTGTTGCTCTATTTAAAGTCTACTCTCTCTTCTAGTCCTCACTCCCAGATCCGATCTCTCTCCCTCTCAGACTCTCTCTCGAAAGTCTCGCTTACGCCATCTCGTCTTCTCTCTCTCTCCTTCCCCCCCCCCCCCCTCCTCCCTTTTCTCTCTTCCCGACGCCGTCTCGTCTCCTCTTCTCTCGATCTCTTGGGTTGTGGCCTCGCCCTTGTGGTCAACAGTTAGCCAGGTTCGTTGTTTCTTATAGCAACTAATTAGAGAGCGGTTCTGTGATTTTCTGAATATGAATAGCTTGAGCATTGTACGTTGCGTCTTCCCCTTTTCGTTTGCGGAATTCCACCAAAGCAAAGGAGGATACGAAATTTGAAGCAACGCGAATGGTAGAGTGACGAATACTACCTAAGAAATTTCTCTGCTCGCTGCTGAGATCGTTCTTTTTTCGGCCATAAACTGTGAACTGCCCAGAGTTAACTCATTCTGCAGGTGGGGCATCCACCAATAAAAAAAAAAAAAAAAGAAAGAAACCGAGTAAGAATGAAATTAAAAGGAAAAACGAAAGCTTTCCTGGAAGTTCCTGGGGAACGATTTCGGTTCCCAATTAAAAAAACGCTTCTCTTGATAGACTTTTACATTTTGCTTTTGTTTAATTTAAGCTTGTCTTGAACACATTTTTACATTTCTTTTTGGCCTTTCACAACACGTAACAATTGATATGTAATTTGTCTATAATTTTCTCATGACCTTTCTATATTTCAATAACATTTTAAATTTTTAAAGAGTTGTTTTTGCTTTTTAAAAAGCTAGAACAAACAAATTCCGATATTACTCAACTAACTTTAATCATCACAATTACCTTCTTTCATTCTTTTTAAGTTGTGTCATTATGAAAACAAACTATGTATACTTATAAATCCATCCTAAGAAGGTTTTTGGTAGAATGGAACTTAATGGTTGAGCCACATCAACACAAAACTTCAATCCCTCCCACTTCCTTTAACATTAATTAGCCATATTATTTTACAATAAAGTAGGAAACCTTAATCATCTAACATAATATGATGTAATTATTCTAGAATAATATAGCACAATCAACTTGTCTTACTTATTAAATTGAATGTAATCTTTTACGTTTCCAGTATATTGTAAGAGTTGAGTTCGGTGTCAGGACCACAATTAAATTGGGACCAAAGTGACATAAACTAATAATAATTAGTCAAACATGTAAAAAGTACGAAGGTGCCTTATTATTTTTTTTCAAAGTTCAAATACAAAGTGAAACTCATAACCCCCCCCCCCCCCAACAAAAATGAAAAAAAGAAACCTCCACACGTGTATATAAATATATTGATGACGTGGGAGTATTTTCAATCAATGTTTGGCATTTAAATATTCTTTATTACTTATAATTATTATGCACTTGTATTTTATTTATGTACAACAATTGAGGTGGGGTGCCTATATTGAGTTTTATGTAATAAATGATGTGGCCATTAATGAGGGACAATTAGCAAATTAATATATAATTTTTAATATACAGTATATCAAATGTCCATTCTAATTAATATTTTCTCGTGAGCAATGGTTTGCTCGGGTTAAGCGTTAAGCTTTCTTGCGTGCTAAGCTTACGTCACTGTCACAGTACACGCGGGTCTTTGCTCGTCTGACATACCTGGCGGCCGACATGTCTGGAGCTTGGATTGAGATTGGCAAAGACCCGCGTTCCCTCTTTCCTGGATTCGAATGTCAAGGATGCGTAAACGCCTCTTGATCTTGAGAACGGTCGCTGCTCAACGTACATGAGCACTGAAACCACGGACCTGAGCAGGTCCTTAAACTACTCATGAGAGAAATGGAGGGAGAACTTCCTTGGGAGAGTGACCCCTTACGTCCTTTCAAGCCGGGATCTAGCCCGGAAGACCCGAAGACCATGAGAAAATTTGGGTACTCTAGTTGGGCCTGCAAGCAAAAAATTTATCCATGTATTGGACGACACGTTTCATGTTGGCCCACTTTGCGTTGATTCTCCTCTCAGTTACTTTTTCCTCCCTCGCTCTCTCACTTTTTCTTCACATTCCTCGTCCATCATCTTTTCTCTGTTTAGCACTTGTTTTTCTTCTCCAAGCCCGAGGCTCGTGGCTGCTTCGGCTGATGGAGCTCAACCTGGAACTCGGATGCTCCATGCAAAAAAGCAATGGAAAAGATGATAAAAATGCAAATGACATACAGAGAGATCAGAGAGAGGAAAAAGTAACGGAGAGAGGAGAGAGAAAGATTTATGTAATGTAGATCTGATGAGACACGTGTGGCTTAATAAATGATCTAATATTTTATTAAGTTGGCTAACTAGTGTTCCTAATATTTTCTCATTAAGGCTTGCCTTAATTAGGCCAGCAAGTTGGTATTTATGCATCGAACAAGTGAAAAAGTACTGTTATACGAAAATTGTGTGACCAAGAAGTGCCAAACACCTACAAGCAAAAAGTCATCCTTTAAAGAACAATGCAAAGATATGCACATTGGATGGTGTGTCTTCACAACGGAATTTCATACCTTAGGGAGACGAGGTTGGTTTTGAGCTGCAATTTCATCATTGAAGACCTCCTCACGTTGCTGTAATTATTTCCTTTTCTTTCTTTTGTTTTCTTCTTCCTTTCCCTTTTTTATTTTTGTTGTTGGTCCCATTTTATGCCAAGTCAACTTTTCTCTTTTCCCCCTGCCCTACCAAATATTAAACTTTCCATAAAGTATCGTTTGTACTTCGATTTACATTCCACGAGTTTCACGCGGACTCTGGTTCTGCCCTGTGCTAATCTCAGCTCGAGTTCCCGTTGCTTCTAACTCCTTTATAGCTACGCATTGATTGACACTCGGTTGCCTGAAGCAGGGCGTTTATTCCTATCTAATCGAAAATAAATTTCAAGGTATTATCGACTCTCTGCCCTCAATAGTCACCTTTTCTGTTATGATGTTCTCCAGTTTGCATATTCATTCAATAATTGTTGCCTTACTGTGGTACTCATGCTGACTAAAAGATTTCCTTCCAGGATCTGGCGAGACAGTGACGATAAAATGAAAAATATGGAAATCCTTGCAAAAGCCAAGGATTTGTGGATGAAATTCAATGTCCGAGGGGCAATCCTTACGAGCCTATCTCTGCAAGTCTTTCTCATTTTTTTGGCACCCATTCGAAAGAGGTGTTCACACTGGTGGTTCATGATGCTCCTCTGGTTAGCTTACTTGGGTGCCGACTTGGTCGCTAACTATGCCTTTGGACTCATTTCCAAAGCCCAAGTCACTGGTGGTACTTCAGACTCCGAGGCTGATGCATACGGCGACATTTTGGCATTTTGGGCTCCATTTCTTCTGCTACATCTCGGAGGACCAGACACCATAACCACTTTCGCGCTCGAGGATAATGAGCTGTGGCGTAGGCACTTGCTTAATCTCTTATTCCAGCTAGGCGCTGCAGGCTATGTATTTTATCAATCCTTCCCCAGTAGCGAGCTAGTTGTCCCAACCATCCTCATGTTTATTGGTGGAACCATTAAATACATAGAGCGAACAATTGCTCTATATCTCGCCAGCTTCAGTAAATTACGCGGTTCCTTGCTCCCACCTGCTGATGCTGGACCGAACTATGCCAAGCTCGTGGCAGAAGAATATGTTAGCACCAAGATGTTGGCCATGGTGCCGGAGTCCAAACTTCCATCTACAAATGTCGAAATTGGGAACATTTTGGACGACAGAACAGTGATAAAAGAGGCGTTCTTTTATTTCACAACCTTCAAAGGCCTCCTCGTGAATCTCATCTTCAGCTTCCGTGAACGCAATAACAGCAGCCTATTTTTCAGGAGCAAACCTGCAAAGGATGCTTTTCGGGTCATCGAGGCTGAGCTGAACTTCTTTTATGATGTTCTTTATACCAAGGCTGCCATTGTTCACTGTCCAACAGGGTACCTTTTCCGAGCTATCTCAATTGGCTCCATCGTTTCTGCTTTTGCAAGTTTCTGTGTCCTGAGCAAGCATGGTTTTCACGAATATGATGTACAGATTACATACACCTTGCTCCTTGGAGCTATTGGCCTAGAATTTGTGGCACTCGGTAGGCTCATTTGCTCTGACTGGACAATTGCAAATATGGCAACATCTACGAGCATCTTCATTAAGTTCCTCCTCAAATTAAAATCTGAAAGTTCACCATTTGCATTGCATATAATACGTGCTAGATGGTCTAAATTTATCTTCCAGTACAATTTTTTAGATTCTCGGCTGACAAAGTGGCCAAAATGGATTGCGAAACCCCTTGGTCTAATACCTCTGGAGGAATTGATTGATGACTTGAAGCCTCAACGAGTAGAACAATACAGTGAAGAATTAGGTGAACTGATTTTTAAAGAGCTCAAACGGAAGGCATCTTGTGTAAGCACAAATGAGACTTGTGCTTCTAGAGGTAAATGGGCTCTGGAGCATACTAAAACTGGGGAAAATTGCAAAAAATTGCTTCCTTTCGTTTCTGATGTTGATTATGGAAAGAGCCTTTTACTGTGGCATATCGCCACCGAACTCTGTTACAACATTGATAGAAGTACAAATCTCGACTGCAAAACCAGCAAGATTTTGTCAGATTACATGCTTTATCTTATGATCAAACAACCTAGTATGATGTCTGCAGTGGCTGGAATTGGCCAAATAAGGTTTCGAGACACTTGTGCTGAGGCAGATAGGTTCTTCGATGAAAATATCTCTGATAAGAGCAAAACAAGCAAAACGGATGCCTGCCGAATTCTACTTAATGTTCCTACAGAACTGAATCCAGCTTTAGTGAAAGGAGACAGAAGTCAATCTGCGCTCTTTGACGCGTGTATTCTTGCTAAAGAGTTGCGGAAATTTCAGGACAAGAAGTGGAAAATCGTGAGTGAAGTTTGGGAGGAATTGCTGGCGTATGCTGCGATTCGTTGCCAACCATACATGCATGCTAAACAACTCAGTGAAGGGGAGAACTTATCACTTTGGTTTGATTATTGATGGTACAGCTTGGCTTGAGCGAACAATTCCAAATACAAGATGGTCACGTTACAACTAGGGTGCACTGATTGATAGTCGCTGAGTCAGCAAAAGATGAGGCTCCCACGTGAAAATTCTACTTTGCTTACACCTTTGTTTCGTTTCTTCTAGTGTGCTCATTTGCTCCGACTGCACCTACTAAGTGTCCTTCCCCTAAAACTCTAATTGTTCAATTTCTCTAATATCCGTTGCTTCTTTACACCAAATGAGAGAAATTCACACAAATTACATCCACTTGCACTGAATTAATATTTATGTTGCAAGTTTAATGTTGTGTCGGTAATAGAACCTCGCATTTTTAAGTCAAAATAAGAGAATATTTGTTGTTTTGTCTAAAATATTATCTATGCTAAAAGGGATTGTGATTGGCGTTATGCTTCAAATCCGATCGAATGAAGAGTGATCATTAATGGTTTAACATTAGATATGATTTTGACGACTTAGCTACTCTGATCTGAGTCCAAAGACATTGTACCCGCACACGCGCATACATGATGCATCTTCATAGAGTGATCATTTGCGTGTACATGCAAACTCATTCACATGCGCAGAATTGAACACATGACGTTTGATTATAGAGAAAACACCGGTAATCTCGCACTTTAGAAGCAGCCATGCAACAACACATTCGGAAGCAATCTCATAGGGGAAGATGTGGAGTATAGGGGCAATGGAAGAGATTTCCAAAAATATCGGAGGCAAACATGAACTGCAAAATTGGCATGCTGTAATTTAGTGCAAACCAGGCCAACCCATGTGAGCCCGACTACTCAAGTGGCATGCCCATGGAGAAATGGCCGGTGAGCCCCCTTGGCTTCGGTGATGAACATTGATGAACATTAATGACGACATGGAGAAGATGAACAGTCATGGGGAAAACATAAAAAATATAGAAAATTTTAAAGAAACTACAAAAACAACCTTTCAATTCATTTCTTGTACGTTTGATGCTAGTCATGCCATATGAGACAGTCGTGCTAACAAAACTGCCACGACATCGATTTCCGACCTAAATTAACCGAATGGATTACATTGGCCAAATTGGAAAGTTTAAGACTAAATTAACATTCACAAAATAAATTTTATGACTTTTTGGGCAATCTCCCCTATTTGCACTGAAATATTGAACTATACTTTCGTCCAATAATTTTAAGTTTTTTAGATAATTTGATGGTGATTTCACAAAATTCTACATTGTATTGAGCCGGGTAAAAGACTCGGTGTTTCAATCCTTCACATCCCTTATTTATATTCCTATTTTTAGTTAAACTTTCAATGTTTAGTCCTGGGCCAAATCGCGGGCCTATACATGCGTGAGCAGTTTCATCTATCAGTCACGTGACTTACGAGACATAATCGACCAGTCACATTTACATGATATCTATTCCAACGAAATTTATATTTGAACTCAAGAACTCTCTTTTCTCTTTGGTCTTTTTTAAACGTGTGATTATCATGGGGCATGTCCGTCACATGAAATACTTCCTCACATGTGTAGGGGAGTCTAGAGTATTGAAAAATTTAGAGCACTTAAACGTTTGATGCCACATTCATTTAACATATTAATTGAGCTTTCGATCTTTAAGTTGGGAGTGGTTTCAAAATTTTACCGTCATCATCCATATGGTTGGGTAAATGATAAAATATATTAGTTGAGCCATAAATTGAGTGTCAATATGTTGTACAATAACGAAGTTTTCAAACATGATAAGATTGGCTCGAATTAATAACAACAATGGTGTTTTCAACAACCTTCTCTCGCAATGTAGAGTTCTCTCTACCTTTATGGTAGTACCTCTCGCAGAAACCCTCATTGCCCACCATCGGTAAACTTCATCTTCCTCAACGATCACCACCTTCGCTTTCACCTTGCTCATTACAAATACAGATTATGGAAGCCGCCTGTTTTCTTTCAATCTATCCCACCACATAGTTACACCCACCTTTCCTTAAACCCCATCGCCTTCATCACCCCACTTCCTGCCTCCTCCTCAATCTCCATCTCGCTGTCACAATTGGTAGCGACTCTCTACGCAATTCACCCCATTGGTCGGGATTCTCTGAGCCTTTCACCCCATCGCTCTTCGCTGACAGGTTAACACTGGAGTGTCTTCCTTGCATCTTGCATGTTTCAGATTGTCATCAATTTGACATGCAATTGCGGATATCTTATTAGTAGAGAAGTAGTCTTTATCTATATGAGTCGTCTCGGCTTCAATTTGGCTTGCAATTCTAGACTAGCTATTGGGGAACAATGTATGGTTTTTACAAGTTTTAGAAAGGACCTGTTCCAATATGTGTACTGGCATGAACTGGGATGGCGTCAGCAGACAATACATATTCATCTTGCTTGGCAGCTCTCTGTAATAGCCTAGGTCGCCTCACCACAGAACAGATTATAGATGATTGGGATGAGGAATCTTCACCTGAAAAAAAAAAAAAAGGAATGCAGATTATCCCTTGTTGGCAAAATCCTTTCCAACCCATCCATCAATTTTCCAGCCTTTCAAAGCACAATGAAAAAAGCCTGGAGAACTAATCTAGTCGATTTTTCACAACGAGAGGAAGGGATATACATTGCCACCTTTCACTCTGAAGCTGACAAATAGAGAATTCAAGACGGTGGCCCTTGGCTTTTCTCGGGCAATCTGGTTATCTTTAAACCCTGGATTCCAAATACTTCTTTACATTGCTATAATTTCTCGACATGTGCCTTTTGGGTGCAAGTGTTCGGCTTACCTTTAGAATGGTATTCTGAGCGGATGCTCCTCAAGGCTGTGCAGCAGGTTGGTTGAGTAATAGAAGTTAAGGTTGACTCGAAGGATGCCACATCGTCTAGAGCAAGCCAAGTACGGTTTGAATTAGATTTAAACGAACCTCTTAAAACGGGACAGCTGATAAGGATAGTAGGTAAACCCTTTTGGCTCGACTTTCACTATGAACGATTATCGCACTTTTGCTATTCTTGTGGCAAGCTAGGCCACTATGCAACCTACTACAAAGACATACCATATATGCGAGGATAAACACGAGGGCGAGAGAGAAGATGGCCTATGGCCACTGGCTTCGCACCAAAGCAAAGGAACATAATCCTTACTAGCATACATTTTATGATACTCAAGACCCATTAGACCAACCAGAAGCTGTCATACCTGAAACTCCACATTCACAGCTCCTGACGGTTCCCTTATTGCCCCCACCACCAATGGTTCCAGTTACAACCACAGTTCTTGTAGGTTTAGGATCCAAAGACTCTATAACTGAAGCTGATCGACACTTTCTGCAGCATTCAGAAGCGCATCCATCCCTTGTTTTCACAGCACTTCTACTTGCAGACACAAAAATGAAAGGTATTCAGACCGAGTCAATGGATATTCAAGCAACAAAGAGGGGCAAGAACATCAGGTCAAAACCCACTTTGGGTTCGGCAAAAAAACAACGCCGATACAACCCTTATGAAGCAAAATGTGTGACGATCGACAACCATAATGATTCAACTCTCATGGAAACTCCTATATTGACAGTAGACGAAATAGAAGTCCAGGCTTTGGTGGCTAGCCCCAAACACCGTACACAAATGAGAATACTTTCCTTGAACTGTCAGGGTTTGGGCAATCCCCTGACAGTTCATGCTCTAAAGGCCATTATGGTCAAAGATAAGCCCGATGTAGTTTTTCTAATGGAAACAAAGCAACCAGAAGTGAAGCTTCAACGTGTTCAGCAAAGGTTAAAGTTTCAACATGCTCATATCCTCAACCCAGTTGGTTTTGCTGGTGGTTTAGCGCTGTTTTGGAATGAGCCGCTTTATTTTAAGGTTCTTTCTTCTAATCCCTACTTGTTCCATACTAGAGTGTGTCGGGGGAAAAGAGGTAGACCTATTAGTATTACTTTTATTCACGCCCCTACAAATTATCAACAACGTTAGCTTTTGTGGGATGAGATTAGACAGTTACAAGTCAGCAATAGTTTACCATGGATATGTGTGGGGGATTTTAATGAGATCCTTTATCCCTGGGAAAAAAATGGGGAAATGTCCTGCACATCAGTCTCGGATACTGTCATTCAAAGCTTTTATTAATGATTGTGAGTTTACTGAGCTTGAAAGCCATGGATGTAAGTATACATGGATGAACAATAGAGAGGGAGAGGAGCTTGTGAAAGAGAAATTGGATAGGGTGTTGTGTATTATGGACTAGCGTCTCTTATTTCCAAGGGCAGGAGTGTTTGCACTTCTAGCAGTGGGGTCTGATCATAGCCCTCTACTTATTTACACTTCAGCAGGCTATCATCACATATAGAAATCCTTTCTTTTTGAGAGTTATTGGATTGAGGATGAGGAGTGCCACGAAGTTATCTCTCGTGCCTGGAACTCACACTGTCAGTTATATCCCAATTTTCTTATCAAAGTGGACCGGGTCACAAAGGCTTTGACTGCATGGAGTCTCTAATCGACACAGCAAGGTACTCACCCTTCAAAATCGGTTACAGAACCTGACAAACCAGCCACATCTCAATTATGACAAGGTAGAGGCTTCTAAAATCAAAGAGGAAATCTCTCAAACTTGGGCACAGGAAGAGTAGTATTGGGCATCACGTTCCAGAATTCAATGGCTGAAATGGGTCGACAAAAGTTCAAGATTCTTCCATGCTACCACGATCCAACGCAGGCAGCGAAACCGAATTACGATGTTGCAAACTGAGGATCAACTATGGGTTCGTGATATCCCTACTCTTAAAGATATGGCCATCAATTTCTTTTCACGCCTATATACATCCGATGGTTATAGGAACTATGAACCTTTACTTGATCAATGCAACCAGGTGGTCACTAGAGAAATGAATGATTAGCTAACTGCATCACTTACAATGGAAGAGGTGAGGCAAGCTACCTTTCAAATGGGGTCAAATAAAGCCCCTGGCCCTGATGGTTTGAATGGATTATTCTATAGAAAGCACTAGGACATTGTCAAAGAAGATTTATTCCTCCTAGTTTAGAATTTCTTGATATCAGGGGTATTACCTCTAGGTCTAAATCATACTATTATAACGCTGATTCTCAAGACACCTCAACCTGAGAAGCTTGAGCAATATCACCCCATCAGCCTATGTAATTTTGCATGTAAAAGCATCTCTAAGGTACTTGCGAATCGTCTCAAACCTTGTTTGCCTACTCTTATTTCTAACGAACAATAAGCTTTTGTGCAAGGAAGATAGATCCAGGACAATATAGTCATTGTCCAAGAGGTTCTTCATCACTTTAGAACAAGAAAGAGGACAAGTAGATTCAATGCAATTTTGAAAACAAACATGACAAAGGCGTATGACAAAGTGGAATGGGATTTTCTCAGGGATTACCTCCTTAAATTAGGCTTCCATTCTAAATGGGTGAGTTGGATTATGCAATGTATTACTACAGTAGCCTTCAGTGTGAAGTTCAATGGGGAATCATTACCTTACTTCCACCCATCTCGTGGTCTTCGCCAGGGGGATCCACTATCACCATACCTCTTCATTTTGATGGCTAATGTCCTCTCGACCCTAATTACACAAGCTGTCAGTATTGGACATCTAAAGGGAATCCGTTTAAATAGATGGTGTCCTACTCTATCCCATCTCCTATTTGTTGACGATGTGATTTTCTTCTTAAATGGTACTATCTCAGAATGTCAGAACTTGGCCAACATTTTAAATCTATATTGCTCGGCAACTGGACAGCTTGTCAATCGTAACAAATCAGATATGATTTTCAGCAAACACTGCCCTACTGCTCTTTAGGACAATATGTCTCAAGAATTAAGAACTCCTATCATACTGCGTTATGGCAAATATCTGGGTATACCATTAGAATGGGGCCAATCAAAGAAGGAAATGTTTTCTTGGCTATTGGCTAGAGTTAATGCCAAATTGGAGGGTTGGAAGGAGAAATTTATATCAAAGGGGGTAAGGAAATTCTTATAAAGTCTGTCGTTTAGGCTCTTCCATACTATGCCATGTCTATATTTAAATTGCCTCTTTCTATTTGCAAATCTGTCGAACAACAAATTGCTCGCTTTTGGTGTAGAAATGATTAGAATAGAGTAGGTATACATTGGCTGCAATGGGACCTTATGAAAGCTAAAAAACAAGGACGTATGGGCTTCAGAGACCTAATCACCTTTAATAAAGCGATGCTTGGCAAACAGGCTTGGCAATTACTACAACAACCTCAGTCATTATGGAGCACACTTTTTAAAGGCTTATATTTCCATTCAACAGATTTCCTTTCAGCCAACCGAGGCACTAGGCCATCTTGGGGTTGGCAAAGCATACTAATGGGACGAGAAGCTATTCTACCTCATATTCGCTAGTCAGTTGGGAATGGTAACAAGATCAGAATTCGAGCTGATAGATGGCTACCAATGGGCATTCTACATGGGCCTACAGCTAGGGAAGAACCTCTTATGTTGGCAGATCTTATTGACCCCATCCACCATAATTGGAATTGTTCTATACTACAGCAATTTTTCGAAGAACGGGCCATTGAAGAGATTCTTACTATCCCAGTAAGACCTCTTTTTTCAGAAGATAAACTGATTTGGTCGGCCAATGCAGACGGCAACCACATGGTGCGCAGCAACTACCATTCTATCAAGCAATCATGCAACATTCAACAACACAACAGCCACTCTACCTCTACTCAGCAACCCTCGGTATTATGGAAAAGTATATGGACTATGAATACATAATCGAAAATTAAACTTTTCCTATGGTCTGCTTGCCACAACGCCCTGGCATCTTGAGCAAACCTCTTTCACAGGCATATAATTACGGATCCTCGGTGCTATCTATGTCAGCAGCATGTTCCAGAAACCATAGAGCATATATTCTTACAATGTAATTGGACTTATCCTATTTGGACGGACCCCCAGATTAACTTATACACAACGATGCTCACAAGTGATCATTTGGATACCTGGCTTACAGCACGGGCAACCGCCTTTCAGCATTCACCTCCTCTTCCTCTCGTGGCTAACATCTTTTGGCAGATTTGGCGGCTGCGGAACATTTTCATTTTTCGAAGTCAGCCTCCGGATCCCTCCATGATTGTACAGACAGCAAAGGTCTAGGGATTTCGAGAATCTGAAGAGTCAAAACCTATGGAACCGTAAGTAGGATGTAGGGGTGAGCGTGGTTCCCAGTTCTAAAGAGAAAGGTTCCGGTTCCTATTTCCCTTTTTCTAGGAACAGGCGGTTCCCGATTCCAGTTCCGGTTCTTATAGGAACCCGAACCAGAATCGAAACTGGTTAGGGTTCAAAAAAGAAACCTTAAACTCTCTCTCTCCTCTTTCTCCTCTCTTCCCCCACATGATTTCCGCCCCTTCTACCGATTCTTTCCCCCTTCCCCTTTCTTTCTCTTTCTTTCTTTTCTCCCATTTTTCCTCCTCACATCACTTCTTGGCCCCCCCCCCCAACTTTTTTCTTTTCTTCTCTTTCCCCCTCTCTCACCGAAACCCCCCTTCTTCTTCTTCCTTCCTTCCTTCCTCTTGCTAGCCGCTGCTTCACCCACTGCCACACCGTCGCCCCACACCCTACTCACCACCACCTCTTGGCCACCGAACCACCACCACCCACCGCTCATCCGACAAGCCATCTCGCCATTGAGCCCGACGACCTGTCGCACTGTCTGCACCGCCACTTGTAGCCGTGAGACACCGCCACCATCCACAAGCCACCATCACCACCTCTTGCCACCACTCGCTTGGCTGTCCGGGCCGTCGTTGCTCCGAATCGCCACCACCTTCGCTTGAACCGAGCTCTTCCCCCCTTGGTCGTGGGTTGAGCCGCAACCGCCGTCGTCTTCGCCGCACCGTTGGTGCTGTGAGACTCATGTCTTTGTCGCCGTCGCCACCGTCGCTGTGTGCTCGCCATCGCCAGATGATTTCGGCTTCACCATCTATATTCCATCCATAAATGGCATATGGAGAGTATTTATTCTGTATTTTTTGTGATGATTTTTCTTGAGCAATGTCTAGTGGGGTAACTCTACTATAATAAAGTTTTTGGGGTTATCTCCAATTGAGTCTGTTTACCTCAGCAATTGATTCATTATCAGAGTCATTAGAGGGTTTTGTCAAAATACTAATAGTAGGTTGATTTGGAGTGTCCCTAATAATTAGTCCTTGGAATTTAGGGATGTCTAGTATAGGAGTAGGATCTAGTTTTGATTTCCCTAGAAGTTTTTTCTTTTGTTCTATGGCCTTGGCAAATTTTGGACTAAGGTTCTTTTGGAATTCAAAGGCCTTAAAAATGGGTTTCTTGAGTGTATCAACTTGTGGTGTGATAAGTTGAGTATGATTCTGGATAATGGATTCTATCCTATTTAACTATTTTCCTATGGTTACCAAATGTTGATTTGTATAATTGTTATGTTCAATAACTTTGTAAGTGTAAAGGAAAACTCCTTTGTCTGGAATCTTAAAAGGAGTAGCTATTACCTCACTTTTTCCATGTTGTATTTTTATTCTCCTAAGAGATGGATGATTGGATTCTATGGTTTCACCATTATCAAGTTTCCGTTTATAATGATGATCTAAAACAACTATTTCTTTTGGTTCAATGAATTATTCTTCTAACCAATCAAAGAAAAATATATGGACTTCATATTTATATATGTAGTCGTAATACTTTTACTTGATATCTTTTGCTTTATCTCGCAAAGGTTTTGAAGAACTATTATCTAATTTGTTTGTTATCTTCAGAATTAAATTCCTTGTTAAGGAATGCCTTGTTTGGTTCAAATTGTTTTTCTAAAACATTAAGCTTTGCATCTATCATTTGTGAATAAGTTAGAGAATGATGAGAAGAATCTGTATTTTCTAGGACTAGTTCGGGCTGAATCTGTTGGTAAACTGGCCTGGAAATTCCTGATCTATTATCTAGACCACTAATTTCTAATTCAGGTGGTGTCTCAAGATTATTTCTATTGGTAGTAGGAGGTAAAGGTGTTGTATCTCGTATGGAAGTATCTCTATGTGTACTTGGAGGAATGGTGATTATAGGTGGAAGATTGGGATTTAGATCTATCGACTTAGAATAAGATGTATGAAATGAATGACTAGATCTTGAATCGAAAGATCTTCTGGGAAACCTAATAGTGACTCTTCCTTCTAGATGTTGAATAACATTGGTCAGATTTATATTTTGAACAACTTGTTGAGGAATTTGGTTTTCTAATTCCCATTGTTCAGGTAGAGTGATTTGATTCCAATTAATAGACCTAGGAATTATTGTATTTGCTCTAGAAATATTAGTCCGGAGGAGAAGTGTTTCTCCCTTGGACTGTTTGAAAGCATTTTTTCCAAAGGAGAGGCCATGGCTTTGTAATGGATCCTATATACAAGAGCTAAAGGAATAGATTCATCTGCTACTTTGTAATTATGAGTTTTTATTTGGAGTGTGAGGGCTCTAAGGATGTTCTTGTCTTTAAGGGATACCGAGAAATTGAGATAACAGTCAAAGTGTATTGGTCCTTTGTAGAGACTTGTCTCTACTGTACCAAGAATGGATTCATCATAGTTTAAGAGTCGTGAATCTCGTAAAACTAAGAGAATGGATGTATTAAGACCTTCTTTTGTAAGAGGTTTGATTCCTACTTGGACTAGTCCTATGTGAATATAATTGTATTTTTGTTTATGCTTTTTGATAGTCTCTTGATTTAAAAGATGTATTTTTTCATAAGAATTAGAAAGAGGAACATCTCTTTCTTTAGTGGTTATGACATAATCTTATTTTTTTAAAAAAAAAAATTTCAATTTTGATTGTTTGTATATTTCCTTAGGCTAAACTTTAGGGATTTTTCAATTTTCTATAGATTTGTTGAAATCTTCTATCATCACTTCTTCTCTATGTATAGGACTTGGATCTGAGTTCATTTGTGATAGAGAACTAGAGGAAGATGTAGATCTTTTAAGTAGGCTCATACTTCAGATCGGAACTGTTCTTTCTTCAGAACCGTTACAGAGCTAAACCAACGATCTAACAGCCACTCAGGGACTTACGGCCTGGACCACTCTGTAGAAACAAGAAGGATGCCAACGAATGGATCTCGATCTATAAGTATGGACTTAAAAATACTATATATATAAGTGTGTTTTAAACTATCCTTGTTTAATGGTTGGGTGATTATATTTTTGCTTCCGCTTGTGTATATAATCGATAATACGATTGGGTCGGCAATGCCTCCTAGGACATTGCAATCAAATGGCCAAAGTGACTCGAGGGAGGACGCGGATCCGAAGAGGGTCAAAGCATGACATTATATTTATTTCCATCAAAATAAGGTGGTTTGATGTTACTCTACCCTTTCATGAATCCCGATGCCAAGATATTAGCTATAGAAGAACTTTAGTTCATAAGTAAAAACACTATAATAAGACAAACACAAGGCTTTGATACTAATTGATGTAGCTAGTACTAACACCTAAGGGGAGGTGAAAAGGTGTTCGAACAAACTTTTCCAAACAATTGCGGAGTAAGATTAAATTGGCGGCAAAGTCCGAATGAGGAACATAAACAGTTTTGTGAAACACCAGACTTCTAAAACAGTAAGTATGCAACAGCCTTAAAAAATAGAATTAAGGGAAGAGAAAATTGCACACAAATTTTATAGTGATTCAGCTTGAATCAAGCTTATGTCCATTCTCTCACGCTGACAGCCTATTAGTTGGATTTCACTATAGGATCAATAGAATATTACAACTTATGAGTGCAAACATTCAGTGGTAGATCTCTCTAGCTCACTAAGACACTCTTTTTGTGTTTTCTCTCTTGATCACAATTTATAACGCTCACAAAAGAAGACAAGTAATTGAGAATAACTTCTAACTTTGAAATTTTAAATTCACGTTCTCTTTTTTCTTGACTAAATGACCTCCTTTAAATACTCTTCTGCGCCACACTAGACGTTGACATTGTTCAGAGGAATTTCTTCCAATCAAACCGTTGGACAAAATCTTTCAAAGAGATCTTGTGGCTATTGAAAACAGGAATGAAATTTTCATTTGATTTTGATCACCCATACAATTAGAATTTTAATTTCCATAAGTGATGCTTCCCAAAATGGAACTTATCTTCAAGATTGATTTCATCAATTTGTGATTCATTCAATCAATATTCGTATAGATAGAAAGTAAAGTCCTTTGCTAGAAAACTAGTCGTAGTAAAATAATTTCCAAATAATTTATTCTAGATCTATGTCACAAAATTGGTTAGTTTGGTTCTAAAATGTTCCTTGTTCTGGACACTATTTCATTCTAGACTCATTAGAGTGGGATATGTTTCTTGGGATAAAATAGACTTTGACAAAAGTCTTCGATGGTTTCTCCGAAACAACTTTTAAGCAATATATTCTTTAAAATAAGTGTTAGAACCAGAAAGTTTTTTTCAACTTCAAAAACTAATAAGAGTTTTCTCAACACAAGGAAGCAAGATCCTCATTAGAGGCTTCGTCAATAGTCCAAATACCTATACTAATGAAGGATATCTTGAGGCACACGCTACGTATTTTGCCACCGGTTGGAATCAGCATATGAAATGCCATCTTACGAAAGTGCTGAACAGAAAAACCGTGATCATACATGTGATCACAAAAGATATCACGCTCAGGAGCTGGCACAAACTGCTCGGTTGGGGTATGCTTTTGCTGTTCTGGTCAGACTGCGAGTCATGTCCATTGCTGAGCTGGGGCTAAGTGAAGGATTTGGGACTTGATGGCTCGAAAGATATCGTGCTGGCATAATCTTTGTCGCAGGAAGCAAGATTCTCACTAGAGGCTTCGGCAAAAATCCAGGCACTTGTATCAAATGAATGATATCTTGAGGTCCAAGCTACATGTTATGCCACCAATTAAACTTGGCACAGGAAACGCCGCCTTACCACAGTGCTGAGCAGAATGACCGTGATGTTACTAGTGATCATTAACATGCTGCCCCGCAACTTCACGTTTGATCTTGTAAACTGCACATGCAGAAAATGAACTTCAGAGGAAGCTTATGCGTCAGATTAAGACTAATAAAGAAAGGACCCAAAATGAAATTTGTGCACTAAACAGATACTGTTAACTGGTAGTTTTTTTTTATACACAATTAAGCCTAACATCTGTGCTAAGGATCAATTTGTCAATCAGCCAAAGTAGAGTTTCTTAGAGAGGAAGGAAACAGAAGACTCCATGCATCCTCGTCCTCTGAAGGAAACTGCACCTTCTCTCCATTGCTCCAATGCTGCCGTCAATTTCCAGATGCTCGAGGGATGTAAGTGTAAGCCCCATTCCTTCACTAGCTGCTTCAAGTTCTCGCACCCTGAAATTCTAAGCTCCCGCAAATTGGGAGGCAAACCTTCTATACAGTAACTCCTAATTTTTAGCATTAGGAGGGACATAAGATGATGACACTGATTTGGTGGAGACTTTTCTCTGGACAATTGGTAAGAGAGAAAGTTGACGGTGATGGGAAGTAGAGGGAAGTACTTCACTGCTGGACAGTTGCAATGTGCCCCTGCAATGATGGAACTCAAGTTAATGGCGCAGTGCACATTCACAACGATGCCTAAATGCGAAGCCGGGCCGGAGGATGTTAATGCACGCAAACTTTGACACCTTCAGAAGCTCACTGTTCTAAAGGAAATCAGACACGGTGAAGCAATGAATTTCAGACATACAGATATCATTCAGTGAGGAGGAGATTACAAAAGCCATCACGCTCTTAATACATGCCCAAGACAAAGAAAGAAACAACAAGAAAGAAAAATAAGGGGAAGAAATCAGATCTCTCTGTCACAAAAACTGCAAAGTAGCTGTGTCTATAAAATGCCGCTGCTCTCCGTATACGCCATCAATCTTGTCAAAGTCATCAAAACTTCACACTCAGAAAATCCTGTGTATCAATGTATCCTATTTACAAACCCCCTAACAAAATCATTAGTTCTTGATCTCATCTTCGGTTATAGTTAGAGCCACTGATGATCATCTTGATCGGTAGGCGAGCATGGAATGAAAGGCACAAAACCTCTTCCGCCAAACACAGGCCTCATGAAGGCATCGTCGAATTTTCGCCAGTAATGGTGCACTGTATGAGAAGGCGTACTCAGGAGCTTGCGCAAGCTGCTTGGTCGGAGTATGCTTTTGCCATTCTGGTGAGACTCCAAGTCGTGTCCATTGCTGAGCAGTGGCTGAGTGAAAGATTTGGGACTTGATGGCTCCGAAGATGTCGTGCTGGCAAAGTATTTGGTTGAAGGAAGCAAGATTCTCACTAGAGGCTTCGTCAACAGTCCAAACACCTGTATCAATGAACGATGTCTTGAGGCACAAGTTGCATGTTTTGCCACCAATTAGACTCAGCATATGAAGCACCGTCTTACCACAGTGCTGAACAGAACGACCGTGATGGTACTCGTGATCATAAATGCATTGCCCCGCAATTTAGCATCGGACCGAGTGAACTGCACTCACAGAAAATAAACTTCAGAGCAAGCATATCTGTCAGATTAAGACGAGGAAACATAATAAAACCTATTCAAATAGGCACATCGGGCAACCACATTCATCTTATTGCGAATTTGCGAGGAATAGAAAGAATCTCACGGTATCACCCGTGAAAAGTCTTCCCAAAAAAGCGCATTATTAGATCATTTTACCTGGTTATAAGCGAGTGCCATGGAGACAGCACCACGCATAAGCCCTGCCCACCAAATTGTGACCTGAACAAATCGGAGTTAAATTCGGGAACTCTATCATGCTGACTACTTCATGTGCAGGAAAAATCCACAAGAAGATTCTGTATCTCTAACCTGCTGCTTTAAATCGATCTTTTCGTATTTAGACTTCCTAGTCAAGTTGGCTAAGAATGACAGGGGAAAAACAAAGGCAGCTCTTCCAATCAGAACGAGTCCCAACAATATCGAGCTGACCTTGATCGATTTTCCAGGACTGTAAATGAACAAAGAAGAAGAAAAAAACATTAGGAAAATGGAAATGTGATTTCCCCTATTCAACATTGCTTAGCGAATGTAGAATGTAACATGGACTTATCATTACCTATTGCTGACAACTCCCCACTTCTCGATATCTAATGCATCCATCCCAACATAAAGGAAGATGAAGATCTCGGCAACAAATGACAGAGTGGCAAAAACATGCCTGCAATCATTCGCAAGTATATGTGAACATTAGTGGCATAAGAATAACAGAAATCATGTCCAACAAAAAGATTGAAAATGAGTAAATTTGACATACTTAGTAGTCACTCTTGAACTCTCTGTCACGTTATGCCATGTATAGTGCGACATGACAATTCCACAGAAGAACACGGTGAGGATGGCACTTAAGTAGAAAAACTGCCAAAACAATCCACTCTTAACAGTCCGAAGAGAGGCGAGAAAAGAATTATCGGTGAAGAATAGTTCTACGAGCATATGAGTACTAAAGGTTATCTTACTTCGGCCAACATATATGAAAGGTATGCCATGAGTATCATCAGCGCAACCTCACGGTCTGTAGAGTGCCTGCAATTGTAAAATAAAACTATAAGAGCACAAAAAAGAAAGTACCCAAAATAAAATGTGAGCACTGAACAGATATTGTTAACTGGTTTCATTTTGTACACAATTAAACCAGACATCAGTGCTAAGGATCAATTTGTCAACCTGCCAAAGTAGAGTTTCTTGACAATGTAAGCACTGAGCAGCCCCGCCTGCAGGGATGCAAACCAAACATATGAAAACAGATCAAGAACAGCCTTTTTAAGTTGGGTGGAAGGAGGAGGAAGTCTCACCAAAACTCCGAGCATCGTGCTCAATATAAACAAGTATAAGAAGTTGCCCATGAACTCCAGAGCGATCCTCGAGTTGATGTGAGTAATGTCAAAGCTCTTAATCGCATTGAACAGAACAACTGATGCGGCATCATTCACAACGCCTTCACCAAAGACCAGACTGTACAATAGAGGCGTCTCATCCTGATTAAGCACCTGCACCAAGTCATTGAACATCGGTTATGTTTTCTCCTTTTATCGTTCTGACCAGGTGATGGGGAAATTGGACCCCAGCTTCGTACCACATTAGTACCTGCAGGGTGCAGACAGAATCTGTCGCGGAAAGTATTGCTCCAATCGCTGCATTCCCCAAGGGAGTGTTAGTTCAAATACACAATAAGGCACTTAAATGTTGAGTCCCAAGTCAAAGGAAAAAAATAACTTAGATGTATATACCCAGATAATCTCTCATTTCAAGTGGACCAATATTCATTTTCTGAAAGATGTGTACGGCACCTAAATTGAATAAGAGGCCATGAAACTATAAGAGTCAGTCAGAACTATATCTGAGAATCGATGAAGGTGCAGATGAACAATCAGATTGAAATGATTATTTTTCCTTGAGATGAGAACAGATTGCAGATATATACCTAGCGATATGATACCAAAGGATATTAGAGTACCAATTGCACCGAAGAGCATGATCGTCATAAAGTTGCGAAAAAATTGCTTCTTCTTCACTTGGAACCTGGGGATAAGATAAACAACAATACATTGAGGATGAACTAAACTCCATCCAATAATTTAGCAAAAGAAGATACAGCAAACTCCAATCTCTCGCATAATCAAATATGGCGTAGTTTACCATAAAAGATAGTGTGGAAATTTGTCTCAACTTACCCAGCATTGAATATAATAGGTGGAAGAAGATAAATGAAGAAAAGATCTTCACTGAAAACCATAAGACGAGAGCTCTTTCCTTGAGTAGTAAGCAAAATTACAACTCCAGTGCACAGACCCTACATATTAGAGCCCAATGATCACTTAAACAATCAAATCAAGATATAAATTTTCCCCAAAAAAATCTGTTTATTGAACTTACAATGGCAAGGGCTGTGATGGATTCATTCATCCACCTGTACTCCTCCAACAAGTGGCCTACCACAATACAGGCACAAAGAAGTGCCACAAAGAGGTTCATGGACACAACCGAGGAATGATCAGAGGTCATCAACATGTTGATTTTAGCCAACAGGAAGCTTGTCTCCATTGCCACACGAACTCTTAGAATATAGAACTGAATAATGAAAGAAAATTCTCAGGTTCAATTCAAATCCTCAATCTTTGTGAGCGAAACAAAACGGCCAACTGATGCATAATTGCACTTCCAAGTTCTGCCCACCAAAACCTTATGTGCTGCAACCGAAAAAAAAAAAGAGAGAGCAGAAAACACAGATTTTTATGAGTTAAGAAAAAGGAAAATAATGGTTTTCATTTCTCATATTCCAGCCGTGGAAAAAAGAAGAAGAGAAAATAACAGTAGAAACTCAGGATACGCCAAAACATGGGAAATATGGTGAAATTATAGTAGACAACAAAATCTCACTATTTCCAAATTTAGGATAACAAGAGACGGAACAGGGTGAATTTGGCTTCGCTGTTTCTCACATAGGACTCACTTTTTTTACTTTTTTGTAGCCAACTTTATGCTTTAAATTCAAAGGAGTACGACTTACATGCACAAGAACTGAAGAAACCGACCGTGAAGCTTCCTCAGCGTGTCTCCTTCAGCTACCCAGAAGAAAGAAAAACAAGAATGTTTACCAAGACCCTCAAACAGCTTCAAGCTTCAAGAAGCCTCGGACCAACGCCACATGAGTCAGTGATTCGAGTCGCTCGCCACAAAGCTTGAGCCTCTCCAGTGCAAGAAACTTAGCAAACCCAACAGACCCACCTCAGATCTTTGCCTGAACTCCTGAAAAACTTCAACAAGCATAAATTCTATAGAGAGGGAGAGAGTTTTTCAGTTAGAAGACAGAAGGCCAAGGGCTGGGAAGATAGAGGTTGCCAAATGGAAGATATATATACGGTTGCATTAAAAGAATGAGAGCGAGTGAGTCTCTTGAGTTTTGGAAGCAAATGGAGAGAGAGAGAGAGAGAAGAGAGGAAAGTTCCACTTGTATGATTATGTCGCTTATGGAATCTAAAGGACTCACTGTACACACACCAACGAAATGGGGGAGGCTTTTTTCATTTTCTTATTTACAGAATCTTTTGGCGATAGGGACATTTGGTTCAAAAGCAATAATGGACTGTGGAGATGAATTTATGAACATAGACACAGAGACATTAATGGAAGTTCTTCAGGAGAATTTTATTGGTCCATATATTTAAGCCAAGCATGTAACCGATAATGGAATATATTCTCTCGCCTGTATGTCTACATCTATATATTCAGATCAAAAATAAGGTTTATCTAACTTTTGAATTTCTAAAATTCTCATTGCATTATGTATCATTTTTTAAAAAGAAATAACTCTTTTTCGTTAGTTTATTCTTCTCGTCAAAGAACTTTTTCGAAGATTAAAATGGTAAAAGGGTCAAAAAGAGCATAAAACTTCCCATATCGAATACCTAAAATGGATGACTTACACGAATTTATTTATGAAATGCGTGAGACATGGGTTCTGTATATATTTAAGTCAAAACACTTTTTATCAAGCTTGTTTGATATTAAGCAAGGAACCATTCATTTTTATTCTACGCATATATGAGTGACAGTCTTTTCATCCTATTCTTTTTAAGTGCCAACATGATTTATGGGCATTTTCATTAGTATAGAAGTTTCTACCTGTACATTTAGGTTCGAGGATTCTCATCTTATCTCTAGAAACCCCACTATATAAAGTTAGCAAATAGAATTTATGATATCATCTTAAAATTAGTAGCTCGCTCATAGCGCATGTTGGACATCAAGATAATTTCTAAAATCAATCTCAAACATATTTTATAAATATCAATTCAATCTTAAACTTTTGAATTTTATCAATGTAGTCATAAGCCTTTGCGTGAAATTTCAATGTAGTCATTCTAATCAATTGTTACCCGAAATTGCTAACATGGTGTCCAGTTATGCAAACCATTGTCAAATTAGCAATTTTCTATGGCAATTAACTAAAAGAGCTATATTAGAATTTGAGGTAAAGATTTAAAACTACATTGGTAAAACTAAAAATTTATGACTTAATTGATATTTGTACAATAGGTTTGAGTTTTTTAAATAATAACTCTCCCGACTCCTCTTATAGAGTGTTGGATGCAGCCATAAAAGTTACCCTGATTGAACATAGAAAATTTAACATTCAAATGAAATAATACACCAATCAGCCGCTCTTTTGGAAATTCTATACTACGAAATTTAAAAAGGTCATTAAAGGTTTGTTAAGAGTGACTTTGGTCTTTTATCTTTTATATTTTTTGTCTCTTAGCATTTGATTTAGCATTTGATTTTTTACGTTCATTTCACACGGAAATGACTATATTGAAATTTCATACAAAAGTTTAGGACTAAATTAATAAAATTGAAAAATTTAAGACTGAATTGACAACTTTATAATACGTTTCGAATTGATTGGGTAATTTTTTTCTAAGACCTTGAATGTGATTCTCACAATCAAACGAACAAGAAAAGGTTGGCTCATCGAGTACTTAAGATGACGAGTCGAACCACCTAGAAGAACATGATTAGACCCTTAACATGCTACTATGATTCGCTGTAATTGGGAAATAATTTTGTCACCGACAGATGAAGTGGCAATTAAACCAGGGGCATCAATTATGTCGACGCAAGGCGTGCTTGATAAGCTAACACGTAGGCGACACTCCTGTGACCTTCTCCGATCTTTTTTTACTTTTCTACGTGCTTTTTCCAAAACAAAGTCAAAAGTTATGCTCCATGCCACACAAAAAAAAAAAAGTCAACTAAAGAAAAGTAGAGACATGAAATAAATTTGTTCATGCATCTAATCGATGGAGTCATAAGAAATTGATGGCGTAAATCTCGAAATTTCTTTTGGCCAATCTTTAAATTTAAACCCCACCTCCATTAGTCTAACATGGTCGAGACATGTCTTTTCCAAAGGAATTAACTTGTTGCACGTGATTAATGTGAGCTCAACTCACATCACTTGTTAGATGAAATTGGCCCGGCTCAAAATCATATAAGCGACAATTAAAATCATTCATGAAAAAGCAGTTCTTTTGGTGAATTTTGTGACAAAATATTACGGAACAAAATGAATTTAGCACCCCAATAAATTTCAACTTGGAATTACAATATGTTGCACTATTTCAATCTATGATGTTATATAATAGTTCAATTTCAGTGACAATTAAAACATATAATAATTTATCAAACATAATTCTAAAACCCTTTCAATTGTAAATAACATGTGATATGCTTTTTAATCTTATAATAGTAAATCGCATTTTTGCTATACTAACTTCTAGTTATAATTGCTATAGAGATTACTAATAATATTCATAAACAGATAATTTGTATCTTGATCGTATATAACAGTAAACTAAAATGATGAATTTACTCTAAATTAAAAATCATAACTTAAGCATTAAATTTTTTTTGTATAGTGAAATTTCATTTGTGATTTGCAATTCATCGATTAATGATGAACTATCGGTTAGTAATATGCACAAAATATAATAATAACGATAGTAATCTTAGTCAGATTGATCTAATACAAAACTTTATATCTTATCAATTAACACTAGAACTACCAATATAAAAATCAATATTTTCTAAGATATCGTCATAAAAGTTCATACTTGTCTATCCGCGCGTGTATATGTACATGTGTGTTTGTATATATATTATATGGACACGAAGCCTACCACCATACCTCGAGAAGGTGAGAGGGAACTAGATGCTTCTTAGCGTTAATTTGTCAAGAACATGATTCGTGCCAACTTCAAAATGGCATGTTCCCATCGATCTTGTGATTGATCTTGTGATTTTACAAAAGAATATTCCTAGAACAATTTTCACTGACATGACAGAACGTGAATCATGATCAGGTGTTGCTAGTGCTCTTTCTAATCAGCTGTTTCTATAGTGGCAGCCAAACAATAAAAATATCCACCTTCCTGACCACCCCAACGAAGTCTAAAATTATAACAAAAGAACTTATTCAACTGGGTTTGTTTAGTATTGACCCAAAAGATTCAATTAAATTCTAAATTCACTCGATATGTAAGTATAATTCATGCCAACATTCCGTACCAGGTGTCGAAATTTTATGATAATGTCCCCAAGGGGTTGATAGCATTGGTCTCCCCTCCCAGCTGTTTTACACGAGAGAATAAAATAAAATAAAATAAATCTACTAGCCTGCCATAAATTTAATTTAATTTCTGTAGTCCAGCGAATCTGATATTATTCTTCATTAATACATATATAGATAATAGCAAAGTCGAGGTTCAGAGACAGTTCTCGAGGTGCTGAGACGTGGCACCTCTGCCATCTATCGAGTATCTTTATTATTTCTCCGTTCTTGTATTTCGCCTTTTATTAGTTTGCTACATTAAACAATAACTTTTTTGCCAATTACTAGCACATATTGCGAAGCTTAAATGATCCAAAAACTTCCAAATTTGCTAACAAATTTGCTGCATTTTATCCATGTCTCGTCTAAAATCAATTATTAGAGACTAGTTTTAAAAGTGGGGTCTTTGTCCATAAAATGATATTGAACGTGCCGTAGATTAAGTAGTATTCAGCAATGGATAAGCATGAGCGCAGAGGATTACTAAGTTAATGGACATGCATGAAGAAAGACTCCATGCATGAACTCGATCAAGAAAGTCAAAAAAGTAAAAGTAAAAGGAAGATAAAGGAGAAAAAAAGAGCATAAAGGAGAGAGAAGAGAGCACGATGACTCACTATGAAATTTAAATATAAAAATAAGAAAATCTCAAAGTGCAAATGCACTGGCGTTCTCGAATTTATGTAGTTGGTGTGGTATTTTGATAGTAAAATTCAAGTGAATTACGTAATGAAATTATATTGTAAAATTCATGGTCGCGTAACTAATAAATCTAAACACAAATAAGTGAAACAACATAAGAGAAAATAGACTAAAGGCACGCATGATAATTATTCTATTTTTTATATTTTTTTTGTTCTCGAGAATGGAACAAAAATCCGTTTAGTAACATAATTATATTTTTCTATTTTCAAAATAAATTTTTAGTCCATAAATAAATTTGAAACACAAATGAAAAGTGAAAACTTCATATTTTTCTATTTCTAGAATAAAAATGAGAAATAAAAAAATTTCTCACTACTCACTATCGCTACTAGCTGGCCGCTCACCCACTATCGTCTAGTGCCGCCGGCTACCTTCCACTACCACCGGCCGATTGCTCGGGAGAAAAAAAAAATTGTGTCATTATCAAATGCGTATTTTTACTCAAAAACTTATTCAGGAAATAGAAATAATTATAAATTGATTTCTGAAACAAAATAGTTATCATTTGCATCATAAGTATTGAGCCATAAAATTGTGTAGCTCATCAACGGGATTCTATAAGCTAGTTTCTAACATGGAAGACCTATCAAAATAATAATATCAACTCATAGATATAATAGGACACACTTATATTAGTGGAACGATATGCTGAATTTGATTAACTAGATGTCACATATATAGATAACCAAAAAAAAAAAAAAACTTGAAAGGGATGAATACAAATGATCCTTGAATTATAACTTAATGTGCATTTTTTAAAATTTTTAATCTATTCAATATAATTCTTAATCTGCCCAATATATAATGTTATTCATTATATTTTAATTTGTTCAATATAATCATTAAACTTCTATAAATACTCAATCTACTCCCCGGATTATTATATCACTAGTTTCAATTTAGTCCTTAGGTCATCTAATCTAAAGACTAAATTGAATACGTATAAAAAGTTCAAAAACCATAATAAACAAATTAAAAATTCAAAAACAACAATTACACGTCAGATCATAATTCATGAATCATTTATATCATTTTCTCAAACTCAAAACAATAAGGTGACATGAGACACCTTAGCGGATCTTATGATTAACTCCAAAACGGGTTAATTATAGTAAAATCCGATATCAAAGCGTGCGAGCGCCAAAGCCCGAATCTACGGAAGGAGGGAAGGCACCGTTTTAAAATACGACCCCTTTGGGAAGAGAGCTAGTGTGGTGTGGGGCCCACCGTGACTCCCATTCTTCAAAAGCCAGAGCACACTTGAATGTGCTTCCCGCACCGGACGGCGGGCAATTTTTTTAAATTCAATTTCGCTATTTTATCTCTCCTTTTTTGTACGGCGGAGATGATGACGTCCACAGGATCCGGCTGGTGGCGACCTTATTTTAGTGCCGCCCCATTGTACGGAGGCCCTGCCGGCGTGTGTCGATTGTCCCCGTCCGTGGGAGGGCCATGGCCAGCATCCCATCATCGCGTATTAAGAAATTTCGCGTTAGTACATGTCAGAATATACCAAATCCTCGTACCGCTTCTGTATTGCGATTGGCCGTATCCCACAAAGTCATGTGTATGCGTAGACAGAGAAGAATATAGTTTTAAAATGTTGATCGTGCTTTTGGAAATTACGACAAAATTAAATGTGAGTATATGACATCTGCTATTTACGAGGAATTATGAGTGTTTTCGATCTCCATGAGTGGAGAGGAAGGTGAGTGAAGACCAGGGTTGGTGGTGGAGGTCTGTCGCGAGGGGTTGGTGCGAAAGCGGAGGTCGGGATGGTGATGGAGGCAGTCCTTGCATGGGGGCTGTGATGGCTATCGTTGGAGGTTACCATAAGTGGTGGGTGGGGTAACGTGGTCGCGCAATTGGACAAAGGAGGGGGAACGAATCGGACGAACGTCGGATGGCGTCCACATCATTCGTTGGGGACTAGGAAGGTCCGATGGTACTATACATCGGTACGCTACCCTCGCCCCCCACCGCATGTCACGGCGTCCCGCTACCCTATTTGGCGCAACCCCTCGTCTCCTTCACCCTCTCTCGTCGGGGCTGCCGAAGCCATTGAAAGACTAGGCACACCCCCCCCCCCCCCCCCCCCCATAGAGGTTGCTCGACATGGGTGAGGTGACCTCCAGCCAAGGTTGCCGAGCTCGCCCGTCCCCGACCTTGGGTCAAGGTCATGGAAGCCGTGGATGAGATCACATCCGATATCCATGGTGGCTGACAACTCCAAATCGATGTTTCCACCAAGCTAAAGTCCTTCACATTGATCAATTTTCAAATGCTAGAAATCAAACTTTATCTGGCACTCAATGGACAACTCCAATCCCACACAACTCCTAACGAATTTGAACTTTTTGCTCTCGAGGGGAATCGATTGCATCGCCAGGGGGGGTACACGACGTGGGCTTTATTTTACAAAAAGACGTTCTCGTGGATCATCATTCGATCCGGTCGCTCTTTACTTTAATCTTCACTCAGCGTTGGTCGTGTTTAAGGTTTAATTAATCCCACTTTTGGGTTGCATCATCATGACAACCTTGGACCCCAAAAAGGCCGTTCACCTCATTTTCCCTTTTTCCTAAGAGAATGTAATGACCTTTTGGAAAAAAGAAACGAAAAGAAACTTAACACGGAATGATTATAGAAGCATAACATGGTATCTTCCAATGCGTGGGGGCCGCAGACCTACTTGCAATGGGACAATGGAAGCACAAGGTCAGTGACAAGATAACAAAATCGGTCAAGATCTTGCGTGTGCCGTTACGCCTTTTCTTGCATAATCAAATGCTTCGACTTGTCAACAACAGAGAGCAATCCCGCCATTCGTTAGGACATGCAAAATATGATACGTGTTCCATCGAATCTCTTCTTTTGCAAAAGTAAAAGAGTTTTGCAAATGACAAATCATAACTAAAGGTAGGCGTGGGTCCAAAGGTGCACAGGACTAGAGATGCAAAATATAAAAGTGGGGAATCAATCGAAAAGGAAGAGTGCATCCATTGGGTCTCGGGTTCATGCATTGACCGGCGATTATGAGTAATTGATTGAACGTTACAACTCGATGCAAAGCACACAAATGAGTCGAATTATGCCTTTGAACAGGACCCAGAGTCGACCGACTTCATAGCGCGTAACATGATCAGGTGGGACTTGCGTATGCACGAATCGATCCCCACCATTCAACCATAAGAAAGCAAGTGACATGAATCTAAGTAGTTTCACAATGCATGAGAGATCTCACAGCTGGAATGCTACACAGATGCAGCATTGCCTTCCCGTCAAACGTGCTCGTTTTATAAGATCCACTACTCTCTGTCAACATCAACTACCCTACATCAATGCGTTAGAAGCTGATTGCTTTATTCAGATTGATCTGCTCTCAACTTCTCCTATGTGAGAGTGAATTTGATCTAATGATTGAATTGCATCAACCAGGCTTGTGTCGAACCCTCCCCCTTTTCTCATGCTAAGAGAGATTCATGTCTATGTTTATAAATAAGTCTGTCATATATACCAACTTCATAATTTCTAAGCCGCGTTATGGATGTCGATGCTATACATTTGGAGCCACGAGCATGTTTGATGTCCGAAAATAGAGCAGTATGGCCAGCAAAGGATTTGACATTATATTTACCGAATATGAACAATTCACGCCATTTGCCCAAAAAGAACAATTTGAGCATTGGCAGTATAGGAGACAGGAATGAACAATTTAATGAAGGTTACAATTGATTCTCAAAAACTGATTCTAACCTCATGTATGGGGCTACTTACACCGACACCTAACAAAAAAATCCAAGTAGCGATTCTATGAAACTGAAACGCTTCCATCGGGCTGCTGTACGCTCAGAGGTTTTCCTACAAACAAAAGAATATCATTCAATTCAACACAGGTAAGATGCACCAGACTAAGTACAATGAAAGGATATAAACACGTTACAATATCATGAACTTCTGAGCATGGATTTATTCCACAACAATGGTAATGGACCTGATCCTAGACTTGTAGTGTTTTCACAGGCAAGTGCATGTGAGCATGCGGGTGCATGCACATGTCTGGGTATATATATGCATATCAGGAACACAGGCAAGGTTTTCGAGCCTTCCAAAAGCAAGCACTGAATAGCACCCTTGAGAAGACATGCATATATTCCATTTCTATCTCCCTGAATTGTTGTTACATATTGGACCTCTCAAGACATTGCACGCAAATGCAAGCTATTGTTCTCTCTCTAACACCTTGAAAAGTACAATATGGCATAGCTTGTAAGTCGTGACATAGTCCAATAAGTGAGATTATCATTTATATAGGAAACAAATCTATTCTGACAATCGATAGAAAAATGTTACTGGATGATACGCACGAGATTCATATCTTCTAATGCTCCAGCAATATGTTTTGGGGGACTTTAGCTCCCCACCTTATGGTTCTGCCAAAGACAGAAGCTGGGTTATCAGCCCAGCGTCTGGCTTATGGTTTAAGGATTTCCACTAAAAAGGTAGTAATGAATTGAAAAAAAAAAAATGATATATATATATATATATATATATATATATATATATATATATCAAGATCATAATTAAATTGCAAGGAATTGAGGTGTCCACTGTCCCATAAGAAAATTAGTTACGATAAGAGCTATATTCAATCATATAAAGAGGCAAACACCAAAGGACAAAAAATTACATATTCATAGTATGACTTTTACAAGTTTACCTGAGTCACCAGCAAAAGAATAACCATTGGGAAAAGTTCTGCCTTTCATTAACTGAATTGGAGCATCCTGAGGCCTCAAAGCAGCATCAGCAGATAGATAATTTGATACTTTTGACGGTGGCAAAGATACTGCAGACATATCTGAATGTAATGATGAACTTTTCGGGAGAACAGGGTCAGGTTCTTGCAGTAAAGGCGATGGCTGTGCATCTCTCAGTTCCTGAGAATAGAATGAGCATAGCTACTTTCTCATAGTAATTTTTGCAAGTTAATGCCACCGCCTCACAAACAATGACATGTTAGCTATTTGAGAATGCAAAATCAGAGCAATAAGGTAACATTATATCATTTAACACCGGCCCCATGTGGACTGGTGGAGTTTGATCTTACAATACCATACATAGTTCTTAACTAGCAAAGGCAAATGAAAAAGGGATTTTCTTTGCTAGTTAAAATTACACATCTTCTGAACAGAACACTTAATTGGTTGGGGGATACCAAATTCCCCACATTTCGGTGATATCACCATTAAATAATACACTTCCTCAATACCCAGAAATTTGAATATTGTACTTCTCACATTTTCAAAGTCAAACTAGCCAAGAGCAGAATTCATAAAGCCAGAGTGATCAACAAGGTTTTATGTCTATGTGCGGACTGCAACAATTTGCATTATAAAGGATCTGCCTCATAGCATCAAGTATGCCTTTACAAATACTACATATATCACATGACTAGTATATGCAAAACAGAGGATAACACAACAGGCTATTAACATAGCAGAGGCATTAGGAAATCAAGCACCATCATAACATTAAGCAAAACAAGCCACATGTCATCAGACACTTGCTCAGGTTCTAAGAACAAACAAGGAAATAATAATTACACAACCTATTTCCCATGAGTAAAGAACTCTTTTGAGGTCAAGCCTGCATTCACATCTTCTTATACTCACCAAGTCATCAAGAAGCCCATCAGTTGATGTCATGTAATAAAGATGGCTGATAGCTGATCGGAGACGATTGTTTCTCTGAGAGTAATATATTTTGGTAGCCAGTGGCGAAGGAGTACCTAAAATCACCACCACCATTAGTTAGTCTAACAAAACCAAAAATATTTACAATAGGAAACTGAAACAGTATATTGCATGAAAATCCTCAAAACTCCTCTAGAGAAGCAACTTTGGCTTTATATCACATCTTACCTCATGAAATGAACAATTACAGTGTACTCCCCCCACAGAAGTTAGCAAATTACAGCACAGCCAGACTATCATACCTTGTGTCAATTGGCTATTTGTATAACTTTTCAAGGGATTCTTATAGCCGCTAGCACAACCACTCTTTGCTTCTTGTGCCGGAAGTGATTCTTTTTGGAGATCCCTACCTGGCAACATGCAACGAAACGTTAATTATTATACCATTGAATATACTGTTGAATCATGCACCCTATATCAGCTTTAGACATATTGCATAGTAGTCCAAATGACCAAGCACATATTTTTCTCAAACATGTGATAGTATTTAAAAAAAAAAAAAAAGGGACAAGGGCCTGTGTGATAAACTTTAATATTAGCAAATAAGTATTTTGTTGATTTCTTGTCAGAATTTACAATATTATTAAAATTTCAGAAAAATATGAAAAAGATATGTGAATCTACATATCATTTGAGTGTTGTGAAAGTTTCAAGAGTTTCTGATTTCAAAAAAGTCAAAGTGTGAGCAGCAAGATTTAACTTAGGTCAAAAGAAAAAGGCAAAAGTCAATCCAAATAGGCCTTTTCATAATGACAAAGATTAAGCCTTAAAATTGCAATTGCTGTCCTGCTATATGTGGTTGGTCGCGTGGATCATCTTTAAGAAATCACTCGATCTTGTAGCATGTCCTCAAAGATTCATGCACTTTTGATACTGAAAATTCTAAATTTCTCAGATTTCTTACCCATCCTCTCACCAGTTTTAATGGAACATAACATACTCGAATAAGTAATCCAACTTTATTTGGAAGACTTCCATTTTCTACTCATGTATACTTCACTAAATTTGGAAGGCAAATCATTTCGCTCTCTCATCCAATTATGTATAAATTGAGGAACTTGGGTTCCTTATTAAATGCTGCAAAAGGTTTTGCCGATTAAAATGCAAAAGATCCTTTAAAAATCCATCAATTATTTTGCAGGAGTCTTTTGCATTACTTCATGCAAGCAAAGGCCACATCATGCACCTCCCAGTATTTGGCAGTTTAGCCCTTTAACGCCACATCAACTTCCAAGTATTCCTCCATTTCCATCCATCTCCTCTTATCCAAACCCGAAGCAAAGCCTCCCTCTCTTCTACTCTCTTTCATCTTTATGGCCAGTTATATGTTACTCCCTCTCTAGAATTTTTGTGATCTAAAGACTGTAACTGTACAAATAAAGTGAGCCACAGAACAACGATGCATGTGCTTGGTTTGAAGTCCCATTTCTAAAGAAGAGAACTAGGCTGCCACGATGGCCTTATTACAAAGTGGATATGGTAGTCAATACTAGACTGGTATATGCTACTTAACATTCGGTAGTTCGTTACTTCCTGTCATACTCATTCATTACACACTCTAATTCATCTAATATGTCACATGAGTTCCTTCCACATTTGCAGTCTTATGATTTTTATTTACTTGACCTTCACATCTTTCACCCTACGGGTGCTCCAACAAGAAGCATACTCCGAAATTAATGCAACATTTTTACCCATGCCATAATTTAGCTACAGCAATGTTTTTTAGAGTTTTCAATTTCTAAGCTCAAAGGCCTTAATTTGAAATCAACCCCCGAAAGTTCACTTATTGGTACAGGAACGGACTTATGTGTGTGATTTAGTTGCACAATTGCAATTCCCCGGGACATCAAAAGCAAAATAGTTTCGTGATTGGTCCACCAACTCAGGTTTCGACTTGTCTTGCACAATACACAAGATAGATGGGTTATTTCACCCACCTAAAGTTCATCCATTTTTGTTTTGTAAACTTATAGCTTCTTTTGGCATATTTCACATAATGACTCATTGCAAATCAATAGACCTGCTCTTGAGGAAAACTAGGAAGTTTAAGGTATTAGCGTCAATTTGGTTTTATTACTGGTCTATTGGATGATGAAGCTTTGTTGTTATTAGGTAACTTATTGATTTTTGGGTTAATACCTTGAAAAACCCCAAATTGATAAATTTAACTTAATAATTTGATAGTAAAATTTAACGAAAACTAGCAGAGGGTAAATTTGTCACAAGTGTACCAGTTTGGGATAAATTTATAAAAGGTATACCAGTTTGGGGTTTTTGGTGGTCAAAAAAATAATTTTGAGTAAATTTGTCACAAGTGTACCAATTTGGGGTTTTTCAGGATATTAACTCTTGATTTTTTTGCCATTCTGCTAACTGAAGTTTCAGGCGAACAAGGAATTATGATATTTCGGTGATGTTTTCCTTTTTTGAATTTTCTGCTTTGAATAATTTATCACAATTTTTTATGCTTGTTGGCAACATTTAACTCTGGTAAAATCTATCTGCATTTTGCATTTGAAAGACAAAATATAAGAGTAAATTAGAGAATGGTTTTCCTTCCCAAGGAGATTAAAATATGAAAAGGCCAAGTCATAGAACGTTATATCTAATATACTCTCAGGTTAGAAATCATCCACAACCCCTATTTATTTGTAAAAACCACTTCAAAGAACAGGACCCAAATGTTACAAGAATCTCCTCAGCTTCACATAATGGAACTTGAATATTATTGTCAAAGCAAATGACATATATCTGACAAATGTGAGGAAAAAACAGCTATCACATAACCCAAACACAGCCTATCACATGCATAAGATCAAAAGATCATAACAAAGAAAAAGAAGAGGCATAAGAAGTTGAATTATGGACCCAAATAACAATCAGTTTTGTGATCAGATGTAATCATATCCAATAAATAATAGAAAATTAAAGGCATTCAAAATTAGATAGAGCTCAGCAGAGTGATGCAGGCTAAAACAATTAATAGGTAGATGCTTCTCTTCTAGTTTCTAAAGCTAAAGAACTCCTTTTTGAACTCCTCATCTATTTTCCAGGGTAGAAAAGCAGTCAATTAATCAAGCATTCAAACACTAGAAGATAATGAAATTTCACCACTGTCAAGGAAAGAATCATTTCTTGGCAGAAGATGGTCAATCCAAAAGTTATGCATGCCAGATGACAGGAAAGAAATTCCTAAATTCAAGACTTGCTAGCAAATTCAAGCTATGAACATGTACTTCTAGTGATACCAGAATCTGTTTCTTGATCATCTGTTTCTGACATAGTCTCCCCTGCTATCCTACAAGAACAAAATATAATTCAGATATTACAACAAAGAAAAGAAGGATGAGACACTGACAAGCATGTCAAAACATTCTACAAATAAGTATACATTTTACTCATTTAAACTCTTATTCAAGTAGCACATATTAAGAAAGACATGTTTCATCTGCCTACACCTTCATACACAACACGAGCACCAGATGACCTTTACTGAAATGAAGATTGCACCAATTGTTTTGTTGGCTGGTGAATACTGCTTAGATTAACAAGTTAACATGTTAATGAAGAGATGAAACAAGAATGGAATCATACAATCTAGAACGTTTCACAGGAGGATGCATTTGACTTGCTGACTCATCAGCATTTTTAGGGATAACTCCTGGATCATCTTCACTTCTTGAAACAACTTGACTAGCTGAATTTCCTGAAGTAAATAAACTCACATTAACAATTCAGTCTGTAAAATGTTCATATATTGATAATGCATCATGAACAAATAAATAGACAATTTTAATGAATTTTAAGTCCCCATATCAAGAGGAGACAGCAGTTACAAAAGGATCCATGCAGACAGGTTGTGTGATGACCCTTACAGCATTTTTTGACACATAAACAACTAGATAAATAAACCCTAGAGAAACATAGAAAGTGATGTTTCCAAAGTGTTCTATAATGTTTCTCTCTTTCAAACAATGCAATAGGAAGGCGCTCACATTCTTTGATAGCATAGTTGGCAAGAGAATTATTTCAACCCAGATTTAAGTCACCTGTAACTCATTTCCTCTCCCACCCACTCTTATTCCAATCCGTGTCACTGAGAATCTTCACCCATTGTTTGACCATTCTAGTGCAGCTTGTGGATAATTATATCAATGAAACCAGATTCATATTTGAGTTCTTGCTTTGATGTGCTTCCATTTATAGTGAATATATTCACTACCCTCCGAAGAACAAGAGATTATCCAACGGTATGATATGTGAACAAACACCTAAGGAAATGCAATGTTAATCTATCTGATACTAAAAGCCCATGTAGATTACGCTGAGAATTTTGTGTAGATGCATCACACTTTAGGCCAATCAACATGCAACTCTTAGATTTAGCTTAAAGGATGATGTGTGTGGAAAATTTATTAAGGAAATGATTAACCAGAAGAGAGAGACAGTTCCAAATAGAATTAGAGAGAGAAACACAACATTTTCATTGTTGATCATCTAAGCGCAGACTAGAAAGGAGTTACAAGTTTATACAGATCCAGTAATGCCTACAACTAATTAATCCAGTTCACCCTTCATGTTGTTCAAATAGCTACCTCGTGTGCATCTTGTGCATTTAAAAGCCTGAACTTCATCATGCAAAGCCACTTCTTTTTCTTCTTTGAGAATTCCTATTTATTCATTCTGAGTCATTAAGCCATCAATGTGGGACAAAAATTCAAGTCCAAGTTTTCTCTGCTTTAATTACTGGTACCTCTACTTTGACATGGGACAAAGAATGAAGCTATTTTAACATACATCAAATTCCTCCCCTTCAGGACCATTGTCCTCAAGGGTCACGCTCCTATGACCATGATTCCTAAGATTGAGTTCATTTGAGTTTCTGATACTGAGAACATACTGTTGAACAAAGGTCCTATTTTAACATACAATTCTAGAAGTTTTGTTCTGCAAAGATGGATGCAGGAGGTATTTTTTGGTCGCATTTGGCTAGTTCACTTAAATTCACCATGAAGATTTCCGATTCCTTCTATTAGTCCTTGGCAAAGTTTATAGCACAAGTTGAGGGCCACAACTTCATTCTAAAGGAAGTACTCCCATTCAAAGAAAGTTATGATCTTGTCATTTTTTGAATTGATTTAAACATGATTAACCATATGCATCTCATATTTAATCTAATACGTAATATCCTATGATGAAATGGTGATTTTTTCTCATAAATATCAAGCAATTCAAGTTCAAGCCCAAGCTCATTTTTTGCTGGGCAAAATCAAGCTCAGTCAAGTCAAGTTGAGACAATCTTGAAAACATTGGAAAACATTTCACGTTGAGTTGAGCAGGATAAACATTGGAAAACATTTCCAGCTCAAGTTGATCTTCAAGAAGCCAATGAGTCAAGTAGAGTTAGAAAATGCACTTGAATTGCCTTAATGCAGCTCACTTATACCGCATAATTAAATATATAAGCTGAATAAAACCAAACTTCGGTTAAGATGCAGTTAGTCAAAGATGAGCATGTACATGATCAAGAACTACTAGGAACAACAGTAGACTACCTTTGACCTCCAAACATAAAGAAGGTGATTGCTGGTTTCCATTATAACGAAACTGTGATTCAACAGTGATGGTATTCTTCGCAAATTCATAATTTCCTTGCTCTCCAACAGTGAATCCCTGCTCTAATAGCAGATAAGGATGCAAATGAAAATTGTCACCCCTAAGGAAAGTTGGATGATTAACCATCATTATTGTCATGATAAAATTAGATTCATCATTATAATCTTAACAAAACCAAGAGCATCAAGGCGAAATAAAAAGCCAAGGATCATCTAATACTAATTACTAAATCATTTCATTTCCATTAAAGAGAAGCAAATTTCTAACAAAGAACAGATTCATTCTAAGCTTTAAGCATAGAAGCATGCATGCAGAGAGAGAGAGAGAGGATACTGGGAGTGGTGGACTTTTTCTTCTCCTTCCTAGGTGGTCTTTTGCCCCTTCCAGTGCCATTAGGCTCCAAAACAGCTTCTTGTGTAGAATTCAATAACCTACAGGTATCTGAAAAAACAACGGAGGAGTGAACCAAAAAGTATAACAAGACCCAACAGGTTAGGATAATCAGTAAAAGCCTTTTCTGTATAATTTAAAAACCTCCATAATTCTGAAAAATTTAAAGAAAAAAACCTTGGTGTGAAGAAAAATAAACAGCTACAGCCAGCAGCTTAAGCTTATCAATTAAATGGTAGGGAGTGCACTAAGGCTATCTAGAAGTGTCATTCCCTGTATTGCATTAGCCAGTGGATCGTAGAGACTTGCTAAAAGAGTAATAAGAATAAGGAGAATGGGATTCACAATTCTAAGAAATATCAAGACAAGTGATATGGCGACTCGAGATGGCATTGAGAAAAAATCTAATGACAAGGGAGTTTGTACCACCAGAAGAGGTGAGAATTCTACAAGGAAGAAAACAAAGAGATTTTCTGATCTTCTCACCATGGCAACAGTAGAGTAAATCCAGTCCACTCAGATTAATCATCAGATAAAATCAGACAAAAGGAGAAGATGATTGAACAAGATAAAACCAGACAAGATATTTAGATTGATTAAGAGTCATAGACAGCATGGCACACCTAGAATCCTCAATTTAGCATAACATTTTTGCCAAAAGTTTCTCTTTATATGACAGATAAGCAAAATAAATTAACAGAATCCCTCAAAGCTCACAAAAGTCAGGTTCAAACCTGCATGAGCCATATATTGACTGGCCTTGATTGGCTTCTTACATGCATTGCAACATACCTGCAGAAAAAATATTGCCTTAAGATGAAAATCCATATCTCGTGATCATCATCAAGCAAAAACAATCCTCACTGTTATGTTCAAAAAAATTGACAGAAAGTGGATGGAAAGTACAATCACACAATTGAGAAAGCAGCAATAAAGCAAAATTATTTAAGGAAAAACCTACTGTAAAGAAATATTGAGATAATAGATTATGAAGCCAATTCAAAACATAAACTAGAATCTGAAGGCAAATATTGTCATAATCTGCTCAATCTGAAGTCTTTATTTTAACATATTTCACCACTGTGCCTCATATCAAACCCAAGCAAGAGGAACCAAAGGCAAAGTGCAGCTCTCCTCATCAATAAGGGTAGTTGCAGTGATGTACATAAACCCAGGAAAAAGCAAGAAATGCACAGGTAAGTCCTAATAAAGTACAAAGAGAATATGCATTTCCAAACCTTACCAAATGCAGTTGATCAGCCATAGGCTTCAAACCATATACATACATGTCTGCATCGACAAAGCAGAAACCACGAGGCAATCAGATTATCAAGAACAAAAAATCAAAACAAAATAGCACTTAACAAGTCACAGCACTTGCACGATTAGATGCTACAGAATATGTTCTCTATATGTTTTCTTCATTTTTTAAGATATATTAATCCATCGTCCAGCCTGATGAGTGGTGGCTTTGGGAGCTTCTTTCAAACCCTAGGTCAGGGGATTGAGAGTTGGGAAGAGGGGGGGAGAGAGAGAATGACGTACATACAATCTACCCAATAAATAGCTGAACAAATGCAGAGAACATGAAAGTTCTAATGTGAACAGCTGCATGCTAAAATTTTCTCCTTCCACTTTCTCAACAGGCTTTGGCAGCAAAGGTTGTCCATGCTCTGAAAAGCTTAGATTCTGTTCTTGTACCAGCCTTGATCCATACACTATATAACCCATGACGTGTTAACTAATGGTACATCTGGATTGTCTTTTATTTTTTACTCTTTACTTAATGTAAATCTTATATAACGCACACAGATTTAACTTCTTTTGACCCGAAACATCTAAAACTTTCAAAATATAAAAATTGACAAAATTCGCATATAAATTTTTGAAAATTGGATAATGTTTTAAAATTTGGCATAAAGAAGATAAGGTAACTTTTTCCTAATGCCTAATGCTAAACAAAAAAACCTCTAATGTAATTTGTGTTTGAAAAAAAAAGGAAAGAAAACATCTTCGATGCATGAATAACTCAAACAAGAGATAAAAATATGCTACAAGGACACATGGATACAGTGTCTCTTATGGCAAACCAGGTGATTCAAGACAATGTATGCATAATTCCTGCAAGGGGCAAGAAAGAAGACTTCGCTAGATACTATATATTACAACTTTAAAAAGTTAGAAAGTGATTATCTAATAACTCCATATTCTTATATAGCAGTTATGAGCATCCAACATATAATGACTTAATATCCATACCAAACTCTTTCTCCTGATTAAGCTGCTTGTTGCTTGAACAATATTTGCCAAGATCAAGAAGAAAAAAACAAAAAGATGAAGAGACTCAGCCGTTCTATGGGCCAAGTCGAGATGCTTCTGGTCAAGAAATCACTTTTTTTTAATGTCTTCCAATTTTACCCTATAAAATCAATCTCGCACGCTGTTGGATGGTACTCAGGTTCCTTACATTTTCATCATTGTGATTCTATTGTGGAAGTTATATCCACACTACCTATCGTTGTTCAGCAATAAGGTAACCCAAAAATCAAACTAAAAAGAAGAAAGCCGCAATTCATATAGTATTCCCAATTGAGTAGGTCAACCAAAAATTGAATAAAAAAAAGAAGAAAATGATGACCTTGTTTCTGACGAAAAGAAATATCAACTATTGAGCAGGCAACATAAACCACCTGATGGCATAAGTTTATATAAGAATGGCCTTCCTAATTAGCTCACTGCCACTCCAATACCCCATTATTGCGATGAAAATAATAGCCAACAATGCAAACGTTCCATTGCAGCACTGTGTATACTAGAAGAATTACCTTCCTCATCGAGCAAATTTGCTTCATCAGCCTCACGAAATTCCTTAAAAATGTGCTGAGCCAATAATTTCTGATGGCTAACTTCCTCTTCTGAAGTTGGGCAAAAGAATTCACAAACAGTCAACAACTAAAAGAAAAGGCACCAATATCAGACTGTATGAAAAACAAAGTAGCACCAAATGGGGTCTAGAGCTACATGTCAATTTTCTTGAGATACGATAGCAGAAAATAAGAGTAAAATAGTTTGAGAACAAAGCGCCAATGAACGCTCTCATTTCAGCCTAGGAGGCACCATAGGTGAACATTTAACCATTGACAACTTGCAAAAGAATGGTGAAAACATGCTAAACATATGTTGTTTGTCCAAAGTAGCTAAAGAGACGATTGAGTTGATTATCTATTACTCCATTGCCAATGGTCTAGGCGCTTGTGGTCCATGAGGGCAATTCTGAGTATACAGCAGACAATTGCAAAGACAGTTGAAGAACAGTTAAAAGCATGCACCGCTATACAAGTGTGCAAAAGAAAGAGGAAGTTGATTAATATAATTCCTCTAGCTTTGATTTATTTGGAGAGAACCGAACAAGAGGGTTTTTAGTAGTTATCTACAGTAAAATTGTATTCATTTCACCAACAGTCAGGTCTTGAAATAAATGACATATCAGATTAAGTGGACTCAATCTCTCATAGATAACACTTTATATGGGGAAGCACACCTTGACGCCATTTGAATGGAAGCTTTTTGTTCTTCCTAATAGATAATAGAACAATTTGACAAGAGAACAACTGATTATTTACTTGTAATTACAAGCAGCATTTCAACAAAACTTCTAAGTGCTGCTAACATCTAACAGCAAGCCATAATATATACATTCCTACTTGGACAAAATGCTCTGTACATATAGTGCTCCCATTTACACATTTGTCAAGTTGCTTGTAATTATTTCCCGCTCATGACAATTATGACAAAATAGCATGAAACCATGCCTATGGAGATACACGGCAATTCTATTCCCATGTATCAATCACACTTATTATGAAACGGTGCAGTACAAATTGCATATTCATCTCAGAGAAGTCTGTTAGTCTGGATAGACACAGTTGTAATAGCAGACCTCTAAGCCAACAAAAGGAAAGGAATTTCAGCCCCATGCAATTGATCAAACTTCAACACGGGCCTATATACTGTCCTTCATACATCAAAAAGTTAATTGACATAATCCCTCCAGATCTTTTTGCCCCAGGCCAATCAGAATAACCATTCAAAAGCATACATGATGATTGACAGCTTAATGAAACTCCTTGTTAGTGCCATGGCCATGCTCTATGCAGCCAATATGTACCTGCTGTACTGGAGAAACCGCCTCCCGCAAGGACACGAGCCAAAACAGCCATTTTCCCACTCCCGACTGGGCAAACCATTGAGACTGGAGGGATGGTCTAACATATATCTGCACATCAAAATTAATAGTTCAGTTCATTTCACTAATCTACACATTCAAGGCGCTGTATATGCAAATCACCTTTAAAATGTACGAATGAGAAATTCACAATGCTTATGGCATAAAGCTGCGTTCATTGCGCTAAAACCAATTTAAATTATGGAAGTCTCATCCAATAACAACGACATGAATGCGTTGACCCGTGATTAGGCCGAAAAACACGACCACCATCATTTATCCGGTGAGAAATTACAAAACTCGACATCTAAAAGCCCGATTCGGAAAATCAAAGCACGCGGCAGCACAGAATGCACATATTAAACAAAACAACTAGTTCCAACAGACAAGCATGCAACTTTTTGATCACACCATTCCTCCCGAGAATCATCGCGGCCAAAACAAACGAACATTTTCCACAATTCAACCCGCAAATCATAACCACCGCGCCAGAGACGCCCATCCACCCAACCGAATCAGCTCCACAGAACAGAACGGAAAATACCTCAATCCGCACGAACTCCAGCTCCCACCGACCGCATCAAAACCGCGACCCCGCGAAGCCGAACGAGACAGACCCCGATCGAACACCAAACCAGCCAAGTGCGAAGAACCGATAACCGAAGCAATGCACGTCGGAACGAGGCCGGGGAAAGCGTCGCCGGCGACGGAACCCTAGGGGAAGAGAGGGGAACTGGAATCGCTGCCGCCGCCGCCGCCGCCGCGTCACGGCATCCCGATTCGTCTCCGGTGCGGCGGAGGATCGCGGGTCGCCCTCTCTCTAGAATCGTAGAGAGAGAGAGGGAGGAGATGAAGAGAGAGAGAGAGATTGCGAAGGTTTTTGTTCAGGGAGGGATGAATGTCGCTGGCGTTTATATTGTTTTGTGCGTTAGCTCGTTATCGTGATCCTCGCCGCACCGTACCGAATCTCTGAAACTTTGATATTTGGGTTTAAAAAAAAAAAAAAAAAGGAGATCTTGTTGTCCTTTTTTTTCTTTTCTTTTTTCCTTTTTGGATTTTATGAAGTTTCTTTTTAGTTATTTCAAAAGAAATTAATAAAAAAATTCAACATTCTATAATCCTCATTGGTCTGGGCTTTATGGTAGTAAAATCGCTTGGTGGCTTGTTTAAATCACTTTAAAAACATTAAAGTAATTTTTGCTTTCTAAGTAGATAATTCAATTCACAAGAAAAGCGTTGATCTACGTGTCGCGCGCATGGTCGTAGGTTAATTATGATGGGAGAGAAATGAGTCTTGTTTTGAAAGGAATCGAGTAATCATTGATGGACACAGTATGTAGTTGTTAAACACGTGTTAATTGGATGGTTGCGTGATGAAAAGATGGCAATTGACGGCTTTGAATTAATATGTTTTGATGTAAGGGTAATAGTGGAATATCCAATGAGCGAGACAAACATGGGTTTTGTGAAAATATTGGTGTCATTATTACATATAATAGGATGATTAGATACCGAATGTGTAAATAAGGTGAAACTAAAGTCCTAAAGTCTTTTAAAAATAAAATGAGCCTTCATAAATATCGAACTCATACATTTTGACTTTTTTTTTAATGAAGAAACTAGAACCTATTTTAAAAAAAAAAGTCGTGACATATAAAATCGTTTGTGATTTTTTAAGATTAAATATCTTCTTCTTTTTTTTCATTTTCAAAATTTGAGGGAAAAGTAGTAGGTGGATAATCAAGCACCTTTTCTACTTGTCAAAGCAAATATTTTATCATTACATGCATTTCTATATGAATTTGAAAGTAAGAGAGGAGTCGAGATATACATTGAAAGCGCGAGAGTTTCAATATTTACATGGATAAAAAAAGAAATGCAAAAATAGGGAATGTTAAAGTCGAACTGAATTCAAGGCATGCGCGCCTAGTCTTAATGTGCATTCTAAGTCAAGGTTCCCTCTTTTTGAGCACATATCACCAATTCGTAATATTTTTGCAACGTTAGAATAATTGCATCGAGAGATTTTCAATGAGCTCAATATTGTTAGGTGAATTTTGAGATATCATCAACTTGAAATTTCAACTAATGCTGAGGACTAAAGCTTGGGTCTATGTATCAAACATTGTTTTAGTCACTCATCTTTTACAAAATTATTATTTACCATAACTCAAAGTAGGGGTGAGCATGATTCAGGTTGGGCTGGTTTGCCCCCTAACCCTAAAACCAATCCGTACAGTGCTAGTCCTCAATTTTTTAAACCAAGAACCGACTCTATTGAGCTTGGGACCGAGGACCGGACCAACCCAATGAGTTCGGTTTAATTCCAGAGTCAACCCGGGACCAATCGATAAATTTTTATTTCATTTTTTGTACTCCTTAAAAAAGTGATTAATGATCGAATTGACCCATTGGGTTCGGTTCGATTTCAAGGTCAACCTAAGACCAATTAATAATTTTTTATTTCATTTTTTGTACTCTTTTAAAAAGTGATTGAAGACCGAACTCACCCAATGAATTTAGTTTGGTTTCAAAGTCAAACCAAGACCAACTAATAATTTTTTATTTCATTTTTTGTACTCTTTAAAAAAGTGATTGAAGACCAAACTCACCCAATGAATTTGGTTTGGTTTCAAAGTCAAACCAAGACCAACCAATAATTTTTTATTTCATTTTTTGTACTCTTTAAAAAAGCGATTGAAGACCGAACTCACCCAATGAATTTGGTTTGGTTTCAAAGTCAAACCAAGACCAATCAATAATTTTTTATTTCATTTTTTGTACTCTTTAAAAAAGCGATTGAAGACCGAACTCACCCAATGAATTTGGTTTGGTTTCAAAGTCAAACCAAGACCAACCAATAATTTTTTATTTCATTTTTTGTACTCCTTAAAAGGGCAATCGAAGACTATACCGACCCAATGAGTTCGATGATAAGCGAGGTCAACTAAGAAAGGCAAATGGTGAAGGTCAAGTGGGGTAAGCATTGAATAGAATAAACATCAAATGTCGAGCAGGAAGCAACAAGCCAAGCGAGCATCAAACGGCAAGCGACACGAGGGACCCAAAGCAAGCGAGGCGAGTGTCAAGTGGTGAGAGAAAAAGTTATTTCTTTCAATTTTGGCAAATTGAAGACTAAGATGACAAATAAGACATAAGAGAACGAATACTAGAGGATGATGCTAGAAGGAGCTGTTTATGCATTTTTGAATGCCGTGAAAACTCCTCAAAGAAACATTTTCCTTATTGATAAATTATAACTATTGATATCGTAAAATACATTAAAAATCTAAATTATTAAATAAAAATATAAAATTAATTGAACTCCTCACTAAATAGTTATTTAATATTATTAACGCCGTTTATTTTAAAGTTTTCTTCATATAAAAAAAATATAAGTAATATATATAGTCAAGATTGGTCCGGATTGGACCGACCCAAAACTCTCAGAACTGAAGACCAACCCGCACAGTGCTGATCTAGGAATTTAGGAATAAGGACCGACCCAATCTTTCTGGGAACCGAATCAGGACCGGTAGGGTTAGGCCGGTCCAAGGTTGACCCTAGACCGATGCTCACCCCTACTCTCTATTAACCATGATAAAGCTATTGAGTCATTCTCAATATTGTCGTAGCTCCCTCCGTCTGTCTGTGGACGAGAGTTGGGCAAGTATATGAAATCCACCGGTTTATTACCTTCAATGAGGGGAAACAGACAAGCAGCAAATTCCTAACGAGAACCAGAAGTGGCAATTGACAGTCTTGAGAATGCATGAGACTTCTCAAACTACAAACACGGTCCTTGACTCAATGCGTATAGAAGGAAAACTACAAGCTTATCAACCCTGAAGAAGTTGGCTAGAGCCACTTCAGCAGGATCGGTGAGACTATATACAAGAGAAATTCGCTTAATGGGATTATACACAAGCCTAAATTAGTCTCCTTTAAATATAAAGCGCTACCTAAGAGGCCAGACTTTTTGGTCGGAGTCACTCTTGCTCCAGAGAATCTAGCAAGGTTGCAAATGAAGAATAAACATCCTCGATAAAGGGGGAGAGCAAATAAGTAATGTTTGCATTCTATAAGGGCTTTGTAGCAGCATCCTTGATGTAGGACATGGCTTCCTCTTCCGAGAGCTGCCCTCCTTCCACCAAGCCTCTTATCAACGTGTTGGCATAGTCTTCACTTGGAGCGCGCAAAGGAACCTTCCCCGACTTGAAGTCCGACATGTTGCACCTAAATAGATGAGCAAGTTGGTATATCGTATTAATCCCGTGGACCAAGAAATCTATTTGGCTGAGAGTCTCGAGATCATGTGACTTCAAGGAGAGGAGGGCAAGGTAATTTATATGCTTACGTCATTGTGAGTATGGGGATGTCTTGCTCCATTCCCAAGTAAACAACGTTATGGTACCAACTATTCTGTAAATAGATCGACCAGCTTGAAATATTAGAGATCAGAATGTGATAACTGAAAGAGAACGAGATAAAGTTGAGGCTTTATCGGGTGCACAAGACAGTACTTGGATGAGATCAAAAGGAAATACCTTGACAGCTTCCAAGTCGATGGATCCTTTTTCTTTACTGCAGTCCAAAGATGTAAGATCAAACAAAGGAGAACTCATGTCATAGCTGGAAACATTTTCCTGAAGCAAGACATCATTGAACTGCTCTAACCTGATCAGAGAAAGTCAAAAAGACAAAAGGTCGTAGTTGCAGTATATCCACTCCATCCTTCTCAAGAGAGTATTCTCTTCAACAGAGGCAGGGAAACATAAAGGAGAAAAACATGACAAAGACATACGTTATCTTATACAGGCACATGTGCACAATATCCTCATTCTTGCTTTCGGGATGAAGGAAAGCAACTCCTCCCAAACCCCATGCACGTGTGGATTCCCTGCCAAAGAATAATCGGTGAGGAAAGGTCTTCCACAAAATCTCTTTAGGCGGGCTTTTGTCCATCGAGCCAGAACATGGCTTTTGCATGCCATCCACCTGAAATCATTGGATAGGACCACAATACAATCATCATGTATGTCATGAAACATCAGCATGTTAGGTAACTGATGTTCTAAAGCTTGAAAAAGGTAATAAAGCGCATTACCTGTCCACCTTCAATATAGCAGAGGAACCTAGGCTTCCACATATTTGATCCAAAGGTGGCATACCAGATGTCAATTATCGAAAGATCTGATCTCCAGGACACAGAAGCAGATTCTGCAAGCACTACATTTGATTTAAAGATTGTATTGATTTAACGGAATTCAGATGTACTTTTTCACAATTCCACTGATGGCAAGTTTCTTTACCATGATGATCTTCATCAACCCTGAATGTTGAAAGAGGTCGTATGAAATCCTGCAGAAGCTCCTCAACATCTTCAGCTTCAGAGTCACAGCTTGAAATGAGAATTTGCTGGGAAAAGACAAAGTGATTCCTTTAGTAATGGGAACCGTGATAATGATATAAAACAAAACGGAAGAATTAACTTCTAAAGCTCACTTCATACACCCTGTAAAAGATAAAATAACGCTTGTCACAGGACCCAGTTAGTAACATACTACATCTCTAGATAATAATAAAGGTTTATCTTTGATAAAAGCAAAAATGAGAGGTCAAATCAGCCTCTAGGAATCATAAGTATTCTAGCATCCAGATTTCGGGACATAAGAATGCTGGCATAGAAGTAACAAGCACAAGAATCTTCACCGGAATGGGTGCTTTTTGACTTGTTAACTTGGTTGGCGATTCATCAGCAAGTACTGACCAGAAAGCTTTTAGTTCTTGACGAACCTGAGAAAGTTAGCTTGCTATTAGCACACTATCATTTGATTGATTATAATGATGCAGCTAAATTCCAGGGAGACATGTTGCCAGAACACCCAGAAAATAAACATTTTACCGCTTGTATTACTCGCCATGTGGACTCAAAAGGATAGGCTTTGGTAGAACTAGCGACACTTTTGTCATCCAGCAAAACTTCCATGCATGCAAGGGCTGAATTTGAAATTGAGGCGAGATTGTATCCTCCTTCTAATGCTAATACTATCTTACCTCGTGCAAAGTCCACCAACTGAAAAGTAACATCAACATGCTTAATGCCTTGTAAGGATCCAATTAAGCTGATCAAATACTATTTATGACAATAACACAAAGTAAACAAGGGAAAAGGATTTCCTGAGAAGATGACTTCCCATGTTACTTAGTTACATATTATTTACAATATTTCAACCAAAAAATGGATTGAGACGGATTCCAGCTGCCCAAAAAAATGAGAGAAACTTATCCAGAAATTAACCTTCTTCAACATCATTGCGTATCCATATGGAGTGACACAACAACCTCCCAAAGGATCACCAACAGCTGTTATAAGCATTAAATTAATAAATTAGTAGAACTCACTGCTAAGTAGTCACCGTTGTACATACTATATAGAGGAAGTACTGGAACAGCAAAAGCAAAATTTGAGCACGCCATTTCTTTTTATAGCTCAAATACACATGAACCGAAACATACTAATCAATCAGAGTGATACCTTCCTAAAGCAGCGACCATCACGAGTCTGGAGTTGCTAAGAGTCCTTCAAACTCTTGTGCTGACCCATTTAGGCAGTAATCATGGAATTTATATATTTATCTTTCTTCAACAAGGATAAGTGAAACGATGACAGAGAACTGAAGCCCATGAGCATTGGATTCTGCTTTCCTACACTCTTCTATCTCCCCAACACCCCACCCCCCTTCTTTTCTTTTTTTTTTTTTTTGATAAGTAGAAAAGGTGGGTAGGCATAGCCAATGTAGCAACACCCCCTTCGAATTTCACCTATTATGCACTAATCGTGTAGTAAAAGCTACAGATGTAGAATATGCGTAATCAACCTTCAAATAGGCCTTAATAAACTAAGACATGACATAAAGATAATCTCATGGATTTCAAATTCTGGCCTATGATCAATCTCAGGCGTTATATTCTGTCATGTGAACGAAACATGACAATAACTTTTGCTTCATCTATTCATCTTACAATATGATTACAAGAATTTTTTACATGCTTTTCCTCCTCGAAAGAACCCAACAAAATGTTCTGTGGACACAAACTAAGTAGGCATATTATATGGCTATCTAGTATGATCTATATCCTACATTCCCATAGCACTGACCACGTTCTGAACCAAATATCAGCTCCCACCTAGTATGACTAATTGTAATTCCTGCAACCAATGCAACTTTTATTAAATGCTACAATCTTTTATAACATCTTTTATTCAATTCCTCTATGAATTCTAGTCAATAAAGAAAACCACTCATTGATGCATGTGTCAAAGAAAATGTCTCACAAAGCCAAGCAATCACATCACTTCTAGTCACCAAGGCTGCCACTGCATTAACATGAAATGAGGAAAAAATTGTGGAAACACCAAAATCATAGCTTAGTACAAAGAAAAATGAAAATGACCATAGATAAAAATTGCTCGTCAGATATATGATAACAGACCTGCATCAAAACCCGCAGAAATTAGTATCATGTCAGGATTGAATTGCTTAGCAACAGGGATCAGGATGTGGTCCCATACTGCTAGATAGTCCGCATCTCCATGCCGACCATACCCCAAGGGGACATTTATATTATACCCAGCCCCGGGACCTTCTCCAATCATTGTATAGTCACCATCATCACTGGCTGGATAAAAGGACCCAAACTCATGCCTGAAATATGAGGTTGATACCTTTCAGTTATGGATCAAATGTCAATGGTGAGAGTACATCAGTGAGTTTCAAGTTTAAGCCATTAACCTGGGGATTGTCTACAAGCTTAAGATTATGATGAGTAAAGAGTTCATGTAAGGGAAAAAGAGCTGCTAAATCACAGTCAAAACAACATTTTTAGTACTTGCTCACCTAATACAATTTTATCTTCAGAAAAAAGTCATAAGAGAATTTAGGCTATTACTCCTAGACATGAGGATCACATAAAAACTGCTGTAGTTTCTATACCTATGGACAGAGAAGAACAAAACGCGAGGATCTTTCCGGAATGTCTTCTGAGTACCATTTCCGTGGTGAACATCCCAGTCAACAATCAAGATTTTGTTGATGCCCAATTCCTGCAAAAGGAAAAAAAAAGGGAAAGAGTAAAAACTACATGAGGGGACACCTACTTAGTCAGAGAAAGGTACTAGGAAACCAGCACTCACTTTCTTGTTTAAAAGAAACTTTGTAGCAATAGCAACATTGTTGTAGAGACAAAATCCCATTGCTTCATCATGTTCAGCATGATGTCCAGGAGGCCTTACAATAGCGAAAGCAGAGTCTAAGTCTCCTTTGGCAACTCTTTTAGCAACCTACAGGGATAATTATTCTGGTCAACCTTCACAATTGAAAGATGCAATCACATGATCATGGAAGCAGAAGTACATATTACTGTTGCAGATGGATTGCAGCAATCCAGAATGCTTGTCATCATGCAAAAGATTAGATAGGCTATTCATTTAATTTGCAAGAGAAAATTGCTTGACTTTCAGAAGACTTTCAGAAATTCCAGTAAGTCTGCTGCTGTCAAACAATTCTGTAGGTCTAACTCAAGTGAAAGTTCTGCCAAGAAAATAAATCTCCCTGTGATGAATAGCCTGGATACACATCAGGCTTCAAGCAGGAAGAACGTCAAGGCCGTAAAACAGTTGACCATGTTAAAGATACTTTTGCAGACATGGAAGGACCCTGCAAGTTCTATTTTGGTCAAGAGACAAACCCTGATTATTAGGCAGTGGAGAAAGACAATCTTCTACGATTTTCAGGGATAGGGTAGGTACATATTCATGCACAGTCTTACATGATCCATAATAGAGTCCCTTACGTACTTAGTACAGTGCATGTGGAAAAAGGTACTATATACAGCCAACCATATATGCTCAGATAAATACAGTTAATTACAGACCTTATGCAATGGAGGTTCTTTCATGCATGCGGATGCATTGTAAACATTACAGGCAGTTTTACCCAATAATTCATACAGCAGTTCAGAGGCTTTGCAGCAGCGGAAAATTATTACTCACTGCCTAAAAAGGGAGGAAATCAATAAGCATGCAGGTTTTTTTAAAAAAAATACCTCTATAACAGAACCAGCAGCAAGATAAGCAGCTTCCGATGACCCTTTATTCAGGTATATCGAATCAAACTTTGAAGCTATACTATTTCTGCGAGAGTTAAACTGTTTGGAACTTATGTTCCTAATCAGATTAACATGACTTTTGCTGTGGACTGGCAAAATATATTTATCTTCTGCTTCTTTGGCATTCAAAACCTCACACCTGGATAAAAAGAAGCAGTAAATCATACACTAGAATGACAGAGCAATTGACTGGTCTTTTATCACATACTACTTTGCTACCACTATAACACGTCTAAAATTCACCAATGGTTGCTGACTTTAGTTCATCAAACAATCGAGCAGCTGAACTTTGATTTTAATCATCCAATGCGCTTTATTTTTCATCGTAACTGATGCACTTTGACTGGAATCCGGCCCATTTTTTGGAGAAATGCTGGTTTGGCCAACACAAGGGCAAAACATTCAACACCATATTGGGGCCACATGTCTCTTATGCAACACTTCACGAGAAAATTTATTGAATTCTGGTCAAAGTGTATCAATTATAAAGATATGAAAATTTAGAGAACCGATTTAGACCGAAGTTAATTGACCCAAATTGATGCCCATTAAAGTTTAGCAATCCCTGGTAGAATTTCCCCACAATTGAATTAACAAAAATAAATTCCAAAACAAAGTGAGCATGAAACATGTAACGAGCTAATTATCATGTATTTTTGTACCCATTAAAAATTAAATTGCGCCCCTTATATTAATTCTTCAGTCGGCTCATTAAGTCTAGAAAAAAGAACGAAATCAGAAATAAACGTCAAAAGCCAAAAGTGTCATTTAAAAATGCGAGTATCTTTTCCACAATTGATACATCCAAACACCGAAACTAAATAATGCCGCCGTATTCTTACCTCTAAAGTTAAGAGAAGTATCTTGTAAAACTGTACTTCCACAGTGAATGAGTGGGGACTACTCTTAGACCATGCCAATTCACCATCTAATCTATCCAGGATATTAAACGCTCACAGAGAAAATCTTTCCTTCAAATCCCATCATCATCACTCTACCAAATATGACAACTCCAAAAGAAAATTCCCAATTCAAATCACACTTCTCCACTTAAAGTTGAGCACAGTTCGGGCAAATGCGAACACACCCTCCATTCTCTCAACAATCCATATGAACATCGATCACCTCCCGAAAACGAAAGATCAAACGAAAAAACGAACCCTTTACGTCAGTACCAAATTCAGATAAAAAGAAAAAAAAAACACAGAAAAAGACTCTAAACACCTCTTCGTCCACTGATCAAACCGCCACCTCATATGCAATCGACAAGGGAAATGAAAAGTACGATCATGGTAAAGCCAAGAAATGCCGAGGAAACACGGATATGCGCAAGTCTACGCGTGAAGTCGGAACCTTTGAGTGATGCCTGCAGCTTGGAGCTCGTTCCAGATGGCTCTGATGCGATCAGGGTTTTCAGGGTGAGGCGCGTTGTCAGGGGTGTGATGCCTGCACATCCTCTCGTCGTACACTATCCCGACTCTTCGCAGACTCCGGCTCGCGCCGTCGCTCCCGGAGTCCACAGCTTCCATCGCTTGCCCTGCGCCCTTCTCTCTCTCTCTCTCTCTTCTCTCTCTCTCTTCGCGACTGGTCAACGAGAGGAAGGAAGGAGGGAGAGCATAAAACGAGGAAGTTCGAATCGACGAATGAAGAACGAGAAAAGCTTAACTGCAATGAGCGAACGAGATCCCGCCACGTGGACATGGGCGGCCTGGTTGGGGACCTTTTGATCCTCTCCTTGAATCCTTTTCCTTTTTGGTTCGGCTCGTGATCCCATGGGCCATGACGAGCGACGTACCGTACACGAGACAAGGTCATATAAAAAGGAAAAATCTCTAATAAGAATCCAAAATAAACCTATTTTCTTATTTCCTAAGTGACCGTTATTCCAAATAAAGATATGAATTAGCTAACAAACCTCAAAAAAAGACTTATTGGCCGATGAGCATGTGACATTTTCGGTGGCTGGAATATGGGTAATTTTGTCCACAAAAAATATCAATAGAAATTAACAAACGTAAAAGCAAACCCTCCAAACTCTTCATGTTCTTTTGATCTAAAAAAAACTCTTCACGTTCTCACGTTTTTCTTCTTTTGCTCTTCATCTTCTCCACTCTTTGTCCTCTCTCACTTGGAGCAACAAAATTTTCTATTAATGAAATACGAATTGAAACACAACAAGAAAACCCTACCTTCGTTTCTTCACATCTTCTTTTTTGTTTTTTGTTTTCGTTTCTTTCGAACAAAGAAGACAAAATCTCAAGTAAAGCCACCTTTTTTTCTAATTGAGACACTCATGTGTAACACAAGGGCCTCGATTATTCATTATCTTTTCCTAGGTTTGCCATACACTTTGATTCACACTCCCGTTCAACCGAGGTCAGTTTCGTTCAAATTGGTGCAATCGATCCTTCGTTCGTTCAAAGTGGTTGTAACTTGTCGAAGCAACATGTCAACAAGGTGCGGGCATGCGGTGGAATATCACACTGATGGCAACAAGGATGGTTATGGGCATCTTTGTGCATGGGATAAGGGGTTGAAATTGTTTAGCGAGATGAGAAGCCTGGGAAGGTTACTTGATGGGTATACTTTGGTTGGGTTGATCTCTGGTTTGGCAGATATGAGCTTGATAGGTGTCGGGCAAAGTATTCCTGGACTGTGTATGAAAAGTTGTCTAGATTCTGATGCTTATGTGGGTGCTGCTCTAGTTAGTATGTATGCAAGATTAGGGGTAAGCATGGTCCGGGTTGGGCCGATTCACCCCCTAACCCTAAGACCAATCCGTACGGTGCTGATCCTTAATTTTTGGGATCGAGGACCAATCCTATTAAGCTTGGGACCGAGGACCAAACTGATCCAATGGGTTCAATCCTGTTTTAAGGTCAACTCGGGACCAATTGATAATTTTTTTATTTCATTTTTTGTAGTCTTTAAAAAAAGTGATTGAAGACCAAACTAACCCAATAGGTTCGGTCTGATTTCAAGGTCAACATAGGACCAACCAATAATTTTTTATTTCATTTTTTGTACTCCTTGAAAGGGCAACCAATGACCGTACCGACTCAATGGGTTTGATTATGAGCAAGGTCAACTAAGGAAGACAAGTGGTGAGGGTCAAGTAGGGTGAGCGTCGAATAGAATGAGCATTGAATGTCGAGCGGGGAGCAACAAGCCAAGCAAACATCGAGCTGCGAGCAACACAAGTGGCTCAAAGCGAGTGAGGCAAGTGTTGAGCAGTGAGCAAAGAAGTTTCCTTTGATTTTGGTAAATTGAAGACTAAGATGATAAATAAGACATAAGAGAACGATTACTAGAGAATGATGCCATAAGATACCTTTTTGAATGCCGTGAAGACTCTTTATAAAAACATTTTTCTTCTTTGTAAATTAAGACTATTGACGTCGTAAAAGATATTAAAAACCTAAGTTATTAAAGAATAATGTAAAATTACTTGAACTCCTCATTAAAGAGCTATTTAATGTTGTTGACATTGTTTATTCTAAGTTTTTAGTTATATAACAAATTATAATATATATATATATAGTCAGGGTTGATTCGGGTTGAACCGACCCAGAATTCTTAGGATTGAGAACTGACCCGCATAGTGCTGGTCCAGGAATTCTAGGACCAATGATTGATCTAGTCTCCCTGGGAATCGGACTAGGACCGGCAGGATTTGGCCGGTCTAGGGTCGATCCAGGGTTAACCCTGAACTAATGCTCACTCGTAACTCAGAGGTCTGGAAACTTTCATTGAATTATGAGACCTTTGAGTGTGACTTTAGGCTCTAGGCTTTTATTTCGAGTTTTGAAAGATTTAGCTGAAGTTCAACTGCTTATTACTCCCTCGTACGTCTATTTGACCAGATTTTTGTTGCTTTAGGATGCTTGCAATTTCCCAATTTTAAAATGTGCAACATAAATCGCAAATTTTTGGACAATGTGAAAATCAATGACCAATCCTAAAATCCCAAAGGGATAAAAATTGACTCTTGGATTCGTGGGCAAGTGTCAAAAGACTCATTTTGATGTTTAAAGTTCATATTGTGAGAAAATATTAGTTGTAGTTGGGATTTTATCATGTCAAACTACGAGTCCACTCACCAAGCGACACCACCGCGTCAGAACCTCTAACATCCATGATTCTCCCCTTTATCACCTCTCTATCTTCCCTCTCTTCTTTTTTCCTTTATTTCTTCTTCTTCTTGCCTCTGCTCACGCTGGGGAGCCTCACCTTTCAAGATCCCCATCGCTGCCAAGCTTGCTCGCTTCATCACCCACCCCTCCTCCTCCCCTTGCTTCTACAAGATCAAGCTCAAGAGCTTCCCCCTCTAGACCGCCCTCATGGGGCTACTCGCGAGGTGAGTTTTGGCAAGCTGCTCGGGAAGGTCTCGATGCCCTTAGACCTCACCGGGGCCGAGTCCAAGGTTTGTGTGTTCCTCAATGGAGTGAAAAGGAAGACCAAAAGGAAGAAGAAGAAGAAATAAAGGAAAAAAAGGAGAGGGAAGAGAGAGAGAGGTGACAGAGAGGGGAGGTATGGGTGTCAAAGGGTTTTGATCCAATTTAGCCTAGGCGACATGTGTCGCCTGATGAGTGGATCCATAGTTTGACATGATGGAATCCTAACTCCAACCAATATTTTCATCCATCTTGCACCTTCTATCTCAGTTTGGTCAACCTTTGAGCAACTCTTGATCGAGCCTAGGTCAAACTTAATATTTTACAATAAAGAGGGCAAAATTTAGGTTATAATAAACTTTCCCTTTTTTGTGAAAAGAAAAAAGATTTTTAGCTCTATTGTTGTTTTTGCTGCTGCTTAAAATTTAAAATGTATTTAATGACAAGACACACGTAGATGATCATTAGGGGTGTGCAAAATGGACCACTTAAATTGGCAACCGCCTAGACCAGACCAAATTAGTCGGTTTGATTTGGTTCTTAGAAGTATCAGTCTGGTTCCCTGTTCATAAAAGTGGAATTGATCTCTGGACGGTCCTATTTTCAGTTTCAAAGGGGAATAAAACCATATCGACTACATATAAATTTTGAAAAAAAGGTAATCAACTTTTTATTTTATTTTATTTCATAACATATAGCATCAAGTAGTGGAAGAAGAATGGTCGACTCTACTAGATTGGATTGGACCAAACTGGACTGGGAACTGATCATTCCTAATGGTCATGCAACTTAATAATGCAAATGTGATCAAACACGTGACTTGAGGACAACTTGATCAATGAAAATTCTTTTTCCCTTTTAAATCAGTGATCAAGCATATATCCCCAATATAAGATGATGATAGATCTAAAATGAGTGAACCAAATGCACATTTCAAGTGCATGCGGACTACAATGAAGATTTTCAGAAAGAGTAATGGAACATTGCGTTTCAATTACAAGTGGGTCAGAGATTTGAAATGAATAATCAGACACGTGTTTTAAGAAACAGGTGTCTCAAGTGTACATGGACAACAACAAAGGGCTTCTTTTTCATTCATTTTTTTTTTTTTTTTTGTAAAGTGAGGGATCAAACATGCATTCGGAGATAAGTTGATCGGAAATCTATTTAAAGCGGTGATCAGATGCATCTTAAGTGCACATTGATGATGAGCAATGTTCTAAGAATGATTTGATCACAAAAACTCGGACTTTGTCCCCATTATCCATATTCAAGATTAAAGTAATTGACAATTCAGTTTGCTTTCTAAGAAGATAATTCAATTTCACAAGAAAAGCGTTGAGCTACGCGCTGCGTGCATAGTCGTAGTTAATTATGGAGGGAGAGAAAGGAGCCTTGTTTTGGAAGGAATTGGATGATCATTGATGGACACAGTATGTAGCTGTTAAACATGTGTTAATAAGATGGTTTCATGATGAAAAGATGGCAATTGACAACTTTGAAATCATATGTTTTGATTTAAGGATAATAGTGGAATATCCAAAGAGCGAGACAAACGCGGGTTTTGTGAAATTATTGGTGTCATTATTGTGTGTAATAGGATAATTAGATATTGAATGTGAAAATAAGGTGAAACCAAAGTTCTAAAGTCTTTAAAAAATTAGCCTTTGTAAATATTGTGACTCATGCATTTTGAATTTTTTTTTAATGAACCAAATAAATCCTTTTTATTTTTAAAGTAGCTAATATAAAATCGTATGTAATTTTTTAAGACTAAATATCTTCTTCTTTTTTTGCATTATCAAAATTTGAGGAAAAAGTAGTAGGTGGACAAAAGCAGATATTCATCATGACATGCATTTCGATATGAATTTAAAAGAAAGAGAGGAATCAAAATATATCTTAAAAGCGCAAGAGTTTCAGTATCTACAAAAATAGAAACACATGCATAAATAAGAGAAACGTTAATATCGGACTCAATTCAAGGCATGCGTGCCTCACCTTAAGGTGCATTTTGAGATGAGGCTCCCTTTTTCCAAGCACATGTCTCCTTCATCCCGAGTCCAATTTGAAGTATTTTTACGACGTTAGAACGTTCACGTAAAGAGATTTCCAATGAGCTCAAATTTTATTAGGTGAATTTTGCAGTATCGCCAACCAGAAATTTCAACCAATACTGGGGAATAGCGCTCGAGTCTATGTATCAAATGTTGTTTCGGTCACTCATCATTTACAAAGTTATTATTTACTATAAAATAGAGGTCTGGAAATTTTTGTTCAACTATGAGACCTCTGGGTGCGGCTTTGGGCTCTAGGTTCTTTATTTCGAGTATTGAAAGATTTGACTGAAGTTTGACTAGTTGTTACTCCCTTGTACATCCATTTGACCCGATTTTTGTTGCTTTGGGATGTTTGCAATTCCTAATTTCGAAATTTATCCAGTGACCCTCTAGCTCCAGGATGAATTTACAGATCACAGTAAAAACTCCATTTCTATCTAGCAAAGAGGTAACATGCTCGACATTGTATTGATAAACAAGGTTTCTTTATTTAGTTTACTCAGAAAACAGACGATCCCACTGAAGGAATCCCCAAGAGAACAAAACCTAAAGAAAAGGAAATCAACACAGGTTCCGACTTCCTTGAGAAAACAAGGCGCCTAATTGTTGAGCGGGTACAGTTCCTTGAAATCTATTTTCAAGAAATTGTACCTGCTTAACAGTTAGGTGCCACCGGGCATCGGAGATGCGGGGTGTTGATCCCCATACCTCTCGCATGCTAAGCGAGTGCTCTACCATCAGAGCTACATCCCCGAGATATGCGAGGGGAAAGATAAACCTTTATTAAACGTGTGTGTTGAATTTGGAATGCCCCAAGTGTAATGTTTGGCTAATGGGCCCCAAAAGAAGAAAAAGAAAATGAAGTTGAAAAGTCAATAAAGCAAAAAGGAGAGGGGAGAGGGCTCGGCTAAATAGAAGCTTAGAGGTCCCTCGACTAGAAAGATAAGAAAGAAAAGAAGAAGAAGAAGATGATGATGATGAGGAGGAAAAGAAAGAAAATGGGAAGAAATGAAAGGGGTTTTGGCACGTGCACGCTCGAAGGCCTCGCCAAGCCGACTCAACTCCATAACGCAGCACCCAATAAAAGATTAGGCCCCTCGTTTGTCCAATTGGGACAACAATTCTATTTCCGAGAATAGATTCGATCGAAATGATTCTTTTTTGTTATGTTCTTAGAAACAAATTCTAAACATTTTAAGCCGTTTGGTAATCGTTCAAAATTTCTGATTATGGAATAGAATTGCGTTTGCTACCGTGCTTATTGATTATATTCCAAATTAATTTCTTTTAATTTTTAAACATTTTTTATATTTTTTCCTTTTCTTCTTTTCTTTATTTCCTTTATTTTCTTTTTATTTTCTTTTTTCTCCTATTCTTCTTTTTCTTCGGCCGCCACTGGATCGGCGACTAGCCAAATGAGGGTTGGCGACCTCACTGAAGCGTCGCTGGCCCTCATCGGCCAAGCCTCGCTAGTGGCTAGGCTAGCCTTGCCGGGGCTGGGTGAGGTTTGCTTGGCCACCGGCGAGGCTCGGCCTCACCAAATTGGGCGAGGCTGAGCCTCGCCAGTGGCTGGGCTTGCCTCTGGCGAGCTCGCCGGACCTCGCCTTAGCCTAGCAAGCCTCCAACGAGCTCGCTAGACCAATTGCCAGCAACGGCGAACAGCGGATGGCGGTGGTGGATGGCAATCACAGGATGGCGGTAGATGAAGAAGAAGAAAAGAGAAGAAAAAGAAGAGAAAATGGAAGAAGACTTGATTCTCAAATTTGTTCCTGGAACAAGAATCAACTTTTTTTTTATTAGTATTCTTGATTCTACTCCAAATCTGTTCATGGGAACAAAAATTTTACCAAACGCAATTTTGTTCTCAAACTGTTTCTGAGAACAAAAAATCAAAATCAATCACTATTGAGATGGTTATCAAACATCACCTTGAAGTAATTTATGGGCTTAAGGTTCAAATTAGGAATTTTTGGAAAGTCGAGTAGCAAAATCCAATTTTGAAGTCATTGATCCGCGTATTGTTGTAGGAATGGTAGTTTAGGGTATTGTGGAGTCATGGGATTTTACAGATCATGATTTGAGCTTATGATTTGTCTGAAACAAAATTTTAAAGTTTTCTGCGCGCAGTGAACAATACGGGTCCAGCAATTTGGGCCCATATTTTGTCATTTTTCGGCTTGATTTTGGGATGGTCAAGTTGAGATTCTTGTAATATGTGTTGAGGGCTCTCTATTGACTATAAACACACTCGGATCGGGGTTTGGAGGAGGAAGTTATTGCGTAACTAGGTTTTACGCTTCAACTCCGCGTCGCAAATGGCTTGAACAATTGCTTTGGTTATGCAATTTGTTCACGCGTAGAAGTCCTTTTGTTAGAGTTAAGGCGTAATTTAGTTGTTTCATAGTTGAGATAGAGTTTTATTAGATTTTAACATTATTCCCCGATTATTTGATAGGGCCGTGAGTTCAACGATATGAGTATCGTTCGTCGTTTGGTCGTAGACAACGATGTGAGTGGTACTATATCTTCTTTGGTTTTGTAAAATCATGTCTTGGAGTATATATGTATATATATTGAATCGAGAAGAGTATTTTTATTGCATAAAAGTCGGATCAAGCTATTACTACTCTTTGGTTGATAGTGGGTGTTTAAAAAGCATATTATACAAAGTTTGTGGAGAAATATATATAAAATTGTTTTGCGACTGATTTATTGAAATGTTTATGATAATTTGAGACCAATCTTGAAATCTCAAAGGGATAAAATTTGACTCTCGAATTCATGGGCAAGTGTAAAAAGACTCATTTTGATGTTGAAAGTGCATCTTGTGCCCTCTATCTCAGTTTGGTCAACCTTTGCTCAACTCTTGATCGAGCATAGGTCAAACTTCATATTTTATGAAAATGAGGGCAAAATTTAGGTTACAATAACTGTCCCTTCCCTGGCTCTGCTATTGTTTTTGCTTGCTATTTAAAATTTAAAATTTATTGAACGACAAGACAAGTGTAAATCATGCCATTTACATAGATGGTCATGCAAGTTAATAAAGCAAATGTGATCAAACATGTGACCCGGGTACAACTTGATCATCGAAAACTTCTTCTTTTTTTATTTTAAATAAAAATTGGTGATCAAGCATATGTCCCCAATACAAGTTGGTTATAGATTTGAAATGAGTGATCAAATGCGCATTTCAAGTGCATGCTGACAACAATGAAGATTTTCAAAAAGAGCAATCAAATATATGTGCCGAGTATAAGTTGATCAGTCCTTTCTTTTTTTGTTTAAATCTATGATTAAATATGTGAGTTGGTGATTTGAAGTGAATGATCAGACACGCGTCTCAAGTGCACAATGACAACAACAAAGGTGTTTTTTTTTTTTAAAGAAATGAGGGATCGAACATGCATCCCAAGTATAAGTTGATTAGAAATCTTTTTAAAACGGTAATTTGACATGTGTCTCAAGTGCACGCTAATCATGAGGAATATTTTAAGAATGATTTAATCAAAACTCGGGCTATCCCTATTATTCATATTCAAAATTCTTGAGAGGATTCAAAATCCATATTGTGAAATACTTTAGTCATTAAATGCAAGGGAATCCATCGGGATAGGATCAATAAAGCTCAAATTGGAGTGGACTATGTTCCACCTAAGGATCATCATGTTCATTTTCACCATGTCATTTTATGGATTGGAATGGTCTAAGTGGAAAACATGTAATATTGGCAACGTTTAAAATTTGAGATAATTGTCCAAAAAATCCTAAACCTATTATACAATAGCCCTGTTATTCATAAATCTTATAATTATGTCAATTTAATCCTAAAATTTTTGAAGAATTGTCAATTTAGTTATAAACACATACATACAAATATTTGATTGGAATGTTCACATTTGCAAATGATCAAAATGTTTAGAACAAAATTGACAAATTATTAAAAGACTTAGGACTAAAGTGACAAATCATGCAAAGATTTCGGACAAAATAGGTATAATTGAAAGATTTATGATTGAATTGAATGTCGTACAATATGTTTAAGATTTTTGGACAATTTTCTCTCTAGATTTTTAAGAAAATGAGATGGGGAGGCTCAAAAGTCACGACACGGGTTATTCGGAGCCATCGGCCATGCACTTTTGGAAAATTATTTCATATTTCTTTTTCAATTTAAACCGTTTCACTTGATTAGAACGGATTTTTTTTTTTTCCTGGGGACAAAACATTTGGCCGGCTAAGGCTCATAATCAAACCGGTGATCCGAGGTCAAGGCTCGAAATGCACTTGCACAAATTGCGGTCTTAATCGATTCGAGTGACCATCTAGGTAATTTCATTGAAGCTTTATAGCTGAGCAAAGTAAAAACTAAAGAATTCCCACTCAACGAGTTCAATTTTCAACTTTGATGTTGAAGGCAACTTACCAAAATTGTTTCTTCTCTTCTATATAATTGATGGCAGTGTTCTACTCATGGCCCTCATAATCTTCGCCTCATGTCACTTGGGCTAGGTTCAGGAGAACAGTCAAATACGCAACCGATTTGGTTGCTTGGTTGCCAACCGCTATGGCTTTCCTCATTCGACGTGAACCTTTGACCTATATCCGAGAAGGTAGAACTCCGAAAGAGCGGAGCGCAAAATCTATTTGAAAAGTCGAAACATACGTGTGTAAATGTGACGATCCAATCGGTTCAATGTAAGTCAAGTTACCAAAAAAGAGTATTCTAAGTAGCTATATAAGGTAGTGAATACATGCGGTGGGTGCTACCGTGCTAGTTTAAATATCACATAACAATGCCTATTCTATCTAATGTGGAATTTGAGATGTTACAAACTTTTTTACTTAAAAAAACTGACGTCATTTCATTTAGTGATACTTCCCTCATTTAATATGTGGTCCAATATGTTCCAATCTTACAAGATATCTCTAAATAAATGTCTTAACTCCCACATCAATCGAGGGATGCCTTGGTGAGATATCTATAAATCAACACCTGCCTCAAACAGCCACCACCTTGTATGGTTATTTAAAGTACTCCGTTTGAGGATTTGGCCCTCCTTGAATGGGCAATGTTGTTACAAATGCTATCCCTCCACTAAGTGGGCGGTTTGTGGATAGACTACATTCATATCGAGTTTAACGAGGGGCCTGTTGGGCGAATTCTGATTTTTAGGATTCAAGAGGGACAAGATTAGATTGGACCATATATCAAAATAGGGGATTATTGCTAAGCTATGCCAATGCTAACAAGGATGTCCTTTTTTTTTTAGTAAGGAGGTTTGTGACATCTTGAGTCCCATAGTAATTGGGAGAGACCATATTGAGTGATTTATAATTAAGCATCCACCCGTAAATAGTTCACCAACTTGGTATGCTTTAAACACCCTTTTTGGATGCTTGCCCTCAAATGGAACGCTGCTTTGATGTGGAAGGGATGCCAACCTGATGCACTCGTTTTGTCACCTCCACTTTCCAAGATTTTCTCTCTCTCTCTCTCTCTCTCTCTCTCTCTCTCTCTCTCTCTCTGGAATTAACAATATTTTTAAATATGAGTCTTGTTAATGAATGTCTTAGAAAACTAATTAAGTATAATTTTAAGGAATGTCTTAGAGAACTAATTGAGTGTACTTTTTTTTTTTGTAATGATTATACACTTCATTAGAATAGTTAATAAGTTAGCGATTGTAGTGTTTTTTGAATTAGACACTTGAAGCTCCCGTTCCATGGTAATCGGTACTTGTCAGGTGTTTTCATAACCGTGGAGGATGACACATCTCTTATAAACAAATTCATTTCACTAAAAACCCTAATACATGATCAATGTGGTGTGACCAACCAATCACATTATCCGCATGATATGTTATGCCTAGATACTAAAAACACTAACTTTTTGTTAAGTTGTGTTGCCACATGTTATTGCCAATTGGTGCGACCTTCATGTGAAATACCTTTTAATAAATTCTGGCATGACCACTTGTATTTGTAACAGTACATATGTGTTTAAGGTGAAATGTTGTGAAGAATAATTCAAAATAACTGATTGAGCCTTGAAAATTTTAAAGACCTTTCTTGAGTACTCTATAACAATTTTTTAGGGCAATATGAAAAGGGAGGTGTTATTTTTAGCCCCTAAATAATTATATCCACTCACATTTACACTAAAAAGACAAAACTGCCATCAATATTTCAATTGCAGTTTAAGACAATGGCTCCACTCCTTTTTTCTATTTTACTTTTCTAGTTAGGATAATTAAGTATTTCACATATTTTTTTAGCGTAAAAAAAGTGCATCAAATATTCTTATAACATTTTACATACTCGATGTAAAATAATCTCGCTAATAGTAAGGAAAAAAGTTATTTTTTCATATTGTATAAAACCGAAAAGTCCCTTCTTCGTCATTGATCTTGTAGCTATTTATTTATTTATTTTGTTCCTCTTTTCTCAAAGCTCACTTTTTTTAGTGAAACTTTAGTTAATTTTGTTGGTCTAAAATATATATCAAGCCTCTTTATTTGTTGTATCAAATAATTTATTTATTTTTACTTATTATATTAACAAGATACTTTTATACATGTAAGATGTTAGAGGAATATATAGGAATACACTAAAAATATTGTGTACAAGTGATGTATCTTTATTATTTTTCTTATATAGTTCATAGATAATTAATTTATGTCAATCCAAAATAATGATATTTCAATTACATTTAAAAAAAAAAAGTCTTTACTTTATGCAATGTTTTATTTAATTAAATTTCATCTACTTAACATTTTATCTATAAATTTGATCGACAATATAGAAAAAGAATTGGATTTCTTTGAATTTTCTCTTTTCGACAAAAGAAATTCTTATGGAAGTAATATCAAACAATAAAAAAAAAATGCCTTTAACATACACAAAAAATCTACAATAAAAAAAAAAAAACTAAACACAAGAAATTATCAACTATGATAAGTATATCCTACATAGATATATAAATACTAAAAAAAAGGAAAGTAAATAAAATTTGGGACCACCCATATATATTGCAATTTCATGATATAGGGCAATTTTGTCATTTTATTGAAAATTGGGTCGATTTAGTCATATATGGGTGGACATAATGCTACCCCATGAAAGATGTACATTAGGGCATTTTAGATTACGTTTGGTCATTTGGATTTCTAGTATAAATATGATATGACAGAAATCTATAGATTTTGATATATTATCAATTATTTGGTGACTACAATAATAAAATCAAATATATGTACATTATATTATGTACATTATTTTGTAAAATGGCATATCAGTATAAATGAATCAAATTTTTTACAAACGAAGATGGTAAAAGTTGTTCGCGAGACTCTTGCCTACTTTATTTGTACTTGCTTTTTTAATCTTATATTCCTCTATTTTTTAATTAATTTCTTTTTTATTCTTTCTTCCCCTTCCATCATTCTCTAATAAAATTTTATTAAATAGTAAATTGTTCTAATATACCTAAATATGTACTAAATATCAATCTATATTAAATTTATATTATAAAATAGAATTAAATAAGAATTTATAAATAAAAATAATATTTAATAATTTTTTTTATTTTAGTTATTTGAATTTCTTATATTCGAATTCAAATATAATTTATATTGAAATATAATTTTAATTTTATTAATTTAAAAGTTTGTTATTCGAGAAAAATAACTTTCCTATTATAAATATTAGAAATCATATTTACTTTTATATCATCTCTCATGAAATAATTTTATTCAACCTATATCTCTTTATATTTGACTTTATTTTGTTTTTAGCAAGTATCAAACACATGACATGATAAATTTTATCTTGATTATCAAATATTGCCTTAAAGTATTCTTTGAGTGCAAAATGAAAAACATACTTGTATTCTAGAGGCTTCTCATCAATCTCTATCATTAGATTGATTTAAAGATCAATGACTGTAATCAGGCTCTTTGTTTTTTTTTGGTCGAATTGTAATCGGGCTCTTGAATAGATAGGATTTCTTCCCTTATTTGGAAAGCTTCCTTTCCAAAAAATTATGCAAATTTCCCCTTTTGTCTCTCTCTACCTCTCTATGTTGAGGAGCCAATCAAAAATCAAGACTTCAAGTCACATGTCCTAATTTTTATCTCCACTGTCTCTTTTTATTTGAAAATATGTAGTAATAGATGATATCAAAATAAGATAAATTTTATCATATCCTAAATTTTATCCAAATACAATGTCTATTGTTAGATAGAGTTGCATATCAACGATTGCAACCATCGCTTTTGGATAAATAGGATTTCTCCCCTCATTTGGAAATCCTTTCCAAAAAAATCATCCAAATTCCCCCTTTTGTCTCTCTCCCTTGCTGGCGTGGAGTAGCCAATCAGCAATCGGACTGCAAATAGCTTGCCCCAGTTTTATCTCCACTGCCTCTTTTTATTCGAAAGCATGCAGCAATGGATGCCGCCACCACCACCACCATCATCATAGCTTCTTCTTCTTCTTCGTACTTCGCTCCGCCTCGTCTAGCTGGACCCTCTTCTCCTCGCTTCCCGAGCTCCGTACGCCTCCCCTCGAGCGGCACCAGCCGGGCCCCATCGATCTCCGGGATCTCCCATCTCGATCCGCGGCTCAAATCGCCACCGTCGACGCCGCGGAGCCTCCGAGTACGCGCCCTCTCTGTCGCGGGTTGGTCCCCCCCACCGTCCCCTCTCCCTTCCTTTCGCCCGCCCTTTTCGCGATTCACGAAATGTCGGGCGCGTGCTCGGTTTTTGGCGCTTCTCGATTGTCGCCGGATTGAGGAGACCCGGATAAAGAACTGTTCTTTTTGTTGTTGTGGGTTTACTTGAAATGTCTTTGACTGGGTCTATTAATAAGAAAATTGTGATTGGACTTAGTTCTTTTAAGGAATTTGTCGGTTTGGGTGGCTATCGCTGTTTGCTGGCTGCGTAATTGAGGTAATAAAGGTGAATTGGATTAGACATTTATCACGAATTGCTTTTCTTTTGATCACCCATTTGAGTTTAGGTACAGGTGTGAGCTGGATGAGGTGAGTTGCGGCTTGAAGATTGAATTTTTAGCTGCGCAAATGTCTTGATTCATGAGGAAGCGTTGACCCAAAAGAAAATGAAGTGGCAATGTTTAGGCTGTCTCTTTTTCAAGTGCTTCTGCAATGGCGGATGTTGACTCGCATGTTGACTGTGTACAGTCTGTTTTGTTTGCTTTGGAAGATGGAAAAGAAGTTGTTCTTGGTTTATTGATGGTTTTATTTTGGTGGGCGAAGGAGCACGAGGTGAAGAAATGGCGGTTTCATCTACTGGGGCGGTTGGACAGAACGATTTGCTGATTGTCGGACCTGGCGTTCTTGGGCGCTTGGTGGCAGAAAGATGGCGTGAGGTATGGATACAAAATTTACTCAATCTCTGAAACTATTGCAGGGTAAAACCAAGAGAAAAGATTCCATAGCATGAAAATCCAACTATGTTCTTGTCTAAGCCTCTTGCTTGATACTGCCTTTGTCGCTAACTCTCCTTAATTCATTCACATGTGTCTCTCTAATATATGTATTGCTTGTCTCAGCTGGATTTTGCCTCTTACACCTGGCTAATGTGTGGCTCATTCTGATTCTGCTTAGAGTTGTTTCAATTTGATTGACAACTTTCTGTTGTTTTGTAACTGTTCTGACGTACTTACTGATTGCTTTGCCAGATATCCCCTTTGTGTTATTCTGGGGGGTTTATGTTGCTATCTGAAGACGTCAGGACAACCTATATATATGATACTGAAAGTATGTATTTTTCTGAGCAGGAGCATTCAGGCTGCCAAATTTATGGGCAGACAGTGACTTCTGATCATCACGACGAGTTGGTCAAATTGGGGATTATACCATCCTTGAAAGGAACAAAGACAGATCAGCGGTTTCCTTATGTGATTTTTTGTGCTCCACCATCACGAACTTCTGACTATCCTGGTGATGTCAGGTGAGACTAAAAAGCACTAAGCTGTTGCACAATTTTCTAATTGCTTTCAATTGCACAGGATGAAAATGTCGCTATATGGCAAAACTTTGGGTGGTTACGCCTGCATATCACACTTTTGAATATTTTGGTGCTTGTGCTCTGCAAGATAATAAATTTGAACTGTTCATCTAACTTTACTCAGATTGGCTGCCCTGAGCTGGAATGGGGAAGGTTCTTTCTTATTCACATCAAGCTCTGCTCCATATGACTGCAACGACAATGGAAACTGTGATGAGGTGCTAATCCAACATATTGATTAACTTTCCCCAATGTCTATGGTGTTTCATGTTTTTCCCATGGCTTAAGGGAAACCTGAACTTTGCTCTACTGCTTTAACTAACAATTTGTTGAGAATACCGTGTTAGTGGCTGTTCATAAATATGTAGCACACATCGGCATGTGTCGCAATTTATGCGGGATTATTGGGATCTCCACTTAGTGCATGTTTGTTGGAAACTTAGGTTTCTTAGTCATTTTTCTGCTGTTACTCTTGTGCCTGTATCTTTTGTACTTTTGTGAAGTAGTTCACTGTCTTCCTAACTATTGGTGTTGCTCTGTTGGTCTTGCTTTGCAGGATAGTCCTGTTGTCCCTATTGGTAGGAGCCCTAGGACAGATGTTCTTCTGAAAGCAGAAGCAGTGGTGATGGAATTCGGTGGCTCTGTTATTCGATTGGCTGGACTTTACATATCCTTTTAAAGTTCTATGAATTGATAACTGGTATATTGGGAGGGAAAACACCTAGAGTTTGTAATGGGAAACTACCACCTCTGCTAACCTTAACATTACTTACCAAGCAGATAGGGGTGCACATTCTTATTGGCTACAGAAGGGAACTGTTGAAGTTCGTCCAGATCACATCCTCAATCTCATACACTATGAGGTTTGTATCTTATTTGTTCGTTCTTCTCTCATAGTTTGACCAATTTTGGAATGTACACTGCAAGAAACTCAAAAGGGTAAAGGATATGAAGGAAAATGGGAGTCCTGCATTATGTCTGCTCTTTTTTTAGTTTTTTTCTAGGTTCATGCGAGTAAAGTTAGCAGTATACACTATGAGGGTGCTTGCATGCCAAAACTTGATCTTGCTTTGCATTGTATTTCATTGTTTCCTCCACAGATTTCAATGTGTGTGTGTGTGCACAAATGACCTATCTGGATTCTTGTTATATAGATAGCTCCTTTGCCTCTAGTCATTTTTGGGAAGGATGTAGTGCACTTACATAATGGTCTGAATTTGGACAGGATGCTGCTTCCCTCTCAGTTGCAATTATGAAAAAGAAATTTCGTAGCAGGATCTTCTTGGGATGTGACAATCACCCTTTATCCAGGTAGGGAATGAGATTTTTGTGGGTAGACAAAATGATATTCTGGTGTTGTTTATATAATGTTATGAGGCATTCAATTCGTCATTCCTAGATTTTAGTTAATCTTACTGAGTGTATGAGCCATATTATGAACATCCGATATTTTTGAATGCAGGCAGGAAGTGATGGACATTGTGGAGAAAAGTGGCAAATTTAGTAAAAAGTTTGTGGGTTTCACTGGTAATTTCCCCTTTGACATTTAAAATGAATCACCGGTTACTTAGATCAAGTACTGATCATTTTTCAAAAGTATTGGATTCACAGAAACCATTCCACTAGAACAGAACTTCACTCGCTTACCTTGTTTCAGGAACTAATGATCCGCTGGGTAAGAAATTGAACAACTCGAAAACTCGTGCAGAAATAGGATGGGAACCCAAGTATCCAAGCTTCTCACATTTTCTTGGAGTAGCTGGGTAAGTGCTGCCCCATGCGATGACAGTAATTGACCCACAGACATGGTGGGAGAAAAATGCCTGCTCTTAAGACTGAAGGCAATTTTATGACCAATTTATTTCGATTCGTTACCTGTGTCCCAGTGATTGAAAACGTGTACATACTATCAAGAAAATATGCTCAATAAGAAGCTGATGGAGCTCATGTTCATGTATACAATTCCTTTTCATTTAAGAGTCAGCTTGGGCTTGCTCTGATTATGCGGAACTTTATGCTTACCAGTAGACAAAACAGCTGAAATTTTATCTTAGTTCATGCAGTACAATGTCAATTTGGCTATCTATGAGGTAAGTCAGTTTCTGTTTCCCGCAATCTGGTCGTCTTACAGGATTGTCTAGTGTGATGCTGAGTTTGAGAGTGTTCTCTGTCGGAAGAATCCATCTCCATTTGGTTTTGCGGTCGAAACATCTCCATTTCTTCGTCAACTGGCTTATGGCTCATTTTTGTGGAGGATCTAGGTCAAATTCAAACGCCTCATGAAAAGTTAACAACCAATTGATTCTTCAAAGTTAATGGAAGATATGCCTACTCGATATTCTGCAAAAGAATGGCTCATCCTACAACACTTGCTTTAAGATATGAAGTTGGCCATTAGTTGCTGTTACTTCATGTTGTTCCCAAAAAAAGAAAGAAAAAAAAAATAACAGGGGTATGATCCTGCAGATGGTGAATGGTTAATGCATTTGGTATAGGAATAATGGCAGACCATGATCTAGTGAGCAAAGAAAACGCAGAGGCAAGGCTGGTTGCGAACTGCAATGTTCCCCCTTGTTCGCTCTTTCGAAATTTCCTAATTGAGGAAGTTGCAGGCCATTGCCGCCTGAACTAATATGAAAAGAGCTTTCAAACTCGAAGTACACCATTCATCATGTAACGGAACATATATGGTCCTAAATGTCGGAGGAACCAGCTACAGTTGTCCCCCAGAATCGGTGTGTTTTTGTACATTCGACAAAGAAGTTAGTCGAGATCAGGCCATTTTACGCAATTGAATTTCTTCGGAAACATGCTTGGATTTAAATTATAACCTCTGTTCTAATCTTTCCCCTGCTTTGTGCTACTTCCTGCAACCATTTTTCCATTCTTAATCAAACAGGGAGTTGACAGTAGCATTTGGTTGTTCCTCTCACTTGCCTCTCCTTTGGATGGACTACCTAAACAAGTTGCTGGTCACATAAACTGACAAAAGCAAACCAAACTTTTCCTTCTTATTCTCTCTTGTCTTCATTCCACCTGCCGACTTTGCTACTTGCTGAGAGCATCCGCCATGCTTGTAAACCACCGAGCAGACGTCAATAAAAATCCCTCCTCTAACTACTCTCTGTGTCCTCTCTGAAGCAATGCAACTTTCAACCGCAGATTAATTGAATTTTATTATCAGTTGGTGCCACCAGACATAACTAATTATTAGTTCATCCTGTTTTTAGTCTTGATGGTTGAACCAATCTCAATCGGTGGTTGCATCACAAATAGATATTGAAAACAATTGATTCTTAGTTAAACCCCCAGAGGTAACAAGGGCATATTTAGTGGAGGCTTGAGGGAAGCCTCGAGGAAACTTCTCATTCTCAAGTCAACTTGATACTGCTGAACCAAGAGCTCGGCATCTTCACTCTTCTTCTCCCTCCCATCCCTTTAATAATACTTCGCGAACGCTCACACATAAAGAGCCAATTCATCAGTTCCTCTTCAGAGCCTCCGTCGGAGATGGGTAAGTTGTGTTGCTCATCGGAAGAAGAAGAAGAAAATGGCGGCGGTGGCTTCGATTTAACTTGGATCATCATCGGGGTGGTCGTGTATGTGGCGCTCATGTACATCTTTGGGCAGCGCAGACCACCAAGATATGGCTGCAGGACTCATTGCTATTGACCCGATCCTGCCAAAGTTTGGGTTCAAACATTTCCATGTAACCTTGCTAGTTTCTGTCACTCTTGTGCTTTGATACTCTGATAAACACTGGATTTCGCAGTCCAGTTGCTTTATGAATAATTTAGGTTTCATGGGTCATTTGAACTATGAATTTTCTGTTCCTTAAGCGTTTGTATTATATGAAAGTTACGTTGATTCCATGTAGCGAGAGATGAGTTCTACATGATTATAATTAGCTGTTAATTGTCCTGCTGCTATTCAGTTCCCGGTAATTGTTTTCCGCTTCTTGCATGGATACTCCTGAAGTTCTTACTTATGTTCGTCTCTAAAACTTCAAGGATTTTGGCTATGAAGGATACGCGAAGATGTTAGTGTATTCAATCTTTGAAAAATCTGATAAAACGTTAATAAAATTCTCTCGGTACATGCTATTGCTTTCGACTGGCCAATCGGTTTTGCCTTTCTTCTTGCCTACCGACGGTATCTAGCAGATATGGATCATCAATCTCTCAAAGCGCTTGATTCTTTTTTGTCCCAAACTAAGTCCAGAGTGTTGATTCAGTGCAATATGATTTTCAGATGAATGAACCGAATGAACCATGAGCTTTCTGCATATAGGTCACTATACTAATTGAGTTGGGACAGCTTGCAATTGTTACAACTTTAGCAATTTAAGACACCATAGCTCGTAACTTCATCATGTAAAAGAACACAAAAGACGCGTTCGGTAACCATTCTGTTCCCGAGATGATTTTTTACTCATAAATGATTTATTTTATTTTATTCTCGAGAACAATTTTTCAGTTTTTGAAGGCATTTAGTAGGATTCTTATTTAATACTTTTCTTATATATTTTTTTTCCTTTTCTCTTCTTTTTCCTCCTTCTTTGTGGTAAGTCGCTAGCCACTAGGCGAGGTTTGGCGAACTCGCCTAGCCATCGTGAGCCTTAGCCTCCCCCAGGCGGCGTGAAGGAGAGGCTTGGCCTCACCCAGATTTGCAAGACTAAGGCTTGCGGTGGCCAAGTGAGCCTTTGACGAGCTCGTCGGACCTTGCCCTGGCTTGGCAAGGCTTTGGCAAGCTTGCTAGACCTCACCCAATTGGTCGTTGGCGACCACTAGTGGCGACGGCGGCTGGTGGAGGAAGATTTGAAGGATAAAAGAAGGAAAAAGAGAGAGAGAGAGAGAAAGAAAGAAGTAGTTGGACTTGATTATGAATTTATTTTTAGGAATAAGAGGTTACTTTTTTTTTTTTTTTTTAACTTTTTGATTTTGTTTCAGATCTATTCCTAAAAAAAAAAAAACGGATTTTTGTTTTCGGGAGCAAAAAATTTATCAAACGAATTTATGTTTTTTTTCTTATTCCGGTGAACAAAAGAATACAATCAGTTGTTCTCAGGAATTTTATCAGACAAGGCCAAAGTGTCCATAGGTTATAACAGAAGCCTGATACTTTCACCAACCCATCAACATATCCATTTAGATTCACTTTTACTCAAAAGTGTAAACCAAATGAGCATGTGTCGATTAAGATATATTAATTGCTCCATGTTACAGCCTGACATCCTTAAACATGCACCTTAACAGCAAGTATAAAGGACCCAAACCAGCAGACTGAATCGATTAAAGACAGCAGCGTTGAAGTTGGAACATACTGAAAATTGTCAAGTGCTGCTCTTATTGGAGCTCTAGCCTCCAATACACAGCATGAGTTTCTCAAACGTAACTTGTCTTAAAACTGAAAAGGAGCACATGAAAAGACTCAAATGACAAAGATGTGGCGGTTTGTTGACAGTTGCGATGAACATTTGAGGAATGGCATGAAGGGTAGGTGCAACTGCAGTTAGCTTCGGATGGCGATTCAAGGTAGTGTTTTAGTTAGGTAGGTTTTGAAAGGAAGAACCAAATTGTGTCCAAACCTTTCGAAAGAAAGATTGAGAAGGGGCTATAAAAAATATTTCCTCCTAAAGTACAATTAGTAAACTTTCAAAAAGAAACCCAATTCAATTATTTAGATTGATAGAAACCGTCATATTTTCTTACAATCCTAATTGAAGGGAGTTCCTGTTCATCGTCTTTTTGATTAGTGGGTTACAAGTATGGACATCACATGTATTTTATTTTCATTAAGTTTGCATATATGTGATGCTTATAACTTGTGACTACCAATCGAAGGTATAGTTGGAGGGAGGTTTTTACTTCACGATAAAGATGCTTGTGTCACTGGCATAATATGAGTTGAGAGGATAGGAACCACGTGAAACGACATCAATACCCATAATCATTGAGTGGCCCAAATACACGCACAAGATGGGAAACACAATGTACGCATCTCCCAGAACAAGACATGATGACCCAAAAACCCCATACATACAAATTTACACGAACTAAACCGCTGTTCCAGCCGGCACAGAATCGACCACATTGCACGCAAAGCACATCCCAATAGAGCAATTTACAGACAAGAAAAGCCTCCCTACTGGCACTGGGGGATCTTCTTGTGGATAGATAAGACGGAGAGGGTGATGAGGAAGACGAGGATGACGGCGGCGAAGAGCGAGACGGCGGTGGCGCTTCCGATGTGCTGGCAGAACTTGTCGTAAACATTGCAAACTTTTCCCCAGTTCGCGTGGGTGTCGCCCTTCAGGCCGATGTAGCCGACCGTGCCAGCAGTGCCCGTGGCTGAGGCGACGAGGCCGAGCACCACCTGTTTGTGCACCAAGCATACGCGTAAATGTCCAAGAGAACGGCAATAAAAAAATGAGAGAAAATCGGTGATGTTTGCGAGATTGCGGTAAGGGGGGATTAGTCATGTTAGGGATATAGAAATCTAATTTTAACGAGTGTTCCTCACGTTAGTTCGTAATTATCGGTTACTGCATTTTTTAATGCTATTGACTATAACTCCGGCATCATTATTGAAGTTGGAAGAATTGCACCGCCAGTCTTAATCTCATATACCAAATATAGTTGAATTCTGACCTTAATTGCCACAATCAAATCCTAAACATAAGCAGAAAAGTACAAAAGAACCCTAAACCTTTCTATTGGTTTGATTAATTCCACAAATTAACATCGAAACTTGCAATTTAAGGATAACAAGATGTAATATTAGGCACTGTTCATCAAAAGGACATATTAAACTTATTCAAAAAATGCTTTTAACTCAATTGAATCAATTTAAAAATTTTAAGACATGATTTCATTATATACACAATGCACTTCTAATGCATTTTTTCCGTTATAGATCGTTATTATTTGCTTTTCTTTAGCAGGTGTCAGAGCGAACAAGACAAGACCGCTGTAATTATGATCGGATTTTTGTCCAACTTTATTGAGCCCTGATGCAAAAAGTATAATCATTTACTAAAATAAACTCCCCGTGATAGTATATGCTTAATACAAACTGAATTAGCTATTGACAAGTTCAAACATAAAATCAATATTATAAGTTCATAACACTAAATTCATTCACATTTTCCAGTGGAATTTATGACCTCATCACTTTATATCTCGATTAATACGATTAAATGTATTTTTATCCTGGCCAATCCAATTGATCGAGTTCCTTCCGTGAATTCAGTAAACGAGTAAATCATGATAAGATGACTAGGAAAATGAAAGCTCACCACATCAGAGATCAGGAAGAAGAGCTGGAAACTTGCTGCGAAAATAGGCGTCAAGATCACAGAAATTGATGCGAGTGCGGCGATGATGCTATAAAGGCCAGCCACTGATAAGGCTGTCACAAAGTATCTGCAAATTTGAGTAAAAGATAAACAAATAAATACATAAATAAATAAAAATTGTAATTATGTACCATCAAGACACATCTTTGAACTTTTGATTGTAATCATTGATTGTTTAATTAATATTAGGTAAAGAAATCCACCAGTGGAGTAAAGAAAAGGCGGTTCCACCAACTTGGATTATCATAAGATATGCATCAAACTTTGTGTTTTTAAGTATTTAATTTGATTGTGGTCCATACCATTATTATATGCATAAGCATTTGTCCCACACGGTTATATGTAAAACATGCAATCATTGAGCTTAAGATGAGCCAAGCCCAAAAGGAACGAATGATATTAGTCTACCAAGTTTTTTACAAAGTATGAATAGAAGCTAATCGTATTCAAACATTCATAAACAAAAATATGATATGCTATTATTTTATAAATTAATGTTATTAGACATATCTTGCATAACTGGTATTACTCTTTCTTGATGACAAACTGGCACAAAACATCTCATTTTTCATGGGAAAGACTCGATCTACTTGGATCAGCATATCTTTAAAACATAAATTGTTATCTAAATGGAAGCTGGTCATGTACTAACATTTGCAAGTGAAAGTATAGTATGTCAATATATAAATTACTATTATTAGACATCTTTTGCACAATTGATATTATTCCATCTTAACGAAAAATCGGTAAAAAAAAAAGCGTATTTTGTATTTTTGGGGAAAGACTTCGTCTACTTGGACAAACATTTATTTATCTAGATTCAATTCATCATGGACGGGTTGAGTCATTTGAATCGTCGAATATAAGGGTCCCATGATCAACCAAATTTAATATAGGCAAGATTTCAACTTTCCTATTATTTAGTAAGAGTACAGGTCCCACCCAAATGGAGAGCACCATTTAGGTGGAAGAATCGGTCCTTTGTGCTTAATTTGAGAAACCTTCTATTGCAGAATAAACTAATAGAAGTTGGTAGGAAATTTGTAGGATTTCATTTTGTAAGTGAATCAAAAAGGATGTTTTCAAGAAACTTGTATATCGATAACAACCTAATTTTTTCTTGAGCCTTACTAGTATAACAATTTTGATTTATTGTGAGAATAACAATATATTATGAGTCATAAAACAGTGTGTACCAAGTCTCAAGTCAATTTATGAGAAGTGAGACTTACATATATCCCACTTGAATTTGAATCGGGTTCGTATGCGATTGGTCCATGTTTATGAACCAACATAAGTTTTAATGTTTAACTAGGAAAAGCCCTGTTCAAGAAACCATCTCTACCCTGAGAAACTGCATTTTGTGTGGTATAGTAATATGTAGATGATTTATCTTTATGCCAAACGCCAATAATCTATATTCTTCTCTATAATCATTTGATGTTGTTGATAAGTATGGAGCGCGGGTGACAGAATTTCAACTCAAATCATCCTAGTCAGTGGATTCTTATCAGGTCGAATCCTTGTTACATGACAATTATTATAAACAATTTACAACTTTTTCCTTAAGTGTCCCCCGCCAAAAGATAAAAATTATAAAGCCAAATATTCTTGTCTATGTACGTGTCATGTTATCTTTATTGGCAAGAGAATTCTCTGGTACGGAGAAGAATAATGATAAAATCCACCATTTTTCTGGAAAAGTCGATGAGCAGAACATGATTGAAAAAAATCAACCAAAAAAAAAAAAAAAAAAAACTGAAAGTGGAAAAAGAAAATAAGTTTTGCTGTGCATGGAATGAATATGATCTTACACAAGAGCCGGCGAGTTCTGGAACTTGGCCTCGACCGGAGCCTGAATCCCCACCCCCGGCACCGGCACCACCTTTGTTTGGTTGGCCGTGACGATCACCACCACAGCGGTCAGTGTCGCTGCGAAGAGCAAAACCCTAAGCGCCACGTCAACCAAGACGCAAGTTCCCACCGGCGGCGCCGGCACTGGGGGCGGAAGTGGGGGTTCTGGGGGCGCCTCCTCTCCTTTCGGGGGCACGCCGGCCTCGGGTCGGGCACCTTCTCGAGCTCGACCAGCTTCTGGGGTTCCGCTGTCTCAGCCATAGTTGCTGTGGCTAAAGCTAAAGTGTGGACTGAGGGACAAGCGAGTGTGTGTGAGACGAGTTTAGCGAAGAAGAAGTTGACGCTTGGTACTTGTGTGTAGGAAACGTGGTGCGCTTGGGGGAGTATATATTAGGGCTTTGAGGATATGTTTGGTTGGAATTACGGGCACGCTAAAGCAAAATGGATTTGAATAAAGTTGCTTCCTTTGTTGAGCAGCCAAAAATTAGTGCCTCTCTCTCTCTCTCTCTCTGAGTTGGAATCGTTGAAACGGGGTTACTTCAGCCCAACTCAGGCATTTGTTGATTATATATTTCATTTTCATGAGTGGGAATGTGAAGGAAGAAATGGAGGCCTGTCTTTTCGGGTTGCATTTCTTAATTGTAGGTAATTCTGTAGCTGGGGAGCTTCCTGTGTACGCGGCAGTGCTGTTCGATGTGAGTAGGACATTGACATTGACAGATATTGAAGAGATGGTTTTCTGGGATCTTTATTCTTGAAAAGATTGTTATAATTTGCGAACATACACATACACACACACACACACACACACACAATAAATAGATATATATATATGCACACATACGTGTAAGATTGTGTAAGATTGGATTTTGAGTCTTGTATTTTTTACAATATGGGTTTAAGTCAACATGATAGTTTTTTATTTTTCCCTACTTCTAAGAAAGGGGCTCCATCTAGGTAAATCTATATCCTCTAGTGGACATATGATACGATCATGAGTATCTCACAACGTCAAGTATTAGTAATACTCTCATAACTACTTTACAAATATGTTTGCTCAATCTAGGAGTTTAGAGTTACTCATTGTTAACAAAAAATTATAAATGTTACGAATTATGATCAACCAATTAAAAATGTTGTTGTACAAGCATAAATATGCAAAACAAAGTGAAAGTATATGTTGAAGAGTGTTCTGAGGCACTTGTTAAGCAATCAAATAAAAAAATTGCAATGTCAAACAAATTGCAATGTCAAACAGATTGTCCTTATGATTTAACGATATTCTCAAAAGCAATTACTTTTTCATCAAATATGTTTAGAAAGTACACTGATCATTGATTAACAAGACCTTACTAAGCACACATAATTTAAATCTATACAAATGGCGTGTTTGATACAATTACTTGGTCACAATAATTAAATATGTAGGAAAAATGACCTTTCTCAAGATTCAAACGTGAATTTGCTTTTTTTTCCCCGGTAAAATAAGAATTTGATTGGCTTGATCTAGCTGGAAAAATTAGTCTAAAAGAGTCGAGACAATTCAATATGTCCATATGCCTTTTTTCCTTTGGAATTGGAGTAATCCTTCAACGATTGTTTCCGATACAATTGAGAGGTTTGGGCAACGCAGAAGCTATCAATGTCAAAATTAAAAAAGTGCATCCTCCATTAAATCTAAAGTATCGTATATCTGCAATGAGAAGTTATTAGCTGTTCATAGTACAGACAATGAATTGTTTGGTATGTCGACACACCGATTGCCTTTGAGAATATTTGCTTAATAAAGGGACAACTGATCTTGTGGTTTGAGTCACGAAAGTGATTCATAGAAGTAAACAGCTCGAAACCCAATGGATGAAGAATTCTACGAAACCCTAACGCATGTGGAGGGTAAGAGCTACGAGGGTTATCTAAGTGCGCAAAATCTGCATCATTGGAATGAGGTTTCTTGTCAACACACTCCAAGAGATCTTAGTGACCATTTGAACAAATGGCTTAATTTAGGGTTTTAAAAAATGCATTGATGTGATGTATGTATGTTCCATGTCCCGTTTACGCTCATGATTCGATTAGACTCTCTACCCCACCGGAAGTAAACCATATCAGTTCAAATGTGATTGCGTGTTCCAATCACAATAGCTTTGCTCACGATAGTCTTGGATGTCATGCTTGTTATTCTATGGGCGAAACCTTATCCGATGCATGCGGACGATGGATGCATCCGTGGGAAGTCGAGTTGGGAGGGATTTTGTGCCCTACATAGTATTCCATCCTATAATGGCGGGGGAATTTCACTGCATTCAAGTTTACTTGTTTAAGATAGACTTCTTTACGATAGAATAGATTTCTTATGATAGAAGTCGCCAAGTGTAGCGATTTAGTGATAAATGAGTCACATCCTTTTCCTAAGGTTTTGAGTTTGAATTGGATTGGGAGTGATTTTCTTGATTTACAACATATTAATGAGACTACTGTAATAAGCTCAATTTGGAAACTTTAGGATTTTGGATAGAGTTGCTATAACTCTTACCCAATATCCATGATGGATGTGAGACCTTATAATAACACCCAAAATGAGCATTTCCAGCTTTATTAGTTGTTAATAAAAAATGGCACGTATTCTTTCTTTCTTTAGGGCGTGCTAAAATTTTCCAACAAGTGAAAAATAAAATAAACGCCAAACAAAAACCAGCTGGCACGCATATCCAGCTTGCTTTCTGTTCTTCAGGGTTACCAATTTCTATGGGCGTGAAAGAGAAAAAAAGGAGCATGAGATGTCTGAACTTATCCTTGGATTCTTCATGTGGTTCATCCAACCCCAATGATTGGACAAATTCATTGCACACATGTCAATTAGATGGCCAACTTTTTTTGGACGATATGCGACCTACCTTTCTATGAATCTATAGTATACGGTAGATGAACCCTTCTTAAAAGGAGGAATCATCTGATTCTGCTAATCGATTTCTTGCCCATTTTTGACATATTCCATGAACCCCTTTTCCATCGTCGAGCGTCGAATGTTCAAGATATCACATACACTTGTTGTCCATTGGCTGGTGAAGGTTGGCTCAGAAATTTTAGGACATTAATACGTCATGCTATTGAAAAAGCTCTCGCGGAGCTTATCCAATAGAGGCTGCGGTCATATCCACGATAATTAAAACAAAAAATATTCTCAATCAGGTCTTATTTACATGAATGCCCATGCGCCAAACCCACTGTAAGGGTACGCCCGAGGGGCATAACCATCATTTCGAAGAAGCTTGAACGCAAGAAACAAGGGGAGGAAAGTTTAATTGGTGAACAGATTTTCTTGGTGGGCTGGAAATCAAAATGATTGCTCAGCAAGAAAAGGCTTTTAAATCCAGATTATATTAATTGAGAGTATTCAGAATAGTATTAGTTTGTTGCCATTCGTTCAATCTTGGCTTAATATCTGCACATATATTCCTAATCGCTTGTTCAAGAAGGCAATAAAAGAAAAAGAGAAAATGATCTTGAACAACGACACCTCTCTTATGTCGTGGTGGTTGGTGCTAATTTGTTGATCAGTCCACGTATGTGCAATGAAATGATGAGATCATACAAATGGAAAGAGATCTGATTAAGCATGGAAAAAAAAAGTTTGGAAGTACACCCCGAAAATGATATAATTGACACGGCAGAACTCGTTGAATTTCCTACTTTGGTCCATTGTATGGGCCACAGATGTTGGTCCTTTTCACATAAAAAATGTATGGCCCAAGTAGGATTGAAGTTGGTCATTTTATGTAAGCGTGGCCCAAATAAGATCTGTAGATAATCCATCTTTGGTAGCACTTTCGCTCAAACACGCCTAAAATTACATTCTAATGTCAATCCAAATTACGGCCATGGAGGCCGTTGGCCTCGCGCTACCGCAGAGACCTTCATGGACACGAACGACCACCTTGATCTCCATGGCCTCGGGCATAAGAGAGAGAGAGAGAGAGAGAGAGAGAGAGAGAGAGAGATGAGCGGAGTGGAGGAGATCGAGTGGCCAGGATGTGGGCGACCACGACAGCTTGTGGTGGTGACAGACGAGCGGAACATTTGGGTCGGGGAGGAGGAAGAAGAAGAAGTACGGCAGCTACACCACGGATGTGTGGAAACTTGGGAAGGACGAGGAAAAGAAAATAAGATGATGAATCTCAGCCATGTGAACAAGTTATATGCTTTTAAAAGATTCAGGAGCTCTTCTAAAACCAGTTTGACGTTGTTCAACGTGACGAACCACAATATAATTCCCGCACTACAGAGTTTCTTCAGCCGTCGTTTAGCTCCTGGAAGTTGGAGTGGATACCGAGAGATATGAACAAAGCTGCTCATGAACTTCTTCACTGCCCTTTTCTTGATTCTTGCCCGGTTTGTTTGCCTGAAACTGTTTCTGAGACCATCAGGGAGGAGGCTCCCGCTGTATTGCTTAGAATAGGCTTAGAATAGATTGTAATTTGAGTTTTCGGCAATGGCATTATGTCTTTGTTATTTTGGTAAATAAGACGTAAATTTGCGCCCTTAATGTAGAGGATCTCGATTCTGCATATGCTACAGGCAGTAGCGTGTACGTTTGGTGGTTATGCATTAAAAGAAAGTGTATAGTTTTGTTTTTCTCCGTGAGAAGAAAGTTGGTAGTTATTTTGAGGATGTGATGGTTTCATGGAAGTAACTACTCGTCAACAAACAAAAATAATCTAAATTCCAAAGTTTTATGAACTGGATTTATGGTGTTTGAAGGCTAAAAGGCAATCCCTTATATAAGGCTTAGGTAGCCGTATATTTATGGGATAGCAAATCTATCTCAAGGGGACAATTATGAAAAAAGTCTTAAACACATTACACTTGTACTAATTTAATTCTGAATATTTCAATTGTATTAATTGAATACTAAACCTTTTTACATTTTGCTAATTGAGTCTATTAGGCCAATTTTGGATGGAAATTACTAAAATAGACAATGGCCATGCTATGTTATCCGGTCAAAATTGACACGGGTATTTTTAAATGATTTTGTTGATCAATTTCTTTACTCTTTTTTTTTTTTTTTGGAGTGAGGACCAACCAGTATTGTTGAGGATCGCAATGCCTTCATAGGTTGCTCTAGGTGAGGGCTCGTGGGCCCTCGCTATGGCCGGCGAGGGTGTGGTGGCCCTCGCTTGATGCCCTCTCTAGCCACGGCGAGGGCATGTGGCCCCTCTCTTGTGGTTGGCAAAAGTTGGCCAATGACCTTTGTTTGGCCCTTAGTCCATAAAAAAGAAAGTAAAGAAAAGAAAAGGAAAGAACAAATAAAAAAATTATTAAATAATAGTTATGCCACATAAGAGGGCTAGTGGCCATGTTAATGATTTTTGACCAAAATTGGCCATATAAATTCCATTAAAAAAATGCAAAAGGTTAGGGACTTAAATGACACAATTGAAAATTTAGAATTGAATTAGTACAAATGCAATAGATTTACTATTTTTTTGGTGATTTCCCTGTCTTTGGGGTCCATGGTTCCTTCATGGTATTAGAGTTCTATTACATAAAGTGGCAAGTGGAGAAGATACTCACATAACTAGTTCATCTTGTCACGCTAATAATACCACTCTTAAACTTAAGATATATGATGATGTTTTTCCTAGAAAAATTCAGTAGTTTATAACGAATGTTCGCCTCCTTATTCAGAATGAGTCTGAGGCTAGCTCTTTAGTATGAGTTTAACACTAGTGGTTTTAGACGAAACTAAGTGGAGGAATATCAAAACCATCAGCATAATATTGGTTGAGATCTTATTGCTTTAATTTTGTTTAGTTGATAAATCTAAACACTAATTAAAAATGTGAAGCTCAAGAGGGTGTTTCGGAACTTTCCTGTTCCAATTATGCCCTTCGCCATTTGCACCCTTTGATATCCCGAAGATTGAGTCCTTTAATATCATGATAGAAAGTCTCTCTTAGTTCAAATATATGAATCAAAGTACAAGTCCTTTACATATGAAACATCTATTCTGATGCATGAAAGTAACATGCATCAGAATCTAAGAATCACATTATTATGAAAGAAACAACTATTAATATCCAAATATATTTATCAAACTAAGCATCAGCAACATGATTCAAAATTAAAGAGTCATCATTGTATAATCCTCATGACGCTTTGGTCCGAAAGAATTTTGGACTGAAATTGAAGTCCCACCCTCTTTTCTTCCTAGGCTTCAGTGGATGGGAGAGGCGAGGCGAATAGATGGATTTGACCATTTTAACGTACAAGGGAAACTGTACGTATAAGAAAAAACAAACAGTGATGGCAGCCAGCGAGGTCATTAGGATGTAAATCCATTTAAATCTTTCGCTGAGGATGATCGTAAGAGCAGAGCTGAATGCCACCAACGTAAAGGCCAAAGAGAGGAATAGAGAAGTGATGCCCATTATCATCTTTCTTGGAAGCGAGTGGAGAACATCGTCGAATGTGTAGCATGGAGTAACAATGGCCAAGAACATCACAGTGGCAGTGACAGAGGAGAAGAGAGCGAGAGCGTCTGCAAATGCGAATATCATGAATGAGTCCTTCTTTAGAAAGATTGGGATCCCCGTACTGTTGTCGTAGCCCCCAGGAACTGTAAAAGCTGCAGCGATTGCTACTGCAATAATGAGAGTTGCAATGAGGCTACAGGATGATGATGTATTCTTCATCCACTTTCCTGCCTCTTTAAGCAAATCTTGACGCTGCTCTACAAAAATTTCCCGGTATGTTTTCCCTCCCCTTTCTTTCGTTTCTACCAATTTCAGACTTCTAAAAGAAGGATCACCCCTATTTTCCAGTACCTTCAGAAAAATAAAGGATGCCTATCAATGTAAACGTAAATTAAAAAGAACAAAAGTACGGCAATTAAATAAGGTGAACCGACCTTAAATTTCAGAGTTTTAAAGGAAGGATCACTCCTATCTTCCAGTGCCTTAAGAAAAATAACCAACACCTGTCAATTTAATTTCAGATAAAAAGAACACAAAAGGGTGACAAACAAAAAAATGATCAAACCTTGAACCACTGAAGTTCGTCCTGCAAAAGAAAAGCTGCTCCAGAAGCATCTGCTGATACACATCCTGGTGACCATTCTACTACTGCTTCCATTAGTTCGCGGTTCGTAAAAATGTCATCACTCAGTTTTGGGATTCTGTTGTATTCATTCACTTGTCTAAATAACTCAACTTGTCGTCCGTTCACAACTTCTCTCATCAATTCTTTTGGGAAATCGTTGTCCCACATTAACTCTGGATAATGGTCAAGACATAATTTGACAATTTCATGGGTTCCGCGAGATGCAGAGTCAAGGATAATGCCTGAAGTCAATAAAAACTCGACTCTTTCCGAGGATTTCATATTTTCTTTTTTTTGAACAAGTTTTTCTGCCAACTCTAGTGAGCATTTGTGTCTGAACTTTGATGCTCCAATCCTTTTGATGAAAGGTACTGCATGTAACATCAGATAAACATTTTTTCTACAATGAGGAATCAAAAGGTTAAACAGGCTATCACATTTCAGCCAGGTTCTCATGTATAAATAGTAGTTGAGAAGAAAATCGTGGATTCAAGAAAGCAAACTGCATGCGGCTTAAAAATCAAAATGCATGCATTGTCGGATAGATGGATCTATCCACGAATGCATCCAATGTCATGAGAAAAAAAAGAGTTCCTTTCTTTCTTTACGAAAAATGGGAAGATTCAGCGATTGATCAATAAATCTGTTTTCGATTGATAGTTTTTACAGATTCACCTCATGAATACTTATTGTTTAGACTTTGGATTAAATCAAGTTGTATGATAATATAAGAATCAAGAGCCGGTCGATATTGGTAAAACCATGATCTCATAGTAATATTCTGAAAATGTCAATTTTAAACTTTAATCTTCGAGATCTCTAGCTATGGATAAAATAAGGCGCCTTTTATGTAGAAACCATGGCAGGTTTGAATACCTGGTTTAGTGGCATGATTCCAGAGTGATGTCCTGAACCACTCAAGTGCTGGTTGGACCACCACGAAAAGGAGAGAAGAATCATATCAGGAAATTAGGAATTGACGACGAACAAAAAGACACATATGACACTCATGAATGAAGATTTCACGTGTAACTATATATAATAATGCTTAAATTTGTTAGAGAACAACTTGGATCAATCCACCTCCATGACCTTAAATCCACATCTACAATTCTTGATAATTTTACTTGGCAATTTGACATTGAGTAAGACTTATCAACTAACTTCACAAATGTTATAGTAGATATTAGTGGTGGCATACATTATGGTTTAGATAATAATTTGTATACATAGATGTAATCATTGTCTCTTAATTTAGATATTATGTAGATTAATAGAAATACCTCGAGCCATCTTTGTATTTTCGGGGTTGTCAAATGATGTATCGACCAGACATAGAGGGATACCTAATAATGAGAATAGATAGAGTGAACACCATGTGAATAGAATTGCTTGAATTCTACATATCTATATGTGCAAGAAGTACCTACATTTGTAAATACATTTTTCCCAAAAATTGAGTCTATCTCCACTACGGAAGTAAGACTTCATCTTCGCCAAGTCTTCCAACAATCTACGGTTTATGTTATCTCTGGATGTTACTGCAGGGTATTTGCGAGCTAAAGACAAGCCTATGTCTATTGAGACATAAGAATGAAAAAATTAATTTAATTAAACAGTCAAGGAAGTGAGATAAGATAAGGGAAAAATTAACCAATCACTCTTAAATATTTTATATAAGTGCTAATTTAATCATAAACTTTTTAATTTTATCAATTTAGTTTAAAATTTTACACGAATTTCCAATAAGTCCTCCAAGTAAATTTTTGCTAGAAATTGTCAATGTTAGGTGCCACACTGCCACTTCAGCTTCAGGCGAAAATTGGATGGAAGGACTACATTAAAATTTCGGCAAAAGTCTATAACTAAATTGGCAAAATAGAAATTTAAGAATTGAATTAGCATATGTACAATAAGTTTATGGTTGATATAAAGTTTCTTCTAAGATGAGTGAGTGTGAAATCATACCCAAATGGCCGGCTAGAATAAGGCAGCTCATGGTGTTAAAATCTGGGGCAGATGTTTTTTTGGCAAGGTACCGGATAACCTCCTTTTGCATAGGAGCATTTGAAATAGCATACGACAAGGCATTGGGTACAATATTATGTAAGGAACCGGCTTCGTTTGCTTGAACTGAGGAACCGGCTTCGTTTGCTTGAACTAAGGAACGGGCTTTGTTTACTAGTGCCTCTACCATCGTTATGCTTCCTCTTCGGGCAGCATCGTAGAGGGCACTCCTCAAAATGGATTCTTTGTATGCACTCCTCACCTTGGATTCTTTGTATGTTGGATCAGAGTGGACCAAGTCGACCGAGTGGACCAAGTCGACCAAGTCGACCGAGTCGACCGAGTCGATGAGCTTCTCGACCAATCGATAGTCATCTTGTGCGGCCATAACGGCAAATTCAAGCACACTAACGGATTTATTTCCTACAGTCATGACATTTTCCATCATTACCTTGGGATCTTTACCAAGGATTTCCTCAGCAGCTTTCCATTGACCTTCCACTACGGCTTGAAACAATGATCGATGCTTTTCATTGATCTCTGGTGTTGGCATAACTGAAAAAATTGCACATTAAAAGTCCTCAAACTTTCGCACTTCTTGTTTTTAAGGTCAAGTGTAACCACTGCACCTATTCAATGTTCCAATGAAAGGCGGATGCAAGCAAAGGGGTGTTGTTTGCTCAACATACCTTCTTCTATGAGTGCCTTCGTTTACACTTTGGAAGTAAAAACTACCTTTTTGGCTTTCTCGATTATAATTCAATATATTATTTAGATTTTAAAAGTTTAGAGAGATTATATTTGAATTTAAATGCCAGCTTTTGTAAGCAGTGAAGTTCAAAGTATTTCAGATTAAATAATGTTCAAATGCATGAAACGCAAGATATATGAAAAATGAAAATTATAAGTTCAAAATGACAAACCTTCAATTGACGTGAAACTGCCTTGGGAAGCTTTATCAGATGTTGTGATTTCTGAGCTCATATTTACATGCATCTCTTTGTTACCAAAAACAGAAATGAACATAAATAACCTTAGAAACATTTATTACACTTTGTATCCTTTCGATCATCCGTACATGACTAGTATCGGGATCAATCATTATAAAACATTTTTTTAATATACTTGGATTATAAACTCTTAAAAAAAAGAATTTTTAACATTAACCTTTAGTTTTTGATCGATTTGTGATCGTCATGCACGCTTCAATCAAAGTTGGTTTGCAACCATCTTAGGAAGCATTTTCAGTTGCCGTGCCTTCTGAACTTACTTCTACGTGAATCTCTTTGTTAACAAAAAGAGAAAAGAACATAAATAACCATCTTAAAATGTTTCGAAGTGAAAAAAGCCAAAATGCATGGAGCACATTGATTTATAAAAAAAACGTAAATTAAAAGTTCGAAGTGACAAACCTTTTGTTTCTGATTGATCCGTGCTGCTCATGTTGTCTTGAAATGAAATTGAAATGTGACCGTTTTGGGAAGCTTTATAAATTGATGTGCCGTCTAACCTCACGTCTATGCAAGTCTCTTTGTTATCAAAAAGAAAAATGAATATAAATGAACTTAGATAAATGGATTACACTTTGTATGCTTTAGATGATCTATAAATGACTAGCATGAGGCTCATTCATCGCATGGAATTTTCTGTAATAAACATAGATGGTAAATTTCAAACAAAAGAAAAATGATGTTGAATTAATGAAATAATTATAAAGTACTACCTTCTTAACTTACTTCTACGTGAATCTCTTTGTTAACAAAAAGAGAAAAGAGCATAAATAACCATCTTAAAATGTTTCGAAGTGAAAAAAGCCAAAATGCATGGAGCACATTGATTTATAAAAAACGTAAATTAAAAGTTCGAAGTGACAAACCTTTAGTTTTTGATTGATCCGTGCTGCTCATGTTGTCTGGAAATGAAATTGAAATGTGACCGTTTCGGGAAGCTTCATCAGTTGATGTGCCTTCTAACCTCACGTCTATGTGAGTCTCTTTGTTATCAAAAAGAAAAATGAACATAAATGAACTTAGATAAATGGATTACACTTTGTATGCTTTAGATGATCTATAAATGACTAGCATGAGGCTCATTCATCGCATGGAATTTTCTGTAATAAACATAGTTGGTAAATTTCGAACAAAAAAATGACGTTGAATTAATGAAATAATTATAAAGTACTACCTTCTTAACTTACTTCTAGGTGAATCTCTTTGTTAACAAAAAGAGAAAAGAACATAAATAACCTTCTTAACTTACTTCTAGGGCCGAGCTTCGCTGGGCTGTCTTCGGTGGATACGGACGAGTGGGCGACAGCTTCAGTTGACTGAGGAGATGCGTGGACCAGCGAGCTGGCGAAGGAAGCAACAGCTTCGTGCGTTGTTGAGGGCTGCTTCAATGGAACGCCGCTGCTGGGCCGAACGTGCGAAGATGAGGGTCAACGGTGGGGCTTCTTTGGTGAGTGGTTGACCGAGCAAAACCACTCCACGTGCAGCTGAAGAAGATGAGCAGCTTCGGTGGGTTGAAGAAGCTGATGAAGATACGCGGGCAAATGATGGCAGAAGCGGCAGCTCGGTGGATTGGGCTTTGGCCTTCTTTGCGCAGCCGACGATGGAAGTGGACTTGCGTGAAGATGGGCTCGGTTGACTGGATTCGTGGGGATGGCGGCGAGAGAAGACTCGCACACGGCAGAGAGATGGAGCTGCTTCGGGCTTTGCTTGGTTGAAGACACGCGCATGGAGGAGCTTCGCTCGGTGGATTGCTGGGTCCACAAACCGCCCGGGAAATTTGCAACGTTGACTGGTGGGCGTTTGATGTTGGACGAGTGGCAAAGGAGAGGAACTTCGGTGGAGCTTTGGAGGTCAACAAATTGGCTTCACTTGGAGAATTCTGCTGGAGTTGACCGAGGGAAACCAAAAAATGATGGAGCAGCTGGCGTGAGATGAGCGCTGGAGTTCGAACGGTGGAGGAGAAGGGCAGCAAGAGAGAGAGAGAGAGAGAGAGGAGCTGTGGCGTCCAGAGAGAAAGGAAAATGAAAACAAAAGCTGCAGACGGTCTTCGAAGGAAAGAAAAGAGAGAGAGACCGACTTGGAGAGAGAACGAACGGATAAGGGAGAGGGACGCGTGAGGCTTGCTCGAGAAGCCGTGGGTGAGGGGGAAGAAAGATCAAGATATTTATCCAAAATCATCATAGCTTGGCCCACAAGTCCACATAATTATCTCCTTGTCTCCTATAATTAAATCTTGTAAATTAATCCACAAAAATTCCAATTTGATGACAAATGTTGCACCCCCATGCCTAGCTCCGAATTTCACTTTCTTGGTCTCAATTTATTCACAAATTCTCCAAATCGAAGTCCAATTTCGATGAAGTAAATTCTCATTCCATTTTCTGCAAGTCCATGATGCTCAAAGGTTCAGTTTGGAAGTCCCAATTTTCTTTAATTTGGCCCGTACGAATTTCCGCTACGTCCGAAACGGTTCTCCGAAAAAATCTCCAACTCGACGAAATTTCTCCGAAAGACAAGACGACGTCCTATAAATGAACCGTGACATGCTCGAACGTCCGATTCCCGAAATCGAATTCAATTTTGTGGTTAAAATCGATCGAACGCGATTTTAGTCCGATCCGACCTATCTGGTAGCTTTTAGGGATTTTACCGCGGTTATATCCCTTAACGGCTTCACCCAACAGATTGGTTAACTCGTGAGTGATCAGCTCAGAGAAAAAGGACTATAGGCGCGCCGGGAAAATGCCCATTTCATATATTCGGGACGGGGTCAAAATTCGGGATGTCACACCAAACATGCCCTCGCGTCCTACACAAATTATTCCGTTATCACAATCTCCCTTTTTTATAAGAATTTTGTAGAGTGTCTTAAACTTGTTAAGCAATAAATAAAGAAATGTACAACTTTCAATTGATGATCTATCCATAGTATTGGTTATGGTATTAATTATATTACTTCAAAATTAACACACAAAGAATAAATTTCCAAATCTCCATCTGTGGGATCAAATCAGAACAACAATGGAAAGGAGGGACTTACCTGCCAATGGTTCCGAAAACGAACTGTCTTGGGTATCCATGGATGATTCTTTGCCGTTGCGTCTCTCATGTCGTTCTGCGAAAGAAGGACAAAAAGTGTTATATACCTGAATAAAACTTAAAGCAAGTTTTTTTTTTTTCAAAAAGAATAATTTTAATTTATAATGATTTAGTTGGACTTTGAATATTATTTAGTTTTCAACTATGGTCAATTTTCAGGTTTATGGTTCAAATTTTGAAAACTTGGCAACCAGAATATCTACTAAAAAGTATTTTCATTAAGAATTTTGGAGAGGAAAATAGGAAATTGGAGAATTTTCTTTTATTGAACATGCCCTTGCGTTCTACACAAATTATTATGTTATCACACCCTCCCTTCTTATAAAGATTTTGTAAAGAGTGTCTAGAAACTTGTTAAGCAATAAATAAAGAAATTTGCAACTTTCAATTCATGATCTATCCATAGTTTCGGTTACAGTATTACTTATATTACTTCGAAATTAACACACAAAAGGAAAATTTTCCAATTTCTCCATCCGTCGGATCAAATCAGAACACCAAAGGAAAGGAGTGATTAAACCTGTCAATGGTTCCAAAACCGAACTGTCTTGCGACATGGATGATTCTTTGCCGTTGCGTCTTTCTTGTCTTTCTGCAAATTAAAGATTAATTAATAATTGAAGGAAGTTACTGGATACCGTGAATAAAAATTAGAGCAGTTTTATCATTTGGCGCCATACACCGCCCAGCGATTTGAGGCAAAAAGTGAAGTGAACAAATTCACTAGTGGCACCCAATGCTACAGTCTATACTGTATAGTATGTTACTTGGCTTGACACATTCCACATGGTTTGTTTGTGGCCTCGTACTTGGAATTTTTAAAATGAATGAATCAACTTAATGATATTGAATTCATGGATCAATGCTGTATATTTATAAGTTACAATTCATATAGAATACAAAGCTTAATAACATTCATCGTGCCAATTTATTTCATGGAATTTTTTTTCTTCAATAAAGTATATTGATTATACTTATTGATAGACTTGAAAGTTGCAAGAAGGAACTGATGTAATTTTTCATACAGTATCCATATTTTTCTTTTCTTTGTTGCAAAAACGTTTCGCCATCCATGTATCTTGGTCAATTGGTTTGATAGTGGGTTTTCTTCGTTAATGTAATCTTTACACTTTTTATAACATGACAAACATATCTATCGACAGGTTATTTTTGGCTTAGAACAACATTACATGGTTTCTTTTTTGGGGATGATTATAGTGAATTGACTAGTTCGAGGATCATGTGTTCAGAGAATTAGTCTCATGTAATCTTGTAATGATAAGTAATCGATCATTCAAAACCCATTTGTTTTGCCCCTTGCTCTTAATGAAATTACTTTGTAGGGCAATCAGCCACAAATTCCCTTTGCATATTTGGATATTAACTAAGCATAGCAAATAATTAGTCCTCACAGTGTGATTGTTTGGACAAAAATCTCTGGTAAGAGGAAACTTTCTGGAATACTTTTAAGAAACTCGGACTGCCAAAAAGAAGTTGGTCATTGAATGCTTGTAAGAAATGAACCAGGATTGACAAAAAGCAATTGCATCATCATCCCTAACTATAAGGGACAGGGAACTTGTGGAGCCAAAGTCATACAAAATTAGGAGACGTGACCTTTTTTTTTTGGTCGAATAGGAGACGTGACTTTGAGTGATGAGAGTGTTTACTGTTTACTTGAAAGGAATAGTCATGTCCTTGGGCCCGAGAAAATGCATCAATGAGCGGTATTTGGTGGTGACCTAGGTTGCACGAACACGTTGCCTGTGTTTCCATGTCGTGTCCGACACGTCGACACGCTCAGACACGATCGGACATGTGGTCAACGTGTGTCGAATTTTCTGACACGTGGTCAAGTTTTGCTTGACACATTTAGACACGTGTGTCCGGAAGACAAAGGAGGGTGGAAGCGACGGCGAGGGAGCAGAGACGAGGCTGTGAGCGACAACGAGCCCATGACGACGAGAGACGGCTAGAGAAAGAGCATAGACTGAGGTGAGGGCCGCCACTGTGATGCTGCGATGGATCGACAACGAGGCTGCAGCTGTGAGGGAAAAATGGGCAAAGACGAGGCGGTAAACGATTGTGATGAGGATCGAGAGCAAGCAGAGATCGAGAGGAAGAGGAGAGGAAGGCGGTCGTGCGGCGAGGAGGAGAGGAGAAGGATCAAGAGGAAGAGGAGAGGAAGGGGGTCGTGTGGAGAGGAAGGGGAGGAGAAGGATCGAGAGGAAGAGGAGAGGAAGGGGTCATGCGTCACGCGGTGAGTGGCGAGGAGGAGGAGGAGGAGGTAAAGGAGTTAGGGTTTTTGATAAGAAACTCAAAAATAATAAAAAATGAGAAGTCTGATGGGCCATCAATGGTGGCGTGACTTTTAAATTTGGGGGGAGGGGAAGTGACTGTTAGGTGGTGTTTGTCAGGTGGTGGGGAGGGAAAGAAAAATAAATTTGAGGTGCGGAGAAATGGACGAGGAAAAGAAGGGAGTGGGGGTGGACCCCAGTAGGGATTTTTTTAATCGAATAATAAATAAATAAGATTAAAAAATAATTTCGAAAAAAAGTACTGAATTTGAATTAAATTAATTAAAAATTAAAATATTTATTTAATATACAACGTGTCTCAATGTGTCGAATTCTCTATTTTGAGAAATAATCATCAACGTGTCAGATCGTGTCACGTGTCCAAGCAACCTAAGTGGCGACACATACATGGGATCAAATCAGAGCAAAGAAGGAAATAACGGAAATACCTGGCGATGTCGAACTGCGTTGGGTATCCATGGAGGATTCTTCGCCGTGCCGTCTCGCAAGCATGGGAATATGAAAGCAGAGAAGTAATTTTTACTTGGTTGAAACGGAAATTATTTTCTGGTCTCATGGATCTTCTCTATTTATACATCGACTTGGGGATGGAGCCAAGGCTCCAGCTGGAGATTCAATTTAGCTGGAGATGTCATATTTAAAATTGAAGACGGAACGTCTTTCATTTGCACCGACGGACGAGGAGGCACGAGGAATAAATAATTCACATTTAGGGTCCATTCATTTCGCGAAAAATGAATAATTTCTGAAAAATATTTTTTCAAAAGTTATTTTTCAGGAAAATGTTTTCTGATGTTCGACTAAAACCTGAAAATGTTCAGAAAATTATTTTTTGGTGTTTGGCGAAAACCTGAAAATGTTAAAAGTGAAAACACATAGATCGTTGGCCCAACGTTTGAATCCCACTGTCAAATTGAATGACTGCCAGAAAGGTCATAATATGTCGAGTAGACACTCTTGAAACAACAAAAACAACAAATAAAAAAAATGCCAGAAGTATGAAGTCCAGCACAGTTCCATCCATGAGAGACTGATTTTCTACAGCACATTCTATTAAACACTATGACAGAAGATTGTCTACATGCGCAAGCCCTTCAGAAAACCAAATAGAAACTTCATGAACCTGATTCACCAAGACTATCCCTCGTCCTTTATAAAGAGTATCACAAGCAGTGAAAGGTCTTGGATCATCTCACAAGCCTGCAACAGCAAACAGGATTCAATCCACGATTGATTGCTCCAACAGAATACGTCATTCCCAACATTTAATCAAAAAACAAAAAGGAAAAAGTCCACAAGAAAAACAAGAAGGCCGACACAATCAAATGGGTCCAGCAATGAAGAGGAAGCAGGGCACGTTGCGGAGATCAAGCATCGTTGGATGAAGGGACGCTCCGTCATTGTTGATTGTCGGCATCAAAGGAGGAGGAGGACGAGATCAGAAACCCAGGGCTTCATGAGGGCGGAGATCCAGCACCGCTGGATGAGGGGATGCTCCACCACTGCTGATAATTAGTGTCAAAGGAGGAAGAGGACGAGATCAAAAAGCCAGGGCTTCATGAGGGCGGAGATCTAGCATCGCCGGATGAGGGGATGCTCCGCCGTTGCTGATCGTCAGTGTCGAAGGAGGAGGAGGACGAGATTAGAAACCCTAGGTTTCGTGAGAAAGGGGGCAGAAATGTCAGCTTCTGGAGTAAATGAGTAAGGAAAGAAGATTGCGCGAGAGCGCGTGCGTAGGGCCTCTTTTTCAAAAGAGGATATCATTTTCCACAATCTCATAAGGAGATTTTCCGTTGATTGGAAAATATTTTCTTTTACCATTTATTTTTCGCCATCCGAACACTTGAAATTCCGAAAAATATTTTCCTGAAGTTGTTTACCGCGAAACGAACGGACCCTTAGACAAAAACAATTCATTACGCACATGCTAAGTTGTATTATTCTTAACCAAAAGATGCCTAATTAAAATATCAAAATCAGTCAATGGGGACGAGCATTTAAAAATTTATTTCATCACTCATTTTCTGTGAACACGATGAGTTGAATACGCATATAATCATAACATATTATTGGCTACTAAAAAGATTCCTCGTTGGTTAAGACCAACATGTGAATGAGAAAATGCCATCCATAGAAGATAAAATATTGGAATGAAACACGTTAAAATTAGGTTTAGGTTGAGTATGAGACAGATGCATTCAATCAAATGTTTTCGCAGAGTCTCCCTTTTGCAGTCGCTTAAGAACATCATAGAAATTTAGCATGTGATGTGAATGAGTCTTCTGTATAGGTGCGCTTATGATGTACTATAATACAGGTTAAGTATTGGTTGGTAGGGATGTCAAAAAAACCCGACCCGACTAAGGGTGTGTTTGTTTCACGGAAAATGTAACGTTTTTGAAAAATGTTTTCCGGAAAACCATTTTCTAGGAAAATGGTTAGTTTTCCTTTGTTTGGTAATACGTGACTGAAAGGATTTTCTGGTGTTTGGATTGCATTTGAAAAATAATCTAACAATTGACAATAGTGTGCCTCTTACTTCCAAATTAATTTGTTGAGTCCATGTTACTTTATAAACGGAGTTTTAATTGTAAATTAGATATAATGTGCCCCCTAAAATCAAATAAAAAGACAATGTAATATGTAAGCTGTAGTCCTCTACACCCTCTTAACAAATAACTAGAAAAGTTAGCCTAAGCGACAGGATTTTTTGGCATGGAGTGCTGCCAAAGATTGTCGTAAGTAACTAGAAAAGCACTATGTAGCATGTAAGTTGTAGTCCTGCAACTTGTAGGAAAACAAAACCACAATAACGAGTGAGATTATAAACTTATGACAAGCACATCTATACATGCTAAACTATTAACTCTGCACAACTTCTTGAAAACAAGGCCTCTCTTCTATGACTCTGTAGAACATCTTGAAAACACCGGATACAATTGACATCACAAAGGATTCTGTTCTCCAAATTGCTACTCTACGATATATAGTAGTATTTAGCTAATTAAAGGGCACAGAGGCTCCAAACTGCTCTACATGCGCGAGCAAATAAACACATAAATGTGCACCCAAGAAGAGTCCAACCTCGAAATAAAATAACACCAGTTAGCTCACCTCAAAACAATTAAAGAACTAGTAAATGCCAAATACAAACACATTTCCCTGGAAAAGAACTCAAGCATCTGCACGACATGATTCCACCCTATGCAGGTACCCCCGAACTTGTGCAAAAATCCAAACCACACAAATCATCAACACCTTAGAAATGACTCAAACGAGCTTTGGAGGAGAACAATGAGTGCATACACTGACGGAATACTTTTCTCAACTCTAGCTTCCCTGTAAGATGCAGATAACCTAACATAGCTAACGGAGTCATTAAGCCCCCTAAAAAGTTCTTAAAACTCTCAATCCTTCCGTGCTCAACGTTTGATTTGAAAGCAAGATAGCAATTAGAAGCAGCTGCCGAAAGGCACCTGAAATTTTTCAGTCAATAAACTTGAGTCCATGGATGGAGCACATGGATTCGAAGCTCAAGCGCGCGAGAACATCACGAGCCGAAGAGCACTGGATGTGGCAAGGTGAGCGGCGGATTCCAGCGTTGATCGGCGGAGCGAAGCTTCCGGAATACGCAGAGGATCAAGAGAGAGGCTTTGAGGGGTGTTTCACTTCAATTGCTTAAAGAAGATGAATGGAAACGTGAATCAAACAAGTGAAACGCAGAGAATCAACATCAACTCAACGATGAAAAGCATCGATCAAAAAAATTCTAAGATTATTCTCAAATCGGAGAGGAGAGAGAACCTGGAATCGTGTTGAGCGTCGTTGAAGAAGAACTAGACCTTCGATGATGAAGAAGAAGATCTGGACCTTCAATGGCAAATAAGATGCGCGTCGTTGAAGAAGAGTTGAAGAAGAAAGACAAGCGAAAGAGCAAAGGGAGAAAGCAGCGAGAGCGGTGTACGGAGAGGAAAAGTGAAAGGCCAGAGAGAAAAATGAGAAGGGAAAGTATTTTCACCTTCTCGGCTGGAGGAATTCGTTTTCCTAAAATAATACATAATATTTGTGTTGACTAGAAAGTCTTTTTCGTTGACTAAATCTGTTTTAGAGAACCAAACAGCTGAAAATCCGGAAAACACTTTCTAGTAAAATACTTTCAGTGAAACAAACACACCCTAAAATCAATCCGAAACACATGTTTCGTGTTTGGGTCGTGTTCGAGTAACAAATATAAAAGAAGCAAAGAAATGTGTTTTGGGCTGGGTTAGGGTTGGAGCATTGTTCCACCCGAAACACACTAATTCTAAATTCCAAACAGGCCAACAATGAACAAACACAAACACTTTACCCCCAAACAGTCAAACGCATACCTCGTCGGCTCCTGCCTTCTTCTCCGACGACTATGCCTTCTTATGGATTCCGCTGCCGCCCTCCGATCGACGCACCTTTGCCCCGTTGTCGTGGTCGCCACCCTCGTCTCAACGCCGGAACCCTAGCTACCGCCGAATCAATCGATCGTCATTGTCCAGGTCTCCATCTCTTGTCTCAACGCCGGAACCGTAGCCGCCGCCGAATCAGTCAAACATTGTTTGTTTTCGGTACATAAAGAGGCTCAATTCGGGTCAGCGTGCGGCCGACCATCGTCGACGGCTCGGGGACTAGGTTCGCTTGGTGAGTCCCGGAACCTCAATCGCTAGTGAATGTTTCTAATTTTTCTTCCTTGATGATGACGGCATTATTAGAGTTATTTGTTGCTAGTGCTTGTTGATTATCATGTTCTTGCTTTGTTTAGATTTCCGGTTGCAATCTTGTTGGGAGTTTCTGGTTTTTTTTTTTTTTTTTTTTGGGGGAGGGGGGCGGTCTGTTGAATTTGTCTTGTTGTGCTGCACGATGATGGAGCTGCTAGTGTTGTGGTAGATCATCATCCGAAAGAAAACTAGCGCCAAAACTAAGAAGGGCTAGAATTTTTAGATTCTTGTATTAAGGAAATTGCTTGTCCGATGCATTTAGTTGTCTATGAAATTCTTTGGGTTCAGGTTAAAAGTTAAGTTGAAGCAAAGCTAATGAGCAAAGATGTGCTTTCCGAACAACATCATGAACAAGAGGTAAAGTTCTTTAAAATTGATTGATTTCGAGATTTGCAGTCTGCATTTCGAAGGACTTTGCTCAAATTCTGTGCTTGAAACTTGAATATGCAGTTAAAGCAGCAAAGTCTAGAACTCCAGATTGCTGATTTGAAAATTAAGCAAAGCATGAGGAGAAAGTGATTCGGGAACAATCCCAAATTAAAGTATATGCTGAACAAGTATCACAGCCATTTCGCAATTGGTGAATGTTGACACCTAAATTTTAGCGATCCGTTTATTCATTTATCGCATTAAAAAAATTAGAGATTAATTTTAACCCCTAAAAAAATATTAGTTAATTAATTAATTGCATAGCATATAGATTTAAGTGCATTTGCATTTTTTGCATTTATTGGACCAGTGGCGGATGGATTTGAATTAGTGGTTTTAAGCTTTAAATTGACAAGCCGGACTAAGCCCACGGAGCGAGCAAATTGGCCCAAGCCCTTTTTTTATGATCGGAAATTATCTTGTGAAAATAAGAATTTGAAATTTTCCGAGATATGATGGAATTTTTCGGATAGAGCAAGTGGAAAAATGAATATTCCGTTCGACAAAACGAATATTGCATTTGGAAAAAAAAAATCTTTGTGGATACCGCTTTGGAAAGATTAAAAACCATAATTCGTGGCCTATAAATAGTTTAAAATATATAGGGTTCAGGAGGCCACACTTATTGAATACATGGCCATTGAGAGAGAAAAAAAAAAACTCTTTCGTTGGGGACTTCTCTTTGTTCAAGAAGAGAGAAAAAAGTAAAAAGGGGATATGTTCAGCACAAGTCCTAAAACTTGTCAATAAAGTACAATTGAGTCATAAAACTTACAAAAAGTGCAATCAAGTCCTAAAACTTGTCAAGTTAGTTCAATTGAGTTCTAAAGTTAACACCGTCAGATTTATTAACAGAAATTGCTGACGTGGCGCTAACGTCATATTTTAAATGAATTTTTTATTTTTCAAATGGTTTTTTAAATGATTTTTTATTCAAAATCTTTAAAATTAGATTAAAACTAAAAAGGAAAATCTAAATTTATTTAAAAAAACAAAATTGTTCAAAATAATAATAAAAAAAAAAGGCACCAGTGGACTTCCACTGCCGCCCATCGCTGGAGGGCTAATGACGGTCGCCTGCCCTGGGCGGGGTGACCGGCCCTCTCCTAGGCAAGGCCTCGCCAGCCACTCCCGCCAAGTCGGGCGAATACGCCAAGATCTAGGCACGCCGGCCCTCGCGGGGCCGGCGGCCGTTGCCCGCCTTGGGTGAGTCTTCACTGGTCCTCACGAGGGGCCAGCAACTGTCGCTTGGGGATGACGAGGGCCGACGAGGCCTCGCCCAAGGTGGGCGACGGTCGCCGGCCCTCACCTGGGGCCGGCGAGGCCCGCCGAGATCCGGGCGAGCCTCGCCGGCCCCTAGCGAGGGCCGACAAGGCCTCACCTAGGGCGGGCGATGGTCGCCTCCCTCGCTTGGGGCCGACAAGGCCTCGCCTTGGCCAGGCGAGGGCCGGCCACCCCTGCTAGGGCCGATGACCGTCGCCGGCCCCTCCAAAGAATGGGCGGTGGCGGGGGAGAGGATAGCTGCTGATTTTTCTTTTTAGTTTTTAGTGAAAATAAGATAAAATAAATAAATATAATATTTTAGTTTTTAAATCTAATTTTTTTAAATGAATAAAAATAATTTAAAAAATCCACATGGAAAATAAAAAATTATTTAAAATGCCACGTCAGCATTTTTAACGGAAAAGACTAATGATGTTAACTTTAGGACTCAATTAAACCAACTTGACAAGTTTTATGACTTGATTGCACTTTTTGTAAGTTTTAGGACTTAATTGCACTTCCTTGACAAGTTTTAGGACTTCTGCTGAACATATCCCAGGTAAAAAGTAAAAGAGGGAGAAGTAACGTGAGAGCGGGGAGAAAAGAAAAAGAAAAAGAAGAGGAAACCCTAGGCACCGTTTGTCTTCTTCGCTGGGCAGCCTTGCCCGTGCCGGCACCGTGCCAAGACCGCCTCCACCAGCCTCGGCTAGCCTCCGCTTGCGGTCCCCGCCATCGCCAGCCACCTCGAGGCCTCGCGCACGACGACCCGAGCCATCGACCCTCGCGCGCGCCGCCGAGACCCCCGCAACTCGCGCCTTAGCCCTCACCAACGCCTCGCGGTTCCCTCGACGCTCCGTCGTCACCCGCCGGTTTCGCCACACCGTTCTCGATCTGCCCGTTGAATCCCCTTGCCGGTCTCCGCAGCCCTACTCGACGACCGCCGCTATCCCGATCTCATTGCTCGGGTGTTCGACGCCCGCAGATCCGAGCTCCCCTATAGCAGCCGCGACCCGACACCCCTACTCCACCTTTGCCGTCGCCGATCTGCAGCGCTAGGAGCCCCGGTCGTGACTTCGTGCTTCGCCCGCGACGCCCGTCTCCGCCGATCCCGTTGGCCGGCGCCCCTTGCTCGCTGGAGTCGGTCTCGCACCACGGTAGCTCGCACCCAGCCCCCGTCCCCGAAGCCCGCCAACGCCCGCAAAGCACCTCCGTCCGCGAAGCCACCGTCGATTCACCTCCTCGCCACTCGCCCGCTGCCGTTTTCCTCTCGTTGGAGCTCTAACGGTCATCCCCCACGCCGGTGACTCCCCCTCACCAGACCGGCCATCACTTGCTGCTTTGCTTTGAAAAAAAAAAAAAAAAGAAACAAAAAGAAACAAATTAAGTAGTTTTTCTATTTACCCTTTTTTATTTTTATGTTATTTATTTTTTTAGTATAAGTATTCCTTGATGTAATGATAGGATGTGCGACACGAAATAGCCTCAGAAATTTGTGATTATCAGTCCAATTTTCGTTCGAAATCCGACTCGCAATTACTTAAGAAAATTGCCAATTCGATCTCCTGTTCGAGATTCGATTTGCGATTTATGTAAAATTGGCCAACCCGATCTCCCGCCCGAGATATGGTTCGTCAATTTGGATATCTTGCTCTGATTTGCTGTCGTGTCGTTTAAGTTAATTTTATCCCAAAAATGTAGGCTAGAATTAGGTTTATTTCTTGTTCTCGGGTTTGCATATTTAGAATATAAATTTTATTTCGAAAAGTAAAAATTTAAAAAAATTAAAAAATCAAAAATCAAATCAATCAATTTAGGCTACTAGATTTTTAACTTGGATTGCATGTTTAATTATTTGGCAATTATTAATTCCGAAATTAATAAAAAAATAACAAAAATCATCATGCATATGTCATGTAGAATTACGGCATACGTCATTGCATATTAGGGTAAAATTGCAATTATTTTAATTCTAGGTAATATTTTTCTTAATTTATCATAAGTTTAGGTATTAGATAGATTGCATTTTAGGATTATTTGGGTTAAGATTATATTTTAGTTTAAATTAGGATTTGGTTTAACCTAATTTCTAATGTAAATTGAATAGAATCTTAATCTAGTTAGATAATTTTCACATTTATCCTAATTCCGAATTTCATGAAAATACAAAAAATGTCTTAGAATAAATTAGTTCCATTCCTAGGATAGATTGCATTCTTTTTTAAATAAAATAAAATAAAAAATGTCATTGCATGTCATATAGAATTATATTTGGTAATTGTTGCTAGGGGTATTTAATTAGAAATTGCATGTCATTAGAATTAGGTCATTTAGTTATATTGCATTGCATAAAGTATGATTCTCATTAATTAAGTAAAAACAAAAAAAAAAAATTACGTGTTAATTAGAAATCATATCTAAGGTTGTTGATGTGAATTCTGATCTAACATTGCAGATGCTTTTGTTGCTATGATGTAAGTCTTGCAATTTATTCATTTGCTTTTCTTGGTTATTAAATTGATGGTTTGCGCACTTGCATGATCGCCTCATATGTTAGGGAAATAGATTTAAAAGCAATTCAAGCTGCTTGCCAAAAATTTTTCAAAATAAAAGAGAAATGTATCGAAAGGGTGTTAGAGAAATCTAGCGTAACAAAGTCCCCGAACTCATAAATCTTTGGTTTGTAGGAGTAAAGGAAATCTCTCGTTACTTTGCTTGGGTTTCTAATCGACCCACCAAAAATAGATTAGTGGCAACTCCTAATTAAAAAATCAATTACATGTTAAGAACTTGAACCTAAGTCGTGAATTGATATGGGCTTGAGAGAGCTCGAGCTAAGTCTAGGCTTAGCAATCCATTAACTAAATCCTATGGTGTACCCGAAAATTTGATCACGACAGTGAGATACCTAGAATTGATTGATAATTATTTTGATGTTGTTGAGTTCAATAGGATCCCAGTGTTCCCAATGTAATGTTCATTGCTCTGGTGAGTGGCGTGCCTTCCTGTGCTGCCTCTTATTGTAGAACTATTAGTTCTGCCCACCTGGTGTTATTTTGGTGCTTGGGCAATATACTTTTGAAAAGGTGGTAATCTGGTGGGTGCATTGATTCAGGAGTCGTTTTAGTTTGCGATTATCCCGTCAGTACCATAGGGTCTCATCTTACGAAGCATACTGATTTGGAACTTCTTCCTATCCTGCCATTTATACATGGAATTGTGCAACTTGGTCCTAATGTCGATTGAAGAAAATAGGTGGAAATGAAGTAGCAAACAAAAAGGGAGGTCTCTGCTTCTCCCCCTCTTTCCTCTTAAATGTATAAAAACACACTTTTCTTTATTACTAAAATGATGAAAAGAAGGAAGTCGCGAACAACGATGAAGATGAATGCCTCCGTTCGACTCTAACCCGAACAAATAGAAAAAAGGGAGGCGAAAAAAAAGAAAAGAAAAAGGAAAACCTGGAAACCTGACTCAACCCGAATTTCCAATGCAAGTCTAATGTGTTTCGGGTCGGGTCAGGTCACGTATGTGACCCTTATGTTTCGGGTCGGGTCGGGTAACATCAAAAGCCGACCCGACCCAATCCATTTACACCCCTATTGGTTGGTAGTAGGCTGAGCATTAGTTTAGAGTTGATCTTGGAACAACCTTGGACCGGCCCAACCGGTCCAGTTGACTGGTCCCTTGTCCTAAAGCGGTTAAAACACATACTGTGCAGGTTAATCCCTAGTCCTGGAGCTTTAGGGTTGGTCCAACCCAAATCAATCTAATAATTATCTTTTTTTTTTTTTTTTTGGGGGGGGGGGGGGAGTCCAAACCCTAAATATACAACTATAAATGCGCCTCCTCTTCTTGTGTTTTCCTCTCTCACAATCTCACTCTCTCCCTCAATCTAAAATTATTGTCGAAATCCTCCGCATCTATATTTTTGGAGGTAGGTTTTTCGTTGTCTCTCTACTCATTTGAACTTAGCAATCGACTCTCTTCCCTTCTCTTTTGCGCTTTTGCCTCTGATTACCTTTCCCTCCCATTTGCGATTCTCTATTTTTTATTGTTTAAATAATTTTACATGTTTGTCTTCTAAAGTTTGTTGTTTTGGCAAGTGGAGATTATGTTGTTGCCTTATGTTAGATTTCTATTTGATTTGTACCAATGTTCATTGTTTAGTTACTACATATCAAATTGTCAATGAATATGCGATTTCAAAGAATACATATGTCCTTTCAAGGAATACAAAATTGAAGCAAAAAAAAAAAAAAAAGAATTGGTTTATCCTAAGTTGACCTTAGAATAGGACTAAACCCATAGGGTTGGTTCAGTCTATGGTCCTAGGCTCAATGGGTTCGATCCCCAATTCGAAAAACTGGGGACTAACATTACGCAAGTTGATCTCTAGATTAGGTATTGTACCGGCCTAACTCACACCCTATTCAACCCTATTTAGTAGCCTTTCGTTATCTTTTGCATGTAGAATTAAGGTCAAATCAAGCGAGGTCTCCAGCCATAGAGCAATCAATACAGAAAATAGTTTTTGTTATTGTTTATGTCCAGGGATCATCAATCACCATGCTCATTGTGAACACGGACCACCAGCCACGGCGACGCAACAAGTAATAAATAATGTTGAAGTCGACATAACAAGTTAACAACTCCATGACTTGAGGCATAAGAAAACGAAGGTACGAACCACGCGCTAGTTTTTATTCCTTATAATTTTTCTTCAATGTAAGAATATTAACCAAGGACAAGTAGCAATTCGATCTTCCCGACATACAATCATCTCCAAACTGAGTCTCTCAAATAAAACCTTGCGCTATCAAAAGGCCTTAAAAACAGAAGCTAAGATACAACACAAGAAGATTATGTGATTCAGCTCAAAGCTTACGTTCTTGAGTAAATGATCAGACCAAAGATTCAAAAATTTATTTAAACATTTATTTCATGTCTCGTGAACAGACACGATGGTGTCTAGTGTTGTATGCGTTCATATATTTCGATGGAATTATTAAAAGTAGCTGTAGAATAACATAATCATTTACGATAGAAACTGATCTTTATAGAACAGCAGAGAAGCTGGCACCCATATGGGGTTGTTAGAAGATTATAATATGAAGGTGGGGAAAAGAGTTATACATAGGAAACGTAGAAGGAAAGTATTTGGCTTAAATATGAGAAGACCCATGTAAGTGTTGCTAGAAGGCATGACCTCTCAAGTGGGCATAAAGGACTGGATAGACATGAATATATCCAATCTTGATTGGGCACTCGAGCACTTGAAAAGTCGCGATTAAACCATTTTGGAATTTCATTTTAATAAGGATTAACCTTTTAGACAAACGTATCTGTTGGAAGATTAACTATTCTGTCTAATCTAACGGTTGCGTCAATTTACGAGACACATTACTTTGTCGTTCTAATATAAACATGTTCCTCTTTCTAGAAAAGCTATTCCATTTTTCGTGTGTTTTTGTTGAGAGAGTCTGAGGGGCTATTCCAATTCGTAAGTGTTTGCTTTCAAGTCTTTGATTGTAAGAGAGGAGGGAAGTTGTTGACACCTAAATTTTGATTAGGTTATTAATTTCTTCTATTTTTCTTTTTTTAGATAATAAATAATAAATACCAAAAACAGCAAAAAAACAAATAAAAACAACAAAAAAGGAAGCAGCCCATCGGGGCTGGGCGGCCCAGCCCCCTCTTCTTCTTCTTTTCTCGCGCAGGCCCCCCACAGCCCGGCCCACACGACTCAGCCCGGCCCCCTTTTTGCCCCTTGTCTTCTTCCTCATCTGTCTTTTTCCCCAACCGGATAAGCAACACGCACCGGAGACGAAGACGCGCGCGACGCCGGAATGGAGAGGGAGATAGCAGCGTACGATGGAGTGGACACGTCTTCAATGCAAGGCGGCCTAGCTAGAGCCACCTCGATGGATGAGACATCGGTTCGGCCGGCGGAGGCCGTTCAGTGCGCGAAGACTAGAGGCCGAACCTCCGTTGACGGGCCGCCCCTTCGCCTATAAATAGCAGGCCACAAGCTCTGTCGAAAGACACAAAAGAATGCAAGCTCAGAAACCTTCCCCGAGAGACTTTAGGGGAAGGATTGAAGAGTGAGCGAGAGAGAAATCCGGTCGTCTGCTCGAACGACCTCCCTCCGAGAGACTTAGGGGAGGCCAACGGCAAGCGAACCCGGAGAGAGAGCGATTGAAAGCGAGCGAGCATCGCAAGCTTCCCCTGAGAGACTTTAGGGGAGGCCTAAGCGCTCGCAAGCCCAGATCTGAGGGAGAGGGAAGAGATCGGAACCAGAGGAGAGGAGCTGAAGAGAGGAGGTTCCTGGAGGACCAGATTTAAGAAGCCGAGGGCCCGCCATCGCTGCCTCGTTGCGACCATCACGACCGTCGTTGCCCCGTCGCATCCGTTGTTCTAGGTAGTCGCCTCAACCGCCAATGACGCCGTCCCTAAGACAAATATCTGTTGTCCGTTGCCGTCGTAGCAGCTGACGCTGTCCCGCCACCATTCGCCACCGCGCCGCGCCTTCTCTACAAACAGGTAACGACATGGTCTCGCTCGCGCCGTCATTGTCGAAACCCTAGCCAACGTACGTCCGTGCCGTGGCTATCGAGTCACTACCGGGCAACATCACAGCTTCCTCCTCTCGGCGTTGCGAATCGTCGAGCTCTAGGATTCCCATGAAGCTGGGTCACCGGGTCGGGTAGGGTTTCGCTAGGACCGGGTCATCGGGTCAGGCCGGGTCATTTTCAAATAGCGGGCTGCTAGGCCGCGATTAAAAAGAAAAATGAGTTGGGCTGCGTTGCGTGTGCCCGTCCGCATTCTAGGCGAATGGCCCGGTCGACCCAACCCGGTTCGTTTTTTTTTATAAATATTATTATAATATAAAATAATATTTTAAATCAAAAATCAAAAAATAATTTACTTTCCAGAAAATCAAAAAAATAAAAAAATGTCCATATTTTCCCCAAAAAGCCAAAAAAGAGTCAGAAAAAGCCTAAAAATGATTTATATTTTCAAAAAAAGACCAAAAAATTAAAAAAAATGCTTTTTATGTCCAAAAAAAAAATGAGAAAAGGACCCAAGAAATGTTTTTCTTCCACAAATGCATGGAAAAATCCATAAGTCTCAGGGTTTAAATAAGATTAGGTACCGAAAGGGCATTAGTAATTAACTAGTGTAATCAAGTCTCCGATCCTAATTTCTCTAGTTGCGTAGGGGCGAGTATTTCTCTCAATATTTCGCTTGGATTTCTAATCGACCCACTCCAAACCGATTAGTGGCAACTCCATGTAAAATTAACTTACAGGTTAAAAACTTGGACTATTAAGTCGGGAATTGGTGGACTTGGGAGAGTCCAGGCTAAAATAGACCTAGCCAAACCATTAGCCTCCGCAAGACGCCCGCTCCTAAATGGGCGCCAAAAAAATGAGGTCACGACAGAAGTCAACCAAGAATCCACCCCCGTTCAATTCACGCGTCTGAAATTCTCCATTGGTTATGGTGTACATTTAACAAAATATATGCATTGTCATAAGCAATTTTTTCCTTTCTCCCCCCTCCCTTGTTGCAAGTAGAAGCGTGACATCTTGAAATTTGCAAAATCCTAATATAATTAAGAAGATTTAGAAGATAAATGGTTTGTATGAAGTATTCATGTCGGTATGTTAACCCTACTCTCAGATAATCGCATATATGAAAATTAATTTATATATGAACAGTAAAATATGGTTAAAATACCTAGCGGCTAGAGTAGAATTCTTTTGTTATTGTTTATGTCCAGGGATCATCAATCACCATGCTCATTGTGAATACGAATCACCAGCGAAGGCGACCCAGCAGGTAATAAAACATTGAAGTCAACATAATAACCCCATGACATGAGGCATAAGAAAACGAACGTGCCAACCAGTGGTTAGCAACAACTTGCTATTTCATCAAATAATTTTTCTTCAATGTTGACAAAGTACAAATAGCAATTCGAACTTTCCGACATACAACCATCACCCAAACTGAGTATCTCAAATACCTGCTGTTGGAATTCAAGTTTGCGGAAGACGACTTACCTGATTCCAATGCGCAAACAGCAAATAGCCCCGGAACGAACGTTGAATTGCGAATAAATCACGAACAACACTTCCTCACGTTAGTCTGGATGTAATCATGAGGAAAGCACCCGATTTCCACAGCGTAAATGCCTACTGTTCTTGTAAAGATGAAATAGAATGACTTGATGGAAAAGGGGAGAGAAAATGAAGAAAATGTTCTGAACGTACATTTGTCCAACCGCTCCAACGGTTGTCTTTAGGGGTCTTTTATATGACCCCATCACACTCCTTCATCGTAGCATATCAAGTCCAAATGGTGCGATCCAATCGCATCCCGTCATAGACGTACCAGCTAAAGTACTACATCTCCCACTCGGACATGATGGGTTTGATAGTGCTCTATCAAGAATATAAGACATTCAACATTCATCAACTTTACAAAACAATTTATACTGACAAATAAGCCGTGCGACCAGTGAGTACACCTGCACTTGAAAACTCAAATTATGCACCTGTTAGGGATGACATAAAGGCTACAACCCTAAAAAGAAATAAACAATGGATGTCTCACAAGCACTCTGACATATTTTGTTACATCAGTTCAAAGTATACCTATCCCTTAAAGGCTATACTTGACTTTTATCAAAACACCATGTATTTACAGTTATATCCGCAACCACAAAGGGCGATATAATTGGTTGACTAGTAAATACATATGATAGATGTAAAACAACAACAGTCTTCTTCGCACTTATGTCTTTCTCAATTTCAGAACAACTACTTTCCTAGACATGTCCCATAGGCCATATCTATTCATGAACACCCGTAACATGTTAAAGTAGCAACATTGATCTTTCATTTCGAGAACATAGTCAGAAGTAACATAGGGCACAAAATTGAGGTAAAATACAAATTACTTCAAGGGCTCACACAGTGAGTAAATAGGGATAATTTTACTCATCTTCCCTTATTGGTCGTACAATGCACATGTAGTATGAATTACATGCTATAGTGGATTACTTTTTCTATAAGAGCGTATGTCATTTATCAAATATATCCACCATACAGATCTTAGCCTAAACATAGTCACGTGCTTCTCACGTACTCATGTTTAGCCCGAGTGCTATATCAGCTCGCTTTCTATAACGCCCGATTAAGTACTCGCATCCGGCATCTTTCAGGCATACATGATTGTGGGACTATCATGTTCGGTCTTATTATAAACAAATCACAGACCTCATCTTGACTCCAATCAAGGCGACATATTTTATGTACCAAACTTGCTCTTCAGCATTTATTTGTACATAACGTCTCATCTCAACATGCTAACTACAGCACTTGAGGCGATTGCTCGTGTGAGTGAGCCAATCATTGCATGTTGACATACTTTTCAATAATATATGTGTGTTTGTGCTAATCTCATAGTGGATTTGTACCTATTAATAAAACATCAAATCACTAATAAACAAACAAGTACAATACATCTGTCCACAAATACATAAACCAATGATCCTCTACAATAACAGATATCACATTTTACGCAATCCTAGTGACATCCTATGGGTCAAGAATATGTCTCTAGGAATAGACTTCGTAAATGGATCAACAACCATTCTATTGGTTGAAATGTATTGCATGATCACTTCTTTCTGCGCTATAATATCTCTAATAAAGTTATTCTTTATGTCAATGTGCTTTGTTCTTCCATGATACTTGGGATCTTTCATATAGGCAATGGCTGTTTGACTATCGCAATAAACTATCACCGATCTTGGAACTTCAGTGAAAATGGCTAAATTTTCCAAGAAATGTTTTAGCTATATTGCTTTTTGCACTACGGCAGAACATGCAATAAATTTTGCCTCCATCGTAGACAAGGCCGTGCATGTCTTTTTCTTGCTATTCCAAGAAATCGCACCTCCATTGAGTAAGAACGCATATCCAGAAGTCGATTTACGCTCATCTAGGTCTCCACCCCAATCGGCATCTGAATAGCCTAATATGCGTAAATCATTTCCTTGGTAACAAAGTTGATAGTCCATGGTGCCTTTCAAGTATCTCAAGATCCTCTTCACTGCTTTCCAGTGTGCTTGACCAGGATTTGATTGATATCGGCTCACCAATCCCATGGCATATCATATGTCGGGTCTAGTACACATCATAGCATACATCAAATTTCCGACCGCATTAGCGTAAGGAACAGTTTCCATCACTTTAATTTCTTCTGGAATCTTAGAATACATCTCAGTACTTAGGCCTTCACCTTGCATAATAGGGGTATCGATGGGATTACAATGCTGCATATTGAAACGCTAAAAAATCTTCATAATATAAGACTCTTGTGATAAAGTAAGGAGTTTCCTTGATCGATCTCTTTCGATCTTAACTCCTAATATATATGCAGCTTCTCCCATGTCCTTCATCTTAAAATTAGAGGACAACCATTCTTTTATGGTGATAACCAAAACCTTGTCATTTCCAGCCAACAGAATATCGTCCACATAAAGTGATAAAATCACAAATTTATCTTTGGACCGCTTGACATATACATAGTGATCTTCCTCGGTCATCGTGAAACCAAAAGTTATTATTGCTCGATGAAAACGAAGATACCACTGTCTAGATGATTGCTTAAGGTCATATATTGAGCGATGAAGTTTGCAAACTTTATGCTCTTGATCTTTAGCTACAAAACCTATTGGTTGTTTCATATAGATTTCCTCATCTAGTTCTCCATTAAGAAATGCGTCTTTACATCCATATGATGTAATTCAAGGTCCAAATGTGCAACAATGGATAGAATAAGGCGTATTGAGGCAAACCTTACAACTGGTGAAAAAATTTCCTCATAGTCTGTACTCTCTTGTTGAGTATAACCTTTCGCCACAAGACGAGTCCTATACTTTTCAATGGATCCATCCGCCCTTCGCTTAATCTTGAAGACCCATTTGTTTCCAATGGCCTTACAATTGGGTGGTAGATCAACCAAGTCCTAGACATGGTTTGCCCTCATAGACTCCATCTCATTTTCCAAAGCTTTCCTCCATTCTTCCTTATCAGAGGATGAGAGAGCATCTTGAACATTCTTAGGCTCAGCATCGTCCTTTTGAGCAATCATAAATGCTTCCCCTTCAATCTCAAATCGACGGCGGGGAATACTTTTACGATTATTTTTACACAATTGAATTTCTCTTGAATTCAATTCATTAGGTGATGCAACACTCCCACTAGGTCTTGTGTGTTGAGATAAATCTTTATTTCCCTCTACAACATCAGTGGATGTGTTATCAGGATCTTCCATCTCATATAATTGGAAGTCCTTATCAATCTCACCTCTATTAAGAAAATCGTTTTCCAAGAACGTGACATCTCGTGACTCCATTTCGGTCACACTTCCATCAGCTTGTTCACCTATGAACACGTACCCTTTGGAGTGTTCGGAATATCTTATAAAGATACATTGCTTCCCTCTAGGACCTAATTTTCCATGTTTATGGGAAAAATCATGAACATAAGCTGCACATCCCCCTGAACGTAGACTACTCAAGTCTGGTTTCCTACCAGTCCATAATTCATAAGGGTTGGAAGTGACCGATTTTGAGGGTACACGGTTAAGTATATAAGCAGCAGTCAATAATGCATCTCCCAATAGGAGATAGGTAAATTTGCTTGCGTCATCATCGACCTAATCATTTCCAATAGGGTTCTATTCCTTCTCTCAGGTACTTCATTTTGTTGTGGAGTATCGGGAATAGTCAATTGTCGTATAATTCCCTTTTCATCACAAAGAGTCTTGAATTGCTCCGATAGATACTCACGTCCATGATCGGTTTCTCAATGCCTTTATTGTTTTGTTCAACTAATTCTCTATCATCGTTATATATCTTCTAAAGCAGTCTAATGCTTCTGACTTATGGGAGATCAGAAAGACATAATCGAAACGTATAAAGTCATCTATGAAAGTGATGAAATATGAGGCTCCATGCCTCGCCCTCATATTCAAAAGACCACAAATGTCAGAATGTATGAGATGCAATGGAAATTTAGCTCTAGTCCCTTTACCAAATGGTTTTCTAGTTGTTTTTCCCGCCAGACAATGTTCACATACGGATAGACTAATATTAGTGAGTGACCTTAAAAGGCCTTCTCTAGCTAATCTTTGCATTCTTTGCAATCCAATGTGACCTAATCTAGCATGCCAAGTATTTGCATCAATCTCAACATTACTAGAAGACGCAATTAAAGAAAAACAACCATCAACATTAACATTGTACTAATCATAGTCAATGTCTAATACCATAAAACCATTCGATACATGACCTGAACCATAATAAACTGTTCCATACAAAATGTCAACACAATCACCATGGAAATTCAATACATAACCTAAGTTAAGAAGAACAACTATAGAGACCAAGTTTCGTCGAATATTTGGAGCATAAAGGATATCATGCAGGAATAGGTTTCGACCACCACGTAAGATTAATTTGCATGTGCCGATTCCCTTCACTTCAACTTTTGAGTTATTCCCAACATATATCCATCTTCTTCTAGGCGGTATCCAACGATACTTCACAAATGTTTCTCGGTCTCTAACTACATGGTCTGTTACTCCTGAGTCTACAGTCCACATTGGATGAGATTCAGCAAGCATTACAGTACTGGGAACAAAAAAATTACTCAAAGTAATGGAGTAATAGGGTACATTTTTCGACTCAATGCATTCACGAGCAAAGTGACCCATCTTGCCACAATTGTGGCACTCCATCTTGGCCTTGTCCTTCTTCCCACCACGCTTCTTGCGTCGGAAGGTCTTAGCCCTCTTGGGTGCCTGATCAGTCATCTTCCCTTTGTTGTTGAACTGAAGATTCCTCTTGCGCTTGAAGTCCAAAGCTTTGCGCGAACTCGATTCAGCAACATAAGCATGGGTAGAGGATCTTGCAGCCTCTAGGCGCTCATCATCTAATTCCAAATGACGCGCAATACCATTAAAAGTGACAATGTTCTCATTATGCGTCATATTGATCTTCATAGGCTCCCAATTGTCAAGAAGAGACCTTATAACAGCCTGAACTTGCTGTTCATCAGTAAGGGAGTGACCCGTCGACTTCAGCTCACGGATCATGTTTGACATCTCCCGAAGATACTGCCTCATCGTTACATTTGGGCGCTTTCGGAATGTGTCAAACTTGATGATGAGTCTCCTCAGCTTAGTGGCAGATGTACCCCCAAACTTATCTTTCAAGGCAACCCACATAACTTGAGCTTTATCATAACTCTCAAACTCACACATGAGATCATCTTGCATATAACTCAGCAACGTGATACGAGCAATGCTATTTTTCTTTTCCAAACTTGATAAGCTTCCAGATCTCTCTTGTGTTGAGCTGAAGTTCCATGCTCAGGTTCATCCATGGTATGGTTGAGAGTTTCCAAAACCTCTTGCTTCTCAAGGATGTACTGAACCTTTCGGTGCCAAATATCATAATTGTCACAATTCAGCTTCTTACCCTTATTAAAGTTAGCCATAATGGTCTTGGATGCCGAAGCCATAATCAGTTGCTATAACACATTGACATAATAAACGCAGAATCAATACTAGCACACTTTACATAGTAACACACATATTTGATTTGTAGCAAAGACAAACTAAATTAATGATAATTTCACAAAAGACACAGAGGCAAAAGTTCACTATGTTCCCAATTAACTTCTATGTACAATTGTTCTATTATCATTAATTAGTTTAATTTGCGCAAATCTTAAGTTCTAGGTGAGAACTATTTCAAATTCTACCAACCTACGAACTCTCACTAGGAAAAATAATTACATGACCTTATGTAATTTCTACATTTTTCCTTAACACAAAAACATAGCATGATAATAACCAACGTGTAAACGACAATCATGCTTCAACTATAATAAAAAATGCAATTCAACATGTAATGGATTTCCTACCATTGTTCTAATTTTCTAGCAACTAGAAAATTGCCAGTATATTAAAAAATATATACAACATATCATTGAATCAAGCTTTACACAGCATATATAACATCATTTGCACACAAGCTAGCTATTGTATTTCCTAAATCACAAGAAAATACAAGTTACAAATAAATAAACTATGCATTAAACCCCAAATAATACGCGTATATAGGGTTTTCTACGCATTTTCATACATTTATAAAATTCAAAAGTATAAAATAATTATACCACTATGTAGAGAACATTTATACGAACCAAATGCCGCTGACCACGCTCCAATCGGAGCCCGCATGCGCCCCCATGCGCCGCCTGAGTGCGCGGCGTGTGTGGTGCATGCGCTAGCGAACCAAAAGGCTCCTGGCGGGTCTGACCGGTCCAACCGGTGATCGGTCCAACCGGTTCGACCGGTGACCGATCCAACCAATTTGACCGCCGGACCGGTTGACCGGTCCGACCGTTGATCAGTCAACGGTTGGGTCGAGTTGGGTCAACTGGGTCGGATCCCGGGTCAGGTCGGGTCGGGTCGGGTTGCCCGCCGGTGATCGGCCGGCCAATTGTCGCCAGCGGAGACATCATCCAGCGACCGACCGTTGGATGACGTCACAGTGACGTCACCACGCGCCGGTTCACCGGCCGGCACGTGCCGATTCACCGACCGGCATGCGTCGTGCACGTGCCGGTTCGCCGACCGGCGCGTGTGGCGCACGCGCTCGCTTTGCCAGCGCTTCAAGCGCATGGCTCCCACGCGCAGCGGCTTCTGGCCGCACATGTGGGCGCGTCCGGCATCTCCCGGCGGCGCTCGACCCATCACCGGACTCGTCTCGACGATGCACACAACCCCGAACCCGTTCTTCGCTTCGGTTTGATTTTGAGTTTTCAAATTGCAATTCCGACCATTAGACATCAAAAATAGTGTAGAATACAATCTCTTGATCTTAGTATCAAATGGTAAATGAGAAAACTCAATGAAAAACAAGGCAGAAATTATGACCGAGCTCTGATACTAACGTTGGAATTCAAGTCGGCAGAAGACGACTTACTTGATTTCGATGCGCAAACAGCAAATAGCCCCGGAACGAACGTTGAATTGTGAATAAATCACGAACAACACTTCCTCACGTTAGTCTAGATGCAATCACGAGGAAAGCACCTGATTTCCACTGCGTAAATGCCTACTGTTCTTGTAAAGATGAAATAGAATGCCTTGATGGAAAAAGGGAGAGAAAATAAAGAAAATGTTTTGAACGTATGTTTGTCCAACCGCTCCAACGGTTGTCTTCAGGGGTCTTTTATATGACCCCATCACACCCCTTCATCGTAACATATCAAGTCCAAATGGTGCGATCCAATCGCACCCTATCATGGATGTACCAGCTAAAGTACTACACCTACGCTCTCAAAAGTCCTTAGAAACAGGAGCCAAAAGACAACTCAAGAAAATACTGAAAAGAAAAAACTGCAGAATTACACAAGTCCGTTTGGTGCGGTGAAATCCCCACGCACCCTCAGCGAGGTTGGCCTGGCTCTTTGCTTCCACCATAGACTGATTTCACAAAAAAATTTCAATCATGAATTAATTTTGTCAGATTACAATACTAGATCACATTAGCATCTTGGAATTTTCAAAAGGAATTATGCGGATGTAGCCTATCCTTTAACAACTTCGCCTGCCATGGCCACATGGCAGAAACAAAACCTATAGTCACATAATTTATATGGGTCAACCTCGGACTACACCATCATCAGCACTTTTTTATGCAAAATCGATTCTTACGGTTGAAAGCACATTTACTCTACACACTCCCAAAATTAGATTTGGAATTACCTGACCCAAGCTAGAAATTAGACGCAAACTAGGAATGTACATCGATAATTTTTTGGTTGTTCGTGCGTCAAACCAACAAATCCTATTTTCAACAAATCCAATGTCTCATCATGCAAGCCAAGCCACGAAATAATATAATTAGAGACAATATAGCCCTCCTTTTGGATGGCATAATTTCAAGATTGTGAACCACAATAATTATGTTTTAGAGATGCATAAGCAACAAGAGGCAATAGGTGTCATAGGTCTAACAAAGGGTGTCAAAAATATCTGATTCGAATCGAATACATTTTTTTGGGTCTTTTGGATTCTGGTATTATATGATTTAGGCAATATGTAAAGGAATTAGATAGTTTGATGGTTGGATTTGGTTCGGTTCGGGTCTGATTTCGGTTTCATCTTATTTTTTTACTTGTGAAGGCTTTTATTGGTATTAGGCTTAAGGCCCGTCCGCCCATGCTGGGCCCAGAAAGCCCGGTCCACGGGAATAGGGCCCGTGGAAAGAAGGGGGTATAAAAGGGAGGAGAGAGAGAGAGAAGACGTTGGTTGTAATTAGAATTCACATCTTTTCTCTTTCGCGCGTATTCTCTCTCAAAAGGAAAAAGAAAGAACAGTGACGCATACGGCTTGTTCTTCCTCCCTTCAAGGCTTCATCGGATCGAATTGCTCAGGATCTCTTCCTCCATCTACGTTGGTGTTTAATCTGTGGCTAAAAGGTACGCTCGAATCAGTGGTATGCTTTAGGATCGGTGATGCGTGTTGTTTTCTCGGGCTTTGTCTTCCACATTGATTTAGGGGTTCGATTCGGTGTCGAATCCAGTTTTCGGGGATCCGTTATTCTCAACATTGGTATCAGAGCCCTAGTTCACGTTTTTCCCGATCAATTCTGATGTTTTTGATTGATTTTTCGCGAAATCACTTCGGCCGTACGGAACCAGGAAAAATCCCAACATCCGAGCGCTTTTCGGCAATTTTTCCGAGTTTTCGTAAGTCAAAATCAAATTGTGATTGCATAGGAAGAAGGGCGACGTCGAGACGAGCCCGGCGATGTGTCGACCGCCGCCGGGTGCAGCCGCACGCGCCCACCCGCGTGGCCAGAAGGCGCTGCGCATGGGCGCGACGCGCCCACACGCGCGGCCGGAAGGCGATGCGCGTGGGCGTGACGTGCCGGTCGGCGAACCGCGCGTGCACGCCGCCGGCGGGCGAGCCGGCTTGCGCCGGTCCGCGGACCGACGCATGCGTGACGTCACGTGATGACGTCATCGTGACGTCATCCAACGGTCGGTAACCGTTCGGATGACGTCACCGATGACGTCATCACCAACGACGTTTCGCCGGACGGTCACCGGCCGGCGACCCGACCCGACTCGCTGACGAAGGCATGTGCGGATGACGTCTGCGTGACGTCATCCCCCGCACGCGCGCGGCACGTGCGTCGGTCCACGCGAGCGGTCCGACCGGACCGACGACCGACGACCGTTGACCGTTGACCCTGTGACCGTTGACCGGTGACCGTTGACCGACGACCGTTGACCGTTGACTTTGACCGTTGACCCAAAAAAAAAAGAAGGGAAAAGAATGTGTTTCTTTTTCAATTAAGTCTATGTGGATTATAATGTGATCCCTTATTTGTTCTGCATTTGTTGCAGGAATTATGCCTCCCCTAAGGATGTGCACACCTATTCGCGCAGTTACCGATGAACAAAAAGATAGGCTGTCTGAGTTGATAGCTGGGTTGACTGAGCATTGATGGGAAAGAGGTGACTTAATTGATCATGTCCTTGAAGTCAACGGGAAAATTCAACAGGTCATATGGAATGGTCGTCCTATGTCACAAGATCAGAGATGGTGCGATTTTTCATAAACACTCTTCCACCCGAATGGCAAGATGTGTTGAATCGCATATGGGATATCAACGGAGCCGTCTTCCTATAAGAAAATTGTGATGGATTTTGTAAACGAGTATTACGTATTGTTTCAAGGGAAAAGATCAAGAAATTGAACAAAAGAGGATCTTTCCCAGTTCGTGTGCTGACTTGGTGTTAGTTGTATTGACTAATGTATGTTAAGTGTGATCAGTGGACATATTATGTAATGATTACTACCTAATTGTGTTAATTGAAAGCATTATTATTTTTTAATTGTATGTCAATTATTTGTTACTTTCTGTTATTGCTGGTTCTGTGGGTAATTAGTCATGGGTAGTTTTAGAAGTTTTTGTACCTTCATAGAATTGATTTTGCATATGACAATCATATTAATGATAGTTTTAAGTTAGGACTTTTGGAGGATGATTGGAAACGTAGTGACCTTTTGATTCTAAAGCCTTACTTGAAATTATTCATTAATATGATGGGTCTATGTAAATAGGGATGCATAAATGATAGGCATTAATAATTTGTGCATACTTGTCTGATTTGTTTAGATCAATGGCTTCAGCCACAAAGAGCATAGTTGCCAAGCTGAACAAAGGTGAAAAGCTCAATGGAGACAACTATGAGATTTGGCAAATGAAAATCCAGTATGTGCTGGAAGAGCAAGAAGCACTAGAGGCTCTTGTCATGACCATGGTGAACCTGAAGAGGGAACCGCTGTACAGCACAAAAGAAACAAAGAAGCTTTTTCTGCGTGGAAAAGAATGAACTCTCTAGCTCGCATCACGTTGCTGAGCAGCATGGAAAATGACGTCATGCGAGAGTTTCGGCGTTTTGATAATGCCAAGGAAATGTGGGAGGCATTGGCAGCTAGATATGGTCATACTTCAGTGACTAGACTGAGGCAGCTCACTATCAAGTTTGACTCTTATAAGAAGCCTCATGGTCAGACTATGAAGCAACATCTTAGAAAGATGTCAAACATGATAACCGAGCTGAAAGATGCTGGCCATGTCCTCACGATGAGCAGCAAGTGCAAGTAGTGATTCATTTCTTGCCTCAGAGTTGGGAGCATATGAAGGTGCACCTGACTCATAATGAAAATATCAAAACCTATGAGGATGCAATGCGTCATCTTGAGCTGGAAGAGGACCGTCTGTTGGCGGCTAAGCCGGATGCTGAGCTCTATTATGCTGGTTCTAGCTCAAATGGAGCTTCAAGCTCCAAGCGCAAGCGCCCTAACTGGTTTGATAAGGGGAAAGGCAAGGAAGAAGCAGGTCCTTTAGGGAAGAAACCCAAATTTAACCAACATGGAAGAGGGAAGCGTCCTCGCATGAAAAAGGTTGCAAGGGTGAAATGCTACAACTGTGACAAGAAGGGTCACTATGCTCGCGACTGTCGTGAGCCAAAGAAGGTATGCACCCCTTGTACTTTTCAGAACTTTGCTTATGTGTCAAGTTCTGTGTTCTTAACTGAGTCTAATCCTTTGTGGACCGTGGATTCAGGAGCAACGGACCATGTAGCGAAGGATAGAGGATCCTTCGTGGAATTTCGACGAGTACCAACCGTAACTAAGTGGATCTATGTGGGAAACAACTCCAGAGCTGAAGTGAAAGGAATTGGCACATGCCAACTAAATATGCGTGGTGGACGCACTTTGTTTCTTCATGATGTGTTGTATGCTCCGGAGATTCGTCGGAATTTAGTGTCTGTATTAATGTTGGTTAAATTAGGTTCTAATATGAACTTTTGTAGTAGAGGTGTGAATTTGTTTTTGGAGACAAATTACTATGGTTGTGGTTATTTTCTGGATGGTTTTATTGTATTAGATATTGATTATGTTAATGCTAATGTTTGTTATTCCCTTCTCACGTCTCCTAATAAATATGATAATGATGTGAATGTGTGGCATGCTAGACTTGGTCACATTGGCCAACAGCGTATGAATAGACTAGCCAAAGAGGGCTTGTTGGGCAATATTGAAAAAGTCGATTTGTCCATATGTAAGCATTGCCTAGAAGGGAAAACGACAAGAAAACCATTTGGAAAGGGAAAAAGAGCTGAATTTCCTCTGCATTTAATCCATTCTGATGTCTGTGGTCCAATGAATGTGAAAGGAAGGCATGGGACTGTTTATTTCATCACCTTTATTGATGATTATACTCGATTCGGATATGTCTATTTGATTTCTCATAAGTCTAAAGCAATAAGTTGTTTCAAAAGGTTTATGAACCTGGTAGAGAATCAATTAGATAAGAAAATAAAAGCATTGAGATCCGATCAAGGTCGAGAATATTTATCTGATGAGTTCAGAAAATTATGTGATGAAAAAGGAATAGAAAGACAGTTGTCTATTCCGTACACTCCTCAACAAAATGGTGTTGCAAAAAGAAGAAACAGAACCCTACTGGAAATGGTTAGATCCATGATGGCGCATGCTAACTTGCCTATCACCTTTTAGAGTGATGCATTGTTAACTGTTGCGTATATACTTAACCGGGTGCCTTCCAAATCAGTTGCTTCCACTCCATATGAGTTATGGACAGGTAGAAAACCGGACTTGAGTTTTCTTAAGCCATGGGGTTGTGCTGCCTATACACATGAGTCCTCTCACAAGTTTGGGAAATTGGGTCCCAGAGGAAAGAAGAGTATTTTCATAAGATATTCAGAACACTCAAAAGGGTATTTGTTCATTGGTGAGCAGGAAAGTGGGAGTGTAACTGAATTTGAATCACGAAATGTTACATTCTTAGATGATGAGTTTCCTAAGAAGGGCGAAATAGGGGAAGATTACTCCCTATTTGAAACATTGGATCAAGACAATGATATTAGTGGAGTTAATCCAATTGGGAGCATAATAGGGAATGATGTGCAAATCTCCCATATGGCGAACAAGTCGCCAAAGTATTCCCCGTCGACGTTTTGACATTGAAGGGGAAACTTTTATGGTTGCTCCACAAGATGAGGATGAGCCAAGAAATATCAATGAGGCTCTTAATTGCCCTAGTAAAGAAAAATGGATTCATGCAATGGAAGAGGAAATGGAGTCAATGAAATCAAACCAAGTCTGGGAACTAGTTGATCTTCCAAAAGGATGCAGAGCTATTGGGAACAAATGGGTTCTCAAAATAAAGCGAAAGGCTGATGGCTCGATTGAAAGGCATAAGGCTCGCCTTGTGGCGAAATGGTATAATCAACAGGAAGGAATTGATTATGAAGATACGTTTTCTCCTGTAGTGAGATTTACCTCAATTCGCATTATTCTGGCAATAGTAGCTAGTCTGGATCTTGAGTTACATCAAATAGATGTAAAGACTACTTTCCTCAATGGAGAATTAGAGGAAGAAATATATATGGAACAACCTATTGGTTTCATAGAGAAAGGCCAAGAAGAAAAAGTATGTCGACTTTTGAGGTCGATATATGGTCTTAAGCAGTCATCAAGACAATGGTATATACGTTTTCATAATGCCATAATGGCATATGATTTTAAAATGATTGATGATGATCATTGTGTATATATCAAAAGATCCAAGGATCAATTTGTGATCATATCATTATATGTTGATGATATACTGATTGCCGGAAGCAATATGGAGTTGGTTAATCTTTTGTCAAGAGATGGTTGTCTTCTAACTTTGAGATGAAGGATATGGGTGAGGCTGCATACATTCTTGGAGTTAAGATTTCGAGAGATCGTTCGAAGAGATTGTTGTCTCTTTCGCAAGAAACCTATATAAATAAGGTTCTTGAACGATTTCGTATGCAAGACTGTAAACCCATAGACACTCCTATTGCAAAAGGTGAAGGATTGAGCCACGATCGTGTCCAGGGACTCCACAAGAGAAGGAACAAATGAAACATGTTCCTTATGCTAGTGCTGTTGGGAGCTTGATGTATGCTATGATGTGTACAAGACCCGACATATGTTTTGCAGTTGGAATGGTGAGTAGATACCAATCCAATCCAGGTCAAGCACATTGGAAAGCCGTCAAGAGAATACTGAGGTATCTGAAGGGAACTGCTGATTTCAAGTTGAATTACCAAGGAAAGGATCTGCGACTTGAAGGCTATTCAGATGCTGATTGGGGAGGAGATTTAGATGAAAGAAAATCTACCTCTGGATTTGCTTTCTTACTGAACAATGGCGTCATATCATGGAGCAGTAAGAAGCAAACGTGCATAGCCTTGTCCACGATGGAAGCTGAGTTCGTGGCATTATCAGCAGCGGTACAAGAAGGAGTTTGGCTTAAGGGATTTTTGGATCATTTAGGTGTTATTGAGAAAGCTGCAAATCCATTGTTGGTTAACTGTGATAGCCAAGCAGCTATAGCGTACACCAAAGATCCAAAGTATCATGGCAAAACCAAACATATAGATATAAAGTATAACTTTGTAAAAGATATGGTTGCACGAAAGGATGTGAACTTGCAGTACATATCTACGCATAGAATGGTAGCAGATCCTATGACAAAGCCAATACCTAGAGATGTGTTTTGTGGTCATGTAAAATCTCTAGGATTGCGTAGAGTCTGATGTACTGAATTTGTATTTTCCCTGAATTGTTCACATTTAATGAAATTTTGTTTTTCATTGATTAATGTTTATGAATCTTTATGTGATCTTTATGCATCTTAATACTCAGTGTATTACTTTAAGTTAAGAGAAGTATGTCGGACAGATATAAGATTAGCCCACTCACACGGGTAATCGCCTCTATTTACTGTGTGATAAATAGAGATGAGACAGTATTTAAGCTTATTATCTAGGTGATAATCGAGAGCTCAAGCTTAAAATACGCATGTCGCCTTAACTAAGTGTTAAGATGAGGACATAATACTTGTGATGTCCGAAAGTAAAATATCCCACACATTTTACTTTATCTGTCTATGATGCCAGATGTGAGTTCTGATGAATTTTGTGATTGAATAGATACGTGAACTCAAGTTAGACATTGGGTATGTCTGGACTATCATCTGTACGGTATTGAAAAGTGTAGACATACGCTCCATGGGAAAGGAGTTAATACCGTAATACGTATTTCATACTACGTATGCATGAGATGACCAATAAGAGTGGTAAAAAGTTTGATCTCAACTTTTATGACGTGTGAGACTCTTAAGGAAAAGAGTTCCTTAATTTTTAGTCCCCTTAGGACTCTTACTTATTCTCAAGATTTCTATTTAGTGTTTGCTATCTTAGGGTGTTGCCAATGGTCATGAGATGATTCGATCTAATGGGGCATTTCTAGAAAAGCAAGCTGGACTGAAATTGAGAGTTTGAAGGAAAGAGGAAGATCGATTTTTGGAGAATCACATTGTGGTTTTGTATTCACTGGTCGACCAATTATAACTGTCTTTGTGATAATTATAATCGTGAATACAATATATATATATATATATATATATATATATATATATATATATATCATGTTTAAAAGAGATCAAGAGAGATATAAATGTGATCGATCGATCTATGGTACTGCATACTAAATCTACTCGGAGTGTGACGCCAATTATGAGCTGCTATATATTCCTAACAGATGTATAGCAACGAGCTCTCAAAGTATGCTGGTCGCACGGATTATTCACCAGTATGAATGTTGAAGAGAGGTAAAGAGAATCCTGTTCGGCCCACCATGTGCGAGTGGGAGATGAAGGCTTTTATTGGTATTGGGCTTAAGGCCCGTCCGCCCATGTTGGGCCCAGAAAGCCCGGTCCACGGGAATAGGGCCCGTGGAAAGAAGGGGTATAAAAGGGAGGAGAGAGAGAGAGAGAGAAGACGTTGGTTGTAATTAGAATTCACGTCTTTTCTCTCCCGCGCGTATTCTCTCTCAAAAGGAAAAAGAAAGAACAGTGACGCATACGGCTTGTTCTTCCTCCCTTCAAGGCTTCATCGGATCGAATTGCTCAGGATCTCTTCCTCCATCTACGTCGGTGTTTAATATGTGGCTAAAAGGTACGCTCGAATCCGTGGTGTGCTTTAGGATCGGTGATGCGTGTTGTTTTCCCGGGCTTCGTCTTCCGCATTGATTTAGGGGTTCGATTCGGTGTCAAATCCAATTTTCGGGGATCCGTTATTCCCAACAACTTGGGGATACAGACGATTGGAACCCACATTTAGGTCCCTCCATTGACGCCAACAATTGCTCAAAACGTCATCATTGCCTAATCATCCACAAGGGATCATGGAGGACTCCTCGTTCTTCAATCTCGTCGATTTCATGAGGAACCCGTATATGACCGAGACATTCGTCGGCGTCTTGCTATGCGCAGTCCTGATTTGGCTCGCCGTCTTGATCGGCCTCCTCATCAGCTGGTGGGCTTCCCCGCTGGAATGGCCTTGTCTACCTTGGCCTCCGCAGCAAGTTCCGGTTCCTCCGGACCGCCCTCCTCGCTTTGGCGCTTTGCTACTGGGCTAATGGATGTTTGTGTAGAAGAGTTGGATTTTATGCCCGCATTTGAGCGCTTTGGAAAGGCTCGAAAAACTGAATCGGAGTGTTGCTTGTTCAAAAGCGAACCCTCTACGTCAGGAATGAGGAAATATCGCCAAAGATGTGGTTTTTTTTTTTTTTTTGGAGCTGTTGTTGCTGTGACAAAAGGTGGAGGGAAAAAGAAAAAAGAAAAAGAGATAAGTGTATTAAAAGTCCTAAAATTTATCATAAAAGTGCAATTGTTGCGAAAATTTTCAAATATTGCAATCAAACCATAAAACTCGTTAGCATTTTTTATTTGTTAAGTTGGAGTCAATGGAAGGATTTCATTGCATTTTTTGAAAGTTTGCTCAGTTGCATTTTCGTGATAAATTTTAAGACTTAATTGCACTTTTTGAAGGCTTAAAGACTCAATTACGCTTTCATGACAAATTGTAGGACCTCCATTATCAAAACATGCACACATCCCATTTGGTTCACTTCGGTTTGGGTAACATGAAAACCCGAACCAAACTGTTGACAGTGCTTAACAACTCATGTAAGTCATTTCCCTTTTATTTATTTATTTATTGGTCGAAAATTTCCCTTTTAGTTAATGAGCACTTTTAATGATGACAAATCGGTTATCTACAATTGATAGAAATGATCAATTGGACCTCACAGTTAATTCTGACAATAAATTTGGTACATTAACTCTCATGTCCACGAAAATCGTTTGCGGAATTGTGATTCAGCATTGGGTATCGATGTATCATACGTTAACGTGGTGTCAAGTTCAGAAAAAAATATTATAGGTTTGACAAATATTGCAATTTATCATCGTTAATTCCACTTCACAATTTATCAGTCCATGCTTATATTTGCTACTTATTTTGGTCCTAAGACTACAAGCATCGGGGACTTTCCTTTTTTCCCCGTCATTGACGTTTAGATTAAGATGAGTTAGGACCCAAAATTACGTCGATGATAGAGGGTACGAGTTCCATTAAAGGAGAAACATAACTCCGATGGCATTGGAGTTGAGCATCTTTGTGATTATTATTTTATTTTCACGATGGCTCACTGAGGACGCTATCCAGCCACTGTGATGATGATACGAATATGGAAGAAAGCATACAAGCCTAAAATAAAAGATTTGCGATTATGTCAGTTGGAGTTATTAATAACAGAGGTTTGATTTTGAATTTCGAACAAAAATGAGGAGCCACTGTGAGGCGCGATGGAGGCGCCTCATAACATTCTTAACCAAAACATGGCTACTTAAAGTATCAAAATTAGTCAATAAGAGTGGCCACCATTCCAACTTAGAAGGGGAAGGTGGGAGGTTCAAATCCCCACCTTCTCAGGGGGGATTGGGGTGGGGCATATTTTATTTCAGGAGTGGGTTTCGACTCCCACGCCCTGCAAGGAGGCAGGGCAAAAGTCTGAGAGTGAGTGTTAGAGTAGGATTAGAGTAGGACCGACAAAAAAAAAAAAAAAACTGCGTGTTTAAAAATCTATTTCATAACTCATTTTCGAATAACACGAATATTGATCCACACATTCAACACGTGCTAAACCTAAACCAAATCAGAATGATTTCGATAACAACCGCACATGATAGATTTGATGCCAAGTTGCTTTTATTTTTTATTTGATCTTATAATATAAGTTAATTGAATTGTTTTTAAACTTTGTTTATTAAAAGAATCAGGAAAAATTTCACCCTCATTTTTTCAAATAAAGGCCTGAAGTAAACATTAATTCAAATAAGGATTTAAAGTAATCAAATCATCTCAAATGAGAACTTTTGGCTAGCCAATGACTATTCCCACCATCGCAAAAGTGGTATTTTAGTCAAAAAAAAAAATTGTTATTTTTTTTTCCTTTGTTTGTTTTTTCTTTTTTTCTTTTTCCTCTTCCCTCCCCGGCCATCACCATGCCTCGTCAATGGCCGGCAAGTCACCAGCCTTAGGTGAGGGCTGCCCTTGCCCAACGCTGACAAGGGCAACCCTTGCTTGAGTTTAATGACATCTGCCATAGTTGGCAAAGGGAAGAGGGGAAAAAAATAAAAGGAAAAGACAAAAATGCCCTTTGGCCAATAGCGTTAGGTCTTTCTTTGAGATTTATATGATTATTTCAAGCTCTTATTTAAAATAAGTTCTATTTCATATCTTTATTTGAGAAAACGATGACACTTCGGGCCATTATGTGAAATAATGTCTACTTTATATCCTTATTTGAGAAATGAGAGTATTGTAGGCCCTTATTTGGAATTTTTTCAAAGAATCATGGATCATTATTTCTCTTGTATATATATCTGGACCTCTACCAATGAATGTCATCAAATTCTTTTCTGCTGTCATTTGTCTATATAGTATCAAAACTCGATAAGAGCACGCAGAACTCTTCCCTACAGGCTACACCAATGGTTGCTGCTCCCAAATATCCTTTTCCCTTAAATCTCAACGGGTAAAGTTTGTCATATTAAAGCTAATGACAACAACTATCTTCTCTGGGAGACTCGAGTCTTGTCCCTAGTTGAAACTCAACATATTCAAGGTTTCCTACTAGCAAAGAGCTGCTCCTCCACCAAAACTTGATCAAGAGAACGGCTGATCTTGCCGAATCTTAGGTCATCATTAGCCTCTGTGAAGAAGTTCTTGGACTTGTGGTAGGGCTTAAGACAGCTTCACAGGTATGGAAGGCTCTAGCGGAGCATTACGCTCAAAGCTCTATCGCTCTGGAATTTGACCTCCTTGCAGAATTGCAACTTTTTGAAAGAGGGACTAAATCCTTAGCTGTCTATCTTAGAGGATTCAAGACCATCTGTAATCAGTTTAAGTGCTGTTGGTCAACCTATTTTAGATGCAAATGAAGTTTTCAGGTTGCTCGAAAGGCCTTGGAAACAACCACGCGCCTTTCAAGACCACCATGCTTCGACCATCCCTTCCGTGTATGCAAAAATTGTTCCACAGCTTCAAAGCTATGAACAACGTGAAAACAGAAGCATGACAGACGAGGTCTTCCTATCGGACTGTAATCACGCAGGTTGTATACCATCAGAAACAATGTTATATCTATCAACAAACAATGTTATTTCTGTCAAATTAGAAAAAGCGCTATATTGTCATTTTTTTTGGTTAAGGCTATATTGTCATTTCATTCCTCTGATTTTCAATGTTCCCATCTTTTGGACTAGATACATTGTAATATATGGGGACCAATCCAGTTTCTTTGTCACAAGAGTTTTGGTATTATGTAGTGTCTATTGATGATTTTTTTTTCCAATTTTGTTGGTTATATCCACTGAAGAGGAAAATTTGACTGTTTTAAAATATTTTTGTCATTTCCAAAATTCGTGGAAAATCAGTTCGAGCGAAAAAATCAAGATTTATAAATCAGGTGGAGAAGGAGAATTTCTAGTTGTAGTCTACTTGAATACACTTGATAGATGCAGCCAAAGTTAGAGACCCGAGGTCAACATAAATAATTCTGTCTTGACAAGAAAAAGGTACGCTCCCACGTACCATTCTTAAACAAAAGATGGTTGCTTAAAATCATAACAAGCAAGCGCCAGCCAGAGAATGTTTCTGAAGCAACTGTAGAATACCTTGTCTGTAATTCTCAGTAATCTTCAGGAAAGATTCTTGGGTCAAGAATAGAAGCGCTACACCTGTGTCTACGAGGGCTATTACAGAAATGAGTTTATCATATTTGGAACGTACGGCTTGCTCAAGACGTTTCTTGAACTAGCACTTCGGATACTCTGGGTGTTTGGATCTTTTTGGGATTCATGGATATTCTGGGATTCATGAGAGAAGAAATAGAGACCATCACTTGGTTCGTCTAAATCATCGGGTTCATTAGACTCAACATCATTATTTCGGAGAATGTTTCGATGATGCAGATGGTTTTATCAATGGTTCGATCTTCAAGAGAGAAAATAGATTCAAGGTCGCCTTCTTCAAGAGAGATGACCGTCCTTTTTTCAACAGCATTCACAAGATTCATTCTGCTCTTCTTTGCCTAATGACAATTTTTGGCGAAATGCCCTTTGCGTCAACAAATAAGAGATTTGTCTTCTTCTTTTTTTCCCTGTTGCTGCTACTTCTTTCTTACTTACTCTTCCTGAGAAATTTTCATTTGCCTCTTTTTCTCCATTTAGAAGAGTACTTTTTCAAATCTCTCTTTCTTAATTAAGCAATCACAAGAAAAATTCTTATGATCACATATGATTTCAAGCCGAACTTTTTGCAAGCTTTATCAAGAGCTTGTTGTTTTCTATAAATTCTTTTAATGCCTTCTTACGTAGGTGTTGCTCATCAAGAGCAGCATGAACACCTTGTTGGATTTCCCCAAGTGAGGCTTCAAGGGTTCTTCTAATTTAGCTCTGGAAGAATTTGTCTACCAAATTAGCAATTTGCTTTGATAGGAAGACAAGAAACCGGGTTTCAAAGCTATATCTCCGCCTAGAGCATAGTAAAGCTTCATTTCTTTAAAGTGCCTGTCAAAGTCCTTCCTTTTAATTCGAGCAGCAATTTCTTTCGAAGAACTACGTTCTCTTTTGTTCTAGGAGGTCTTCTGAGCTGCCCATGAAATATAGATAAAGAATCTGTATAACTTGGTTAAAATCCTAGGCCAGAAAAGTATTCTGGTCAACTAGTGGAAGGTTCATCCATCAATCTAGTAGACTACCCAAAAATCTGCTAACAAATTCCAAAAGTATGTCAAAGTGATTGATTTCTAGATTTAACAATAAGGCATTCATCCAAGCACAGAACTCTTGCAATGATCCAAGCCATTAGTGATATGGAAGACATCAAGGGCCAATGAAAGCATAGAGGTGATGGGGCCACCGAAATTCGACTATGCTGGTTCTGGATCATTTCTTCCTTGCAGATCTTCATCTTCTTCCCTCATCATGAAACTGATTGGGAGGATAGCTTCTGCTTCTGAGTGTTATAATTATGGTTAATGGATCAACAAAAACTAACAAATTAAGAGACGTCTTTTCTGTTCACGTATCTATTGAATTCATGAATTTCCTAAATTCACCTATCTTTTAATTCATATATTTATTGAATTCACGTGTCTCTAGATTCATGAATCTCTTGGATTCACGTATCTCTTGATTTATGAATTTCTTGGATACATGCGTCTATTCATGTATCTCTTATGTTCATGAACTTTAAAACTTTATAAATAGATAAGAGCATAGAGCTTCATCATAAGGTTTTTCGTTAGAACAATTCGAGACTACAATTCTAAAAGAGATTTGAAATATTACTCTACTCTTATGATTTTTTTGGGTGTGTTGGTTCAATTGAACGATTTGACTGAGTCCTGTTTGCATAGTGCTAATCCAAACAGGTTCGAGGTGTTGTATCTTGGGAGGCATAGTTTGTGAATCTGCGGAGCACCATTGGTAGGAACTAATCCCCTTAAGGAGATTCAGATATCCATACATCATCTCCAATTTTATGTTTTTTTTTCTAGTGATATCTTATTTTCTTCTTCTCCTAGATTTGTAAGTTTACATAAAAAGAAGGATATTATAAAGCTATTATCGTCTTCTTTACATTGATGTTCTGATTACAACAAACAATTTTCTTTCTTTGGATTATATTCCAATAGTCTTAAGTCGATTAGTTCGCTCATTATTTGTTGTTCTTGTCAGATTATTGAGATGGTTGAAAACAATCAAGTGCCCTTCAATGTCAAGAATGCTTCAGGAGACGTTCCTATGGTCGATTCGATCATTGTTATGGAAGATGTTTAGCCCTCAGGGTTTGAATTTGTAGCAACCAATGCTATGGGCCCTTGGGCCAACAACAATTTTTGTGGTGCGAGTACAAGTCATACGACTGGTATGCCTGGGACTGTTTTTCATAACAGTACGGACCAAATGGCTTTTGGCTCCATTTCTAGAGGGATAGTTCAACGAACCTTGCCTATTGTGATGGCAACACCTCCAGTTACAGCTAATGAGAAACATGAGAAATTCATCGGAGTGGGCTTTAAACAGTGGCAGCAGAAGATGTTCTTCTATCTGACCATGCTAAATATGACGAAGTATTTATCGGAGGTGTGCCCAATAATTAGTCCAGATGAGCACGATGTCATGACGTTCGGTGCATTGGAGGCTTGGAAGCATAGGGACTTCTTATGCCGGAATTATATTCTTAACTGTTTAGTGAATTCTCTATATAATGCTTATTGTAATATTGAATATGCTAAACAGTTATTAGAGTCCTAATCGATGCGTTCAAGAAGGCAATAAAAGAAAAAGAGAAAATGATCTTGAACAACGACACCTCTCTTATGTCATGGTGGTTGGTGCTAATTTGTTGATCAGTCCACGTATGTGCAATGAAATGATGAGATCATACAAATGGAAAAAGATCTGATTAAGCATGGAAAAAGAAAAGTTTGGAAATCCACCCCGAAAATGATATATTTGACATGGCAGAACTCCTTGAATTTCCTTCTTTGGTCCATTGTATGGGCCACAGATGTTGATCCTTTTCACGTAAAAAATGTATGGCCCAAGCAAGATTGAAGTTGGTCATTTTATGTAAGCGTGGCCCAAATAAGATCTGGAGATAATCCATCTTTGGTAGCACTTTCGCTCAAGCACGCCTAAAATTACATTCTAATGTCTATCCAAATTACGGCCAAGGAGGCCGTTGGCCTCGCGCTACCGCAGAGACCTTCATGGACACGAACGGCCACCTTGATCTCCATGGCCTCGGGCATGAGAGAGAGAGAGAGTTGACACCTAAATTTTGGCGACCCGTTTAGTTATTCATCGCATAAAAAAATAGGGGTTAATTTTATCCCTGAAAAAAAATTAATTGCATAGCATATAGTTTTAGGTGCATTTATTTTTTAATTTGATGAGTTGGGTTAAGCCCATGAAGAGAACAAATCGACTCAAGCCCATATCCTTAGAGATATTTTACAGATTTATTTGTGCAACTTTTCAAATTTAAGAAATAATCCTCTTGCAATCCTGAATTATATCAAAAACAAATATTGCGTTTTGGAAAAAGGAATTTTCATGGATATGGATTTGGAAAAATTAAAACCCTAACTCGTGACCTATAAATAGGTTAAATGCGTTGGGTTTAGAGAGGCCGCACACATTGAATACACGGCCACCATTGATTGAGAGACACGATCATACAAGAACGAGAGATGGAGAGAGAGGATGTGGGTCGTCTTCTTCCTTAGACGATTGCTACCGAGCTCCTACATCTCCGTGACTCAACGGATGTTTTTTTGGCCATAAGCTTCACGCCAACGCAATGCTGCGAGACCTTGTTGCTGATTTACCACTCGCACCGCTGCCGCAAACCCAAGTCGCTGCTATTCTTGATCCACAGTCCGAACCGACGACAACCGAGCTTGCCACTCTGCTGTGCCGCCGCTGCTCATCACATCGCTGACGACGCCCCCGCAACCCCTTCATCGACAACGTCCCTGCAGCTCCGCTTCTTGATTGTTATCCGAACGCTGCCATTCGCTGCTGCCTGACGAAGCCGAGAAACTGCTGCCTTGCCGAACATCGCCAAGCGTCCTCTGCCGCAGCCCTTCAGTCTTGTGTGGTTCGTGAGTGACACATGAAGAAGTAGAGAGAGTACACGAAGGAAAGATAAATCGTAAGAGCAGAGGACCAATACACGTGGGAAAGTCTTCATGTTCAGAGGTCAATAGTCAAAAGATAGGGGGCCACATAATAGACACGACAACACATCGAGAGAGGAAGAGATGAGGCGGCCACCGCTTGCGAGCTTGAAGTCCACGGTCAAACAGAGTTATTATAATCTCGCTTGGATAATTCTGAGTGGTGGATTTGTCTCCCTTTTAAGTTTTGTCCAGATTTTACTATGGGCTTTATGATTTTGTTTCATGCAAGCAAAAGAACGGTTTTTTTTTTTTTTTTGGCAATGAGATCGCGAAGGATTCGGAAAGCCAAGCTCGAGCCAGCGTTGATCTTCTCTTCAAGTCGATTCATTAAAGTTTCTACTTTCGCAGGTTCATCGGCTGTGACCCACCCGCATCGCTGCTCACCAACCTCCACCATTGAGTGCCACAACCCTTTCCCTGTCATCTATCGAGCGGATTCCGTTCGGTTCAAATTTGGTAACATTATTTGCGAAATTAGGTAATTATCTTATCTAAATTCGATTTGAATATTTTATTGCCTAATCCGCAACCGCAACTCGATTTTTTTATTCCATCTATAAGACTTTAGATGGAATAATTAATAACGCGGGAATAAAATTGATATCTTGATCTTTAAGGATTAAGATCAATTTATCGATTTTATTAGCAAAATAATCAAGTTTGATTAGATATCGTTTCCAAATTTGAACGGTGGATAATATCTTTGGTGATTGTGAATGATTTGGTTTTTATCTTTTAATTGTCAATTTATCCTGAAAATACAAAAAAAATTGCATTTGCATTCCATGTAGATTAGAATTGATTGCATGATAGGTTAGTTATTTTTTTAAAATGCATGTTTATAAGGCATTTAGAATAGATAGCATTTCACTTTAGTTAGATTTTATTGTTAGTGATTTTAATTACGAATTTTTCATAAAAAACAAAAAAAAAAAATCATCATGCATATGTCATGTAGAATTAGGGCATATTTTGTACGTCATTGCATCTTAGGGTTAAATTGCACTTTGTTTAATTTTAGATAATTTTTTTTAATTTATTATAAGTTTAGGAATTTTTTTAGATATATTGCATTTTAGGATTATTTAGGTTAAGATAATATTTTAGTTTAAATTAGGATTTGGCTCAACCTAATTCCTAATATAAATTAAATAGGATCTTAATCTAGTTAGGTAATTTTCACATTTCACCAAATTTCGAATTTCATGAAAAATACAAAAAATGTCATAGGTTAAATTAGTTTTATTATTTAGGATAAAATGCATTCTTTTAGGAAAAAGAAAAAATGTCATATGCACGTCATTAGGGTTAGATTCACTGAGATGCATGTCATTTAGTATTTTTGTTAGGCCCATTTAATTAGAAATTACATGTCATTAGAATTAGGTTATTTAGTATATTGCATGATTTTCATTAATTAAGTGAAAACAAACAAAAAAAGAAATTGCGTGTTAATTAGAAATCATATCTAGAGTTATTGATGTCGATTCTAATTTAACATTGCAGATGCTTTTGTTGCTTTGAGGGAAGTTTTTTTTGCAATTTATTCATTGCTTTTCTTGGATGTTAAATTGGTGGTTTGCGCACCCGCATTGTCACCTCACATGTTAGGGAAATAGATTTAAAATCAATTCAAGTTGCTTGCCAAACATTTTTTTTTGAAAATAAAAGAATGGTATCGAAAGGGCATTAGAGAAATCTAATGTAACCAAGTCCCCGAACTCATAAATCTCTGGTTTGTAGGAGTAAGGTAAATCTCCCGTTACTTTACTTGGGTTTCTAATTGACTCACCAAAAATAGATTAGTGGCGACTCCTGATTGAGAATTATTTGCATGTTAAGAATTTGAACCTAAGTCGCGAATTGGTATGGGTTTGGAAGAGCCCGAGTTAAGTCTAGGCTTAGCAATCCATTAGCCAAACCCTAGGTGGTTCACCCCCAAAAATTTGGTTGCAACAGCTAGAGAGAGAGATGAGCAGAGTGGAGGAGATTGAGTGGCCAGGATGTGGACGACCACGACAGCTTGTGGTGGTGACAAACGAGCAGAACAACTCTAATGGCCAGGACGTTTGGGTCGAGGAGGAGGAGGAAGAAGAAGAAGAAGCACGGCAGTTACATCACGGATGTGTGTGAACTTGGGAAGGACGAGGAAAAAGATGATAAATCTCAGCCATGTGAACAAGTTATATGCTTTAAAAGATTCAAGAGCTCTTCTAAAACCAGTTTGACATTGTTCAACGTGACTAACCACAATATAATTCCTGAACTATAGAGTTTCTTCTATAAGCGATTACATTAATTGATATTGTAATTTACCGTTTTACGGGGTTGGTCTAAAGTGAGATAGAATGTTTCTTAATTAGTCTAATATGGAACTGGCTAGTGTGGGTCGAGTTGAGTCTAATGGCATTATGTCTTTGTTATTTTGGTAAATAAGACGTAAATTTGTGCCCCTAATGTAGAGGATCTCGATTCTACATATGCTACAGGCAGTAGCGTGTACGTTTGGTGGTTATGCATGAAAAGAAAGTGTATAGTTTTGTTTTTCTCCGTGAGAAGAAAGTTGGTAGTTATTTCGAGGATGTGAGGGTTTCATGGAAGTAACTACTCGTCAACAAACAAAAATAATCTAAATTCCAAAGTTTTATGAACCAGATTTATGGTGTCTGAAGGCTAAAAGGCAATCCCTTATATAAGGCTGAGGTAGCCGTATATTTATGGGATAGCAAATTTGTCTCAAGGGGACAATTATGAAAAAAGTCCTAAACACATTACACTTGTACTAATTTAGTTTTGAATATTTCAATTGTATCAATTGAGTACTAAACCTTTTTACATTTTACTAATTGAGTCTATTAAGTCAATTTTGGATGGAAATTACTAACATAGACGATGGCCATGCTATGTGATCCCGTTGTTGTTGACCTGGGTATTTTGTAATAATTTTTTTGTTCTCTTTTCTTCTACTCTTTTTTCTTTTTTGAGAGTGAGGACCAACTAGCATTGGTTGAGGATCGCAGTGCCCTCATAGGCTGCTCTAGGTGAGGGCTCATGGGCCCTCACTATGGCCCGCGAGGGTGTGGTGGCCCTTGCTTGATGCCCTCTCCAGCCACGGTGAGGGCATGTGGCCCTCTCTTGTGGCTGTCAAAAGTTGGCCAATGACCTTTGTTTGGCCCTTAGTCCAAAAAAAGAAAGTAAAGAAAAGAAAAGGAAAGAACAAAAAAAAAATATATTAAATAATGTCCATATCAGCATTAGTTATGTGACATAAGAGGGCTAGTGGCCATGTTAATGATTTTTGACCAAAATTGGCCATGTAAATTCCATTGAAAAAATGCAAAAAGGTTTAGGACTTAAATGACACAATTGAAAATTCAAAATTGAATTGGTACAAGTGCAATAGATTTACTACTTTTTTGGTGATTTCCCCGTCTTTGGGATCCATGGTTCCTTCATGGTATTAGAAATTTTCTAATCCATAAAGTGGCAAGTGGAGAAGATACTCACATAACTAGTTCATCTTGTCAAGCTAATAATACCACTCTTAAACTTCAGATATATGATGCTGTTTTTCCAAGAAAAATTCAGTAGTTTATAACGAATGTTCGCCTCCTTATTCAGAATGAGTCTGAGGCTAGCTCTTTAGTATGAGTTTAACACTAGTGGTTTTAGACCAAACTAAGTGGAGGAACATCAAAACCATCGGCATAATATTGGTTGAGATCTTATTGCTTTAATTTTGTTTAGTCGATAGATCTAAACACTAATTAAAAATGTGAAGCTCAAGAGGGTGTTTCGGAACTTTCCTGTTCCAATTATGCCCTTCGCCATTTGCACCCTTTGATATCCCAAAGATTGCGTCCTTTAATATCATGGTAGAAAGTCTCTCTTAGTTCAAATATCTCAAATAAAATTCAAGTCCTTTACATGTTAAACAACACAACTCTTACTCATATCTTCACACGTAAAGGAACACAACTATTAGTATCCAAATATATTTTTCAAACTAAGCATGAAAGTAACAGGCATCAGGATTTAAGAATCATAATTATTATGAAAGAAACAACTACTAGTATCCAAATATATTTATCAAACTAAGCATCAGTAACATGATTCAAAATTAAGAGTCATCATTGTATAATCCTCATGACGCTTTGGTTCGAAAATGAAATTGAAGAAGTCCCACCCTCTTTTCTTCCTAGGCTTCAGTGGATGGTAGAGGCGATGCCAATAGATGGATTTGACCATTTCAACGTACAAGGGAGACTGTACGTATAGGAAAAAACAAACAGGGATGGCAGCCAACAAGGTCATTAGGATGTAAATCCATTTAAATCTTTCGCTGAGGATGATCGTAAGAGCAGAGCTGAACGCCACCAACGTAAAGGCCAAAGAGAGGAAGAGAGAAGTGATGCCCATTATCATCTTTCTTGGAAGCCAGTGGAGAATATCTTTGAACGTGTAGCATGGAGTAACAATGGCCAAGAACATCAGAGTGGCAGTGACAGAGGAGAAGAGAGCGAGAGCGTCTGCAAATGCGAATATCATGAATGAGTCATTCTTTAGAAAAATTGGGATCCCCGTACTGTTGTCGTAGCCCCCAGGAACTGTAAAAGCTGCAGCGATTGCTACTGCAATAATGAGAGTTGCAATGAGGCTACAAGATGATGATGATGTATTCTTCATCCACTCTCCTGCCTCTTTAAGCAAATCTTGACGCTGCTCTAAAAAAATTTCCCACTATGTTTTCCCTCCCCTTTCTTTCGTTTCTACCAATTTCAGACTTCTAAAAGAAGGATCACCCCTATTTTCCAGTACCTTCAGAAAAATGAAGGATGCCTATCAATGTAAACGTAAATTAAAAAGAACAAAAGTACGGCAATTAAATAAGGTGAACCGACCTTAAATTTCAGAGTTTTAAAGGAAGGATCACTCCTATGTTCCAGTGCCTTAAGAAAAATAACCAACACCTGTCAATTTAATTTCAGATAAAAAGAGCACAAAAGGGTGACAAACAAATAAAATGATCAAACCTTGAACCACTGAAGTTCCTTCTGCAAAAGAAAAGCTGCTCCAGGAACATCTGCTGATACACATCTTGGCTTGAACTACTGCCTCCATCAGTTCGCGGTTCGTAAAAATGTCATCACTCAGTTTTGGAATTCTGTTGTATGCGTTCACTAGTCTAAATAACTCAACTTGTCGTCCCTTCACAACTTCTCTCATCAATTCTTTTGGGAAATTGTTGTCCCACATTAACTCTGGAAAATTGTCGAGACATAATTCGACAATTTCACGGGTTCCGCGAGATGCAGAGGCAAGGATAATGCCTGAAGTCAATAAAAACTTGACTATTTCCGAGGATTTCATATTTTCTTTTTCTCGAACAAGTTCTTTTGCAAACTCTAGTGAGCATTTGTGTCTAAACTTTGATTCTCCAAGCCTTTTGATGAAAGGTACTGCATGTAACATCAGATAAACATTTTCCCACAATGAGGAATCAAAAGGTTAAAGAGGCTATCACATTTTAGCCAGGTTCTCATGTATATATAGTAGTTGAGAAGAAAATCGTGGATTCAAGAAAGCAAACTACATGCGGCTTAAAAATCAAAATGCATGCATTGTAGGATAGATGGATCTATCCACGAATGCACCCAATGTCATGAGAAAAAAAGAGTTCCATTCTTTCTTTATGAAAAATGGGTAGATTCAACGATTGATCAATAAATCTGTTTTCGATTGATAATTTTTACAGATTCAGCTCATGAATACTTATTGTTTAGACTTTGAATTGAATCAAGTTGTATGATAATATATGAATCAAGAGCCGGTCGATATTAGTAAAACCATGATCTCATAGTAATATTCTGAAAATGTCAATTTTAAACTTTAAGTTTCGAGATCTCTAGCTATGGATAAAATAAGGCGCCTTTTATGTAGAAACCATGGCAGGTTTGAATACCTGGTTTAGTGGCATGATTCCAGAGTGATGTCCTGAACCGCTTAAGTTCTGGTTGGACCACCACGAAGAGGAGAGAAGAATCATATCAGGAAATTAGGAATTGACGGCGAACAAAAAGATACATATGACACTCATGAATGAAGATTTCACGTGTAACTAGATATAATAATGCTTAAATTTGTTAGAGAACAACTTGGATCAATCCACCTCTGACCTTAAATCCAAATCTACAATTCTTGATAATTCTACTTGGCAATTTGACATTGAGTAAGACTTCTCAACTAACTTCACAAATGTTATTGTAGATACTAGTCGTGGCATACATCATGGTTTAGATAATAATTTGTATACATAGATGTAATCATTATTTCTTAATTTAGATATTACATAGATTAATATAAATACCTCGAGCCATCTTTGTATCTTTGGGTTTGTAAAATGATGTATCGACCATACATAGAGGGATACCTAAAAATGATAATAGATAGAGTGAACACCATGTGAATAGAATTGCCGAATTCTGCATATCTATATGTGGAAGAAGTACCTACATTTGTAAATACATTTTTCTCAAAAATTGAGTCTGTCTCCACTAGGGAAGTAAGACTTCATCTTCGCCAAGTCTCCCAACAAGCTACGGTTTATGTTATCTTTGGATGTCACTGCAGGGTATTTGCGAGCTAAAGACAAGCCTATGTCTATTGAGACACAAGAATGAAAAAATTAATTTAATTAAACAGTCAAGGAAGTGAGATAAGATAAGGGAAAAATTAACCAATCACTCTTAAACATTTTATACAGATGCTAATTTAATCCTAAACTTTTTAATTTTATCAATTTAGTTTAAACCTTTACGCGAATTTCCAATAAGTCCTCCAAGTTAATTTTTGCTAGAAATTGTCAATGTTAAGTGCCACAGTACCACTTCAGCTTTAGGCAAAAATTGGATGGAAGGACTATATTGAAATTTTGGCAAAAGTTTATAATTAAATTGGCAAAATAAAAATTTAAGAACTGAATTAGCATATGTACAATAAGTTTAGGGTTGATGTAAAGTTTCTTCTAAGATGAGTGAGTGTGAAATCATACACAGATGGTCGGCTAGAATAAGGCAGCTCATGGTGTTAAAATCTGGGGCGGATGTTGTTTCTTTGGCCATGTTAAGTGAGAGTTTATGATGGATTTTTCTCTGATGGGGTTGAGTAGGGCCTGTCCGCCCATGTTGGTTTTGGACCACCATGTGCGAGTGGGAGATGATGGATTTTTTCTTTATTGATGGGCCTGAGTTGGCCCGTCCGCTCAAGTTGGGCCCAAAAAGCCCAGCCCACGGGAATAGGGCCCGTGGATGGGGGAAGGTATAAAAGGGAGAGAGAGAGAGAGAGAGAGAGAGAAGACACATGTTGGAACATAACGTACGTCTTCTCCTCTCCCCGCGCTCTCTCTCTCTCTCCAAAAAGACAAAAAGAACAGTAAGGCAAACGGCACTCTCTTCTTCCCTTCAAGGCGTCATCGGATCGAATAGGGCCAGTTTCTAATGATGGATTTTTTCTTTATTGATGAGCCTGAGTTGGCCCGTCCGCTCAAGTTGGGCCCAAAAAGCCCGGCCCACGGGAATAGGGCCCGTGGATGGGGGAAGGTATAAAAGGGAGAGAGAGAGAGAGAAGACACATGTTGGAACATAACGTACGTCTTCTCCTCTCCCGCGCGCTCTCTCTCTCTCTCCAAAAAGACAAAAAGAACAAGAGTAAGGCAAACGGCACTCTCTTCTTCCCTTCAAGGCGTCATCGGATCGAATAGGGCCAGTTTCTAATGATGGATTTTTTCTTTATTGATGAGCCTGAGTTGGCCCGTCCGCTCAAGTTGGGCCCAAAAAGCCCGGCCCACGGGAATAGGGCCCGTGGATGGGGGAAGGTATAAAAGGGAGAGAGAGAGAGAGAAGACACATGTTGGAACATAACGTACGTCTTCTCCTCTCCCGCGTTCTCTCTCTCTCTCCAAAAAGACAAAAAGAACAGTAAGGCAAACGGCACTTTCTTCTTCCCTTCAAGGCGTCATCGGATCGAACAGGGCCAGTTTCTCTTCCTCTATCGGCGTCGGTGTTTAATCTGTGGCTAAAAAGGTACGCTCGAATCCGTGGTGTGCTTTATGATCGGTGATACGTGCTATTCCCGGGCTTCGTCTTCCGCATTGATTTAGGGGTTCGATTTAGTGTCGAATCTGGTTTTCGGGGATCCGTTATTCCGAACATTGGTATCAGAGCCCTAGTTCACGTTTTCCCGATCAATTTGATGTTTTTTGATTGATTTTTCGCAAAAGCTTTTCGGCCGTACGGATCGGGGCGAGAAATCCCGACACCCGAGCGTTGTTCGGCCATTTTTCTGAGTTTTCGTAAGTCGAAATCGTTTTCTGAATACATGGGGAGAAAGGCGACGTCGAGACGAGTCCGGCGACATGTCGTGCGCCGCCGTACGACGCCGCACGCGCCCACACGCGCGGCCAGAAGTCGATGCGCGTGGGCGTGACGCGCCCGAAGCGCTGGCAATGGCCAGCGTGTGCGCCACATGCGCCGGTGACGAACCGGCACGTGCCCGCCGGCGACCGGGCGAACTGGCACGCGCCGGTCATGCGATGACGTCATCAAAAGGTCGGTAACCACTCGGATGACGTCATCGATGACGTCATCGCCGACGACGTTTCGCCAGGCGGTCACCGACCGGCGACCCGACCCGACCGGCGACCCAACTCGACTCGCAGTCGCAGGCACGCGCCCGGCACGTGCCGGATGACGTCTGCGTTATGTCATCCCCCGCACGCGCGAGGCACGTGCGGTCGGTCCGCGCGAGCGGTCCGACCGGCCCGGCCGGTCCGTCCGGTCTGACCGGTCCGACCCGCGCGCCGTTGACCCGACCCGTTGACCGACCGTTGACTTTGACCGTTGACAAAAAAAAAAAAAAGGAATTTGTTTCTTTTTCAGTCATGCCTATGTGGGTTATAAGTAATCCATTTTTAATTCTGCATTTGTTGCATGAATTTTGGAAAATTATGTATTTGCCCTTATATTTATTATGGATTATAAGTGATCTATTTTTAGTTCTGCATTTGTTGCAGGAACTATGATGCGTTATGCAAGGATACCGCAATCCGAGAACGGACGAGGAAATGCAAGACTTAAAAGGCTGATGTCGAGAATTAGCTAATTATCGGTAGCATGATGGTGATTTAGTATCACATGTGGTCAGGGTCAATCAGATGATACAGGAAATCATCTGGAATGGTTATCTTATGCCGGATTTTGAGAAGGTGCCGGCTTTGATGAACACTCTTCCACTTGAATGGCAAGCAGTGTTGGATCGGCTATGGGAGGTCAACGTGGTCCCGGGTTATAGGAGGCTGGTGGAAGCTTTTGTAAGAGAGCACTATAGGATTGAGTTGGCCAAAACTTCAACCCTTAGATTGAGCGCCACATGGCGTAGAGTAAATGCGCCTTGGTGGCGACATGAATGCTCTCTTAAAGTTTTTCCATGGTTGGCAAATGTGCCTTCAAATTTCTCAGATGTTTTGACTAATAGATTAGAAGGGACATTTTCTATTTATTTCTATGATTAATTATGTAATGTTTACTACCTGATTGTTGTTGATGTAGCAATCGATATGTTAGTCGTATAATGTGAAAGCATAGTTATTTTATTGGATGTTAGATTTTATTTGCTTTCTATTATTGCTGGTTGCTATGGGTAATTAGCTGTGGGTAGTAATAGAAGTTTTTGTAACTTCATAGAAATTATTTGCATAAGACAATTATATCAATAATAATTTTGAGTTAGGATTTTTGGAGGATGATTGGAAACATAGTGACATTTTGATTCTAAAGCCTTACTTGAAATTATTCATTAATATGATGGGTCTATGCAAATAGGGATGCATAAATGATAGGCATTAATTATTCGTGCATATAAGTCTGATGTGTTCAGATCGATAGTTTCAGTAACTAAGAACGTAATTGCTGATATGAACGGTAACAATTGTGGAATATTGAGTACTAAGATTCAATATGTGCTGGAAAAGCTAGAAGCACTAGAAGCTCTTGACCATGTTATGGAAGATCTTGAGGATGCTATGCACCACCTTGAGCTGGTAGAGGACCGCTTGACGGCATGTGAGCCGAAAATAGATATTTTCAATGCTGGTTCTAGCTCAGAAATGGCTTTGTGCTCTAAGCGCAAGCGTATTGATCCGTTCAATATGTGGGAATGCAAAGGATCAAGTCCTTGTTGCAAGAAATCAAGAGTTAACCAACACAAGAAAGAAAAACGTCCTCAAATGAAGAAAATGTCAAGGGTAAGGTGTTACAATTGTGACAAGAGAGGTCACTATGCTCGCAATTGTTGTGAGCCGAAAAAGGTCAACACCTCTTGTACATTTGAGAAATTTGCTTATGTGTCAAGTTCTGCATTATAGGCTGAATCCAATCCTTTGTGGAATGTAGATTCAGGAGCGACAGACCATGTAGCAAAGGATAGAGGATCCTTCGTGGAATTCCGACGATACCAATTAGAACTAAGTGGATCTATATTGGAAATAACTCCAGAGCTGAAGTTAAAGGGATTGGCACCTGCCAATTGAACATGCATGGTGGACGCATCTTGATGTTCTATATGCTATGGAGATTCATCGAAATTTAAGTATCTGTTTTGGTGTTGGTTAAGCTTGGTTTTGGCATGAACTTCCATAATAAAGGTGTAGATTTGTGTTTAGATACAAACTACTATGGTTGTGGTCACTTACTGAATGGTTTTATTGTACTAAATGTTGATTGTGGTGATGTCAATATGTTATTCCCTTGTTTCACGTCTTCTACATTATATGATAATGATGTGAATATGGTGGCATGCTAGACTTGGTCATATGGGCCAACAACATATGAATAGACTAGCCAAAGAGGGCTTGTTAGGCAATATTGAAAAAGTCTATTTGTCAATATGTGAGCATTGCCTAGTAAGGAAAATGACAAGGAAACCATTTGGAAAAGGTAAAAGAGCTGAATTTCCTTTGCATTTAATCCATTTGGACGTTTGTGGTTCAATGAATGTGAGAGGAAGGCAATGGGCTATTTATTTCATCACTTTTTTATAGATGATTATGCTCGAGTCGGATATGTCTATTTGATTTCTCATAAATCTGAAGCATAAGTTGTTTCAGAAGGTTTATAAACCTGGCAGAAAATCAATTAGACAAGAAAATAAAGGTATTTAGATCCGGTCGAGGTTGAGAATATTTATCTGATAAGTTCAGAAAATTATGTGATGAAAAAGGAATAGAAAGATAGTTGTTTATTCCATATACTCCTCAACAAAATGGTGTTGCAGAGAGAATAAACAGAACCATACTGGAATGGTTAGGTCCAAGATGGCGTATGCTAACTTACCTATCACTTTTTGGAGTGATGCGTTGTTAACTGCTGCCAATATACTTAACCGGATGCCTTCCAAATCAGTTATTTCCACTTCATGTGAGTTATGGACAGTTAGAAAACCGGACTTAAGTTTTCTTAAGCCATGGGGTTGTGCTGCCTATATTCATGAGTCTTCTCACAAGTTTGGGAAATTGGGTCCCAAAGGAAATAAGAGTATTTTCATGAGATACTGTGAACACTCGAAAGGGTATGTGTTCATAGGTGAGCAGGAAAGTGGGAGTATAACTGAATTTGAATCACGGGATGTCACATCCTTAGTGGATGAATTTCCTAAGAAGGGTGAAATAAGGAAAGATTGTTCCTTATTTGAGACTTTGGATCAAGATAATGATATTAGTGGAGTTCATCCAAGTGGGAGTAATATGAGAAGTGATGAATTAAATTCAACTCATTCTCAATTGCAACCACATGATGAGATGACGTCATCATTATCTAATCCAAGTGGGAGCATGATGGGGAATGATGTGCTAAGTGTACAATCTCCCATACGGTGAACAAGTCGCCAAAGTATTCCCGGTCGATGTTTTGACATTGAAAGGGAAACTTTTATTGTTGCTCCACAAGATGAGGATGAGCCAAGAAATATTAATGAGGCTCGAATTGTCCTAATAAGGAAAAATGGATTCATGCAATGAAAGAGGAAATAGAGTCAATGAAATCAAACCAAGTCTGGGAACTGTTTGATCTTCCAAAAGGGACGCAGAGCTATTGGGAACAAGTGGGTTTTCAAAATAAAGTGAAAGGCTGATGGCTCAATAGAAAGGCATAAGGCTCGCCTTGTGGCAAAGGGGTATAATAAACAGGAATGAATTGATGATGAAAATACATTCTCCCGTAGTGAGATTTACCTTAATTCGCATTATTCGGCAATAGTGACTAGTATGGATCTTGAGTTACATCAAATGGATGTAAAGACTGATTTCCTTAATGGAGAATTAGAGGAAGGAACATATATGGAACAACCCGCTGGTTTCAAAGTGAAAGGCCAAGAAGAAAAGATATGTATACTTTGGGGGTCGATATATGGCCTTAAGCAGTCGTCAAGACAATGATATATACGTTTTCATAATGCCATAATGGCATATGAGTTTACAATGATTGATGAGGATCATTGTGTATTTATCAAAAGATCCAAGGATCAATTTGTGATCATACCATTATATGTTGATGATATACTGATTGCCAGAAGCAATATGGAGTTGGTTAATATGTCAAGAGATGGTTGTCTTCTAACTTTGAGATGAAAGACATGGGTGATGTTGCATACACTCTTGGAGTTAAGATTTCAAGAGATCGTTTTGGAGTCTTTCGCAAGAATCATATATAAATAAGATTCTTGAATGATTTCGTATGCAAGATTGTAAACCCATAGACACTCCTATTGCAAAAAGGTGAAGGATTGAGCCATAGTCTGTGTCCAAGGACTTCACAAGAGAAAGAACAAACCAAATATGTTCCTTATGCTAGTGCTGTTGGAAGCTTGATGTACACTATGATGTGTACAAGATCCGACATATGTTTTAGTAGTTGGAATGGTGAGTAGATACCAATCCAATCTAGGTCCAACACAATGGAAAGTCGTTAAGAGAATACTGAGGTATCTAAAGGGAACTGCTGATTATACGCTGAGTTATAAAGGAAAGGATCTGCAACTCAAAGGCTATTCTGATGCTGATTGGGGGAGGAGATTTAAATGAAAGGAAATCTACCTCTTGATTTGTTTTCTTACCGAATAATGGCACCATATGTTGGAGCAGTAAGAAACAAAAGTGTATAGCATTTCCACGATGTAAGTTGAGTTCGTGGCATTATCAGCAGCAGTGTAAGAAAGTGTTTGGCTTACGAGATTTTTGGATCATTTAGGTGTTATTGGAAGTGCTGCAGATTAATTGTTGGTTAACTGTGATAGCCAAGCAGCAAAATTGTATACCAAAGATCCAAAATATCATGGCAAGACCGAACACACAGATACCAAGTATAATTTTGTCAAGAATATGATTGCACGAAAAGATGTGAACTTATAGTACATGTTACGCATAGAATGGTAGCAGATCCTATAACAAAGCCAAAACCTAAAGATGTGTTTTGTGGCCATGTGAAATCTCTAAGATTGCGTAGAGGCTAATGTACTGAATATTGTAATTTCCCTAAGTGTTCACATTTGATGAATTTGTGTTTCATCATTAATGCCTATGAATCTTTGGTTAATTTTTATGCATCTTAATGCTTAGTGCATTACTTTAAGTTGAGAAGTATGTCGGAAAGATATAAGATTAGCCCACTCACACGGGTAATCGCCTCTATTTACTGTGTGATAAATAGAGATGGGACTGTTTTAAAGCTTATTATCTAGGTGATAATCGAGAGCTCAAGCTTAAAACACGTATGTCGCCTTAACTATGTGTTAAGATGAGGATATAATACTTACTATGTCCGAAAGTAAAATACCCCACATATTTTACTTTATCTGTCTAAGATGCCAGATGTAAGTTCTGATGAATTTTGTGAATGAGTAGGTACGTGAACTCAAGTTAGACATTGGGTATGTCTGAACTATCATCTGAACGGTATTGAAAGGTGTAGACATACGCTCCATGGGAAAGGAGTTAATATCGTAATACGTATTTCATACTACGTATGCATGAGACGACCAATAAGAGTGACAAAAGTTTGATCTCAACTTTTATGCCGTGTGAGACTCTTGAGGAATAGAGTTCCTCAGTTTTAGTCCCCTCATGACTCTTACTTATTCTCAAGATTTCTATTTAGTGTTTGCTATCTTAGGATGTTGCCAATGGTCATGAGTTTGATTCGATCTAATGGGGCATTTCTAGAAAAGCAAGCTGAACTGAAATTGAGAGTTTGAAGGAAAGAGAAAGATCGATTTTGGAGAATCACATTGTAGTTTTGTATTCACCGATTAACCAATTATGACTGTCTTTGGGATAATCATAATTGTGAATACAATATATATATATATATATATATATATATATATATATATAATTGTTTAAAAGAGATCAAAAGAGATATAAATGTGATCGATCGATCTAGGGTACTGCATACTGAATCTACTCGGAGTGTGACGCCCATTATGAGGTGCTATATATTCCTAACAGATGTATGGCAACGAGCTCTCAAAGTATGCTGGTCGCATGGATTATTCACTGGTATGAATGTTGAAGAGAGGAAAAGATGATTCTGTTCGGCCCACCATGTTAAGTGAGAGTCTATGATGGATTTTTCTCTGATGGGGTTGAGTAGGGCCTGTCTGCCCATGTTTGTTTTGGACCACCATGTGCGAGTGGGAGATGATGGATTTTTTCTTTATTGATGGGCCTGAGTTGGCCCGTCCGCTCAAGTTGGGCCCAAAAAGCTCGGTCCACGGGAATAGGGCCCGTAGATGGGGGAAGGTATAAAAGGGAGAGAGAGAGAGAGAGAGAGAGAGAGAGAGAGAAGACACATGTTGGAACATAACGTACGTCTTCTCCTCTCCCGCGCGCTCTCTCTCTCTCTCTCCAAAAAGACAAAAAGAACAGTAAGGCAAACGGCACTTTCTTCTTCCCTTCAAGGCGTCATCGGATCGAACAGGGCCAATTTCTCTTCCTCCATCGGCGTCGGTGTTTAATCTGTGGCTAACAAAGTACACTCGAATCCGTGGTGTGCTTTACGATCGGTGATACGTGTTATTCCCAGGCTTCGTCTTCCGCATTGATTTAGGGGTTCGATTTAGTGTCGAATCCGGTTTTTCCGGGATCCGTTATTCCCAACAGGCGAGGTACCGGATAACCTCCTTTTGCATAGGAGCATTTGAAATAGCATACGACAGGGCATTGGGTACAATATTATATACGGAACCGGCTTCGTTTGCTTGAACTGAGGAACCGGCTTCGTTTGCTTGAACTAAGGAACGGGCTTTGTTTACTAGTGCCTTTACCATCGTTATGCTTCCTCTTCGGGCAGCATCGTAGAGGGCACTCCTCAAAATGGATTCTTTGTATGTTGGATCAGAGTCGACCGAGTCGACCGAGTCGATGAGCTTCTCGACCAATGGATAGTGATCTTGTGCGGCCATAACCGCAAATTCAAGCACACTAACGGATTTATTTCCTACAGTCATGACATTTTCCATCATTACTTTGCGATCTTTATCAAGGATTTCCTCAGCAGCTTTCCATTGACCTTTCACTACGGCTTGAAACCATGATCGATACTTTTCATTGACCTCTGGTGTTGGCATAACTGAAAAAATTACACATTAAAAGTCCTCAAATTTTCGCACTTTTTGTTTTTTAGGTCAAGTGTAACCACTGCACCTATTCAATGTTCCAATGAAAGGTGGATGCAAGCAAAGGGGTGTTGTTTGCTCAACATACCTTCTTCTATGAGTGCCTTCGTTTACACTTTGGAAGTAAAAACTACCTTTTTGGCTTTCTCGATTATAATTCAATATATTATTTAGATTTTAAAATTTTAAAGAGATTATATTTGAATTTAAATGCCAGCTTTTGTATGTAGTGAAGTTCAAAGTATTTCAAATTAAATAATGTCAAAATGCATGAAACGCAAGATATATGAAAAATGAAAATTATAAGTTCAAAATGACAACCCTTCGGTTGGCGTGAAACGCCTTGGGAAGCTTTATCAGATGTTGTGCCTTTTGAACTCGTATTTACATGAACCTCTTTGTTATCAAAAACATAAAGGGTTAATACCTTAAAAAACCCCAAACTAAGTACACTTGTGACAAATTTACCCCAAACTATTTTTTTGACTACCAAAAACCCCAAACTCAGTATACCTTTGACAAATTTACCCCAAACTGGTACACTTGTGACAAATTTATCATATGCTAGTTTTCGTTAAATTTTATTCTCAAATTATTAAGTTAAATGACACGTGATAGTTGACCGGTATACCAATTTAAGATTTTACGCTTCGTTTATCACCATTCACAAATTTACTATTTTAGGGTTTTTTGCAATAGAATAAATTAGTTTGTGGTAAATTTGTCATAAATATACCAGTTTAGGGTTTTTTTTTTTTTTATGGTTAGTCGGGGTAAATTTGTCACAGATATACCAATTTGGGGTTTTTCATGGTCAAAAAAATAGTTTTTGGTAAATTTGTCATAAGTGTACCAGTTTTGGGTTTTTCAAGGTATTAACCCAAACAGAAATGAACATAAATAACTATTATCAGGATCAATCATTTCATAGTATATTTTTTTAATATACTTAGATGGTAAACTCTAAAAAAAAGAATTTTTAACATTAATCTTTAATTTTTTTATTGATTTGTGATTGTCATGCACACTTCAAACAAAGTTGGTTTGCGACCATCTTAGGAAGGTTTTTCAGTTGCCGTGCCCTCCGAACTTACGTCTACGTGAATCTCTTTGTTAACGAAAAGAGAAAAGAACATAAATAACCATCTTAAAATGTTTCAAAGTGAAAAAAGCCAATATGCATAAAAACATATTAATTTATAAAAAACGTAAATTAAAAGTTCGAAGTGACAAACCTTCAGTTTTTGATTGATTCGTGGTGCTCATGTTGTCTTGAAATGAAATTGACATGTGACCGTTTTGGGAAGCTTTATCAGTTGATGTGCCTTCTAAACCCATGTCTATGCGAATCTCTTTGTTATCTAAAAGAGAAATGTACATAAATAAACTTAGATAAATGAATTACACTTTGTATGCTTTAGATGATCTATAAATGACTAGCATGAGGCTCATTCATCGCATGGAATTTTCTGTAATAAACATAGATGGTAAATTTCAAACAAAAAAATTGATGTTAAATTAATGAAATAATTATAAAGTATTTCTACACACAATTATCTATAAAAAAACCCAACACAAATATATATATATATATATATATATATATATATATATATTAAATTAATCACATTGATTTCATCAATTAGCACGATTAATTTATAAGTCATAATTCATAGAGGATACAAGTTTATAACATTTATTGCTGCTATCGTATCGATGCATTGCATGAATTTTTTGTTGCATAAAAGTGTATTGATTCAACTTCATAGATTGCCTTACCGGTTGGAAAAAATAATTCATCCGATGTTTCTTAGAAAATACATATTATTTTCTGTTCTTTTGTGGCAAGAACATTCCACCATCCATGTATCTTGGAGAATGTGTTTGTTAGTGAATTTTCTTCTTTAATGTTACATTTACACTTCGTATAATAGTAATAGCCATTTATCTAGACAAGTTATTTTTGGGCTCATTATAACATTACATGATTTCTTTTATGCGGATGACTATAGTGAATTGACTAGTTTGTGGATCATGCGTTACTGAAGGATTAGTCTCATGCACTCTCTTAATAAGAAGTAATTAACTATTCAGAACCCAATTGGTTTGCCCTTTGCTCTTGATGAAACTACTTTGTAGGACAATCGGCTGAAATTTAAATAGGATATTAAGTAAATATAGAAAATGTTTAGTCCTCACTAGGTGATTGTTTGGTCAATACTCTCTGATAAAAGGAAATTTTCTGGTAGTTAATTTTAACTAACCGGTCATTGAGTGCTTGTACGTAATGGTATTAGGACCGACAAAAGCTGTAGTTCATTGTGCGTGTTTACTGTTTACTCGAAAATAAATCAATTAGCTGTACTTGGGGGGCCACACGTTGCTTTTGCCTTTTCAGGTTGGGGAAATTAGAATTTTCGGTCCCGGTAGGTTGGCAAAACTCACTTTAATCACTATTTTGTTTGATTATAATTCCAGTCCTCATACTGCTGTGCGGTGACAATTAAGGCGCGTTTGGTAACGATTATGTTCCCAGTGAGCTGATTCGATCGAACCGATTCTTTTTTATTCCGCTTCCGAGAACCGATTCTGAGCAAAAGAACGCGTTTGGTAACTGTACAAAATTTCTGATTCTAGAATAGAAAAAGAACAGAAACGCATTTGGTAACTGCATAAAATTTCTATTCCAATTCTTTTTTTAATTACCTTTTTAGATAAATATAAATTTGATATTGAATTTTCATAAACCCCTCATTGATTAATTATATTTATACTAAGTAATAAAAATATTAACTAATCAATTTTTATTAAATAGTTAATAATAAACCATAGTATAAATTATACTAATATACCTAAAATATGTAATAAATATAAATATTAAATTATAAAGCAAAATTAAATATGTATTCTATATATAGCAAATATTTATTTTAGAATAGGAGGAAATTAAAATAAAATATAGAAATAAAAATAAATAAATAAAAATAAAAATGAAAATTGTTGTTATTTTAATTTTTTTTCTTATTAGAATTTCAATATTATTTATATTTAAATAAGATTTTTTTTTATCATGGTGATTTCTTATTTTCAATAAATATTTACATTTCTATGATTAAATATCTAATCCATTTTGAATTTAATATGGATGGATGTTAATTTTAATTTAACCAAGATTCTTTCTCTCTCTCTCGCTCTATATATATATTCCCTTCTCCAAAACCGAACACCCAACGTTTAAAAGAATAAGTTTTCAAACCAACATGACTCTTTGAAACAAAAAAAAAAAAAGACTTTAATGAGAAACTTATCACTACAACTTATCCATAAATGAATACTAAAGTAACTTAGTCCATTGTTCAACTTTGAAATATTGGCTTTGATAAGTCAATAATTAATAACAATATTACAAAAGTCGGAAACATAAAGTTATGGAATCTCTGGCATATTGTAATCCCTTGCCATTTGATTTGCGATACTTTTCCAATGTCGCCACACTCGACCACCTTGCCTTCGATGCCTCGAACAGTGACGAGATTGCCAATGTCGCCGAGGGCTTTGCGGTTTCTTCCTTCTACTGCGCCGTTCTTCTTCTGTTGCTTACCCGCTCCTCCTCCTCCTATCGCTGCCTCGCCTATATCATGGTCGCATAAGAATACAATCAACATGGATATTAACGACTAGTTGGATAAATTACATACACGAAAGAAAGAACATAAACACGCTGCGGTCAATTTGGTTCCAGAAAATCCTTTGGCATTTGCCATTTGATTGCCTCTCAGAATTTTCTGAAAAACCAAACACGAATTGAAGGGGAGAAAAGCCCCGTTTTTCTGAGGGCCTATTCGCTCATCAAGGTCTGGGTTTCACACAAGCACTTGTCCACATAAGAAATCGTCGTCGATGGAAACACGAGATCTTCAACGTAATACAAGAACATTCCTAAGAAGATGCACACACGGGTCTGCTAATTTCCAAGACTACAGAACAAAACCCATCAAGAACAGAACATCAAGACAGCCAAGGGAGTCCCACGAATCATCGCACAGGACCGGAGGGGTTCAAAGAAGATCATCCCAGAAATCGGCACCGAAAGAGTTTGAAATATACTATTCGGCAAACGAAAGCCTCCCCCCCAAAATCTGATTCGGGCCCGGGGGCGCTCGCGTCCGAGTCGCCCGCCGATTCGGGCCTGGGGGTCGCTGGGCGAGCGACTCCTCGGCCAGATCGACGCTCACGCCCGCCGATTCGGGCCTGGGGGTCGCTGGGCGAGCGACTCCTCGGCCAGATCGGCGCTCGCACCCGCCGATTCGAACCTAGGGGGTTGCTCGGCGAGCGACTCCTCGGCCAGATTGGCGTGGGCGGCCGTCGACTGGAGCTCGGTGGCGCTCCTGCCAACCGTTGCAAACGATGAACGACGGTGATGGTGAGCAAACCGTCACCTAGATCAACCGACAATGACGCTACCTGTGAGTGAAGGGAACTCACCTTGAACGAGCAGCTTCAACGATGAAGAAGCAGCAGTCGCCGTCGCCGTCGTTGTGGAGAGAACGAACCAGAGACAACGTCGAGCAAAAGAGAGAAGAAAAAGAGAGGGTTCGAATATAGAGAAAACGTGGAGCAAGAGAGAGTACATTGAGCAGAGGAGAGAGAGCCACTTTTTTGATTCTTTTTTCTGATTTAGAATCAAGAATCATATATATATATTAATTTTAAATTCTTGTCCAAAACTGATTTTGGAAACAAATTTGTTTCCAGGAACAAAAAATTTACCAAACGCGATTTTTGGCGAAAGCGATTATGGGAACAAAGAATCAGAATCTGGCCCTGTTTGGATGGTTACCAAACAGGGCCTAAGTCACTTTGTCGTAGTTTTTTTTTTTTCACAAAGAATATATTTAATTTCTAATGATTTAGTTGGACTTTGAATATTAGTTAGTTTTCAGTTTTGGTCAATTTTCTTTTTTCAAGTTCAAATTTTGAACACGGCAACCAGAATATCTACGAAAAGTTTTTTCATTACGAATTTTGGAAAGGAAAGTAGGAAATTGGAATTTTTTTTTATACCAAACATGCCCTCATGTTCTGCACAAATAATTCTGAGATCAAGCTCTCCCTTTTTTATAAGGATTTTGTGAAGAGTGTCTAAAAAACTGTGAAGCAATAAATAAAGAAATCTGCAATTTTCAATTCATTATCTATCCATAGTATCAGTGATGGTATTACTTATATTATTCGAAATTGACACACAAAGGATCAAATCAGAACAACAAAGGAACGGAGGGACCGTACCTGCCAACGGTTCCAAAACCGAACTGTCTTGGGTATCCATGGATGGTTTTTTGCCGTTGCGTCTTTCATGTCGTTCTGCAAAAGAATGACAATAAGTATTATTTGCCTGAATAAACTCAAAGCAATTTTTTTTTTTCAAAAAAAAAATTAATTTCTAATGATTTAGTTGGACTTTGAATATTATTAAGTATTCAATTTTGGTCAATTTTCAGTTTTAAGGTTTAAATTTTGAAAACTTGGCAACCGGAATATCTACTAAAAAGTATTTTCATTAAAAATTTTGGTAAGAGAAATAGGAAATTGGAAAATTTTCTTTTACCAAACATGCCCTCTCATTCTAATTAAATTATTCTGTTATCACACTCTCCCTTTTTTAATAAGGATTTTGTAAAGAGTCTAGAAACTTGTTAAGCAATATATAAAGAAATGTGCAACTTTCAATTCATGATCTATCCATAGTATTGGTTGTGGTATTACTTATATTACTTCGAAACTAATACACAAAGGGAAAGTTTTTCGCATTCTCCATCTGTGGGATCAAATCAGGAAAAGAAAAGGAAAGGAGGGACTGTACCTGCCAATGGTTCCACAATCCAACTGTCTTGGGTATCCATGGATGATTCTTTGCCGTTGCGTCTCTCATGTCGTTCTGCGAGAGAAGGACAAAAAGTGTTAAATGCCTGAATAAAACTTAAAGCAAGTTTTTTTTTTTTTTCAAAAAGAATAATTTTAATTTCTAATGATTTAGTTGGACTTTGAATATTATTTAGTTTTCAATTTTGATCAATTTTGAGGTTTATGGTTCAAATTTTGAAAACTTGGCAATCAGAATATCTACTAAAAAGTATTTTCATTAAGAATTTTGGAAAGGAAAATAGGAAATTGGAGAATTTTCTTTTATTGAACATGCCCTTGCGTTCTACTTAAATTATTATGTTATCACACCCTCCCTTCTTATAAGGATTTTGTAAAGAGTGTCTGGAAACTCGTTAAGCAATAAATAAAGAAATGTGCAACTTTCAATTCATGATCTATCCATAGTTTCAGTTACAGTATTACTTATGTTACTTCGAAATTAACACACGAAGGGAAAATTTCCCAAATTCTCCATCTGTTGGATCAAATCAGAACACCAAAGGAAAGGAGTGATTAAACCTGTCGATGGTTCCAAAACCGAACTGTCTTGCGACATGGATGACTCTTTGCCGTTGCGTCTTTCTTGTCGTTCTGCAAATTAAAGATTAATTAATAATTGAAGGAAGTTACTGGATACCGCAAATACAAATTAAAGCAGTTTTATCATTTGGCGCCATACACCGCCCAGCGATTTGAGGCAAAAAATGAAGTGAACAAATTCACTAGTGGCACCCAATGCTACAGTCTATACTGTATAGTATGTTATTTGGCTTGACATATCTGGTTCCGAAATCCATATATTCAAGCAGAAAAAAGCCACATGATTTGTTTGTGGCCTCGTACTTGGAATTTTTAAAATGAATGAATCAACTTAATGATATCGAATTCATCGACCATATATTTAAAGTTACAATTCATATAGAATCAAAGCTTAATAACATTCCTCGTACCAATTTATTTCATGGAATTTTTTTTCTTCAATAAAACATATTAGGGAAAATTGTTTAAAAAGTCATAAATCTATTTTACTTTTGTCAATTAAGTCTTAAACCTTTCAACTTTTTGTCAATTGAGTCCATCTGGCCAATTTTAGCTGGAACTTGCTGATGTGGACACCGGCCATCCTACATGACACTGTTGGCGCTGACGTGAACAAAATTGATTATTTTTAATATTTTTTTTGAACTTTTGAATTTTTAAACTTTTTTTGGTAAAGTTAATTTTTTTTAACTTTTAATTTCTCTCTCTCTCTCTCTCTCTCTCTCTCTCTCTCTCTCTCTCTCTCTCTCTCTCAATTCTCTTCCTTTAGCCGGTTGCCCAGTCTCCGGCAACAGGCCAGAGGCCATGACTAACAAGGGTCGACCTCCTCGACCTCGTTGTCCTCGGGCGGGCTTGCCCTCGCCATAGGCTAGTGAGGGTTGGCCTTGCGGGCCTTAGGTGAGGTTGCCCTCGTCAGGATTTGGTGAGGGGCGACCTCACCATCCTTGGGCGGGGCTCACCCTCGCTAGAGACCAATGAGGGTTGGCCTCGCGAGCCTCAGGCGAGGTTGCCCTCGCTAGGATTTGGCGAGGGGCGACCTTGTTGTCCTCGGGCAAGGCACACCCTCGCCAAAGGCTAGCGAGGGTTGGCCTCGCGGGCCTCAGGCAGGGTTTCCCTTGCCGAGATCTAGTAAGGGGCAACCTTGTCGACCTTGGGCAAGCTCGCCCTCGCTGGATTTGGTGAGGGCGAGCCTCACTCGCAGCCGGTTGGGTCGCCCCTCACCAGATCCTAGTAGGGGCCACCTCACCTGACACTAGCAAAATTGACCTTTGCCAGAGGTTGGGCGATCAACCAAATGAAAAAAAAAAAGAAAAGGAAAAGAAATAATAATAGAAAAGAATTAAAAACATAAAAAATAAATTTTAAATTCGAAGAAAATATTAAAAATTATAAAAAAAAAATGTCCACTTAAACACCAGCCTCCACGTCAGCAAATTCAGCTAAAATTGGCCGAATGAACTCAATTGGTAAAAAGTAAAAAGGTTTAGGACTCAATTAACAAAGTTAAAAGGTTTATAACTGAATTAACAAAAGTGCAATATGTTTAGGACTTTTTGGATAATTTTCTCAAATATATTGATTATACTTATTGATAGACTTGAAAGTTGCAAGAAGGACTTGATGTAATTTTTCATATAGTATCCATATTTTTCTTTTCTTTGTTGCAAAAACATTTCGCCATCCATGTATCTTGGTCAATGGGTTTGGTAGTGGGTTTTCTTCTTTAATGTAATCTTTACACTTCTTATAATATGACAAACATATCTATTGACAGGTTATTTTTGGCTCTTAACAACATTACATGGTTTCTTTTTTGGGGATGACGACGGTGAACTGACTAGTTCGAGGATCATGTGTTCAAAGAATTAGTCTTGTGTAGTCTCGTAATGATAAGTAATCGACCATTCAGAACCCATTTGTTTTTCCCTTTACTCTTAATGATATTACTTTGTAGGGCAATTGTCACGCCCCGATCCTCCGAGCACGTGCCCATCCCTCCATAGTCGATTGAATAGCGACGTCCTAGGACACATCGCCGACCTGTTCATTTTAATACGCATGCGGAAGTGACAATATAAATCCTCAGACAACAATCAGATGGGATAGAAAGGTAGGACCAATTTTTCATACCAAAACAAACATTTTTATAAACAACCAGGTTTATTTACAAGACTAGACTATTTACAAAAAGGTCGGCTCATTCCAAAAGGAACTGTCTTATGACCTACTAGTTAGACCCATTCGCTGATTCTAGTCTCTCCACCTTTCCAAACTCCGGGGCTTCAAGTCTTCCACAACCATTATCTAGGAACCTGAAAATGTTATCCCACAACGGGTTGAGACGACATCTCAGCAAGTTCCACTCCCTAAGCTCGATTAGAGAGAAAATACGCCCTAAGGGCTACCTAAGCACAATCACAAGTTAGATGACTTACATTGGCCTTGATTTCCTTCCTACAAGTTACTACAATTCATAACCTCACCGAGTCATATCAACAACTCACATCATTTAATCAGATCGAATCATTGATCAATCGACTCAGTTGATTCCATATCATCTCATTTCATATTATCTATAAAGTCCACTCATATCAGGACTGCCCACTGCTAAGCTGATAAATGGATAGTATAGTTCGCTTCTGAGATGCTCGAGTATACTGCTCTCTGCTAAGCTGTCATGTTACCCGTAGGCTGATATAATATATCGACATTGTTCAATCTAAGCTGATACGGTATAAGCTGACATATTAGAGCCCGTAGGCTGATATAGTATACCCTTCCAAACATACAACCAATTCTACATTTTTACCATTTCCAATAAAATAGCCATGAAACCACCGGGATTCGCCCCAGTGGCCACTCTTCCAACATGGAAGGGGGAGGTGAGGGGTTCAAATACCCACCTTCTCAGGGGAGGATGGGGTGGGGACGAGTAAGTTTCAGGAGTGGGTTTCGACTCTCACGCCCTGCAAGAGGCAGGACAAAAGTCTGAGAGTGAGTGTAGAGTAGGCATAGAGTAGGACTTAAAAAAAAATAGTCATGTGTGGGTACACAATCAATCTTAGCCAAAATATTATATTTTTTTTTTTCCACAAATCACACCATTTTCTGTAGGCCACCAAAATATTTTTGGCACTGTTAACCGACGCCCGGTTATTTTTCAATTAAATTACCAAAATTAATTAATTTAGGAATAAATCCTAAAATTACAATTAAATCAATTTAGCACAACTTAAGACTCAATTAAATAAACAAATCGCACCACGATAATCAGCATAAAATTCCAGATTCTTGGCTATCTCGGTCTAATTTCTAGAAAATAAATAAATAAATAAATAATTATGAAATTTTTTTAATAAATATTAATAAATCAAACTTAGGCCGTAATACCTAATTGGAAGCCGAAACGAACCCTGGAAAAATTTCGAGACTTATTTAATAAATACTAGAGTTTATTTACTTGCTAATTACACTAACCATCTACCTAACATGCATTGGTAAATCACTAATTTAATTACTCTAAACTAATATATCCACCTAATTATGCTTAATTAAATCAAATCAACCCCTAAATATCATTAACATACTAAGTGAGGATTAGTGAGTTAAACTCACCGGATTAATGATCCGACTGGACCGACGAAGGTGATGCGACGGCAGCCGATAATTTCCAAAGCGGCGGCACCAACGGGGGCCCGGATCGGACCGAAATCAGCCCCGCAAGGTCACACGGTTGCTGTCCGGTTCTGGTTCGAAGGGGGCTGAGCTGGGCCGAACAAACCACCGTGCGAGGCTGCTGGTTCGACTTCAAGGGAGCTGGCCGCGCACGAGCTTGCGGTCAACTACGGGGCTTCGCTGCTTGGGCTCGAGGAACGTCGTTAGCGGAGAGATGCTGCTGGGGCGTGCTGCAGCTGGAAACGGAGAGAGAAGCAGCTGGCGGTCACAGAAGGAACGGAGGGATTGGTTTGGTGGGGGACAGGCGCTGGATTGGAAGAAGTACGAAGGAGCTGCTCAGTCCCACCTGACTTCAAGACAGTTGGTGTTGTTCGAAGGAAATGAAGAAAACCGAAGCTACGTCCAAGTGAGGAGGAGGAGGGAAAGCCAAATAGAAGACCAAAAGGAAAATAATTGGCAGCAGCGGAAGAGATAAGGAGGGGCAGAAGGGGACGGTCATGGGGGAACGAACGTGTAGAAAAATAAAAGAAAAGGAGGAGAGAGAAGAATGAAAGAAATGGTCCAAGTCAAAAGGGGAGAAAGGGGCTTCGGCAAAGGTGGTTTGTCAGATGGGGAAACGAGAGAGAGAAAAGTGTGGGCGTGCGGCCAAAAGGGAGAGGAGAAATAGGAAAATAAAAAGGAATTTTCTATAACTCAAAAATTGTTGTCGTACTTGCTCTTATTTAGTCCAAATTGATTCTCTTGTTTAGTTCAAATTGGTCCCTAAAAATTCCCATGCTAGAGTACTTAATCCTTACCTACTTTCTTGCATCAAATTTCCTCTAAAGAACAAGTCTCGAGCAACAAAAACGATCATTTCCCCCAATTCTGAATTATATTTCATTTTTCTCGGAATCCAATTTTCTGAACAGATTTCTTCGATTGAGGTCCAATTTGTTGAGAAAAAATTCCATAAAAATTTCCTTTCATTAATTCACTTACACTAGATGCCAAAATTTCCTTCAAATTAGCCAATCCGAATTTCCATTCGTTTTTTGAATTGTCCAATCGATTTTTCGTAAAAATTCCGAACTTGCCAAAAATTCTTCAAAATGTATGTCAATGTTCCTAGAATGACTCACGATATGACATAACTTTCAATTTCTGAAATCAAATTCAAATTCGCGGTTAATTTTAATCTGACGCGGTTTTAGCATAACTTAGCCTACCGGGTAGTTTTTAGGAATTTTTGGTATAATTGACCCATGGTCGATTTTCTTCAAGTCACACATACCTCTTTGACACATTGGTGACTCTTGGTGGTCGTGAAAAATCTCAAGATTTCAAATACGGATACATGGTACCCAAAATGAAAAAAAAAAAAATCGGTCTAGGGCCGATCGACGAGAATTTTGTAATAAAGTGGAATCGTCCATACTTTGATCACCATCTCAATCGAATCAACCTATCTCCGGTTATCGATCAATTTTTAATTGTGCTGCAATGACCCTTATAGACTAGCACGGTCGAGCCGTCGATTCCTAGTCGAATTCTCAAGTCCATCGCATAAGGCTTCACTAGATAGGCCAGTTATCTCATGAGTGGCTATCTCAGAGAAAAGCACTATAGTCGCGTTGATGAAAGGCCCATCTTATCCAATCGAAATCATAACCTGAAAATCAGGATATCACAGCAATCAGTCACAAATTCCCTTTGCATATTTGCATATTAACTAAGCATAGCAAATAATTAGTCCTCACAGTGTGATTGTTTGGACAAAAATCTCTGGTAAGAGGAAACTTTCTGGAATGCTTTTAAGAAACGAAACTCGGACTGCTTAAAAGAGGTTGGTCGTTGAATGCTTGTAAGTAATGAACCAGGATTGACAAAAAAGCAATTGCATCATCATCCATAACTATAAGGGACAGGGAACTTGTGGAGCCAAGTCATACAAAATTAGGAGATGTGACCTTTTTTCTTGGTCGAATAGGAGACGTGACTTTGAGTAATAAGAGTGTTTACTGTTTACTTGAGAGGAATAGTCATGTCCTTGGGCCCGAGAAAATGCATCAATGAGCGGTATTTGGTGGTGACACATACATGGGACCAAATCAGAACAAAGAAGGAAAGAACGGAAATACCTGGCGATGTCGAACTGCGTTGGGTATCCATAGAGGATTCATCGCCGTGCCGTCTCCCGAGCATGTAAATATGAAAGCAGAGAAGTAATTTTTACGTGGTTGAAACGGAAATTATTTTCTGGTCTCATGGATCTTCTCCATTTACACATCGACTTGGAGGTGGAGCCAAGGCTCCAGCTGGAGATGTCATATCTAAAAATTAAAGACGGAACGTCTTTCATTTGTACGACGAACGAGGAGACACGCGGAATAAATAATTTACATTTAGATAAAAACAATTCATTACGCACATGCTAAGCTGTATTATTCTTAACCAAAAGACGCCTAATTAAAATATCAAAATCAGTCAATGGGGACAAGCATTTAAAAATGTATTTCATCACTCATTTCTGTGAACACAATGAGTTGAATACGCATATAGTCATAACATATTCTTGGCTACAAAAAAAGATTCCTCATAAATTAAGACCAACATGTGAATGAGAAAATGTCATCCATAAAAGATAAAATATTGGAATGAAACACGTTATAATTAGGTTGAGAATATGAGACAGATGCATTCAATCAAATGTTTTCGCAATCTCCCCTTTCGCAGTCGCCTAAGAAAATCATAGAAATTTAGCATATGATGTGAATGGCTCTCCTGTATTGGTGTGCTTATCATGAAACAGGTTAAGTATTGGTTGGTAGTAGGGTAATCATTAGTTTAGAGTTGATCTTGGAACAATCTCGGACCAGCCCAACTGGTCCAGTCCAATTCCTGGGGAATTGATTGGTCCTTGGTTCTAAGGTGGTTAAAACATATACTGTGCAAGTTAGTCCCTAATCCTGAAGCTTTAGGGTTGGTCCAACCCGAATCAAACTAATAATAATTATTTTTTGTTTTTGTTTTTTTGGGTCCAAACCCTAAATATATAACTATAAGTGCGCCTCCTCTTCTTGCGTTGTTTTCCTCTCTCACAATCTCACTCTCTCCCTAAATCTCAAATTATTGTCGAAATCATCCGCATCTATCTTTTTGGAGGTAGTCCTTTCATCATCTCTCTACTCACCTTCCTTTTGCGCTTTTGCCTCCGATTGCCTTTCCCTCCCATTTGCGATTCTCCATTTTTAATTGTTTAAATAAGTTTATGTGTTTGTCTTCTAAAGTTTGTTGTTTTTGGCAAGTGCGGATTTATGTTGTGGCCTTATGTTAGATTTCTATTTGATTTGTACTAGTGTTCATCGTTTGGTTACTACATATCACTTTGTCAATGAATATGTAATTCCAAGGAATACATATATCCTTTCAAGGAATACAAAGTTGAAGCAAAAAAAAAAACAGAATTGGTTTGTCCTAAGTTGACTTTAGAACGGGATTAGACCCATAGGGTTGGTTCAATCCATGGTCTTAGGCTCAACAAGGGTCGATTCCCAGTTCGAAAAATTGGGGATTGGCATTATGCAAATTGATCTCTAGATTAGGTATTGTACTAGCCCTACGCAGATTATGTTTAACCCTATTTGGTAGCCTTTCGTTATCATGTGCATGTGGAATCAAGGTCAAATCAAGCGAGGTCTCTAGCCATAGAGCAATCAATACCTAAAATGGTTTTAGTCATTGTTTATGTCCAGGGATCATCAATCACCATGCTCATGCTCATGTGAACACGAACCACCAGCCACGGCGACGAGCAAGGAATAAAAAATGTTGAAGTCAACATAACAACCTCATGACTTGAGGCATAAGAAAACGAAGGTACCAACCGCGTGCTAGTTTTTATTCCATTAACAATTTTTCTTCAATGTAAGAATGTTAACTAAGGACAAGTAGCAATTCGAACTTCCCGACATACAATCATCTCCAAACTGAGTCTCTCAACTAAAACCTTGCGCTATCAAAAGGCCTCAAAAACAGAAGATAAGATACAACACAAGAAGCTTACGTGATTCAGCTCAAAGCTTACGTTCTTGAGTAAATGATAAGACCAAAGATTCAAAAATTTATTTAAACATTTATTTCATGTCTCGTGAACAGACACCATGGTGTCTAGTGTTGTATGCGTTCATATATTTCGATGGAATTATTAAAAGTAGCTGTAGAATAACATAATCATTTACGATAGAAACTGATCTTTATAGGACAGCAGAGAAGCTGGCACCCATCTGGGGTTGTTAGAATAACATATCAATTATTTATTGACGTGACATGTGGTAAGTACCGAAACAGAACAGAGAAGATGACTGATTTCACAAAAATTTTCTCAATCATGAATTAACTTTGTCAGATTACAATACTAGATCACAATAGCATCTTGGTATTTTCAAAAGGAATTATGCGGATGTAGCCTATCCTTTAACAACTTCGCCTGCCATGGCCACATGGCAGAAACAAAACCTATAGTCACATAATTTATATGGGTCAACCTCGGACCACACCATCTTCAGCACTTTTTTTATGCAAAATCGATTGTTACGGCTGAAAGCACATTTGCTCTACACACTCCCATATTTAGATTTCAAATTACCTGACCCAAGCTAGAAATTAGACGCAAACTAGGAATGTACATCGATTAGTTTTTGGTTGTTCGTGTGTCAAACCAACAAATCCTATTTTCAACAGAATGAATGTCTCATCATGCAAGCCAAGCCACGAAAGAATACAATTAGAGACAATATAGCCCTCCTTTTGGATGGCAGAATTTCAAGATTATGAACCACAATAATTATGTTTTAGAGATGCATAAGCAACAAGAGGCAATAGGCGTCATAGGTCTAACAAAGGGTGTCAAAAATATCTAATTCGAATCGAATAAATTTTTTTGGGTCTTTTGGATTCTGGTATCATATGATTTAAGTAATAAGTAAAGGAATTAGATAGTTTGATGGTTTGATTTGGTTCGGTTCGGGTTAGGTCTCGGTTTCCTCTTATTTTTTTACTTGGGATACAGACGATTGGAACCCACATGTAGCTCCCTCCATTGACGCCAACAATTGCTCAAAACGTCATCATTGCCTAAATCATCCACAAGGGATCATGGAGGACACCTCGTTCTTCAATCTCGTCGATTTCATGAGGAAGCCGTATATGACCGAGACATTCGTCGGCGTCTTGCTATGCGCAGTCCTGATTTGGCTCGCCGTCTCGATCGGCCTCCTCATCAGCTGGTGCTGGCTCCCCCGCTGGAATGGCCTTGTCTACCTCGGCCTCCGCAGCAAGTTCCGGTTCCTCCGGACCGCCCCTCCCTGCTTTGGCGCTTTGCTACTGGGCTAATGGATGTTTGTGTAGAAGAGTTGGATTTTATGCCCGCATTTGAGCGCTTTGGGAAGGCTCGAAAAAGTGAATCGGAGTGTTGCTTGTTCAAAAGCGAACCCTCTATGTCAGGAATGAGGAAATATCGCCAAAGATGTGGTTTCTTTTCTTGGAGCTGTGCTGCTGTGGCAAAAGGTGGGAAGGGAAGAAGAAGGAGGAAGGAAAAAAAATAAAGAGGTAAGTGTATTGAAAGTCCTAAAATTTATCATAAAAGTGCAATTGTCACGAAATTTTCAAATATTGCAATCAAGCGATAAAACTCATTAGCAATTTTTATTTGTTAAGTTGGATGGAGTTAATATAAGGATTTCATTGCACTTTTTGAAAGTTCACCGAGTTGCATTTTTGTAATAAATTTTAAGACTTAATTGCACTTTTTGAAAGCTTAAAGACTCAATTACGCTTTCATGACAAATTGTAGGACCTCCATTATCAAAACATGCACACATCCCATTTGGTTCACTTCAGTTTGGTTATTATGAAAACCTGAACCAAATTGTTGACACCGCTTAACAACTCATGTAAGTCATTTCCCTTTTAGTTTTTTTTTTTTTTTGGTTGATAATTTCCCTTTTACTTAATTTGCACTGTTAATGATGACAAATCGGTTATCCACAATTGATAGAAATGATCAATTGGACCTCACAATTAATTCTGACAATAAATTTGGTACATTAACTCTCATGTCCATGAAAATCGTTTGCGGAATTGTGATTCAGCATTGGGTATCATACATTAACGTGGTGTCAAGTTCAGAAAAAAAAATATTATAGGTTTGACAAATATTGCAATTTATCATCGTTAATTCCACTTCACAATTTATCAGTCCATGCTTATATTTGCTACTTTATTTTGGTCCCAAGACTACGAGCATAGGGGACTTTCCTTTTTTTCCCGTCATTGACGTTTAGATTAAGATGAGTCGGGACCCAAAATTACGTCAATGATAGAGGGAACAAGTTCCATTATAGGAGAAACATAACTCCGATGGCATTGGAGTTGAGCTCTTTGTGATTGTTATTTTATTTTCACGATGGGTCAATTAGGACGCTATCCAGCCACTGTGATGATGATATGAATATGGAATGTTGACACCTAGATTTTGACGATCCGTTTAGTCATTTATCGCGTAGCATATAAATTTAGGTGCATTTTTATTATTTTATTTTAATTGGCGTTTTATTTTTTGGACCGGTGTGGATGGGTTCAAATTAGTTGGATTAAGCCCATGAAAGGAACAAATTAGCCCAAGCCCGTTGCTTTTTAATTAATTATCTCGTGGGAAATTGAGATTTGATGCAATATTATGGTGATTTTTGACATTTAAAAAAATCATATTGCAATCTTATCTTTAATCTTTTGGTCGTAAAATCATTGGGAATATCAAGAAGGATGAGGAATATTCTAAATTATTTTGTTGTGGATAGAGATTTCGAAAGATTTTAGAGTTGGTTAATGGAGCTTTATCTGGAAAATCTTCACAAAAAAATTTCGGATTATCTTCAATCGCTGAGTCAATATATGAAATCTTCGTTGGTAGAACAGATTGATTTGTTCTTGCTCTATAAAAGAAAAGTGCTCTATAAAAGAAAATGGGGGCTTCTTCCGTTTTGGTTCCTAAAAAAAATAGAAGCACAAAAGAAAACTCTTCTTCTCCTTCGGTAGAGGGGGGGGTTTCTTTTGGTGAAAGAAGAACACAAAAGTAAAAAAGAAAAGGTAGAGAGAGAATACAAAGACAGAGGGGGAGGGATTTGACCCCTACTGTTCATCATCTCCCCAAGCTCGCTGCTCACCCTCTGTTCTGCTCCGCGAAGCCCGACGCCTTCCTCTGCTTGCCGCCGGTAATTGATCCGCCCAACGCCACCTGCTGTTACTCGGAGCCGAGGCCCTGCAACCCGCCTCTGTGTGCCCGTGCCCCTGTGAAGCGACGACCCATCTCTGCCCTTGGTGCGCTCGCTAGCCACCACCGCGTCCCTGCACCGAACTGCACTGCTCCGAGATCCCGTCGCGCCTACCGCCGCCTGCAAAGCCCTCGCGTCGCCGCCACACCAGCGCTGCTGCTGCGCCATATCCGGACGCCCACCCACCGTCGCACCACCAAAGCTACAGTCCAAAGTCCCCCCTCCGCCAGATCCAGATCCGAGCCCGCTGCTCCGAGCCTCCCGACGATTGCCGCCGCGCTCCGTGCCATCCCGTCCCGCCCGACCGCGACCAGGCCTTCCCTTCGCCGGAGCTGCCGCGGGCGGACCGACGCCGGTTGCCGTAGGTGACCGCCACGAGCAATCCGTGCTTGGGAAGGGAAAAAGAAAACAGAAAAACAAAAAAAAAAAAAAGGAAAATCAATTAGGTAGTTTTTTTTTACTTTATGTTATTTTCATTTATTTACTTTGTTTTTTTTTAGTAGGATTATTCCTGAATGAATGGTTGAGGTTCCGACATAAAAAGTCCTCAAGTTAGGGATTGACAGTCCGATTTTCGCGCCCGAAATCCGACTCGCAATCCTTTACAAAATTCGACAATCCAATCTTAAGCCCGAGATTAGATTCTCGATTTAATTTAAAATTGGCTAACCCGATCTCATGCGCGAGATATGGTTCGACAATTTTTGGATATCAATCTTATCTTTCGTTTGATTTGCTATCATCAAGTTGGTTGAGTCAGATTTTATTTTCGTAAAATAAAAAATCAAAAAATCTTAATTAGGATTAGGTTTGTTGTTATCTTGCATATTAGGATTGCAATCTTATTATGAATTTTTAAATAAAAAATCCGAAAAAGAAAGTGCATTCATTTAGGTTGTTAGTTTTTATTTGAATTGCATTATGTGTTAGTTTTAATTTCGAATTTCTTAAAGAAAAACACAAAAAATCATTGTGCATATTAGATTAGAATTGCATGTTTCATTTTAAATTTAGATCATCTTTTTTAGATAAATTGCATTTTAGATTTAGATAATGTCTTAGTTTAAATTAGAATTTAATATGACTTAATCCCTAGTTTAAATTAGATAGAATCTTAATCTAGCTAGATCATTTCAAATTTCATAAAATTTGTCTTAGGATAAATTAGTTGCAATTTCTAGGATAGATTGCATTTTTAAAATAAAAAATGTCATTTGCATGTCATATAGAATTAGGTTCATGAAATGCACGTCATTTAGTGATTATTGTTAGGTTCATTTCTAATTAGAAATTGACCGTCATCAGATTAGGTCATTTAATAAATGTCGCGTGACATATAGCTCATTTAATTGAAATAATTTTGTACGTCATTGCATTGCATCGCACGTCATTAGAATTAAGTCATTTGGGTAAATTTAAATTGCATATTTAATTATTACATTTCTTTATAATAGACTGCATGCTTATTTATGTCATATAGTTTAGGTTATGTTGCCATGCTATATCATTTCATGTTAAATTAATAGCATTGCATTGCATATTGACTATATTTTCATTTAATAAGTGAAAAAAAAAAAAGAAAAAGAAATTGCGTGTTAATTAAAAACCATATCTAGGATTGTTGATGTGGATTTTAATTTAACACTGCAGATGCTTTCGTTGCTTTGAGGTAAGTTCTACATCATTTGATTGCTTTCTTGGGTGTTAAATTGGTGGTTTGCGCACTTGCATGAACACCCCACATGTTAGGGAAATAGAGTAAAATCAATCCAAATTGCTTGCCAAATATTTTTTAAAATAAAAAGAAAGGTACCGAAAGGGCGTTAGAGAAATCTAACGTAACCAAGTCTCCGTACCTTTAGTCTCTGGTTCGTATGAGTAAAGTAAATCTCCCGTTACTTTACTAGAATTTCTAATCGACTCACCAAAAATAGATTAGTGGCGACTCCTAATTAAAATTTAATTGCATGTTAACAATTCAAACCTAAGTCGCGAATTAGTATAGGCTTGGGAGAGCCCGAGTTAAGTTTAAGGCTTAATAATCCATTAGCCAAATCCTAGGTAGTTTACCTTTGAAAAATTGGTCGCGACATGGAAGAAAGCATACAAGCCTAAAATAAAGATTTGTGATTTTGTCAGTTGGAGTGGTTTGATCTTGAATTTCGAACAAAAATGAGGAGCCACCGTGAGGCGCGATGGAGGCGCCCCATAACATTCTTAACCAAAACATGGCTACTTAAAATATCAAAATTAGTCATTAAGAGTACAAACAAACTACGTGTTTAAAAATCTATTTCATAACTCATTTTCTGATAACACGAATATTGATCCACACATTCACCTAAACCAAATCAGAATGATTTCATAACAACCGCACATGATAGATTTGATGCCAAGTTGCTTTTATGTTTTATTTGATCTTATAACATAAGTTAATTGAATTGTTTTTAAACTTTGTTTATTAAAAGAATCAAGAAAAATTTCACTCTCATTTTTTCAAATAAAGGCCCGAAATAAACATTATTTTAAATAAGAATCTAAAGTAGTCAAATCATCTCAAATGAGAACTTTTGGCTAGCCAATGACTTTTCTGACCATTGGAGAAGTGGTATTTTAGTAAAAAAAATTTATGTTATTTTTTTCCTTTGTTTGTTTTTTCTTTTTAATTTTTTCCTCTTCCCTCCCCATCCATCACCATGCCTCGTCAATGGCTAGCAAGTCACCAGCCTTAGGTGAGGGCTGCCCTTGCCCAACACTAACAAGGGCAACCCTTGCCTGAGTTTGATGACCTCTGCCATAGTTGGCAAAGGGAAGAGGGGAAAAATAAAATAAAAGGAAAAGACAAAAATGCCCTTTGGCCAACAAGGTTAGGCCTTTCTCTGAGATTTATATGATTACTTCAAGCTCTTATTTAAAACAAGTTCTACTTCATGTCCTTATTTGAGAAAACGATGACACTTCGGGTCATTATTTGAAATAATGTCTACTTTATGTCCTTATTTGAGAAATGAGAGTACTCCAAGCCCTTATTTGGAATTTTTTCAAAGAATCATGGATCATTATTTCTCTTGTATATATATCTGGACCTCTACCAATGAATGTAATCAAATTCTTTTCTGTTGTCATTTGTCTATATAGTATCAAAACTCGATAAGTGCAAGGAGAACTCTTCCCTACAGGCTACACCAATGGTTGCTGCTCCCAAATATCCTTTTCCCTTAAATCTCAACGGGTAAAGTTTGTCATATTAAAGCTAATGACAACAACTATCTTCTCTGGGAGACTCAAGTCTTGTCCCTAGTTGAAACTCAACATATTCAAGGTTTCCTACTTACAAAGAACTGCTCCTCCACCAAAACTTGATCAAGAGAACGGCTGATCTTGCCGAATCTTAGGTCATCATTAGCCTCTGTGAAGAAGTTCTTGGACTTGTGGTAGGGCTTAAGACAGCTTCACAGGTATGGAAGGCTCTAGCGGAGCATTACACTCAAAGCTCTATCGCTCTGGAATTTGACCTCCTTGCAGAATTGCAACTTATTAAAAGAGGGACTAAATCCTTAGCTGTCTATCTTAGAGGATTCAAGACCATCTGTAATCAGTTTAAGTGCTGTTGGTCAACCTATTTTAGATGCAAATGAAGTTTTCAGGTTGCTCAAAAGGCCTTGGAAACAACCACGCGCCTTTCAAAACCACCATGCTTCGACCACCCCTTCCGTCGTATGCAAAAATTCTTCCACAGCTTCAAAGCCATGAGCAACGTGAAAACAGAAGCATGACAGACGAGGTCTTCCTATCGGATTGTAATCACGCACCATAAAAAACAATGTTATATCTATCAACAAACAATGTTATTTCTGTCAAATTAGAAAAAGCGCTATATTGTCATTTCATTCCTCTGATTTTCAATGTTCCCATTTTTTGGACAAGATACATTGTAATATATGGGGACCAACCCAGTTTCTTTGTCACAAGAGTTTTGGTATTATGTGGTGTTTATTGATGATTTTTCACCAATTTTGTTGGTTATATCCACTGAAGAGGTAAATTTGATTGTTTTAATTTTTTTTTTGTCATTTCCAAAATTTTTGGAAAATCAGTTCGAGCGAAAAAAATCAAGATTTATAAATCAGGTGGAGGCAGAGAATTTCTAGTTGTAGTCTACTTGAATACACTTGATAGATAGATGCAGCCAAAGTTAGAGACCCGAGGTCAACATAAATAATTCTCTGTCTTGACAAGAAAAAGGTACGCTCCCACGTACCATTCTTAAACAAAAGATGGTTGCTTAAAATCATAACAAGCAAGCGCCAGCCAGAGAATGTTTTTGAAGCAACTGTAGAATGCATTGTGTGTAATTCTCAGTAATCTTCAGGAAAGATTCTTGGGTCAAGAATAGAAGCACTACACCTGTGTCTACGAGGGCTATTACAGAAATGAGTTTATCATATTTGGAACGTATGGCTTGATCAAGACGTTTCTTGAACTAGCACTTCGGATACTCTGGGTGTTTGGATCTTTTTGGGATTCATGGATATTCTGGGATTCGTGAGAGAAGAAATAGAGACCATCACTTGGTTCTTCTAAATCATCGGGTTCATTTGACTCAACATCATTATTTCGGAGAATGTTTTGATGATGCAGATGGTTTTATCAATGGTCCATCTTCAAGAGAGAAAATAGTGTTGGAATATGATTTGCAGGATCGTGATGATTTGTAAATTGATATGTTTGTGTCTATATTAGGATTAGAGAGATCATAGAATATTCGGGAAATGTAAACTTGTTTTTATTATTATTTCTTTTGTATTATATACATCATTGTACAGAAGATACAATCAATGAAGTGAGGCACATTTTTCCTCTCCAATATTTTCTTCCCTACGACTTTTGGTTCTTTCTTCTTCACCTAGTTTTATGACATGGTATCGAAGCCTTCTTGAAGTTCTGAATCTTTCATTGCTTCCACTTCGATTGCCTCACAGAACTCCAATCTACAAAGGGGTTGCCATAGGAATCGTTATTTTCTTTAGGGAAGAAATTTTTTCATCATGCCTAAAACACAAGACCTCACCTCTGCTTCAAGCAATAAAATTGCAACAACACCAGAAACCTTGTAAACCCAGGACTCCTTTGTCGTGACTCCATCTTTAGAACAACAACTCAGTCAGGCGCATCAACAAGCACAACACGTGCAATGGCAGCTGTTCCAGGCTCAGACCAATTGGGGGCAGCCGTTTATGGGCCATCCATACCAGTGGATACCATATCCATGGTTCCTTAGGCAAAACCCAAACGCAAAACCAAAGCAACGTTGGTTCCGATGAAGGCCTACCAACCGGTGAAGGGGCAAGTGCAACCATCAGACAGAGCAGACGGGCGACACAACTGGATCGGGCATGGGAGGAAACCCTCACCCGACTTTCCTCAATACCGGTCATGCGGGTTATGTGAGGCAAGGAATCGGACCGAATCTCGGACCCGGAATTTTTCCCTATCAATTTTTTGCTATCGGTGCCCCAACCAGAACCAGGTGACCTGCTTCACATGATTAATGCCGACGGCGTAACTGAAGCTTATCAACCAGCAATTGACCGGTGCTGGCAATTACTCAAGCTGGTTGCGAGAATTTCGACGGGCACTGGTAACAAAAGATAAAGATGGATTTCTCGACGGGACAATACTGATTCCAACCAACGAAAGGATGGCACGATTTTGGAGAAAATGCAACCAGTTGGTTAGAACATGGATTGGAAATTGCATAAGAACCGAAGTCGCGGCCAGACTCCCTCCGACGGAGGATTCAAAACAGATGTGGGAGAATATCAAAGAGATGTTCGGAAAACTTGATCAAGTTAAGATTTTTTCGTTAACACAACAAATCTCGGAGCTTAAATAGGGAAACTTGTCCATTGCAGCCGTCTACAATAAACTTTCGGCTTTATGGAATGAACTCGAGGCAGCCGAAGAAAGGTTCGACTAGCCCGAGCTGATTCTGCAGCAATACAAACGGATGCGAGAAAGGGAAAAGGCCACAAGATTTTTGCTCATACTCAATGAGACTTACCTCTCGTTCTCGCTCCTAGATCTTGACTATGGAGCCCCTGCGAGCATCGGCCCGAATCTATCAATTAGCCTTGCAAGAAGAAAATCAACGAGAGAACATCGATTACAACATAGGCGGAGATGGAATGGCGTTGTTGGCGAAAACCCTAGCTCGATCTTCGTCGAGGAGTGGAAGAGGGAGAGGACAGAAACGGGTGGAACTAGGGTTTCTCAAGGAGAACCCTAGCCATCTTGAATATATTGGGCGATCATACGGCTCTCATTCATCCCTGGCAGCGAGCAGATCGGACGGTTCATGTGAAAGTGGTGCAATCGGCTTAAATGGGCTGCGAAGTGCTTTTGGTTGGATTAGCCTAGATGGGCCGCGAGGCATTCATGGGCTGGAAATCTCGCGTGGGGAATTATCTGGTGGAACAAAAGGGTCGTATAGGCCGACTTTGGCCCAAATCTCACAATCTGCGAACAAGACTCTTTTAGGCTCGAGAAATTTTACCTCCAAAGGCAAAAGTAAAATGTACTGTGACTACTGTAAACATCCAAATCACACAGTAGAGAATTGATGGAAATTGCATGGGAAACTTGAAGAAAAAGAAAAGGGAAAATTTTCCAAGATTTTTCAGGTATCGGGACAACCAAAGTGGAGAAGACAATTAGTCATGATGAATATCAGGGACTTATGGAGGCTCTAAGGAAATTGGACACCTCTGATAAATTTGGTAGTTTCATAGGTACTTCTTATTGTATAGTAAATACAATTTCGAAGAGTGCATGGATTATTGATTCAGGTGCTAATGACCATATTGTTTGTGATAGGAGCTTGCTTTCAAATATCAGAAAATTGTCTTTTCCAAAATCTGTTAAGCTCCCAAATGGAAACATGATCCAAGTTGAAGTGATTGGTATTGTGAATCTTAGTTCTCATATCATACTTTGAAATGTGCTTTACATTCCTAATTTCCAGTTCAATCTCATGTCAGTATCTCAAGCTTGTGAAGAAAATTACTGTCGTATCTTATTCAAATCTGATAAATGTTTCTTTCAAGCTCTTTCGACTGAGAAACTTATGGGCTTGGGTAGAGTCTTTCAAGGGCTATATTTCTCGATGAATTTTCAATTATCTTCCAATAAATCATTGTGTAATACTACTATCAATGATAAGAATCTTCTTTATCATCAAAGATTGGGTCATACTGCTTTATTTCCTTGTCCTCAGTACCCTATTTGTCCATTAGCAAAACAAACATGTCCTCCTTTCCCAAATAGCACTTCTCAAGTCAATGAAATATTCTCATTAATTCATGCTGATATCTGGGGACCCTATCACACTTTGAATCATGATGGGTCCCAATTTTTCCTCACAATCGTAGATGATTTTTCATGTGCGACATGGATATTTCTCATGCAATTAAAAGCTCAAGTTCTTTCTCACCTGAAAACTTTCATTACTTTATCCAAAAATCAATTTGGGAAATCAATTCGTCGTATATGTACTGACAATGGTAGAGAGTTCTTTAATAGGGAATGTGCTTCTTTTCTTTCCTTAAATGGAATTTTGCATGAAAGCTCTTATACATATAAACCACAGCAAAATGGAGTAGTTGAAAGAAAGCACCGTCACTTATTGGAAGTAGCACGTGCTCTTAAGTTTCAGGCTTCTATTCCTGAAACTTTTGGGGAGATTGTATAGTCACGTAGCATACCTGATCAATCGTATGCCATCACGCATTCTTAAAGGAAAAACTCCTTTCGAAATATTGTATGGGAAGAAACCGGATTTGAGTCATCTCAGAGTCTTTAGGTGCCTATGCTATGTGACCACGGTAGGGCACAGGGATAAGATGGAACCTCATGCAAGACAGTGTATATTCATGGGGTATTCAAATTTGAAGAAAGGATATCGTGTTTATGAACCATCCACAGAGGAATTTTTTGTGAGCAAAGATGTGTTTTTCTATGAAGACATTTTTCCTTTCAGAGACGCTCTTCATATATCTCAAAAGGAAAGGCCAGGCATTAATCGATCCTTATCAGAGGAAGAGCCATCTTTTGGAGAATCTTACATTATTATTCTTCCTCCAAGAAATTCATAATCAACTGCTGCACAATCCTCGATGTCTACTGAGGCCCATATGGATCATTCAATTGATGAGGACCCCAGAGAAAGGGATTCTCATTTGACAGCTCTTCCAGAATCGAGTACTAATGAAGACTCGACCTTTATCCAGCATGAAGAACCTCAGCGATTTGGTCGAGTTAGTCGTCCACCTATCTGGACGAAGGACTATGTATATGCTTCATTAGGATCACTAGGTACTCGATATCCCATCTCATCCTATATTTCATTTGATAGGCTATTGTCAGAACATTTATGTTGCATGGGCCATATCTCTGAGGGGCAAGAGCCATCTAGTTATAGTGAAGCAATGCATGATCCACCTTGGCAAAAGGCTATGGAGGCAGAATTACAGGCTTTAGTGTACAGGCTATGTGCCATTACCTACTTATAGAAAACCTATTGGGTGTAAGTGGGTATATAAAATTAAGTATCAAGCAAATGGTTCTATAGAGAGATATAAGGCTTGACTCGTGGCCAAAGGTTTCACACAACAAGAAGGTTTGGATTATCATGAAACCTTCTCCCCAGTAGCCAAAGATGTCACCATTCGTTCCTTGTCGGTTGCTACTAGGGGTGATCGGGTCCAGGGTGGGTAGGGTCTAGACCTGGACCCTGTTCCCGACCCTGTTATAACCGGTTCTCTTTTTTTGGACCCTGTACCCGGCCCTGTTTGCATTGGACCTTGTTCCCGACCCACCATGTTTTTCCGGTCCAGGAACAAGGTTATCCCTATTTATATTGGAACCTGTTTTGCATAAAAATTGATGTACAACACTCATATGTAAGATAAAACATTTACAATCTCGATCAGCATAACTTTCACTGGAACTCTTAAAAAGTCAAGTGAATACAAGTTTCAAGCCTTGGCAAAATCCGCTACATGTTCCCTCCCTGCAACCAAAAATGCATAAGCTCATGTAGCATCATAGAAGTTCAGCCTCCCAATTTCGTGCTAGGAGCTATTTTTCCCACTTGATTTTGCACCATGCAAAGAAAGCATTAAGTGACACAGACACATAGGGAGTGCATGACAACCCAAAATTTATGTTCCAAAAATAGTTTTTCTGTTCCAGATTTGTTTCTAGAAGAGAAATCCGTTTGATAAACCTATTCAGTTTTTCTATTTCTGGAATAGAGGTTTGGAAGAGAAATCAGAAACTAAAATTTTCTACTTCTGATTTCTGGAAGAGAAATCAGAAATAATTTCTCTTACTAAACCCTAATTTCGGTAAGTCCTCCCTCATCTCCTCTACGTCTCGCCTCCTCCTCCTCCTCCGCCTCTCCTCATTTTATTAAAAATAAAAATAAAAATATTCATTTTATTCATTTAAAAATAAAAATAAATTTTTAAAATAAATAAATTATTTTTATTTATCATTTTATTTTTAGTTTATTAAAAATAATTTATTTATCATAAATAAATATAAATTTATTAAAAATAAATTTAATAAATTTCTTTTTATTTGCCTTGAGTGTTTTGCCAAATAATTTTTTTAATTCATTTTAAAATAAATTTATTCGTAAAATAAAATAAAATAGAATAAATAAAATAAATGTATTTTTAAGGATATTTTTATTTTATTTTTACGATTTATTTTATTTTATTTTTATGATTTATTTTATTTTATTTTATTCATTATTTTTTTGTTACTAAATCATTTTTTTTATTTTTTATATTAAAGGTTGTTGGTCGTCACCGTCACTGTCCAAAAGGAAAAAATTTTGTGTCGTTATCAAACAAATTTCTATTTTTAGAGTAGAAATTTTGTGTCGTTATCAAACGGTTATTTTTGCTTAGAAATTCTTCTAAAAATAGAAATAAAAAAATCTATTTACATTCCGAAATTATTTACGGAAACGAGAATGGTTGTCATCCGTGCTCATAATCTCTAGGTAGTCTTTGGATTGGCACGATCAAGGCAAGAAGAGAAATAAACTCAAAGGTTCCATGAAAAACAATAGAGTCCTCAATATCCAGATTCGCAACTAGTCGAAAAGCCTCAAATGATTAATACGAAAATGAAGTGTAAGGTGTGGAGTGTAATCATTTCTGCAAAGATGAAAGCATATATACCTTTATATCCCTTGGACTGTACCCGTTTTTGCATCCTTTCCACAGCCATAGCTGATAGATCAATGCATGTTATATCCGTAACCCCGTCTTCATAGAGATTTTCACATAGCTGCGAGTTTCCACAACCAAGCTCCAGAACCTTCATTACAAAGTTCCTTCATCAGAAAAACCCGCAATTAAATAAAATCCTCGAACCAATAACAGTGACAATTGGAATCCAAGAAAATCTAAAAAGAGGGTAAACATGCCCACAACAAAAATGGAAACAAGATCACTGGACAATTCAACATTCACCCATCTACTTCCACAGAAAATTCAGGACCAACACCAAAAATTAAGTAATTCTTATAAGATGGCCAAAATACAAACAAGCCCGCAACACCAAACTAGTTACATAGCATATCTATCAATGCCAAAGCACGCGAAATAAACCATAGAAGACCGCAACGCCAATTTCTTGAACCGAGCTTAGACAACACCGGGTCGAAGACTAGATACGAGCATCGGGGAATCGAAAAGGCATTGAAAGGACGCAGTGCTCACGGAAGAACCGAGCTTGACATTTTGCTGCATCAGGTGACGGAAATGAGAGTAGTCCTTGAACTACTCGTAGTGCTCCTTGCGAGAGAACCTCTCGTCCCTAAAGTAGTATCAACGACAACAACGTGATAACTGCAATGGACTGTAAATGGGTGCCCCCTTTCGGCAAGTGGAGACGGCGAAACGCGATTCTAGCGAGCGCACGTAACAGTAGGACGGAGGTAATCTAGGGCCGTGAAGGGAGCAACATCTCTCTTCTCTGCCTAGTTCGATCCCTTCAACGCTGGGCATCAGCGAGGGGGCTAGGCCAGATTGCGAGCAAAGTAGGGGGTGTTGTTCGGGCGGCGGTAGATCAGCAACAGGGGAGCTCGAGAAACAGCGCGCGGTGAGAACAGGATCGTTGGAGGGCTACTGTGGGTTGCTTGAAGATGCGACAAGGTGGGCTTGTGGACGCGAGATCTGCGGGTCGGGCGTCGGTGAGGCACGGTAGCGAGGTGGAACGGCGAGATCGAACGGAGGCGACGTTGGCGAGGGTCGGCGGCTTCACGAGCGTAACCAATGGAGTGGAGCTTCAAATGACCGGCGGAACGGTGGAACGGCGGCGGTGGTGCGAGCGCGAGGGGTGTGACGAGAGCGGCAGAGGTGGCATCGGATGGAACCAGGACCGTGTGAGAGAGGTAAAGATAGAAAGTACAAATTAGGGTTTCGCATTTTGGTCTTTTTGGGGGCGTCTTACAAACCGGTTCACCAATCAATTCCCAAACCGGTCTGGTTGATCCAGTTCTTGGGTGGGTAAACCCTCAAAACCGGTTCCCGGACCGGTTCAAACAGGGTTTGAGTTTTGGGAACCGGTTCCCATACCGGTTTCAACCGGAATTGGTTTCCCGACCCTGTTTTCTGGGTGGGCCGATCTGGGAATTGGGTTGACTCGGTCCAGTTGCACACCCTTAGTTGCTACTTTTCGAGGCTGGCCATTACATCAAATGGATGTACATAACGCCTTCTTACATGGTGATCTAGATGAAGAAATATACATGGATCTTCCACAAGGATTACGAAGATAGGGGGAGTCTAAGGTATGTTGTCTCCGCAAATCTCTGTATGGACTGAAATAAGCTTCCTATCAATGGTATGCCAAATTTACTAGTGCTCTTATGGCTGCTGGATTCAAACAATCTAAATACGACTATGCATTGTTCACTTGGAGGAAAGGTCTGTCGTCTATTTATTTGATGATTTATATTGATGACATACTCATCATGGGCAATAATGGCTCTATTGTCAAGAATCTGAAAGAATATCTGCATTCCACTTTCCATATCAAAGATTTAAGCTTGCCTAAGTATTTTCTTGGAATTGAGATAGCTCGTTCCGATCAGGGAATCTCACTCAGCCAGTGGAAATTCGTAATGGAGATTATATCAGAAGTAGGATTGTCAAGTTGCAAACCTGCCATTATTCCCATCGAGCAAAATGCCAAGCTAACTTCTATTGACTATGATGCTGGAGTATCTTCTTCTGATGATCCAGTATTGAAAGATCCATCAAGATATTAGAGAGTCGTAGGGAAACTTCTCTATCTTACCATGAAGAGGCCGAACATTTGCTATGCAGTACAGATTCTCAGCCCATTCATGCACAACCCAAAACTATCTCACATGAATGCAGCTTTGAAAATTGTGAGATATTTGAAGACATGCCTAGGATTGGGAATACTTCTTTCTTGGAAATGCAACATGGAAATGACAGCCTATTGCGATGCAGATTATGCTACATATCCTATGAGCAGAAGATCTATTACTAGCTTCTGCATCAAATTTGGGGAATCATTACTTTCATGGAAGACGAAGAAACAATCAACTGTGTCCTTATCTTCAGCTGAAGCCGAGTATCGATCTATGGCCAAAACTGTTTGTGAAATAGTTTGGTTAAGAGGTTTGCTTATGGATCTTGGGGCACACATTAAGGGACCTACTACACTCTTCTGTGACAACGATTCAGTACTCAAGCTTGCAACAAATCCCATAGTTCATGAAAGGACAAAACACATAGAGGTCGATTGTCATTTCACGAGAGAGAAGATTCAAGAAGGAGTTATCCAGACTAGAGGAATCAGAAACACGGAGCAACCAGCGGACATATTCACTAAACCTCTATGTCAGAGACAACATGCATATCTTCTAAGCAAGCTGGGCGTCTTGGACATATACAAGCCACTAGCTTGAGGGGGAGTGTTGGAAGATATGATTTGCAGAATCGGGATGATTTGTGACTTGATATGTTTGTGTCTATATTAGGATTAGAGAGATCATAGGATATTCGGGAAATGTAAACTTGTTTTTATTATTATTTTTTCTGTATTATATACATCATTGTACATAAGATACAATCAATGAAGTAAGGCATTTTTTTCTCTCCAATATTTTCTTCCCTATGAGCTTCGGCTCTTTCTTCTTCGCTCACCTAGTTTTGTGACAAATAGATTCAAGGTCGCCTTCTTCAAGAGAGATGACCGTCCTTTTTTCAACAGCATTCACAAGATTCATTCTGCTCTTCTTTGCCTAATGGCAATTTTTGGCAAAATGCCCTTTGCATCAACAAATAAGGGATTTGTCTTCTTCTTTTTTCCCTATTGCTGCTACTTCTTTCTTACTTACTCTTCCTGAGAAATTTTCATTTGCCTCTTTTTCTCCATTTAGAAGAGTACTTCTTCAAATATCTCTTTCTTATTTAAGCAATCACAAGCCAAATTCTTGTGACCACATATGATTTCAAGCCCAACTTTTTGCAAGCTTTATCAAGAACTTTGTTGTTTTCTATAAATTCTTTTAATGCCTTCTTACGTAGGTGTTGCTCATCAAGAGCAGCATGAACACCTTGTTGGATTTCCCCAAGGGAGGCTTCAAGGGTTCTTCTAATTTAGTTCTGGAAGAATTTGTCTACCAAAGTAGCAATTTGCTTTGATAGGAAGACAAAAAAATGGGTTTCAAACCTATATCTCCGCCTAGAGCATAGTAAAGCTTCATTCTTTAAAGTGCCTGTCAAAGTCCTTCCTTTTAATTAGAGCAGCATTTTCTTTTGAAGAACTACGTTCTCTTTAGTTCTAGGAGGTCTTCTGAGCTGCCCATGAAATATAGATAAAGAATCTGCATAACTTGGTTAAAATCCTAGGCCAGAAAAGTATTCTGGTCAACTAGTAGAAGGTTCATCCATCAATCTAGTAGACTACCCATAAATCTGCTAACAAATTCCAAAAGTATGTCAAAGTGATTGATTTCTAGATTTAACAATAAGGCATTCATCCAGGCATAGAACTCTTGCAATGATCCATTCCATTAGTGATATGGAAGACATCAAGGGCCAATGAAAGCATAGAGGTGATGGGGCCACCAAAATTGGACTATGCTGGTTCTGGATCATTTCTTCCTTGCAGATCTTCATCTTCTTCCCTCATCATGAAACTGATTGGGAGGATAGCTTCTGCTTCTGAGTCTGATGGGCTTTCTTGTGAAGGCTCAAGGGATTTTGAGCCCTTTGTGTCAGATGGAGGGTTTTACCTGTTTCTTCTTGAGCTACTATTGTGATTTCTGGCATGGTGCTTCAGTAGTAATTTCTCAAGAACGATTTGATAAGTTTCTAAATCATAAAAGAAAAAGAAGGTATAGAGGAAGAATCAAGTTGTTGTCCTGACTTTTCTTTTTACTTTTCTGCAAGGATCCTGTCTAGGATGGCCAAGATATCAGATTTGAGAGAGCTTGGGCTTTGGATATTGAGGCTTGAAAAAGCATCTGAGGAAGTTGAAGAAGAGTGTGATAACCTTGATCTTTTTCATGAGGAAATGAATGGTGGATCAAAGGATGAAGTTCTCGGGGGATGTATTCCTTCTTGAAGAGTCTTAATATGTTTTAACTTTTCAATATCAACACTCTGGTCATCAAGATAGTGTCGAGAAGGCAAAGCTCCCATTTCCATCTTTCAGAGCTTATCTTGGAGGAGTTGTGGCAGCTTATTTTGTGCTACTACCGTCTGGTCTACTTGCTGATGGACATGGTCCATATGAGTTTTTATTTCTCCTACTTCAGTCTTTACTTTACAGACTTCAGACTTCAGACTGAATATTAGACACTTTGGTGTTTAACGTTTTGAGTACCTTATTCTAGGCCAGAGCATTTTTTGTCTGCCAATTTAGAACAAACTTTGCAGGGTTGACTTTTTTGGATTTCCTACTAAATCAACTCCAGTTGGGTTTCCAATCTTTAGGCAATGCTCATATCCATTTGAGCTTGTAAATTTGGCCAAGGCAGGGATATCTAAAGGCTGAAACATGCAAATACTAGGCAAAACAGGTGGAGGAGGTGGCCGTGCATCTTACCTACAGAACTGTGTAGTACTCTTATCAAAACCAGGTTTTTTTTTTACCCATTTGAGGATGAGTTTATAGAATGGGGACACAGGCTTGGTTATAGAAGGGTTGGCCTTTAGAGGAGAGGGTTTGTATTTAGGCGAAGATGGTGGAAAAATTTCAGGAGATATATCATGTCTTGGTGGTCTATAGGACACCAATGTCCTCCATCTTCTCCATGGGTTCCAATAGACTGATTATCATTTTCCCATCTTTTGAAAATCTCACACCCAGAACGATACTTCTTCTTTCTCCTGGAAGGTCTGTCATCCTCTTTGTCAATCGGAGCTAAACAATACTAGCATTGGCAGTCTAGATCCCATGGATAATGGCTTGTCAAAGGATCTTCGCAGTAGACAAGGGGTGTCCTTTAGAATTAAAGGCTTCTAACTCTAGCCTTGCTCCTTCACCTTCCTTTGGAAGTGGTCAAACTTGATAACCACTAAGCCATCCTTCTTCTTGGTGAATTTGGATCTTGTCACTTGAATGGATGGGGAATTTTGGTGAGACTTTTCATAGTTAGTCACCTAGGTGTCTAGGAGAAGTTTGACTAACTCTGCTCGATGAATCTGCCATTGTACATGGACACATGACAGTGTTTGATTGTTGTCAATCGAGATCAAAAGTGCATCATTTGCTCTAGGCAAAGTTAGATCCAAAGTCTAGAGTGAAGCATTGCCACAACAAAGTCTGGAGTCTGAGGTGCTCTAGTAATTTGTAGCTGCCTTTTCAAGGCATTAAGCATACGAGCATCCGAAGGAGCCATGTTGAAATTAGAGAATATGTAGGCAAACATAGTTTCAGCCTTTAATGTCGTTTTGACTGTCCCAATACAGGCATATTAGTAGTCAAGAAACCGAGTGTAAAGTAACATCATTCGGCCTCCTATTGGAAGTCCTTTTTGACCATGGAAAGTTAAGCTAGGCAAATAGCACCAAAGTGCATGTGAGTATAGCCCTGAGTAAGCCGCTAGCACAAGAAATCATGAGGCATTTGCAAGCTACAAAGTGTTCTTGTTGGGTGACTAGAATACGATGCTGATCCAACTGTGTTGATTGGACATACTCTTCGACTTCCTTTCGAGTATGTTGGATGAGTTTCTTTATAGAATGGATTGGTGAGAAGTATGCAGGTTTAACAAAGGCTGAATATGGATCGACAAGGGGAAAGTGAGTGTTGGAGATTTTGTCATCTTCATTGAGGTAAGACACCTCATAAAGATAGCCGATCATCGAAGCATTGGTTCCACATAATGAGTTTGAGGAATCAAGAGTGATGGATGTGTCAATGACTGGAGCGTTATCCGAAAGGTTCATTTCTGACATCATAAATGGCTTCCTTCTCATCGATACTAGTGTGTGTATATTTCGATTTATTTCTTCTCCCACCTAAGCATCCTAATAGCATCAAGAGAATCTCGTTCTATTTTTGCCCTCACTACGGTCACCTCCGAATACCATTATCAATGCTCTTGGTACGTGAGACATCAGCACATATACTAAGTTATAAAGCAAAATGGAGACATAGCATCGAGGCATCTTCACCCGCGCAAGAATGTACGTACCCTCGTCTGTCTCCTCTCTCATTTACCCTGTGCAATAGCAACTTCAGCTCCAATACACACAATCCCTGTCGTTGTTGTCTCTTCATCATCATCTGTCTCTCCTAGATTCGTCTAAAACATATTGGGCCCGTGAGGTACCCCACCATCTCATAGGCTACATTATCCATGAGAAAAAAACCTGGATGACTGGCCCAATTTTTTTGCACCCGATGACTTTGGGAATCAAACCCGTATTGTCAGCGTAAACCAGGCACAAGTTTGCTCCTTAACAACTAAACTAATCCCGTAGGTTTGTAATTCATGTTTTACACGTAGTCCAATAGTGTAACACATGAGTGATGGTGCTGTTTTGATCCCACCTACGAGTGTCGAGTTCGAACCTTTCATTTGTTGCTTAGGTGTAGTGGTGGGTGCACGGTTACATTCCCCAAGGGGCTGTGACTCATGACAATCGACCAGCAACAAGTACATGTGATTTCCCTTCGGGTCATGGAAATAAAAGGTTTTACACTGGAAATGCAGGCTGTGGACACTTTTAGTTTCTGATTTCTCTTCCAAACCTATTTCTAGAATAGAAATCTATTCCAGAAATAAAAAAAAACTGAATAAGTTTATCAAACGGATTTCTTTTCCACAAACAGGTCTGGAACAGAAAAACTATTTCTGGAACAGAAATTTTTGGTTGTCATGCACCCCTAAGTGACTAACCACATCAGTCAGAATGATCGGAAAGCACGGATAATTACAAGAGACACTTGGAAAGCACATGGGAAATGAAGGGTTTTTCTTTTTCTTTTTTTGAGCAAAGGAAATGAAGGGTTTTGCTAGATTCAAAATCGAACCTGTCAATAGTCAATCTACCTTTTAAAATGTCTTCTTTTGCTGCAATTAGCGTAGTCCTATTTATTAAATGTAAGGCAAAGTCAAAGGACTCTCTCAGTGGCAATAAGAGCTGCCACCCAATCATTCTGCATCAGACAGCTCAGTAAATTTGTAACGTTATCCGACACGATCCCATCCCACCTAGTCAACACATGGCAATTATTCGTCCTTATTGCAACAATTGATAGGAAAATTTATAATAAAAAAAAACATCCCTATAGATAACGTGAACGCAGGACCAGACGAGCAACGGCGTGCAAAACCAAATCCATTTGATACGCTTCATCTTCTGTACAGGTATGCTTGGCGCATTGGCTGTCGAGCCCATCCTAACTTTTAAGTGATATTGATGACCGGGTCGATTCGGAGGATGAGTTCACTGTCATCTTCGTTTCCTTAGTTGGTTTGACCATTCTCTCTCTCTCTCTCTCTCTCTCTCTCTCTCTCTCTCTATAATATTCTAATTCTTTAAAGATCAGTACAGCTATGACTTGTTATTGAAGACTTATATGAATGAAGACATGGATGATCGTGATCATAGTTCTATAATGAATTATATATATATATATATATTCTAATTCTTTAAAGATCAATACAGCTATGACTTGTTATTGAAGACTTATATGACTGAAGATATGGATGATCGTGATCATAGTTCTATAATGAATTTTAAATAGTCAGATATCACGTGGATCTAATCCTTTGTTTCAGATTAAATCTCTTTTAAGTTACATTAATCACGGGGAAGTCAACCACTAATTATAATGCGAATAATTGGCTTATAATAGAATCGAAATATGATCTCAAATGCGAAACTAGAATGACACCTCACACTAGCACCGAATAATAGAGATATGGTCACAGCCAATCCCAGTATTTTCTCAACTTCTTAAATTTAGTCCCTGCCGGTGGGACAATTCTATTAAAAAAAAATTAAATCTATTGCACTGATATCAATTCAGTTCTAAACATTTCAACCAAGCTAGTCCTAAAACTTTTGAGAATTTGTTAATATAGTCTATGCGACTAATCTTGGCCAAATCACTATGTGAATGTCATCAGCATAAATTTTTTTATGTGACACAATCAAAACAAATATGAATATTTTTTTTTATAATTTTTTTTTTGTTTTTTTCTTTTCTTCTAATATTTTTTTCTCCTCCTTCTGCTGGTCACTAGGCCTTCTCGATGGCCATCAAAGCTCATCCTTATCGAATCTAGTGAGGACCAACTTTGTTGCACTCGCTCACCGATTGAGGTTTGACCTCACAAGAGCATGGTCGCCCAAGGCTAGTGAGGGGCAACCTCTGTCAAGTCTTGCCAGCCATCATGGAGGCCCGATGACTGGCTAAGGGAAAAAAAAGAAAGAAAACAAAAAATATAAAAATTGTTTACATCTACATCAATCGTGTTACATAAGACAGTTGATGTCCACGTTGACGATTTCTGGCAAAAATTATCTAAATATACTACAATGGTAAATACTCAAAAGATTTAAGATTAATTTGATCAAATTGAAAAAAATTAGGATTGAATTGACATAAATATAATAAGTTACCCACTAACGCATGGCTACGTTAGTTGAGGCGTGCCCCCTGAATCTGGGATCCAGGTCAGGGGTTCGACTCCAGTAATTTCGTGATTTGAGTGGGGGGACCCAACGGTAAGTTGCTAGCCAGTCTTCCTAGAGGTATAGTTGGTGCTGTGCTTTCGTAAGGTGAGTTAGGACGGATCCCGGCATTAAAAAAAAAAAAATTTGGACTATTTTTTATTATTATTACTTCTTCGGCCAGTGTGGTCAGTAAACCATATATGTTTTTTTTCCCACATCTCAAAGGGAAATGGTGATGCGGCTACGTGGTCATCAAATTGTATGTGGCATCCTTTGTGGCTTATGATTTTTTTTTAAATAAAATATAATAGATATATTTAATTGTAGAGAAGAGAAAATAAAACAGTTGTCCCAGCAAGTGCAGGCGCCACTTGCAGGGCCCAACAGCCACAATCTAAAATTGACCATGCCAACAACGATGATGTTTAGTTGAGGTCGCACGACCCGATGAGGCCGCATCAGAACTGGTCGACCCCGCTCACATCAGGCAAGGCTGATGTGGCGCCGTGTTGGCGGTCCACGTAGCATCTTTGTTTGCAATTTTAACAGGACTAATAGAACAGAAAGGACCATTTGGCAAAAATAAAAAATAAAAAAGAACAGGCATGAAATTATACAAATTGAAAATTGTACAGAGCCTAGCAGTGCCACAATATCCTGAAATTACGACAGCACTTGTTTTGTAGTCCAGTTCGAGGTAACGTGTTCGTGTTTGGCGGGTTTGCGGAATGCGTAAGAATCGCGCCGTAAATATCATAAGGTGTCTTCCATTGAAGGGAAGAATGCTAGAACGAGTTTCCTGACAATTTATAGAAATTTAAAAAAAATATAATGCATGGATATATTTTCGCCACGTGTCCCTGACAACTTTTTTCCCTGGATAATCTTGGAACCTATCCAGATCGAAATTTTAAAAATAAACTTGCTTACTCTATCATATCTCATATCTCATATGAAACTTCTCGACTATCCATATGAAGAATCTATTAAATTCACATTGAGTCTCCTCTAATAAACCCATTTTTCCTTTTCCCACTTGAGATACAGATTTTCAGAATGTGTTAGATAAACATTGAATTAACTGATCAACTTTCTATCGAACTTTTTTTTTTTTTTGAATTCGACAATTTTCACAAAAAAAAAATTTAATATATTTCACTTTTATTATTATGAGAATCAATCCTACTAATTCGGGTCCTGGACAGAAATGTAGCCATTATTCCTCGCTTGAGAGGGGCACATCGAGCCAGCAGTGGACATCATCGTTGTCCCGCTCTATTCGACAAGCCGTCCTTGCTTCCTATCTCCCGACTCCCACGGTGGGCAACAGTGGGGAATCTTTGGTAGATAAACATCATTTCAGAAATTGAATCTCATCAACTATATCCAAACTACTCTGATAAGGACAACAATGCATCAGAAAGAAAATGATTAAACTTAATTGGTTCATTGGAATTCTAAGATATTTTATGAGCATTCAATAGTTAATCGGATTTAATTTCTTTGGTTTCCTTAAAGAATTATCCGATAAAGCTTATAATTGGGCTTATGTACTTTTGATCAATATATCAAATATACACAAAAATTCAACGTTCTTGTCTTTTGTATTATTATTCTCAAATCAATATAAGAGCTTCTTTTCATAAGGCAACCCAATGCATGGTGCACCCCAAAATAAATTCATCCTACCACTTGACAATGTTCATTTGAGTGCCTTATTCCCATATGAGCAAGTGCTATGGTGGTTGTATTACGACATTAGTGACATGTCCCTAAATCCAGCTTTCCTTTTTCACATATGTATTTTTTAATATCATGAAGACATATTTTCGCACAGTAATTTTAGCTTAGCAAAGCCATTCTCATGGTTTTTCATTATTGGGTGTTATCAAATTGCCAAATTTGTCAAGTTTTTTTTTTCATGGCAATGAGTATGTGTTTCACCAAAAAATGGGCATTGACCCACATAGAGAAAAATCTTTCATAAAAACGTTAATTTTTGAATTTTTGTAATATGAGTTTGGTGGTGATTTCAAATAGGATTTCAATTCGGATAATGAAGAAGAAGGACAGTGAATTTAAAGGTAAAAACCTGTAAACGATGGAAATTGAAAAGACATTAAGCTTAATAAACTGATAATGGTATATCGGAAATATATATTCTTGATGATAGGTCCATTTCTAAAGATTACACCCCACCTTTTATAGCCTATTAAACGCAATTGCAAACAAGCAATAAATGCTCTAAATGCAGTTACAACTGCATCTCCTTGATTCCAGGCTTCGTACTCTTTTTTTTTTTTTTTTTTTTTTTTTGGTTTTGTCGGTCCAGGCTTCCTACTTGGACGCCAATCCTATCGGCAAGAATTTGGCATTACTCCAAACACTGGATAGAGTTGAATTCCACACCAAACGTAGCCTACTTGCTTCTAGTTTCAAACTTCCTAGCTCACTAGTACCGTAAGAACGGTGCCATACTTTTTTTATTAATAAAAGAAGATGAAGTCAATGGCAAGACAAGGGTTTGAATTTTGACAAAGGAAGGATAAGGCAAACCCTATTCAGAGTACCGACCAAAAAAAAAAAAAAAAAACCCATTCAGAGTGGAGCCCATAACTATTCGAAAAGGCAATAAAATATTTTCCACCTTTGGTATTCATAACGTATGAAAGGCGGAAATCAAACCGTATGAAAGTATGAAAAGTTTTCACACCCGAAGACATGTGAACTGCGCGATTAAGCCCATTAAATTTATTTCAAAAATAACAACAATAAATCAACTAAAATATGAATTTCCTTCATCAACCTCTACAAAATAGGGTTGAGGCCTGCCGATAAAATTTCTCTAAGTGGTGCCTTCCCGTACATACATCAAAGTCAAGTAATACATAAAAGTCAAAGTACGGAGTGGGAGGTTATCAAATTTAAGGGATAAGTATACCAAAAAAATGTTATAATCTTTATACGATGCTTGGTTGAGTATCATAACTATTTTCTTGTTCATTCGAGTGTTATAAATTTAAACAATTGATCACTTAAGTTGTCATTGGCAATTTGCCTTATTAGAAATTCCAACATGAACACTAGTTGTCCTATGTGGCATCGTTGGTGCTAATGTGGATCAGTAACAACATTTTAAAAAAATCCAAATCAAAATGTAAAATTAATTTTAAAAAAAAATCCATGTAGTATGATTTGCTAGGAATGATACTCAAATGATTAATTTTATTTTGATGTAGTAGTAAAGTGAGCGAACAAAGATTATGACACTCAAGTAAATGCCATATGAAAGTTGTTATATCCCAAGCATTTTTATTTATAAGTGAAAAGGTTGGCAGGGCCAATCATTGTAGCTAACCCTTTGAATTTTACCATAAGAGTCCCACGTAGACTCATGCCTTGCATTAATTAATTATTTATAAGACATATAATAGAAGGGGCTACCATATATATAAAACCCGGTACTTCTCATGAATGAAGCCCATTGGATATAAAATCTCAACTATTTTAAATTTATTTTTCAACAAAAATTAAAATTAAAATATTATCAAAACAATTATTATGTATTAAAACATAATTAGTATTAATTATAAATTACCTGCTATTTCTCTTCTTTTTCCCAATCACCGTACGGTCCTTGACTCTAGAAAACAGCCATTCTCTCTCCTTACTTTACTCACATCAACTCAAATATAAATAAGTAGGTTAAGTTTGACATTTAAATGAGCAATTATATGAAAAAGGATAAACGCATAAAGAGTCACACTTTTTCCATCTATCTTTTGACTTTTGATGCCCCTATTACATTAAATTGACTAAGGTATCTCTTGCAAGTCTCCGATTTAAGATTATTTATTACTTACTTTCTTCTCTTTCTTTGGATTTGATGCATTTAGAATTGACAAAATATATGTAGTTGCCACTAGTTTGGTTGGATTGTCTTATAATGCAATTAGAAATGTCATAATTTTCTTGCCAACAACTAATTATTCCATTTAATCAACCTATTTTTTTGTTTTGTCATTATAGTTCTAAATTTTTGGGCGATACTTCAATGTAATCTTTTTTTTCGCATTTTCCACCAAAAATCGCTAACATGGTGTCTAGGTGGTGAATTTGTTGATTTCCATGTCGCAATTTGTGACGGCAATTAACAGGAAGACTACATTGACAAAATTAAAAAGTTAAAACAACATTGATATCCGTACAATATTTAAATAATTACTCCTTCAATGGACACATGTATAAGCAATTTTCGGAAAAATACATTAGAAGTGCCATAACTTTTGTATGGCATTCACTTAAATGCCACAAATTTGAAAAATAGATTACTTAAGTGCCATCTGCGATTTGCCTCGTCAAAAATCCAACATGGACGCTAGTTGTCTTATGTCTTATTTTAATAACCAAAAATGGTATTCAAATGATCAAATTTACTCCAATATGGCACTTAAGTGAGCGAAAAAAAAAAAAAAAAGAAGAAGAAAAAGTTATAGCACTCAATCAAGCGAGTGTCATACGAAAGTTGTGGCACATCTACTATACTTATCCCCAAATTTAGTCATAATCTCTAGGAATTAAAGTAAAGGTGCATTTGTTCCAAGAAAAAACATTATGATAAAAATAAATATTTTTCATAAAAAATCATTTTTAAGAAAAATGTTTTCTATTTTTTAGATTAGTGAATTTATTTTTCTTATTTTAAGCATAGAATTTTTCTTTTACTATAGATGATCATTTTTAGTAAGAACCAAACATGTGAAACTTCAAAAAACTAATTCACAGGAAATTCTTTCACTCAACCAAACATACCATAAAAAGAAATTAATTTCTTGTGAATGATTTATCTTTTGACCATAGTGTAGAACACCGGTCCTAATTTTGATACGTGAATTTATGGCGTGTTTAGCAACTTGCCAAGTAGTGTTTGATTTTGTTATTTTGTTCTTGAGAATAGATTTGGAACAAAATCAAGGAGTAAAAAAAATGGCTTTTTTGTTCCTAAGAATAATTCCAAAATCAAGTAAACCCAAATTTCTTATTTATTATTTCTCTTCTTCTTCTTCTATGATCGTCGCCGCGTTAGCCACCACCTTCGGTCGGTAATCGGTTAGGTGAGCTCGACGTGCTCACCAAAGGCTCGCCCAACCATTGGTGGCTAGGTGGGCTTGCCCAAGCCTCCCTTGACCATCGACAAGCCTCCCCTATTTGGGGGAGGCTCGGCCAAGCCATGGTTGGGCGAGGCTCAACCTCGCCTAGATCTGGTGAGGCCAAGCTTACCCAGCTATGGCAAGACTCGACCTTGCCAAATTTCGGCGAGGCTCCTCACCCAACCAAGGCTTGGCCGAGCCTTGCTAGGCCGAGTCTTGCCCAGCTACTAACGAGGCTTGAATAACGGAGCGTGGCCTCCCCAAGGGCTGATGACGCTCCGACGAGGTTGCGGTCCCTTATCTGGCCGGTCGCCAATCATCTCGAGGTTGTTGATTGGCCAAAACTTGAAAGAGCAGAGAAAGAAAAGAAAAAAGAAAAGAAGAAAATAGAAAAAAATTAGTAAAATTATTAAAAATTAAAAGAAAATGGTTTGGATTAGAAATTTTGACAATGGCACCTAATGCAATTCTATTTCGAAAATAAAAAATTTGGATAGTTACCAAATGCTTTAAAATGCTTAGAAGTTGTTCTCACAAACATAATAAAAAAAATAATCAAATTTGATCAGAAATTGTTCCTAGAAACAAAATACTTACCAAACACACCCTTAGTTGATTGAAAAAAGTGGATGAAAACCTAATTTTGGTTGTAATAAAACTAATACCTAGAATTCGTAACCTAAGCATGTGTGACACGGTCTAATTAGTCAAACATATGGGTCATATGAAACACTCAATTCGAGCCTCACATAAGCCATATTCTCAATATCAACTTTGTAAAATAGTTAGAATTAAATTTTGATGAAAATTTATAGCCTAACTTAGTATCACACCGACACAAGAATTACAAGCCGTATTACTTAGTATGAACTTTCTTTAATTTTGTTATTCACCACGAGAATTATGAATCTTTTGTTCCTAAATTCCCAATTATTATTCATAAACAAGGAAATCATCGGCGGTGCTATGTGTTTTTAAATTTAGAACATGGAGTCAACACTATCTTTGTGCAAATTCTCAAGGATTCGTTGCATACCTAAGGATTTTGGAAGGAAGATTTTTCAATCAATCATAAACTTATTACACAGATACTTATTTAGTTCTAAACTTTCCAATTCCGTACAATAGGTTTAGCATTGATTGGGTAATTTTCTTGGATTTTATTAGCTAATGCCCCTAGAGAATTATGTGTAACTTTTGTTTGGAAAAGTTAATTATTGCTCGTGTAATATACTTAAGTGTTCTAAAGGCACTTGTTTATGCTTGTGTTGAGAAGAAAAATTTTCACGTAAGTTTTCGGGCAAAATTGCCAATTTAATTTTTAGCCGTCTTTGGATTGGGGCAAAAACAGGCTATCTACGTCATGGGTGATTCAATTCAATAATGCCTTTTTTTTTGTGACTCAATAGTGCTTCATGAAATTACATGTTGTTTAAATAATGTCGTCATTGCAATTTATGATTTAAATTAGGGAAAATTGTCCAAAAAGTCATAACTTATTGCACTTTTGCTAATTCAATCCTAAACATGTTTATCTCTTGCCAATTGAATTTATCAATGTTTACGTGGAAAGCGGCAATGCCATGTAAGACCGTTGTCGCTAACATAGATAATTCTTAATAATATTTTAATTTTTTTTGAATTTTTATTATTTTTTCTATTTTCCCCCTTTTTCATCTTTCTTATCATCTTTTTGGCTTTCATCTTTGCCTTTTTCCAGTGGCCGGCTCGCCACAGGCAACGGCCGGCCATCAGCGATGGCTAGCCACTGACCACAGCCAGCCTACTAGCCTCACTCGCCATAAGCAAGGCCCGGCCAAGTAAGGGTTAGCCCCAGTGAGGGGAGCCCTCACCTAGGCACTACTTGACTAAGGTCACCTAGGCAAGGCCGACTTGTGTTGAGGCCAGGGCGGCGTTGCCGTCGCCATGCCGATGCCCAACAAGGATGAGCCCCAATGACAGCTCCCCTTGCTAGATTTGGCGAGGCTGGCCCTTGCCCACGCTAGGGCAGCCTTGCCCAGGCAACCCTTGCCAAGCTACGCTTGGGCGAGGACTCCCTCACCGAGGCTAACCCTTGCTTGGCCAAGCCTCACCGTGGCAAGGCCAACTGGCTGGTTATGGCCGGTGACTAACTGTCGCTTGTGGCTGGCCGACCACCAGAAAAGACAAAGAAGAAACCCAAAAAGAAAAGAAAGAAAAAAGGGGGGGAAGAAAAATATTAAAAATTCGAAAAAATATATAAATAGTATTAAAAAAATTATTCACGTCGTCTTTGGCGGTCCTACGTGGCACTGCCGGCGTCCATGTCAGCATTTTCTAGCCAAAATTGGTTTGATGAACTCAATTGGCAAGAAGTGAAAATGTTTAAGATTGAATTGGTAAACTTAAAAGGTTTATGACTAAATTGACAAAAGTACAATAGGTTTAGGACTTTTTGGACAATTTTATTGTCTAAGTTACCTACACTTTTACATTAATTTATTGAATTTATCGCTGGTGTATTGTGACTTTCACTTCACATGAAACACCCAAAATCATTCAAAATGTACACAATCATAAATAGATTAATTCATAATTTTGTAAAACCTAAATAAAATTTCATCGAAATTTAATTGTTAAATGAGAGCACTTGCATATTTATAGTCTTTACAAGAGGTTGATTCACTCCTCCTAGATCATCCTAGAGATTAGTGGTTCACGAACCCTAAAGCCATCTAGTATTATGTGGAAAAGAGAGGAGGCGAATCTTCTTCTTCGTCTCATATTGACGCACAAGTTTGAGATTCTTAAATTTTCTCAAGTTAAGGAAAGACGAGATATAAGTATACAATTTTTGGTAAAGTATTTTTTTTTTTTTTTTTTTTTTTTTTTTTTTTTTTTTTTTTTTTTTTGGTAAAGAGATATAAGTATACTTCTAACAGGTAAAGTACGAAGATATTGTCCAAATATCCAAAAATTTCTCTGCGATGCTTATGTTAAAAATTTTCATGTGCAGATGTTTTCGGCGTATTGAAAACAGTGATCCATTCAAATTGAGAACCACAGCTACTTACCCTTTATTATAACAAATAGAATGATTTAAACAATTAGTCTTTTATCATTATAGGAATGTTTTATCTCCTCATATTGATTTCTTATTCAAGCAGAAGATCCGCAGTGTGTCATATAACCGACTGAAGATGAACAAAAGATTCTTGCACACGCATGCTTGGCGCATTAACTATCATTAGCTGTGCTAATTGCACGTGGACAGAACTTGGGAATCTGTAACTTTGCATGAAGGCAAGCTGGCATGATGCATCCGGATAACTCAACTGAAACAAAAACCAAAGTTTCTCGAGAAACGTAGAATAGACCGGACATTTGAAATGGTGTGTCGTGTCGACAATCTCGTAAATCAAACAAGATGATAATCAAAGTTGAGATTCGGTGGTTATTGCATAAAAATATTTACACGCGATGGCACATAAAGTCAAATCGATTGGGAAAATTTTACAAAATATCCTAAATTTATCACGTTTTTACTAATTCAGTCATAAATCTTTCTTTTTATCAATTAAGTTCTAAAATTTTTCACTTTTTATTAATTTAGTTTATCCAACCAATTTTGGCTATAATTCATTGACGTGAACGCAGCGCTAACGTGAACAAATTTTATTAATTTTATATTTTTTTCAAATTTTAAATTATTTGTTTACATTTAAATTTCTTTTTTCTTTTTTTCTCTCTCTCTCTCTCTCTTTTTTATAGTTTCTTTCCCTTTTTTCCTTTGGTCAATTGCCCGACCTCTGATGACTGGCTCAAGGCAACGATTGGCAAGGGTCAACCTCGCCGGGCTTAGGCGAGGTCACCCTTGTTGGGATCTCAAGGGTCGACCTCGCCGACCTTGGGCGAGGCTTGCCCTCGCCAAGTTCAACAAGGTCAAGCCTTGCCAAAGGCTAGCAAGGGTCGGCCTCGCAGGCCTTAGGCGAGGTCGCCCTCATCGGTCGTGGCCTCTAGTTGGTTGCCAACCAGAGGAAGAAAAGAGGAAAAAAAATTAAATATATAAAAAAATTTAAAATTCAAAAAAATATTAAAAATAATAAATTTTGTCCACGTCAGTGCCAACTTTGTTATGTAGCATAGTAAGTGTCCACGTTAATGAATTCTAGTCAAAATTGGTCAAATTGACTCAATTGGTAAAATGTTAAAAGTTTATGACTCGGTAAAATTAAAAGATTTAAGTTCCCGTATCGATTTGATATGCTTAATCTTTTGGACATGCATGTTTGGTGCAGTAACTTTTAAGTTCCTACTACAAGTAACATTGATGACCATGTTGAACCAATCTGGCGAGGAGTTCATTGACATTTTCGAGTCCTCAATATGACCATTCCATCAGTACGTGTTGACTCAATTCTCTGGAAATTGTTAGGGCTATGACTTCCTAGTGAAGATCATAGTGTCATAGCGTGTTTTCTAAGTGCTGAAGAATGACATGGATCAAATCCTTTGTTCAGTGGAAACTTCTTTTAAGTTGAATAATAGCGAGGAAGTCACGGTGTTAAAAAAATTGTAAACGGAATGGTGACGTGGCAAAGACATGGTATCTTATGTACCTTGAATTTATTTTTTTTAAAAATGAATGAGTATATATAAAATGTACAAAAAAGAAAATACAATAGTGTCGGCCTCAACATGTGCTGGTGCCATTTGTGGGGCCTCGTGGCCACGGTCACAATGACATTGGCAAGGGGTGGTCGAGATCGCATGGTACTGGCGACAGTGGATAGCTAAGGTCGTGCGAATCCATTCATGATGAGTTCAAGGTCGCTCGACTCTAGAAGACAAGAGATGGTGGTACTTTTCTCTTAACTCTGTCTCTCCCTTGATCGCGGCGCCAACTGTGACGTGGTTGGGCAAAGGCTGGCAAGCACTTCGTGGCCCTTATTGAGGCACCTCTTTCTCTCCCCATCTCCATTTGAGGTGTTTTAGTGTTAAGCAATCCAGTCAGCATGAATGATATTCGTCAAAGCTGACATGGCACTGAGGCAGCAGGCCACGTAGCATTTACAATTTTAACACAAAGACCAATTGATCAGAAAACCAAATAATTTAAGGACTCCTAAATTAACATCCAGATCCGGCAGTTTCACCATCTCCTGAAAATATGACTACAATTGGTTTGCAGCCCAGATCAAGGTCAGAGTCCTGTCTGTCAGATTTGCCGAACACGTCAGAACCGGGCCAGTAATAATTGTTGGTTGTTCTCCATCGAAGGAGAGAATAATACAGTGCCATGGATATATTTTGGCCACGTTTCCCTCACAATTTATTTTTTTCTTGGCCGCAATTAAAAGGCCACCCTGTATGCTGGAAGTCTGCAACCTATCCCAGACCCAAATATTAAAATACAAGATTTCCCACTCTGGCATAATCTCATATGAGACTTCATGACTATAAATGTTGAAGAACTTTTTTATTAAATAAGGGTACTTGATGAAGGGTGCAAGGAATCCATTTCTTGTATTGAAAAGATAAGGGCAATTGATTGGGGTTTCGAAGGATTTTTAGCTCAGTAATTAAATGTGACTTGTTTAAATCTATCTATACCTACTGTGACAATGATCGTTTACTAAAAGTTCATTGGGTCTATCGAGTATTCCAAGAGCATTTACATTCGTGTTTCCTAACAATATATGCTTTTCAAAGTCGTTTCCCTCTAAACATTTCTTTTTTTAGTTTTTTGTCCTATTAAATAAAATGTCATTGGACAACTAAAGATAGGATAGTCCTTGAACCACGGATCACCAACCTAATTAGTTATGCGTACTAACTTGACAAATTGTAAGTACACGATTGACTTTGCACTGCTATGGAGTAATCATAATCTCTCATATAGAAAAGCAGCGAGCGCTCCATGACATGGACGTAACATGACATGGACGTAATACGTAAACCCTAATTGCTGACAAAAGGCCATTGCTATGAATTTACCATATCAATGAATGAAGATGAAGACTTTGCATAGACTATGGTTTTAAATTTTGACATAGAAAGGGAAAAGACAAACCCCATTTGGAGTGAAGCTCAAAATTGTTTGAAAAAGGCAAAGATCATATCGTCCAACTTCGGCATTCACGACGTTTTGTCAGATGTCGGACCGTATGAAAGTATGGGAGACATTCACATCCAAATGCACATTATGTTGGAACAAAAAAAAATGCACATTATGTATTACCGAAAAGAATAAAATAATATTGTCCATTCCTTCACGAACCTCCACCTATGTACCAACTATATCTACGTGTTCAAATGCTATAATCATTAGATATATTAAAATTATTTTTATTTATTTTTGTGCGAATGCGGCTAAATAAATTTTGCATTCATGGGTCGGTGCGTTCGTAATTGTCGCTTTGAGGCAAGAAAATGCTTACCTACATGCAAGCAAGCGCATGGATTTCCAGGGAGAAACTGTCAAGTGCAAATTCAATTTCAAATTTCTGAAGTGTGCTAATTCAATTATATATCTTTGCAAAAAAATTTAATACAAAATGGTCAGCTAATTTTCATTAAAAATTGATAACATGACAATATACCATCTAAGATGGCCATTAATAACTGGACCGTCACGTCAATAATTTCCAATAAATACTAATCGAAAAGATTACATTAAAATTTCATGTAAATGCTTAGAAATAAATTGATAAAATTAAAATAAATTAAAATAAATTGACGTTTGTATAATAAATTTGAGATTGATTTGCAGATTTTCTTATTCTCGTTTAATAGTGAGCATATAAGTCAGGATAGTATTCGTTTGCTTCACGTAATAAGTGCGTCAGGTGTGGAAAAGGGGCCTGCCCACGGAAATTTCTACAAGCTGTACCTTCTCGCATGCACGTAAAAGTCAAAATATTAATGGGAGTCCTCAAATTCAAACCCTAATCTCCCGGAGTCAAAGTAACATGACGTTAATCTCTCTTGGACGTTTATCTTTCCACCACGACGACAAAAAGCGGTACTAACTCGGGTACGCGAACTGGGTCGACCAAAACAACGAGGATAAAAGCCAAATTTTGGCTATACGAAAATCGGTCCGAGTAATTCATATACCAAGCCACGTGAGGTGTGCTCTAACAGATTATTTAAGTGATCGGGTCACATGAAATACGCGATTGGAGCCAGCCGGAAGCCGTATTATCTAGCATCAAATTTTGTGAAAATTGTTAGAATTGTGGGAAAGGGAGTGCCAGTGTGAATGCATGATGGGAGTGACAGCGTGCACCATTGATTTGGGTAATGTGTACACCCACCTTCCGTGCATGCCATAAATTCCATATCCCCCGGAAAACACCGCACGATTCCAAACCTTCCCTTCGCACCTCTCTTTATAAATTAGAATGCCCCTTTGATCACCAGGATTCATCTCTCTCTCTCTCTCTCTCAGAGACATATAGACGACTTCTCGCGTATCGCATGGAGAGTTACAGCAACAGCGGGACTAGGAGCAGACTGAACATGGATGGCGAGGCGAACAAGGCGGTGAGGGGATATGGCGAGAACAGACGGAAGGGGATGTGCGGTCTGGCGCTGAGGCTCCTGGCCCTGGCGCTGACCCTCGCCGCCGCGGTGGTGCTCGGGGTCGACAAGCAGACCAAGACCGTGCCGGTCCAGGTCAGCCCCGCCTTGCCGGCCCTGAACGTCCCCGTCACCGCCAAGTGGCACTACCTGTCCGCCTTCGTGTACGTCTCTCGCCCTCTCTCATTTGCTCTTCTGGGTGAATCGCTTATGGATATTCCGTTCTAGTGTTTCATGGATTTTATGCAAAAAGGGCTTGACTTTACTATAGAAGACAAAAAGGATCGTATCCACTATACACGTTAGAGATATCTGACATGATGCATATGTGTCAATTATAAAGGAGGAAACATATGGGAGGGAATGAAATTGCCTCATATACCTGAATTGTATGCTACTGCTGTAGGGTGCTTCTTTTCAAGAATCTCATTTTCTTAAAATGGCATTAGAGCTCATGTCCTGATTTTCAGTTTTAGGTTATCCTTCCTCTCATTCTTTTTTTTTCTTTTTTCCCCTTTTTTCCAACTATAAGGGAGTTACTTCTAAAAGCTATAAGGAAGCTCACCTTTCAAGTTAATTAATCCTTCAATTTCTTCATCCTGTTAGATTTTGAGGAAACTTGTTTCATTGTCTGCAAATCATATGCACCAGCGCTGTCTTAACCATCAATTATATAGGTTCTTTCGAAAACTTATGTGATCGATGATTGAGATGGACGTAACACCACACTTCAGTTCTTCTCTAATGATTACTCGGAAGAAATACATATGTGCATGTGTTCATTCAATACCTCAATTACGATACTTCTCTAAATATTAGGAAAAAAATGTTTCTTTAGTGATTGAAACTCGTGTGCATCGATTGGGTATAAGTCTTTAAATCATGATATGTCATCTAAGATACATTAGTACTAAAAATATACGTGTTTTTTGTAACAAGTGCTCATCGGAAATTTGTTAAGTATATTGAAATTAGTTCGATTTTCAAAACACCGATTGTGCATAGCACGCGGACAATGGTACCTTTGAGAAGCTACGGAGTTTTCTCGATCGATTGCTGAATACCCAATATCTTTAGAATAACAATAGTCGAGAAAATTATATATAAAGTTTATTTTGTATGCATTCACAGTGAACTAATAGCATCGCTCCTTAATACTTATTCCCAGTACTTTGGGCATATCGATTGTGCATTAAAAGTCCTTGCCTGCCACCCTCTCAGGCAGTTTAAAGTTGATGAAGACACCACCTACGCCTCTCTAGGTTTTTCTTTTTATCGACTTTCGTACAAAATTCTACTATCGCCTTTCAGCATTTAATACGTTGGTCGCATCGAAATGGATCAACGGCCTAGATTGTTTTTCTTGTGGGCGCACAAGCAAAGAATAGAAAGGTTGACCAACATAAACCAGAAATATAAATAAATATATATATCTATATAAATATAAGGACTTTGTTAAAAAAATAATAATCCGACAACACTTGTCAAGTAATTAAATAAGGAAAATTTAAAATTTTAACATGTTATGCGTGATTAATACTTTTGTAATCGAATTATTCATTATTAAATATATCTAATAAGTGTCTCGTAAATATTGATTAATAAAATTCATTGAAAAAAAGAGAAAAGAATATATCTCGGTTGGCAGCAAATGGTCAATTATAAAGATTAAACCTCTTGATGAGTCGAGCGGTTCGACCGCTGGTCTAGCGGACTCCATAGTTCGGCTCATAATTGTGCATCAAGTTATCGAAAATTTCAAGACTAATTAAAAAAAAAAAGTTCAATAGAATTGTTTCGATTTAAAAAACTAAGATAATTTCGTGACCTCTCTTCTTCTTCTGTTTTCTTTCTCTCTTTTTTCAGGTACTTTGTGGTGGCTAACGCTATAGCGTGCGGCTACTCCTTGCTCTCCTTGCTCCTCCTCCTCGCCAACAAGGCCGGCAAGAGCAGAACCCTGGCCTCAGCGGTGGCGATTTTGGACATCATCATGGTGGCGCTCCTCTTCTCGGGCTGCGGTGCCGCCACGGCTGTCGGGGTCCTCGGCCGCGAGGGGAACTCGCATGTGCAATGGGGAAGGTGTGCAACGTCTTTGACAAGTTCTGTGACCGCGTGGCTGTCGCCATCGGCTTGTCCCTATTTGGGTCGTTAGCTTTCGTTTTAATGGGCGGTTTGGCAATCATGGCCTGAGGGGCCCTTTCCAGAAAAAGCATCCTCTTTATTTACTGTACTTTTCGATATTTAAGGCTGTTGTCTCTGTGCTTTTGCTTATAATTTTATTTGGGGATTGAGATGTGGAGGTGTGTCTTGGTAAATGTTGCTTATGTGATGATATTCCTCTTCTTATTTTACGTTGGTAAGAATGGCCTGTGCGATATGGATGTATATGTGTTCTATCGATCGATAAAAGAGAAAAGTTGTGGGATCAGCTTTGTTATTAATTCGTAGAAGCTGTGAAAAGTCCGTTAATTTTCCTGAACCCGTTAATTTGGGCCTCGACTTCTCATACTATGGTGAATCGGTGATCGTTGGGCGGACCCGAGCAGAGCTAGGTGCGAAGGTCAGGTCAATTGTATTGCTAAAAGCCCGCCCCTAATATATGTTTTTTGCATTGAAATGTCCGGATCGAGCTTTAGCCATAGTTGGGTGCCATTGTGCTTTCTCGTCAAAGCCCTTTGGCCTAATCCATTCATTTGTCTTCTGGGTCTCTCGGGCCAAGTTGGCCTTCGACAGACGGTGGCTGGCGGTCATCAATGGCCGATGGGCTATCTTGATGTGATCGGTGGTGACGGTCGGCAATGACCAATGACTATATAGCACCGACAGAGACACGCGACACGACACGACACGCCGACACGTCATTCCTTAAAAATAAAGAATTTCGACACATTCCTACACGTTATATATTAAATATATTTTTATAAATAAATACATAAATAAAAAATAATAAAAATAGCCTAGAATTAATTTACACGAAAATTATTAAATAATATCATTCATTATTTTAATCTGTTACAATAATACATAAAACTTACGGAAAAAAACATTGTTTAAAGAAAAATGCTGAAATGATATTTTTAAATTTAAATTTATTTATTTATCATATATAGCATTTTTTATTACTTTTTTTCATAGTAAAATACTTTTAAAAAAACTAAAAAAATAAAACAAAAACAAAACAAAAAAAAAATCGACTTGTGTGTATATTTATAGTAATTTTATTACTTCTTTTGTGTATATTTATATTTTGACCCCTCAAATATTATAAATTTCAAAAATTGATCCCATGCATGTTGGAATTGTGTGTCGGAATTCTGGACTCGCGTGTCGGAGAGAGTTGATCGTGTGTCGGAATTCTGGACTCGCGTGTCGAAGAGAGTTAATCATGTGTCGGATTTTTCGACACTCGTTGACCGCATATTAGAGCGTGTCGGGACCTGTCGGAACGTGTCGGACACGACACGAAAGCTTCTGGAGAGTGTCCGTGCTACATAAGCCAACAATCGTACAACAGTGGCGGCAAGCAGTAGGCGGTGGGCAGCAGGCGACGACCAACGGTGGTGGTTGGCAACAACGCGGTGGCGGCGGCGGCCGGTAGTCGACGGTGGCTCCGGCGGTTGGAGATGGCGCGGCAAAAGAGAGGAATAAAAGAAAAAAAAATTGGCTTATTTCTAGAAATTATTCCCGGGAGCAAGAAGTAACTTTTTTTTTAATTTCTCATTTCTACTCCAAATCTATTCCCGGACTAACTTTTTATTTCGGGGAATAGAAAAATAACTTGATGTTACTAAACGGATTTTTGTTCTTTTTTTGTTCCGAGGAACAAAAGAACAGAAATTCAGAGGAACAAAAATATTCTCATGCAGAGCCTAAAAGGCCAGCCTGAATGCTGGATGCTGGAAGCTTGAAACCTATCCCAGACCCAACAATTAAAATACAAGATTTCCCACTCTAGCATAATCTCATATGAGACTTCATGACTATAAATGTTGAAGAACTTTTTTTATATATATAAAACAAGGGTACTTGATGAAGTGTGCAAGGAATCGATTTCTTGGATTGAAAATATAAGGGCAATTGATTGGGGTTTCTAAGGATTTTCAGCTCAGTAACTAGACATGACTTGTTTAAATTCATCTATAACTTCTTTGGTAAGGATCGTTTACTTAAGTTCATTGGATCTATGGAGTATTCCACGAGCATTTACATTCGCATTTCCTAACAATATATACTTTTCAAAGTTGTTTCTCTTTAAACACTTTTTATTTTTATTTTGATACTATTAAATTAAGTGTCATTGAAAGACATGAGCTCGATTTTTCATTATTGGGGGGTTATTGAAGCAGCCAAGTTATTTGGCATCTTCATGGCAATTATAAAAGTTCAACTAAAGATAGGATAGTCCTTGAACCACGGATCACCAACCTAATTAGTTATGCTTACCAACTTAACAAATTGTGAGTACACAATCAATATTGCACCACTCAGAAGTAATCACAGTCTCTTATATAATAACGCAGTAAGCAGTCCATGACATGGACGTAAACCCTAATTGCTTACTAGTCTTTCAAACTTCCTAATACATTACAAAAATCTGACAAAGGGGCATTGCTATGGATTACCATATCGACGAATGAAGATAAAGACTTTGTATAGACACAGGTTTTGAATTTTGACATAAAAAGGGAAAAGACAAACTCTATTTGGAATGAAGCTCAAAATTGTCTGAAAAGGCAAAGATCAGATCGTCCGACTTCAGAATTCATGACGTTTTGTCAGATATCGAACCGTATGAAAGCATGGGAGACGTTTCAATCCAAATGCACATTATATATTACCGAAAAGAATAAAATAATAGTGTCCATTCCTTCACGAACCTCCACCTATCTCCCAACTATATCTACGTGTTCAAATGCTATAATTATTAAAAATATATTAAAAATATTTTTATTTGTTTTAGTGTGAATGCGGCTAAATAAGTTTTGCATTCATGGGTCGTTGCGTTCATAATTGTCGCTTTGAGGCAAGAAAATGCTTATCTACACATGGGTTTTGAGGGATAAATTATCTAACGCAAATTCAATTTTGAATTTCCGAAGTATACTAATTCAATCATATATTTTTGTGTAAAATTTTAATAGTCTTTCGATCAATTTGCATTAAAAATTATTGACATAAAAATGCGCCATTTAGGATGGTCATTGATGACTGGATTGTCACTTTAATAACTTTTAACAGATACTAATCAAAAAGATTACATTCACGTAAATGCTTAGAAATAAATTGATAAAATTAAACAATAATAATATTAATAATAAATTTAAGATTGATTTGCAGATTTTCCGATTCTCATTTAATAGTGAGCATGTAAGTCAGAATAGTTTTCGTTTGCTTCACGTAATAAGTGCGTCGGTGTGGAAAGGGGGTCCGCCCATGGAAATTTCTACGAGCTGCACCTTCTCACGTAAAAGTCAAAATATCAGTGGGAGTTCTCAAATTCAAACGCTAATCTCCAGGAGTCAAAGTAACAGGACGTTAATCTCTCTTGAACGTTTATCTTTCGACCACGACGACTAAAAGCGGTACTAGTTCGGGTACATGAACTGAGTCGACCAGAACAACGAGGATAAACCCAAATTTCGGCTATACGAAAACTGGTCCGGATAATTTGTATACCAAGCCACATGCGATACACTCTAACGGGTTGTTTAAGCGATCAGATCACATGAAATACTCAATTGAAACCTGTTGGAAGCTGTATTATCTAGCATCAACTTTGTGAAAATAATTAGATTTGTGGAAAAGGGAGTGAAGTTTGAATGCGCGTACATGAAATGATGCAAGTGACAACGTGCACCATCGATTCTGGGAATGTGAATGTGTACACCCACCTTTCCATGCATGCCATAAATTCACGGATGCCTCACTTTCTTGTGAGCTCTTCTAAGCTTCCCCCCAAAAAAAAAAAAAAAAAAACGCACGATTCCAAACCTTCCTTTCACACCTCCCTTTATAAATTAGAACCCCCATTTGATCTCCACAATTCAACTCTCTCTCTCACAGACATACACACGATTTCTCGCGTATCGCATGAAGAGTTACAGCAACAACGGGACTAGAAGCAGCCTGAATATGGATGGCGAGGCGAACAAGGCGGTGAGGGGATATGGCGAGAACAGACGGACGGGGACGTGCGGTCTGGCGCTGAGGCTCCTGGCCCTGGCGCTGACCCTCGCCGCCGCGGTGGTCCTCGGGGTCGACAAGCAGACAAAGACCGTGCCGGTCCAGGTCAAGCCCGCCTTGCCGGCCCTGAACGTCCCCGTCACCGCCAAGTGGCACTACCAGTCCGCCTTCGTGTACGTCTCTCGCCCTCTCTCTTTTCCTCTTTTGGGTGAATCGCTTATGGATATTTCGTTCTAGTGTTTCATGGATTTTATGCAAAAAGGGCTTGACTTTACTTCAGAAGACAAAAAGGATCGTATCCACTATACACGTTAGAGATATCTGACATGATGCATGTGTTAATTATAATGGAGGAAACATATGTGTTCTCTCATGTTCTATCATCAACGTGGGTTATTACTGTTTTTATAATATGAATCAATAGCTTAAGATATAAGAATGAAATATCTAACTTGGTATCAAATCTCGATTTATACCTCATTTGTCGCCTAACCATCTCATTAATGCTTGGCCTTGCTTCTCATATCTATAGATGTGTGTGTGTGTGTGTGTGTGTGTGTGTGTAAGGCTAAGGCGTTCTTGTCCTTGGCGTGCGTGTAAAAAGTAGGTTTCTAATTGCACGTTGCTATTTGCGGGGCGGGGGCGAGAGGGGAGGGAATGAAATTGCCTCATATACCTGAATTGTATGCTTCTGCTGTAGGGTGCTTCTTTTCAAGAATCTCATTTTCTTAAAATGGCATTAGAGCTCATGTCCTGATTTTCAGTTTTAGGTTATCCTTCCTTTCATTCCTTTTTTCTTTTTTCCCTTTTTTTCCAACCCTAAGGGAGTTGCTTATAAAAGCTATAAGGAAGCTCACCTTTCAAGTTAATTAATCCTTCAATTTCTTTATCCTGCTAGATTTTGAGGAAACTTGTTTCCTCGTCTGCAAATCATATGCACCGGGGCTGTCTTAACCATCAATTATATGGATTCTTTCGAAAACTTATGTGATCAATGATTGAGATGGACATAACACCACACTTCAATTCTTCTTTGATAATTACTCGGAAGAAATACATATGTGCATGTGTTCATTCAATACCTTAATTACGATACTTCTCTAAATATTAGGAGAAAAAAAAGTTACTTTAGTGATTGAAACTCATGTGCATCAGTTGGGTATAAGTCTTTAAATCATGGTATGTCGTCTAAGATACATTAGTACTAAAAAATATACGTGTTTTTTGTTAACAAGTGCTCATCGGACCTTTGTTAAGTATATTAAACTTAGTTCGATTTTCAAAACATCGATTGTGCACATCATGCTGACAATGGTACATTTGGGAAGCTGTAGAGTTTTCTCGATCGACTGCGAAGTACCCAGTGATCTCTAGAATAACATTAGTCGAGAAAATCATATATAAAGTTTATTTTGTAAGTCTTCATAGTGAACTAATAGCATCACTCCTTGATATTTATTCCAAGCACTTTGGGCATATCGATTGTGCATTAAAAGCCCCTGCCTGTCACCCTCTTAGGCGGTTTAAAATTGATGAAGACACCACCTACGCCTCTCTAGGTTTTTCTTTGTTTCGACTTTTATAGAAAATTCTACTATCGCCTCCCAGCATTTAATACTTTGGTCGCATCGAAATGGATCAACGGTCTACATTGTTTTTCTTGTGGAAGCACAAGCAAGAATAGAAAGGTTGACCAACATAAACGATAAATATAAATATAAATATAAATATATATCTATATAAATGTAAGGACTTTGTTAAATAAAAAAAAAGTCCGACAACACTTGTCAAGTAATTAAATAAGGAAAATTTACAATTTTAACGTGTTATGCGTGATTAATACTTTTGGAATCGAAATGATTCATTATTAAATATATCTAATAAGTGTCTTGTAAATATTGATTAATAAAATCCGTAAAAAAAAAAAAGAATATATCTCAGGTTGGAAGCAAATGGTCGATTATAAATATTAAACCTCATGACGAGTCGAGCGGTTTGACCACTGGTCTAGCGTACTCCATAGTTCGGCTCATAATTGTGCATCAAGTTATCGAAAATTTCAAGACTAATTAAAAAAAAAGAAGAGTTTAAATAGAATTGTTTCGATTTAAAAAACTAATTTATTTTTGTGATCTCTCTTCTTCTTCTGTTTTCTTTCTCTCTTTTTTCAGGTACTTTGTGGTGGCTAACGCTATAGCGTGTGGCTACTCCTTGCTCTCCTTGCTCCTCCTCCTCGCCAACAAGGCCGGCAAGAGCAGAACCCTGGCCTCAGCGGTGGCGATTTTGGACATCATCATGGTGGCGCTCCTCTTCTCCGGCTGTGGTGCCGCCACGGCCGTCGGGGTCCTCGGCCGCGAGGGGAACTCGCATGTGCAGTGGGGGAAGGTGTGCAACGTCTTTGACAAGTTCTGTGACCGCGTGGCCGTCGCCATCGGCTTGTCCTTATTTGGGTCGTTAGCTTTCGTTTTAATGGGCGGTTTGGCAGTCATGGCTTGAGGGGCCCTTTCCAAAAAAAGCATCCTCTTATTTACTGTACTTTTCGGTATTTAAGGCTGTTGTCTCTGTGCTTTCGCTTATAATTTTATCCGGGGATTGAGATGTGGAGGTGTGTCTTGGTAAATGTTGCTTATGTGATGATATTCCTCTTCTTCTTTTTCGTTGGTAAGAATGGCCTGTGCGATATGGATGTATATGTGTTCTATCGATCGATAAAAGAGAAAAGTTGTGCGATCAGCTTTGTTATTAATTCATAGAAGCTGTGAAAAGTCCGTTAAGGGTGCCCATGCTAACGCTTCTTGGCCAGAGAACAGTTTCTTTTCAGAAATAGTTCTTTTCTATTTCTACTCCAAAAAATAATTTCTGAGTAAAATAAAGTGTTTGGTAACTACATAAATTTTTTATTTTTGAAATAGAAAAAGAATAAAAATACATTTGGTAAGATTTTATATTTTTTGTATTTATTTACTTTTATTCTTGCTCACGGATTGCCGACTACCGCCCACCACTCACTACCACCAATCGCTGCCCGTCGCCACCGCCGCACAACCGCCGTCTGCCGCTTGTTACCGCCCACCTGTTGTCGCCGCCGCACAACCACCGACCGTCGACCATCATTGCCGACTATGGCTGCATGACCACCGCCCACAACCCATCGGCCGCTTCCTCCTGCGGCCGCTCGTCCGTTGGAGGCAGCCAACAGCCAGCGATTGGTGGTCGATGGGCTGTGGGCAATGGTCATGCAGCGTCGGTCGGCAGCGACGGTCGTGTGGTGGCAACGGCAAGCGGCAACGGGCAGCGGCAACCAGCGGTGGCTCTGGGTGGTTGGACGTGGCCACAGCAAGAGAGAGGAACAAAAGAAAAATAAAAAAGAAAATTGGCTTATTTCTAAAAATTATTCCCGGGAACAAGAATTTACTTTTTTTGTGTCTTGTTTCTGTTCCAAATCTGTTTCCATGAACAAAAAAATAGAAAAATTATTCTCAAGATCAAAAGTTTTGCCAAACGAATTTCTGTTCTTCTTTTGTTTTGTGAAACAAAAGAACAGAAATCTAGAAAACCAGAAATGTTACCGTACACATGCAGCACATGATTTTCCTGAACCCGTTCATTTGGGCCTTGACATCTCATACTATGGTGATCGTTGGGCGGACACGAGCAGAGCTAGGTGCGAAGGTCGGGTCAATTGTATTGCCAAAAGCCCGCCCCTAATATATGTTTTTTGCATTGAAATGTTCGGATCGAGCTTTAGCCATAGTTGGGTGCCGTTGTGCTTTCTCGTCAAAGCCCCTTGGCCAAATCCATTCATCGCCCCAATCTCTATTTACGACTGGGGCGATGAGCATGGGTCCTTTTGGGCCTCGATTCCATACTAAAATGTAGGGCCGGTAAAAAGTTCGCTGCGTTTCGGCCCTCAGTCTTGACCATCTACAAAATCATTGTCCTGTTTTATAGTTAAATCAATCATGCAAGACGTATAAATAAGGAATGGTTTATGAGAATCACACTTTTGCACATCAATTCCATGCACCTCATTTGAAATTTATGGAGGTCTCATGGTGCATATGGACATGGTTTACTCGAAGAGACTTTATATATAGGTTCGAGAGGATTACAAGAAAGTGACATGAATGGATAATGCAAAAAAAAAAAAAAAAAAAATTGATGAAATTGTCCTGGAAAATCCTTCACTTTACTTTAATATAGCACGTGTTCTCCACTAAACAAAAACTTCTTATTTAGAAATATTTGAATCCCTAAATAATGGAAAGAAGTTATTAATGACAATAGACAGTACAAAGAAATTCTATAAAAATATATGTGTAAAGAGAAGATATTTCATGAGAGAGAGAGAGAGAGAGAGAGAGAGAGAGAGAGAGAGAGAGAGAGAGAGAGAGAGAGATTCCAATTCTATTATTTTAAAATGTTAGAGAAAAATAAAATTATTAATGATACTTGTGAAATAAAAACGTCGCTAATGTATTGAAAAGGAAAAAAATTATTACAATTCTTAAAAGTACAAAGATCTTATTATTTCATCTAGGGATATTCGCACTACAAGTTCTAAAACTTATCACGAAAATACAATTAAGTCCTAATTTTTTTAAAAATGCAATTGAATCGTAAAACTTGTCAAATTAATGTAATTAAATCTTTACGATAACATTGTCAATTTGTTTAAGAGAAAATGTTGACGTGGCATTTCTAAATTTATTTCTTTATCCTACATGGAATTTTATTACATTTTTCTTAAAAATATTATTTAAATAATGGTAAAAAAATTTTTAAAAAAGCTAAAATAATTTTAAAAAACATAATTGTAAAAAAAGAAAAAAGAAAAAAAAAGGACAAGGTCATGGTTGGGCATGCCATTGCCACTCATCGTCTAAGGGGTCGCCAACCCTTGCCGGGGGCCAGCCCTTGCCGGCCTAGGCTAGGCCTTCATCAGCCTAGTTGAGGCTCAGGCCAGGCTCGCCCAGATCTAGGTGATGCTGGCCCTCACTTGTGGCTAGTGAGCCTCCCCAAAGCATCGGCGAGGGCCACCCCCCTAGGGGTGAGCGGGTCCAGGGTGGGTAGGGTCTAGACACGGACCGTTCCCTACCCCGTTATAACCGGTTCTCCTTTTTTGGACTTTGTTCCCTACCATGTTTTCATTGGACCTTGTTCCGGCCCACCTGTTTTTCCGGTCCGGGAATGTGGTAAACCCTGTTTATATTGGAACTGTTTTGCATAAAAATTAAAATATAACAGGAACTGAGCTGCAATTATTGAAGTACCATGGCTTTTTAACAACAGTGGAGGCTTTTCTTATTGACTAGCTTGATAAACATTATTAGATGGACTTTACCAAAAAAAAAAAAAAAAAACATTATTAGATGGAGGATAGAAGTATGCATAAGCATTTTGACCAAGAACTTCAGTTGGAAATTCAATCGGCTCTGGCAAGCTGAAATAAGACTGGTACTTCAAACTGTTCGGTGAAGAGGACCATATAATCCAAAAATCAATGACTTCTGACTTTTCGTCATTGAAAGTCACCTACAGACAATAAACAAAAGGAAATTATAACAACAATGAGAACACACTAATTACTGCAGCACAGTCCACACTTCACTAAATATGAGGAGATTACTACGGTAAAGTATTGCAAGCACCTTAGCCACAGATATTGGAAGTACTCCTGATGCTCTCTCAACATATAGGCAATTGTTTCTGAAGTACGCAAAAGAAGAATGTGCACAATATACCAATCCATCAACTTAAAAAAATTAGTAATAGCAATTCGTCACAAAGAAGGTATTGAACATACTATGTCTTGTATGTCTGTGAATGGAATGTCAAGCAATGATAATGAGCTCTGAAGAACGTCAATAATTGCAAGATGAGACCTTCCCCTCTACCTGCAAGCAGATTCTAAATAATTGATATGAAGAATCATACAATAATTTGTATTTCGATAATGTTAACACCTTAGATCATCACATGGAAGAAAGCTCACCTGTAGCTGCAAGCGATCAGGGTCTTCTGTTTGTCACTCTGGATAACTTCATAAGAGTTCATACCGAAAAGCCATAATGGCCTAGCAAACTCAGCATTTGACCGATAAAGAGGCAGGACCTCATTTGTAGATTCAATCTGTTGAATCATGAAGCACATAAAAGATACAATTCAGTTCCTTTCCAACCACATCATTGATAATGCTATGAGTGTATAAGTAGTAGTTGAAAGAGCTCACATATGTAATGATTATTCAATCACCTGCAGAAAATCTCAAACTAAATTATTTATCCTCATTTATAATTTTCACGGTGTGACATCCAAAAGCCATACTATATGACTGATGCAGTCTGAGTCTGGATGGAATTTGATATGGAAATTACGGAGATCAACCATAATTACGGTATAAATCACCATGTGGAAAACCTGCTTTGGAATGGTTACCATAAAAAAATGGTCGCTAGGAAAGATCTTCAATGACATGAAGCACCTAAAATATCTAGACTATTCAAAGTTGATAAGCATGAACTGCAATGGCCCAGGGTTAAGATCTTACCCACTTATAGAGATTCCAAAATCCATTCTGTCTATCTATAATGAAAAATAGTTCACCTGCATGTGTTCAAAGCACAATGTGATGTCTAGCACAATTACAAGCCACTTCGCTATGAAATTTCTTTCTATGTTTTCACTGAGACATTACATGTCCACAGCTTCTAATGTAATATAGCTTTAGCATGCCGGACTCAATCATCCAAGCAGAGCTGAGACAGAAGAAAATTCGCAAAAATGTTGGATATAGATCACCTCACGAGTAAGAAGAGACATACCAGATGACTCCATATACATATCATGGATAATACATGATTAAGAGACATTATAACATGAAAATACCAATAGAAAAAACTGTAGTGTCATTTTTTTCAACTCGTTAAGAATAAGACCAACATGCTCAAATCATCATGAAAGCAACATAATAAAAAAAATTCATCAAGGTGACCCTTATTTGTTATTCAGCGCAGATCAGCTAGAATTGGGAATAAGCCATTGTCGCGACCCATTTTTCGGGTGTGAACCACTTAAGGTTTGGCTAATGAATTGTTAAGCCTAGACTTAACTCGGGCTCTCCCAAGCCCATACCAATTTGCGACTTAGGTTCAAGTTTATAACATGCAAATGATTTTTCAATTAGGAGTCACCACTAATCTATTTTTGGTGGGTCGATTAGAAACCCAAGTAAAGTAACGGGAGATTTACTTTACTCCTACGAACCAGAGATTATAAATTCGGGGACTTGGTTACGCTAGACTTTTCTAACGCCCTTTCGGTACCTTTCTCTTTTATTTCAAAGAAAATGTTTTGCATGCAGTTTGAATTGATTTTAAATCTAATTCTCTAACATGCGGCGATCATGCGGGTGCGCAATCCATCAATTTAACACCCAATAAAGCAAATAGATAATGCAATGTTAATTCAACATCCACATCAACAACCTTGGATATGGTTTCTATTTAACACGCAAATTCTCTTTTTTTGTTTTCACTTATTTAATGAAAATTATGCAATATGCGATGCAATATTAACTAAATAACCTAACTCTAATGACAAGGAAATTCTAATTAAATGAACCTAGCAATTACTAAATGACGTGCATTTCATGAATCCAATTCTATATGACGTGCACGTGATTTTTATTTTTTTAATAAGCATGCAATCTATCCTGATATGCAATGACGTACAAAAGAATGTCCTAATTCTAATTTTTCTTTTCTTTTATGAAATTCAAAATTAAAATGGCCAAATAATTAAACATGCAATTCAAATTTAAAACTATCATCCTAGATGAATGCAATCTAATTCAAAGATATCATCTAACCTAGATATCATCTAAACATGCATTAAAAAAAAACTAATTAACCTATCATGCAATCAATCCTAACCTACATGGGATGTGAATGCAATTTTTTGTATTTTCGGGATAAATGGAATAATTAAAAGATAAACACTAAATCATCCATGATCTTTGAAAATATTATCCACCATTTAGATTGAAATTCAAACTTGACTATCTCGCTAATAAAATCAATAAATTGATCTTAAGCCTTAAAGATCAAGATATCAATTTTACTCAGCGTGAATAATTATTCCATCTAAAACCTTATAGATAGAATAAAAATTCGTGCGGTTGCGATTTGGATGCTACATCAGGCAATTTCAATCATGCATTGGAAAATAAATCAAACAAAGAGACAAAATATTCAAAAAAAACCAAAATAAGATAAAATAAATCTACCTAATAAAACAAAATAGATCTATACCTAAATTCGAATTTTTCCAAAAAAAACCCAATATGTAGAATGGACCAAGGGTGGGCGTAGCACGGCACGGCACGGCTCTAGGGCAACGGTTGTGGCGGTATCTCGTAGTGGCTTCACAAAGTCACGACAAGTTTAATGGGATATCTTCCGGGACACCAAGAAATCTGTGGAGTCGAATTGAACAGGAAG